>OV121141.1:6488438-7713419 GCA_921294245.1 Brassicogethes aeneus | reverse complement strand
TCTTTCCTAAAATAATACCAAAAATTTGACCTTATTATTTTTGGAGATAGTGGTTTGAAAAAAATCCGATATTTTTTAGTCTAAACATTCTTTATATTACGTCAATTTTCAGGGTTTTTCATGTTACTTACGTTTGTATTGATCGTTTAGACCACCAATGTAAACTCTGGTAGGGGGCGCATCATGGTAATCTTCTGTGGGTACTCTAATTTTTTGCGAAGGGCGTCTGGATAATGAGAGGTTTACAAAGGATTGCCAGACTGATATCGCGTCTTTCATTTTGCAATTTTTTTGTTTTTTTTTTGTTGGGGTGCTAAAATTTATTTTTTTGGTGAAAAATTGTTTTTTGTTTTTTGTATTCTGTGTTGTATTTTTTTATTTTGCTAATTAGTTAGAATTTTGACCTTTAATTTTTTATCTATACGAGTATGTATGATATTTTTAATTAAATTTGTTGATTTTATTTTTTTGTACATAAGGCATTTTTAATTGGCATTTTGATTTTGACCTTGGGATTAGAATTATTTTTGACAATTTTTTGTATAATTTATAAATAAAAATATGCTATACTAAATATATGAAATTAATTGAGTAACATTTGTAGGACTTCCTTTATTTTAAAAAAATGTGAAAATAATCTTATTTACAAGATATTGATTTTTAATCGAACGTGCAGAAATGTTTAATCGAACATTGGTAATAAACAAATGAATGTTTTATTGTGACTTGGTATTAATGAGTAGATTATGTTCCATACTTAATTATAATTTTTCAACGTCAAAAACGTAAGCTTATTTTTAAAATTTCTACTCAACCAATAAAAAATATTTTAATTTTAATTAATCATAGAAACCTGTAGATTATAGGAAATAAAAATACTTAAATTTAAAATGTGCAAATAAATTTAGTTTTTATAGAAAAATATTACTTTTTACAAAATTATGTTTTAATTATCAAAAAATCATAAAAAATTATCAAAAAAATAAAATATTAAAAATATTTTAAATTTTGTAGTTAATTATTTTTTTAATATAAAATACGTTTGTTTATAAAAAATTGTAAAATTATTTAAAAATTAAAAAAAAACAAAAATTTTAAAATAAAAATTATAAAACATTATTATTATTAATATTATTAAACAATTATTTATTTATTCTTACATTGTAAAAATCCTTATGGATAATTTATAAGACAAACATTTTAAAATAATAATAATAAAATATTTTGTTTAAATATTTTAAAAACCTTACGAATGTAAAAAATCAAACAAATATTGAAAAGTAAGAAATAAAAAATAAGAAATGTCATAAAACATTATTAAAAATATAAAATATAGGCCCAAAAAAAATCAAAAAATGCATACGACTTACAATTTTAAGATTACTTTAAAAAAAGAAAATAAAAAAATCCAACACAAAAATATACATAGCACAAAAAACTCACTTTTTATGTCAGAAAAAAATAGGTAAATTAAAATCACTTCAACAGAGTCCAAAAAAGTCCAAAATTAAAAAAATCACCCCCACTCTCTGCAAAATAAGGGCACACGCACTATAAAAATTGAACTAAAAACTAATTGAATGAACTTCGAAAAAATAATTTTAAGTGATGATTGCCACAAATTGACTTAACACGCGAAATGCCGATGATGTTTTGAGAGAACTACCGCTTTAATTCAATATATGTATGTATATAACTTAAGTGGTATAAAATAATTATTAAAGATCTAGCCAGCGTACTTTCTCTGACCAATGGTAGCGCGGCATTTCGTATTCCGCTGACGAATGAGAGGGGGCGTCTACGCGGGCTTTTCTGCTGTTTTGGTTCTGGAATCTCCGATATAATGATTCGATAATTTGATACCAGATTTTGTTTTGGTTGTAATAACGTCATGGAAATTTAGGAACTACGGACAAAAATATTTTTGCAAAAATATAACAGTTTTTTTTTTTATTTTGACATGACCACGTAACAGCTTGTTGATTTACATGTCAAAAGTCTTCTATTAGTACCTACACTCGAAAAAAAAAGGAATGGGTTCAGGTAATTTTATAAATTTTTAAGAACATTTCTAAAACAATTTTCGAAAGCTTGTTCAACAATTTTGCAGAAAGAAGAGAAAAAAACCGATTAACAGAAATTTGATAAAAAAAATAACATTTCCTACCTACATACCTAAAGTTCATTTTTTTTATCTGGACACGTGTTTTTTTGTTAGGTTGGTGGCTTATGCCAGTTTGACTTGGTATTTTTAGTATTTAAAAATGGTACTTCTGATAAAGAATTTAATTAAATACTTTGACACTGTCAATTATAAATAAAAAGATAATTATTCCAAAAATAATAGCAACGAATTGGAATGTAAAAGCCCTTTTGAGGGCAAAACTTCATTTTGATGAAATTATGCCAAATGCCACAATGGAAGAAAAAGTACATCGCCTTATCGACATTTTTGGAGTAAAAAAGTAACGAATTTGGTTTTATAAATATTACATCACACATTATTTTCACACTATTCACCATTGGACAACATTTAAGTTCACAAAAAAAATTAATTTCTTTTATATAAATTCTTATCAAAGCGAAGATTATTATCCGCTAGGAATACTTTCTCTTCTGGGCCGTAAAGCAACCTATATTTAACTACTTTTTTTGATGATTTTACTCATCCAAGCACCACCAAAGCCAAATTAATTGTATTTTTAACTACGAATTTCGACAACTCAACTTGACAACTGCACAATGTAACCTACAATATTTTATACATAACCACAATTAGATTTATAACTAGATTAGTTTGTTTTAATCAATGCGACCAACTTGACAACTGTATTTACCAACCAAAACCCATAATTTGCAACGTTGCCGCAGTCCAGATAAAAAAAAAGAACTTTACTTGTAAAGGGATTACTTTAATGAGTTTTTCCAAACAGTTGACGCTACCATCGCACTGTCATAATAAGTACTAAAATTATTTACAAAATCTTTCTAACCAACATAACTAACTTACAATCACAAACAAAACAACAATAGTACATACTAGGTACTAAACTAGCTAAACAATAGTTAAAAGCATGTTATTTATTTACAATAATACAAAGTGCTGAAAATGAAAAAAGGGTGATTATAAAAATAAAATTAATAAAAAGGCATAATGTTTCTTTTAAAGTCGAAAAAGCAAAAAAGGCAAACATTATGTTGGGTTAAATTGCACTAAGAATGTTTAACAGCCTTATAAGGTCATAGGTATATAGGTATTTTAAATAAGTCGTAAGGATTTTATTATTTTTAACATTGTTGTGTTCAAGCTTTTATCGCACGTTATCCAACAGAAAGAAATTTTGAACGTCAAAGTCATAACCAAAATTTGACAGTTTTCGGTGGATGAAAATTGACAATAAAATTAAATAAGGTTAGATTTTGTCGCTTGTTTACATTTTATACCGAATTTTATTAATTATTCCAAAACGTTTTATTATACCGTCTATTTATGTAAATGCGGTTTTGTTTTCAATTCATATTATTATTATGGGTTATAAAATTTATAATTTTTTTTGGGTTTTTTTAAAGGACACTTTTGTGGTATTTTTAAGCATTTTAAAGATAGAAGTCATGGGAATTTTGGTAGGAACTAGTAAGAATTTGCCAAATAAAAAATATGCAAAATAAATAATTTTTGCAGCTATGTACCTATGTATTAACGGAAATGCCATTAGCAACCAGTGGCTAAACATTGGTCTCCAAAATAATATAATCAATCTTTATTTTCGTACATCTAATTAATTTAATAAAATGTCTTTATCTTTAATAATATTAAAATAATAATATGGATTTATGAGTTAATGCATTTTGCGAATTAACCGTCACAAGACATTATTTTTTTGTTATAATTATAAGGATGGGGTTGCAAATAGGAAAAACATCTTTCTTCATAAAAAAAAAATAAAAATAACATTTCGATAAAACTTATTTTGTATAATGGTACCTTTATCGAAGCTGGAAGTATCTTGAAAAAAAAAGATACTTCAAAGTAACTTATATACATACTTAAAGTATCTATAGATATCTTATAAGATACTTGATCTTAGATACTTTTTATATTGGCAGAAAGTATCTTTAACTTAGTTACTTTGGAAAAGTATCTTGTAACTTGTATCTATTCAAACCTTCAACTTGTTTAATTTTTATAATTGTATAGTTTTTATTGAAACTTAAAAGTAACTTAGTTACTCAAAAGTATCTTAGATACTATCTAAAGTATCTAGTAACTAAATATAATTTCAACTTAAAGGATCTAGTTACCTAAGGTAACTAAGTTATTTTGTTTAAAGTATCTTAGAAAAGTAACTTGATACTTTTCAGAAGTAACTTTCCCAGCTCTGAACTTTATTTATTATTTTATTGAAAAATGTTATAGAAGAAAGTCGATGACAATTGAAATTAACTTCTTAATAGGAAATATAATTTTGCCTATCATTTAGGTAGAGATGTTAACTTTTATATCGATTGTAATATATTCACCAATAAATCTGGGAGTACAATACAGATTACAATAAAAAAATTGCATTTATTTACCAAGAAATCTGTGAGTACAATAAAATATTTGTATTTCATTTTTATCACAAGCCTAATTGTACATTCAAATTAATTATTCAATAGTATGCTCATTGAAAATTATTTCAACAATTTAACCAATTTCTTAACCCCTCTTGGTATGATTGTGTCGAAAAGTTTCACTTCTATATACATATAGTGTATATAAATAGGGTGTCCAAAGTTTACCATTGCAAACTTTGTTATTATCGGAGCTACAAATTTGGCTAAACTATCAAATTTGTGTCATTTTCGTATAGTGTGCACATATAGTTTACATGTATAGTGTTTTATAAATATTACATTTTCAATTAATAACTGATCTACAAGTTGATGCCCCTTAAAAGTACAGGCAGGATATACTTAAAATTTAATGACAATAAAAAGTTTCTTTAATAAGTTTTACGTAAAATGTATAGTAATGCATGATTTGTTGCAAATATAAGTAATTACTAATAATAGCTTTTAAAATGTAATTTTTACAATAACATGTGTTAATACTCACTAATTATTTATACTAAATATAGGGAGCAGGCAATTGTTTTGACGCATTACCAAAACGTTAAAATTATAATTAAAATATATAATAAAGTCAATTTCAAAGATTTCCTTGCCAGCTCTGGAAATTCTTCTTTTTTCTTCAATCAATTAAATTTTATTTTCAGCCTGCCTTCATTAACAAAACTTCGAGCAAAATCTATACCATTTCCGTTGTCAGACATATTGTACTGAAATATTTAAAAAATGTGATATCTCAGTGGCGGCGATTTTATAAGGGGTTTAAAGGATTAAATTTTTGTTGAAGTAAATTAAAAATTTAATTATTTTAAAAATGATTTAAAATATAGATTTGGTAGTTTTTGGTTTATTTTACCCTTTTTTAAATACTTTTTAACTCTTAAGTCAACTTAAACTATATTTAACCGTTATTAAGTACCTATATTTTAAATCTATATAATTATATATAATTTACCAAATAAAATGTCGCCCCGGAATATTAATATATATGTACATTAAGGTGTCCGTTATTTACAAACTTGTTTTTTTTTGTTCGCAGCGCCCCCTAAATTTTTAGTTAATGACCTAAAAAAAATTAAAAAAATATATTCATTTTAAATCGTGCCACAAAGACAATACATTTTCCATTTAAATAACATGGGGTTTCGGCAAGTTTTACATTTAATTTTTTTCTCCCGAGCAAGTTAATATACAGCAATAAGTGATACATTTTTATAGAAAATTAAACGCTGTTTAAAAAAGCTCTTTTATGATTTTTCGCTAAATTCACTGGTTTAAAAGTTATTTAAGGTTAAAATAACTAACCTAAAAAAAATCCGCTCTGATTTTGGTTGCAGCCCCGCATCTGTTCTGTAATAAAACCTATATATGTATGCCTACCAAATTAATTAAATGTGAGGGGACTGTTTAAGATTTGTAGATTAGGCTCCATGCATTATTATTTTTTGTAGATTAGGCTCCATTATCACACAAAACTCAACCTATAGGTTTATATATAAAGCTGTATTGGGACTAATTTTAACTGCAAAACGATCACTTTTTTTAACCTGTTTATTAATTAACGTTAATTATGCTGTGGTTAATTTACCTAAAAGTTATATCAAAAATTAAACTAAACTAAAATATGCTTAAAAAAATAACTAGTCTAAAAATTATAAGTTAATATATATATATATATATATATATATATATATATATATATATATATATATATATATATATATATATATATATATATATATATATATATATATATAATTTATATATATATATATTAGGGTGTTTCAAAAAAATCGACTTTTTCTTTTTCTTCAAATGGTCGGCAAATTCTTTCAGAGGATGTCAACACAAAGACCTCGTCAAAATTTGAGCTTTTAATTTGAAGATTTAGAGGTCGCGGATCGCAATTTTCTATTTCCCATTTAAATACCATGGGAATTTTTCTTTTAACTTTGAAATTTTATACGTCTGAATCAAATCAACTTATGTCAAGGATCATCTTAGATTTTCATAGTAAATTTAACGCTCTACAAAAAAGGTCTCCTATCATTTTTCTATAAATTGATTCCTTCCAGAGTTATTCGAGGCCAAAGTTTGATTTCCATCGAATTTTCGCGTTTTTTTAACATTTATGGTACAATTATCATTATACGGGTGTCCCGAAATCAGGGGGCCAAACTTAAACAGTGCATTATTCGTATAAAAATAACACGTTTTTTGTATAATAAACATGTATCAAAAAATGCTCCCTAAAGGAGCTACGGCCCCCTGAATAGGAGCCTAAGAGGATAATTTTTTTAAAACTATTCCTAGAGGGTTGAACTTGAACAAATGAATTTTCGGTAGGTACTTTGGTAATTTTGACATGCTGAATCTAGATCTATAATCAAAACTGTTAAAATTTAATCATAGGCGTAACATTTGGAGGGGGCAAAGTTACAAAAATAGCCCCAACTTTTTTCTGGGTTAATAATTTAATTTTTTTTATGAAATTATGAGAATTTATAGTTTTTTACGAAAAATAGGTACTCTTGATTTGAATTGCTTAGATGCACCATTTTCGAGAAAAGTGCATTTATAAATAAATTACTTTGCATATTATACACATCTCATATTTTCATTAAAACTTTGTAGTAGGCTTTGGACAAAAGTGACGTTTTTTGTTTTTTTTGTTTTTTTTACAACACTTCCTATGTTTCAGATATAAATATGTGATTTTTTTTACTACATGATGCTAAAAGTTGAAAAAACGAGAAAATTCGATGGAAATCAAACTTTGGCCTCGAATAACTCTGGAAGAAATCAATTTATAGAAAAATTATAAGAGACATTTTTTATAGAGCGTTAAATTTACTATAAAAATCTAAGATGTTCCTTGCCATAAGTTGATTCGATATAGACGTATACGTATATAAAATTCCAAAGTTAAAAAAAAAATTTCCTATGTTATTTAAATGGGAAATAGAAAATTGCGATCCGCGACCTCTAAATCTTCAAATTAAAAGCTCAAATTTTAACGAGGTCTTTGTTTTGACATCCTCTGAAAGAATTTGCTGACCATTTGAAGAAAAAGAAAAAGTCGATTTTTTTAAAACACCCTAATATATATATATAACGTTATGTAACTTCTAAATTAACATACTTTTTAACTTATATTGCTAACTAGTTAATTATTTGGTTCATTTTTAGTCAATTTAAACTATTGAAATAACCTTTATTTACCTATGATAATTTAAAGTAAAATTAAAATATCAAGAGTTTAAATTGGCTATAAATAAACCATTTATTTAACTAGTAATATAACCAATAGGTTTCTTTTATTAGTTAAATTATACTACGAAATAACCTTTAAATTTATCTTAAGGTGATAGCAACCGGTTGGTAAATTTAAAGGGTTATTTTTTAGTTCATACTACACTAACCTTAAAAAAATAATTTCTAGTTGTATTGTATTGTAATGGTTAAAAAAAAAAGTTTAAAAAACGTTATTTTACTTAGATTTTAGTTAATTTACTTAGAATGCTACTTATTTAACCAGTTGTGCTACTTGGGTAAAGCGTTTATAAAAATAGTTTATTTTTTAGTTTAATAAATTTGTCCCGGATTTTCACTTTCAGGAGTTGGACACCCCTTGTAAACAACCCCTGGGATGCTATAAAATTTAATTAATTACGTGTTGTTTGTGTTACACCAGTATATTTCTGCTATTACTGATTTGATTACTACTGTCCCATTTAAATTAAATTAAGAATAATATTAAATAAAATAGTTTTCTAAATAATTTAATTTTTCGACCATTTAAACCCTTATATATAAAATCTCCGCCACTGAGCCAATTGAATTAAAATTTTTACGGAATCAAATTTAAACCACAAAAAATTTGAGTCAAAATGTTATATTTTTTTAATGAATTTTGGCACTGCCTGCACCGTTATTATTTAAGGTGAGCACAAAAAATCGAAACGGTTTCTGAATCTTAAGCGTTCAGACTTCCCAGTACTGAAAAAAAATCCGCGTTGAGAACAATGAGAAATTTCTCAACATTATCTGAAAATTTCATCAATTTTTATAAATATTAACAAAATACTAATACTCATACCAATACTTAGATTTAATTTTACCAAATGGTAGACTCATTGGGAAATTTCTACTCTTTGTTTAAAAATTCATTAACAAGGCTTTGGTTTATATTGACTACCTACAAACTTTACACAACAATATAGAAATAATTATGTAAATAAAAATAAATACCATCGAATCTTCTAGAATATGTTGTAAATGTATATTTGTCAATACAAAAAATGTGATCTTCAACTTAATTAATGTAAAAATAATATCCCAAAATATTCCATAAAACAAATCCTATAAATTCGTGACGTACATTAAATTATAAGATACATTAGCATTAGCAATCTTATTTTTTTTATTATTTAAATGTTTTTATAATTACTTTGTTCAAAACATTGCCTTTTTAAATTTCTATAATTGTTTGGACTTTACTTAAGTATAATTTTTCCATTAAGCAAGTTTCATCAAAACATTGCACTTTTTGTGACGTAACTGAAAATCACTTATTATATTGTGCAGCCATCTAAATACCTACTAAGGTTTATACTATAGAAATTGATCTCCATAGAAACCAATAAACCAATCAGAGCACGGCATTCTCCACAGCACACTAGGTGCTTTTTTTTCCTTGTGTGTATATTAGGAATGTCATTAACCCTTTGTTATTTTCAACAGCTGATACGAATTATAAATAAATTATATCATCTGTGCCAAATATAATATCTATATCTTAAAACGGAAGCCAAAAAAATTGCTTCCTTATACTTTTTACACAAAATTATTTGATATCAACAGCTTTATAACTGTACGTCAATTATGTTATAATTTGTTTGTTTTTACAGGTAAATAATGTTTACAATATTTAATGCTAAAAATATTCCATCAACAGTTTTTAGACCAATATACCGGTCTGGGAAGTCCTATACAACGTCTACTTATGACGTCACTTGGTTTAAAATCTGAATTAAATATACCTTTAGATGGCAGTGGCGGCCCGTCAAGGGAGGCAGGTGAGGCAGTGCCTCATCATAGAGAATTAAAAAATTAAGTATAATTTAAATATTTTACTTTCTATAATATACTATAAATTTTTAATATTTGGATAACATGAATTGTGAAATAGTCAATAAAATTGATTGATTTTATAAATGGAATACCCAGCAACATTTAAATTATTTGAATCTGAAACGACCGCAATTTAAACTAATATTTATAGCTAGATGATTGGCTCAGAAGCATGCCTGAACTAATTTAGACTCCCGATTGGCGTTAGCCTTGTTGTCTCGTTCTATTACAATGAGATATCATAGTTGTCTCCTTCTCTCGTATTGGCATACGCGAGGCAGGCACGCCTACATCCAAGGAAATAAGCAGGTGTTGTGGCAACACTGTTGCGGAATTTTAGATAAATTATACTTCACACGTTTTTCAAAATTCAATAATAAATGGTATTATTTTTCTTATAATTCGATTTAATCAAAACTATATTTCAATTCTAAAATAAACAAATTTTAACACTATCGCCATCTTGTAGCCATCACAGTAATCAATAAAATAAATACAGATTCCTTCTTTAGGGTTGTTTTGTTTATAAAATTCTGAACTGTTTAAAGAACAAATCTGTGGTTATTTACGCAATATATTTTAAATATATTTTGTTTATTCTTTTTCTATGAGTTTGTCTATTTCATGATTCTTTTGTAAGTGGTTTATTCTGTGTGGTTTAGTTAATTGAACTTGGTGATTTATGTGAATTTAGTCATTATGGATATTGCGGTGAGAAATTGTACCGATATTGTTGATGGTGTACTATTATTAATTTAATGATTAGGACTTAAACCTAAGGGTTATATAAATAATGCTGCACTTTACCTCTACACCTTCATGTGGTTTATTTAAAATAAACGTCATTTTTACAATAAAATATATTTCATTGACAAAGTAGAGGATTCCTTCCCCACCACAGTCTAAGTTTTTTACTTAGTTTTAAGTTTAGGTTGTGAACTGCGACGTCAGTTTAAGTTGGGTTTAAAAAAATTTCTTCGCCTTTAAATGAGGGCGAAACCCTGCCTCTGCCTCACCAAAATGAAATGTCACGGGCCGCCACTGTTAGCTAGATATAGCTTAAGTTGACATTCTTAGCTTAAATTGGCTCTTTTAATTCAGAATATTTAATATTTTTGTAAAATCAATTTTTAAACCTGATAATATGATATAATACAGTTTGTTCCGGTTTTCAAACAGTGTTGCCAGATTTTGACGATTTTACACGATTTTCAAAACCTGTGTTACACGACTGAAAAATATGACTTTTTAAAAATTATTTAGGTATTATTATTTTTCTTGATTTTTAAATTAATTATTTATACCATATACATCTATGATTATTACAGTTATTTTTAATTGGTGGAAAATTAATACTAGTTTAAAAGTCAAATTATTATTAAACTCCTTACAAAATCTAAAATGCCACCATGTCAGTTGAACCTAACCTAAAACTATGTAATACATAATATACTATTTTTTAAGCATTTAATTAAATAATTTCTTAAGATTTTGTCACTTTAGTTTTAGGTTAGGTTCAACTGACATGGTGGCATTTTAGATTTTGTAAGGAGTTTGATAATCGCCTTTTTAGTTTAATTAAATAATAGTCTAGAAAAGTTTATAAACAAGTTCCATGCTATACTTTATCTACGCCAAATACTTAATATTATCTAAAAATGATTTAAATTAATTATTTGTATAGAGCGACATCTATAAAACAATAGAGTAATCAATTTGGGAATCTGTATTACCGGCGCGCCGGTGAAACCCAAGTTTGTATGTGTAGCCGAAATGGATCCCTTGAAAATGGACTAACAACAGTTTTTCACAATGAAAGTAGATAAAATGTTTTTTGGGCACTTCACGATGGAGTCTCCACCCGAAATTAAGTTAAATCTAGTTTTCTGCCAGCGAAATTAGGTCAGTACAATGTTTATATACACTTTTCAAATATTGGCGTTAAGAAAGTATTTAACACTTTTGTATTTTTTTCTACTCCCACCTTTAAAACGCCCTTTATCGTACATGTTTCCATGACACTAAGTGACCTTTTAAATACACATTGACAAGTTGTGGCTTTATAGCGCTTTATAGCGCTGAAGTTAGTTTTAAGTTAGTTGACAGTTGTCAAATGTCATACAATCGTTAAAATAAAGTGCCTTTCTTGTTAAATAATACTAAATGTGAAAATTATTTTATTATCTTAATACAAAAATACAAAAGTATTAAATAGTTTCTCATAATATACTATTGTATTTAGATAATTTATTAATTTTCACATTTGGTATTATTTTACAAGCAAGGGCTTTATTTTAACGATTGTATGACATTTGACTAACTTAAAGCATGTGACTAAAAACCTGTTGCTTACATTAGCCTCTGACTAAAATACCATAAAGTCACAGGTTGTCAATGTGTATTTAAAAGATCACTTAGTGTCATGGAAACTTGTACAATAAAGGGCGTTTTAAAGGTGGGAGTAGAAAAAATAGTATATAAAACACTGCGGCGAAAGCTTATTAATTGTCTCGCACATAATCTTATATAATTTATTGACGCCAATCTTTAAAAAAATTTTAATGACCTTTTGATTTTGTCCGCAGTAAACTAGTATTTGCCAATAAAGCATTAAAAACTTTTGGTGGAGTACTTATAAAACATCCTCTTCACTTTCACTGTAAAAAGTGCTTCTATATCGGATATATAAACTTTGATTTTTAAAGAAAAAAATGACAAAGTAACACTGCCATTTTAAAAGCCGATAGAACAGATTCCTAACACCAATTACTCTATTTTTGTATAGATGTCGCTCTATAGAAATAGTTATATTAATTAGTAATAATTTATTTTTTTTAAATAATATTTGTCGTAGAAAAAGTATAGTATGCAAACTTTTTCAGACACTTATGTTATTAATCACTTGCTCGCAAGCTTCGCTCGTGCCTAATGACGAAAATGCAAAATTGTTTCATAATGCATTTAACTGGTGCATGTTTCTATTGTTTTTTATTTGTATTTGTAAACATCTTTGTTACATAATTTTAATTAAGGATTACGACTTTTTACGATTTTAACGTCTGTGCATTAATTATGCTTTATTAATTATGCCCAATTAAAAATATATTTTTGGTTGTTTTTTTTAAATGATTTATTATTTGGTCTATGATTACCTACCGACTTTTATAGACAAGTCTTAACATATTCAAAATCTTTGTTACATAATTATTATTAAGATTTTTTTGCGAATTTGACGTGAATGTTTTTTGGCATAATTATATACAATTAAAAATATATCTTTGCTTGTGATTTTGACTATCAAATTTTTTTTTTAGAACACAAAAACCGTAAATTTTTAATGGATTTTTTAGTCCTCACCAAATAATAAGTAGACAAATTAAAAAATAAAAATTAAATTAATTGGATTTTAAAATTTTGTATATTAATTAATTAACTTTGTATTAAAAATATAGGTGTTAAATTTTTCATGGGGTATACACCCTGTTTTGCATAAAATATATTATCAGTTTGTTGCCTATTGTTACTTATTAATAAATATGACTATAGTTATAACTTTAAACATAAACATTTTCTTAAATAAATAATTTTTTACAAAATAGTGGGTAGAATCCAAGAATGCAAAAAAATACAGTTTTATTAAAAATAAGAAAGTTGGTATCATCCCAGTGAAAATGAGGTATTTAAAAAAACCTGTTTGATTAAAAAATATTTTGTAAATTTTGAATATTTTGGATTTAACCTCTTTTAAATTTAAGCTGATGTGAGTTTTTGTACTACCATTTTTATTAATTTATGCCACTGCAGTGCACTGTTCAAATTTTTCCTATTTTTTTTAAATTTATGCAACTGGTTGATTATTTTCTACCGTTTCTTTAAATTCACGCTTTTGGGAGAATTTGTCAATATGTGCGAATTTATTCTACCTTTTTTTAATTTAGGCCAATGTAAAAATGTGTTCCACTATTTTTGAACTTCACGCTAATGTACGAATTTGTCTCATTATTTTTTTAATTTTGGATCACTGTACTGCCATTGGAATTTTATGCAGTTTTTAAATTTTCGAATATGGGCAGATCTCAATTACCGGAGAAAATCATTTTAAATGTGCGTTTTATATTTTCCGTGAGACGGTGTTAAGCTGCGACGTCACTTCAATTGTGCGCAAAGAAAAATTCAAAATTTCCTTTGTCATAAGAATTTGTTTTATACAAATTTTTTGGTCATTCCATGTTAAATCTATCACTTTAAAACCTTTTTTCTACTCCCGCCTTTAAAACGCCCTTGACAAGTTGTGGCTTTATGGCGCTTTAGTCACGGGCTGAACTTAGCTACAGGTTTTTAGTCACGGGCTGAAGTTAGTTTTAAGTTAGTTGACAGTTGTCAATTGTCATACAATCGTTAAAATAAAGTGCCTTTCTTGTAAAATAATACTAAATGTGAAAATTATTTCATTATCGCAATACAAAAATACAAAAGTATTAAATAGTTTCTCAACGCCAATATTTAAAAAGTTTATATGAACATTGTACTGACCTTTTAATTTCGCCGGCAGTAATCTATAACTTAAATTCGAACACGGACTCCACTGTAATGTCCTCATAAAACATTTTCTTTACTTTCACTGTGAAAAACTGTCAATTTTCAAGAAATACATTTCGATTTATAACCTTTATATTCTGTGTTAAATATAAAAATGTGATATTTGACGGTGACACACAGATTCCCCTATTGTTTCATAGATGGCGCTCTATACAAATTTTTGATTTAAATCATTTTAAGATAATAATAAGTATTTGTCGTAGAAAAAGTATGGTATGCACCTCGTTTATAAACTTTTCTATACACTCATTAATTTAAGCACTCGCTCGCAAGCTCGCTCGTGCCTAAATTAAATTCGTGTATAAAATGGCGTTTCTCAAACTTGATACATAATATACTATTATTTTTTATTCTAAATACGTAGTATTTTTGTTTTTTTAAATTAAGATTCTTGAATTTTTATTATTTATAGAAATTTCTATTGGTATGATGATATGAGTAAAAGTAATATGAACAAAACTAACAAGGTTTTTTAATAAAAAGCAACAATTATTATAATTGCTATTGCGTTTTTTACTGGTAGGTAGTTAATTATAATTATAACACGTTTAACGATTTTGGGTAATTTTAAAGCAGGAAGACATTTTTGCATATTTATTTCAGGAACTTGTCTTTCTAGTACTTACAAAACTGCATGGAAAATTTCCTTAATGTTTCAAGTGCATCTTTTTTTATTTATTCTTTAGTCAACATTATCTTTTTTGGTAATTGGTGGGAACCCAGAAGGTTAGTTAATTGAAAGAATTTGAGTTTATTTTTTAAACCGCTGGATTTTGATATTGGTAGACAATAAATATCACTTTGTGACGTAACAAAATTTTCAAAATGGCCTCAAAGGTTACAATTTTTCCAATGGGATGTGGTGTGATGTGACACACCACTGCAAAGGTTTTTGCAAGCTGATCATAGTTTAAAACGTGTAATTTTTGTAACAACTCAAATTCCAGTATTCTACTCATCAAAAACTGCTCTTGTATGTATACATTTAAAAAATTGTAGGACACATCCGCGCAGTAGCATGAATTTAAAAAATGGTTGGAAAAATTCGCACATTAGGATACCTAACCAAATTTTCCAAAATTTTTAAATTTTCCAAAGTTTATAAAAATTTGCTATTTGGTAACCAAAATTTTTAAATTTTAAACCTTTAATAATTGTAAATAATGCTTTCTTTGAACATTTTATCGTTTTTCTATTAACATAAATTATTTTGTTAACGAAACAACTTTTTTTAGTTAAGCCAAATTACAGGCACAACCTTTCGTTAATGGAAACCCCTGATTTCTTTTTTTATATTTTGAATTATAATTTAATTACATTTAAATTTTAATGAAATGTGTCAAAGTCCAAATAAAACATTGGACACTAAATAAAACAAAGTTTACAAATCATTACATTAATTTATAATTATATTTTTCTATATATTTAATTATTTTAAGTAGCTATTTATTTTTAATTTCAAAAAAATTATATTTACTTCTACGCACTAGTTTGTCTGGTTCTAGGTAATATACAGTGTCACCCATTTGTTTGCGACTTAGCCCTGTAAAATCTTTATTTGCATACTAAACATACTATACTTTTTCTACGACAAATACTTATTATTATCTTAAAATGATTTAAGTCAAACATTTGTATAGAGCGCCATCTATGAAACAACAGGGGAAACTGTGTGTCACCGTCAAATGTCACATTTTTACATTTTATAAACACAATTATAAAGGTTATAACTCGAAATGTATTTCTTGAAAATTGACAGTTTTTCACAGTGAAAGTAAAGGAAAATGTTTTATAAGGACTTTATAAAGTAGAGTCCGTGCCCGAATTTAAGTTATAGTTTACTGCCGGCGAAATTAAAAGGTCAGTACAATGTTCATATAAACTTTTCAAATATTGGCGTTGAGAAACTATTTAATATTTTTGTATTTTTGTATTGAGATAAAATAATTTTCACATTTAGTATTATTTTACAAGAAAGGCACTTTATTTTAACGATTGTATGACATTTGACAACTGTCAACTAACTTAAAACTAACTTCAGCCCGTGACTAAAGCGCCATAAAGCCACAACTTGTCAATGTGTATTTAAAAGGTCACTTAGTGTCATGGAAACATGTACGATAAAGGGCGTTTTAAAGGTGGGAGTAGAAAAACTGTATTTTTGAAGCAAAAAACACCATATTTTTACAAACTTTTGAGAGAAAATTTGTATACAATTATACATTCGTACTTGTATACAAGTATACATTCTTATAAGAATTCATATTAGCGATTTAAAAAAAAGCTATGCACGGCACTGGATTCACCACCCCTCCTAATGACCCCTATATTAAATTCTATTGAAAATTTTTAAGTAGGGACAATTTTGTAGCTAAATTAAAAATGCAAAATAATTACTATTTAAAAATTTTTATTCTGTCAAGTTATCCATAAAAAAAAACATGTATTAACCTTGCCTGTAAGTAGTTCTTGTGCAGTAGAGGTGACAAAAATCTAATTGTAGAGAATTTTTGAATTCTCCATTTTTTGTTTTATTGTTGTTTTAAGTTTCTATTGCGTTTTTTATTTGTAAAAGCTAAGCATAAGAATATTTATACCATGTTAGTATTAGTTTAATTTTATTTTCATGGATAACTTGACAGAATAAATTTTTGTAGTTATTATTGTTCATTTTTAATTTGGCTACAAAATTGTTTCTTCTTAAAAATATTCAATACAATTTCGTATATGGTCGTTTTGAGGGGTGGTGAATCCAGTGCCGTGCATAGATTTTATTTAAATGGACAATATGATTTTTTCAAAAAAATTTCTCAAAAACCGACATAGGAGGCCTTGTTTCTTGTAAAAATATTGCTCCAAAAATACAGTTTATCCAGATCTACACTTTAAAATAAATCCAGTTAAAATCGCACAATAAATACACATTTTACAGGGGTGAATCGCAAACAAATGGGTCACACGGTATACCTATAATTATAATTATTATAATGCCTTTTGAGTCAAAATATCGAGCTTAATTTTTATATTGCATAGTTTTAATGTTTTTATAGATTGGCTCTACTATACACACAGAAAAAACGCTAGCATAGCATGAATGGGTGAGCCATTAAACCAATGGGATCTTGTAATCCGTATTCCTGAATAACAGTTCCTATAATACCAATAGGTAGTTTGCACTTGGTTTATAATCGTTTTAAATTAACAACAAAAGTTATCGCTCCTAAATCTATTGATATTTATATTGATATTTATTTTCATTTTATGTAAGAATGTTATTGCATTAAATACTAATTTGATTTATTTAATAACTTTTCTATAGTATGAATACTATGTATACATTTGACGCAATAAATTCTTTGACATTTAGGCAAAATGTTTCCCTATTTTGGTTAAATAGTAATTAATTGAGCAAATAACAATTTAGATTGCTTCAATTTTAATGCATTCAATGACAGCGCTGTTCTTGGTACCATGTTAGATTTTTTTATGTGCAGGTGTGCCAAACTGATTTAGCCAGAAATTATATTGATATATTTTAGTGGAACAAAAACATTTTAACTTTTCTTTTTTATGGTTCTTACTAGTTTTTTGTTTAATTTTTTTTGTAACAAACCAGTAATTTACTTACATATTTGTTCATGGCCAACTTAAATTAAACTTTTAAATTAGTTTTGTCAGCTATTTATTAATCGATTTTGGCTATAGGGTATACCCTCCCTACACATAAAAAAATCTAACATAGTACCAAGAACAGCGCTGTCATTAAATGCATTAAAATTGAAGCAATCTAAATTAAAAAAGAAAAAAAAGCGTGTGTTTTTCTTTTTATTGGGTTTATTTTTAGCACTTTTTATAAAATTATACCCAATAATTTCCAATTAAAAAATCAGGCAAATTTAACGTGTTTCTAAAAAAGTGCCAAGCGAATTAAGTTTATCCTGAAAAAAAATTGTCTTGTAAGTGATTTTTTATCAAAATATGAAAAAAAACAATTGTCGAATTAAATTAAAGACGTGAAACTTTAAAAACAGTGTTTTTTTTATACATTTGGGTGATTCTTCAAAAGTTGGACATTTTGATGTCATCAGTCAATAGAGTAGGTATTTTAATATTTTTTGTAAATATATTTATTATATTACAAAGATCCAGGTTTTTTAACTTGTCCACCCCAATTTTAATGTATTTTTTCAAAAGCACGTTTGTAGAAAAACATAATAAATATTCAAAACATCAGTACCTTGGCGTGTCAACTCCTGAATAAAATATTTGAGTGGTTTTATTTTAAAATATATTCAATTTAACTTAAATTTTTCAATTTCACTACAAACTATAAAACATTAAATAATGTATTTTTCATATTTTATCATAGATTCGAATTTTTTAAAAATTGATAATCTTTGTACTCACTTTTACCCTTCAGTTCTGTGTTAAATGTTAAAATTTAAAATTCCTGCGAAATATTGAAGTTTTAACGTCAAGTCCTCGTTTTAACTCAAGTGTTGGTAAAAAATTACCCACAGAGCCCGCCCTTTGCGCGACAGTCACCTTGAAAACAATGCAAGCGGCGAAGTTGTGGTGAATGCACGTATAGTTCCAGTCAAAATTTTAGTACTATGGTGAGTAGTTATTTTCTTACGTATATATATTTCATTGTAATTTATATAAGGCTATATGCAATTTGTTGATAAGTAGCATCCACCAATAAAAAATATCAGTAAAATACCTAATTCCGAATTATAATCTCAAATTTGTATCCCATTCATCAGTACTGTGTCGTCAGTTCCATGTTCGATGTTTCGGTTATCTTTTTTTCGCAAACTTTAATTTAAGTTCTGCTTGCGCAGAACTTGTTTATTTAATGTCATTATAAACTCATATAAATTTGGTGTGGGTCCCATATCTAATAATTGAGATATCGGTATACCCAAAATCCACCAGCCGCCACTGATGTGCGGTATTATTTGATTTTAAGATATTTAATGTATAATAAGCTCAAAGTTGCAATAAATCTTATATTTTCCAATAAATTATGTATTTAATTAGTACCCTGGTATACTCGTCACTTCACTTGCATTCAAATTTAGAAAACAGATATTTCAGAAACTGTTTGAAAAAGTGACTGGCCCGGTCTGGAACAATATATTTATTATATTATCTATGTTCTCATAACAAAATTCTGTTTAATTTTCTCCGAAAACTATATAAACAAAATGAGGTCCAAAGTTGCCCAACTTTTGTAGAATCACCCATTTGTATATTTTTTTAAACAGATACTTTAACCATAAATAAATTGTACGCAATCATAAAGTTGGTTTCCTAAAAATCCCTATTTTAATTTTATGCAAAGCAATAAATAAAAAATTATAAATCCTACAAGAAAATGAAATAAAATATACAGTACAATAAAGTTTTTGTCACTGAAATATTTCAAACGGTTGAGGAATTAGACACCCTGTAGAATATGCATTTTATATATTTATGTCAATATTTCTTAACAAATTATAAAAGATTTGTTATGAAAACAATACCTATTAATATATTAGTATATTGCAATATTTTAAATTTTAAAATTTACTAAACTATTCATTGGTCTCTTTGTTTAGCCTCAGGCTTCAACTATTTCAGAATATCGCTAGAAAAACCTGTACTTAACGAACTTTATATCTATCATAAATTTTAGCCGCTTATCTCGTTAAACAAGTTTAAATTTACTAATCTATGGCATTAATAATTTTGTAAATTTCTTTGATAGACATTTCAATATCCTCAGGAAAAATTAAAATTAGGCCACTGTAGTTATGTGTTTTAAATCTTAAAAATAATTTTATAAACTTTATACTAAAATACTCCTTTACCTACCAATATATTATAATAAATTAAATAAAATGTCTGAAAAATTAGTTATTGGTTTAATAATTTGTATTTCCACGAAAAAAACATTAAAAATAGTCTATAATGACATTTTTATTATAATCCCCAACAGATTTATTAGTTTATTAAATATGTAGATAGATATAATGTTTATCAGTACGTAAAACAACATTTTACTTCCTATTAATGACAAGTATTTCCTGTAATGTGTTATTTTTTTTCGAAACCTTCAGAATGCATATAAATAAAAAAATAATAAATAATTATTGGAAAAGATACACAAACTCTGGTTCAAAATAATGATAAATAATGTCGACGTCCTTCATTGTTGAACATAATTTAATAGCTCTCTTAAGTTTATGAAATTACGCTCATAAGAGACCGGATTATAGGCAAAATGAGTTTCGTAAAAAATGTTGTGTTTTGAACATTTTTCGCCAATTTAATTTGTCCTTTTTCCCTATCCCTTTTTATTGCATTTAATGTTTTTAAATATATGGATTTCACAAAATAAACTTTTTTTAAAGGGTGTTCTCCTCACTCAAGATTTGAGCTCTTAATGTTAAGTACTTTTTTAGTAATGATTTTTCAAATGTTGACATTATTTTTTAAAAAACTTTTTCGTTATTTTTTTAATGTAAATATTGTTTTATAAAAATACAAACAGTAATGTTTTTTTTTGTAAAAAATTCTTAACTTTTCAATAAAAATATTTATTCTAAGTTCCTCAAAAATTCAATTAAAGTGAAAAATGCGATTTTTCTAGCCTTGCGGCAATTTTTACTTGATGTTTGATATGTTTTTCTGAAAGCCGAGATTTTTCACACGAAAATGTAATTTCCACGATGGGGTTATTTTTTGTTAAAATACAATTAAGTAATAAGTCAATTTCTGCCAGTTTAGCGCCAATTTCGTCTTATTTTCTTTAAAAAAATTAAATATATATGGGTGATTCTACAAAAGTTGGGCAACTTTTGACCTCATTTTGTTTATATAGTTTTCGGAGAAAATTAAACAGTATTTTGTTATGAGAACATAGATAATATAATAGATATATACTGTTCCAAAGCGGGCCAGTCACTTTTTTCTAAATTTGAATGCAAGGGAAGTGACGAGTATACCAGGGTACTAATTAAATACATAATTTATTGGAAAATATAAGATTTATTGCAACTTTGAGCATATAATTATACATTAAATATCTTAAAATCAAATAATACCACACATCAGTGGCGGCTGGTGGATTTTGGGTATACCGATATCTCAATTATTAGATATTGGGACCCACACCAAATTTATATGAGTTTATAATGACATTAAATAAACAAGTTCTGCGCGAGCAGAATTTAAATTGAAGTTTGCGAAAAAAAGATAACCGAAACATCGAACATGGAACTGACGTCACGTTACTGATGAATGGAATACAAATTTGAGATTATAATTCAGAATTAAGTATTTTACTGAAATTTTTTATTAGTGGATACTACTTATTAACAAATCACATATAGCCTTATATAAATTACAATGACCATATCAGAGTTGCGTAACTACCCACCACAGTACTGAGATTTTGACTGGAACTATACGTGCATTCGCCACAACTTCGCCGCTTGCATTGTTTTTCAAGATGACTGTCGTGCAAAGGGCGGGCTCTGTAGGTAATTTTTTACCAACACTTGAGTTAAAACGAGGACTTGACGTTTAAACTTCAATATTTCGCAGGAATTGTGAATTTTAAACATTGGACACAGAACTGACGGGTAAAAGTAGCACAATTGTGCTACTTTTACCCGTCAGTAATCTTTAAAGATTATAAATTTTTTAAAAATTTCTATTTCTCGAATCTATGATATGAAAAATACATTGAATATATTATAAAATAAAATCAATCAAATATTTGATTCAGGAGTACCCAAGGTACTGATGTTTTGAATATTTATTATGTTTTTTCTACAAACGTGCTTTTGAAAAAATACATTCAAATTGGGTGGACAAGTTAAAAAAACCTGGGATCTATTGTAATATACTAAAATATTAAAAAAAATATTAAAATATATATGACTGATGACATCAAGTTGTGTGACTTTTGTAGAATCACCCATATACAGGAAGTGGGTCATTTTTTTATAAAGAGAATTATTCCACAAAATTAAAAAAAAACCGCGGGGGACACCCCAAGAAAAATGCAGAAAATAAAGTGGTAAGCTAAATCGCAACACACTCAAATCTTAGTGTGCAGACGAAAATTAATAAAATCACTAACTATGAAAATCACGTTCATTCGTATTTAAAGCTTAAGATATCATAACGAAAATATGCATTGTTTACTTTTATTAAAATTCCTAAAAGTCCTAATAAAAACCCCAAAGTTTTGATGACTTTAATTAATAAAGAGAATCTCGTCAAAAGACAAACACCACTGAATTCTCCAATAAGGGACCGCGCTGGCCACCTGCAAAAGTCTGGATCACGCCTGTTTGTTTCGGTCTGTCTGTTAAATGAAAATACTGTAGACTAAAAAAAATAGTTTTTTTACTCTTAAAACGAGGATAAACGACATAACATTTAACATTTAACAAAAGAAAATGTCAAGTAATTATAGTTTGCTACTTTAATGGCAAATAAACAAATGCATTGGTAAAATATTAAACTAGTTTTTTTAGAATTTAAATTATTTATGATGTATTAAAACTTTTAACACAAGATAAATAATTTAAAATATTAAAAAAACAAATTTAACGAAATACCAATGCATTTAAAGGTATTATTTATTGTTTTTTTATTACCTAGTACCTACTAGATATATTATTATTTCATGGAAAACGAAATTTCAGTTATTTCAATTTACAATTAGTACCTACCTACCTAAAACTCAACTACTTAAAAGATATATTATTATTTCATGGAAAACGAAATTTCAGTTATTTCAATTTACAATTAGTACCTACCTACCTAAAACTCAACTACTTAAAAGAACATAGAAAAAAAATTCGAGACAAGTTTTACAAACCCAGCAAGGGATGTAAAAAAACGGTTTTTTTCAGATGTGAAAAAAAAACATGAAAAAAAACGGAGTACTTACAAAACTGCATGGAAAATTTCCTTAATGTTTCAAGTGCATCTTTTTTTATTTATTCTTTAGTCAACATTATCTTTTTTGGTAATTGGTGGGAACCCAGAAGGTTAGTTAATTGAAAGAATTTGAGTTTATTTTTTAAACCGCTGGATTTTGATATTGGTAGACAATAAATATCACTTTGTGACGTAACAAAATTTTCAAAATGGCCTCAAAGGTTACAATTTTTCCAATGGGATGTGGTGTGATGTGACACACCACTGCAAAGGTTTTTGCAAGCTGATCATAGTTTAAAACGTGTAATTTTTGTAACAACTCAAATTCCAGTATTCTACTCATCAAAAACTGCTCTTGTATGTATACATTTAAAAAATTGTAGGACACATCCGCGCAGTAGCATGAATTTAAAAAATGGTTGGAAAAATTCGCACATTAGGATACCTAACCAAATTTTCCAAAATTTTTAAATTTTCCAAAGTTTATAAAAATTTGCTATTTGGTAACCAAAATTTTTAAATTTTAAACCTTTAATAATTGTAAATAATGCTTTCTTTGAACATTTTATCGTTTTTCTATTAACATAAATTATTTTGTTAACGAAACAACTTTTTTTAGTTAAGCCAAATTACAGGCACAACCTTTCGTTAATGGAAACCCCTGATTTCTTTTTTTATATTTTGAATTATAATTTAATTACATTTAAATTTTAATGAAATGTGTCAAAGTCCAAATAAAACATTGGACACTAAATAAAACAAAGTTTACAAATCATTACATTAATTTATAATTATATTTTTCTATATATTTAATTATTTTAAGTAGCTATTTATTTTTAATTTCAAAAAAATTATATTTACTTCTACGCACTAGTTTGTCTGGTTCTAGGTAATATACAGTGTCACCCATTTGTTTGCGACTTAGCCCTGTAAAATCTTTATTTGCATACTAAACATACTATACTTTTTCTACGACAAATACTTATTATTATCTTAAAATGATTTAAGTCAAACATTTGTATAGAGCGCCATCTATGAAACAACAGGGGAAACTGTGTGTCACCGTCAAATGTCACATTTTTACATTTTATAAACACAATTATAAAGGTTATAACTCGAAATGTATTTCTTGAAAATTGACAGTTTTTCACAGTGAAAGTAAAGGAAAATGTTTTATAAGGACTTTATAAAGTAGAGTCCGTGCCCGAATTTAAGTTATAGTTTACTGCCGGCGAAATTAAAAGGTCAGTACAATGTTCATATAAACTTTTCAAATATTGGCGTTGAGAAACTATTTAATATTTTTGTATTTTTGTATTGAGATAAAATAATTTTCACATTTAGTATTATTTTACAAGAAAGGCACTTTATTTTAACGATTGTATGACATTTGACAACTGTCAACTAACTTAAAACTAACTTCAGCCCGTGACTAAAGCGCCATAAAGCCACAACTTGTCAATGTGTATTTAAAAGGTCACTTAGTGTCATGGAAACATGTACGATAAAGGGCGTTTTAAAGGTGGGAGTAGAAAAACTGTATTTTTGAAGCAAAAAACACCATATTTTTACAAACTTTTGAGAGAAAATTTGTATACAATTATACATTCGTACTTGTATACAAGTATACATTCTTATAAGAATTCATATTAGCGATTTAAAAAAAAGCTATGCACGGCACTGGATTCACCACCCCTCCTAATGACCCCTATATTAAATTCTATTGAAAATTTTTAAGTAGGGACAATTTTGTAGCTAAATTAAAAATGCAAAATAATTACTATTTAAAAATTTTTATTCTGTCAAGTTATCCATAAAAAAAAACATGTATTAACCTTGCCTGTAAGTAGTTCTTGTGCAGTAGAGGTGACAAAAATCTAATTGTAGAGAATTTTTGAATTCTCCATTTTTTGTTTTATTGTTGTTTTAAGTTTCTATTGCGTTTTTTATTTGTAAAAGCTAAGCATAAGAATATTTATACCATGTTAGTATTAGTTTAATTTTATTTTCATGGATAACTTGACAGAATAAATTTTTGTAGTTATTATTGTTCATTTTTAATTTGGCTACAAAATTGTTTCTTCTTAAAAATATTCAATACAATTTCGTATATGGTCGTTTTGAGGGGTGGTGAATCCAGTGCCGTGCATAGATTTTATTTAAATGGACAATATGATTTTTTCAAAAAAATTTCTCAAAAACCGACATAGGAGGCCTTGTTTCTTGTAAAAATATTGCTCCAAAAATACAGTTTATCCAGATCTACACTTTAAAATAAATCCAGTTAAAATCGCACAATAAATACACATTTTACAGGGGTGAATCGCAAACAAATGGGTCACACGGTATACCTATAATTATAATTATTATAATGCCTTTTGAGTCAAAATATCGAGCTTAATTTTTATATTGCATAGTTTTAATGTTTTTATAGATTGGCTCTACTATACACACAGAAAAAACGCTAGCATAGCATGAATGGGTGAGCCATTAAACCAATGGGATCTTGTAATCCGTATTCCTGAATAACAGTTCCTATAATACCAATAGGTAGTTTGCACTTGGTTTATAATCGTTTTAAATTAACAACAAAAGTTATCGCTCCTAAATCTATTGATATTTATATTGATATTTATTTTCATTTTATGTAAGAATGTTATTGCATTAAATACTAATTTGATTTATTTAATAACTTTTCTATAGTATGAATACTATGTATACATTTGACGCAATAAATTCTTTGACATTTAGGCAAAATGTTTCCCTATTTTGGTTAAATAGTAATTAATTGAGCAAATAACAATTTAGATTGCTTCAATTTTAATGCATTCAATGACAGCGCTGTTCTTGGTACCATGTTAGATTTTTTTATGTGCAGGTGTGCCAAACTGATTTAGCCAGAAATTATATTGATATATTTTAGTGGAACAAAAACATTTTAACTTTTCTTTTTTATGGTTCTTACTAGTTTTTTGTTTAATTTTTTTTGTAACAAACCAGTAATTTACTTACATATTTGTTCATGGCCAACTTAAATTAAACTTTTAAATTAGTTTTGTCAGCTATTTATTAATCGATTTTGGCTATAGGGTATACCCTCCCTACACATAAAAAAATCTAACATAGTACCAAGAACAGCGCTGTCATTAAATGCATTAAAATTGAAGCAATCTAAATTAAAAAAGAAAAAAAGCGTGTGTTTTTCTTTTTATTGGGTTTATTTTTAGCACTTTTTATAAAATTATACCCAATAATTTCCAATTAAAAAATCAGGCAAATTTAACGTGTTTCTAAAAAAGTGCCAAGCGAATTAAGTTTATCCTGAAAAAAAATTGTCTTGTAAGTGATTTTTTATCAAAATATGAAAAAAAACAATTGTCGAATTAAATTAAAGACGTGAAACTTTAAAAACAGTGTTTTTTTTATACATTTGGGTGATTCTTCAAAAGTTGGACATTTTGATGTCATCAGTCAATAGAGTAGGTATTTTAATATTTTTTGTAAATATATTTATTATATTACAAAGATCCAGGTTTTTTAACTTGTCCACCCAATTTTAATGTATTTTTTCAAAAGCACGTTTGTAGAAAAACATAATAAATATTCAAAACATCAGTACCTTGGCGTGTCAACTCCTGAATAAAATATTTGAGTGGTTTTATTTTAAAATATATTCAATTTAACTTAAATTTTTCAATTTCACTACAAACTATAAAACATTAAATAATGTATTTTTCATATTTTATCATAGATTCGAATTTTTTAAAAATTGATAATCTTTGTACTCACTTTTACCCTTCAGTTCTGTGTTAAATGTTAAAATTCAAAATTCCTGCGAAATATTGAAGTTTTAACGTCAAGTCCTCGTTTTAACTCAAGTGTTGGTAAAAAATTACCCACAGAGCCCGCCCTTTGCGCGACAGTCACCTTGAAAACAATGCAAGCGGCGAAGTTGTGGTGAATGCACGTATAGTTCCAGTCAAAATTTTAGTACTATGGTGAGTAGTTATTTTCTTACGTATATATATTTCATTGTAATTTATATAAGGCTATATGCAATTTGTTGATAAGTAGCATCCACCAATAAAAAATATCAGTAAAATACCTAATTCCGAATTATAATCTCAAATTTGTATCCCATTCATCAGTACTGTGTCGTCAGTTCCATGTTCGATGTTTCGGTTATCTTTTTTTCGCAAACTTTAATTTAAGTTCTGCTTGCGCAGAACTTGTTTATTTAATGTCATTATAAACTCATATAAATTTGGTGTGGGTCCCATATCTAATAATTGAGATATCGGTATACCCAAAATCCACCAGCCGCCACTGATGTGCGGTATTATTTGATTTTAAGATATTTAATGTATAATAAGCTCAAAGTTGCAATAAATCTTATATTTTCCAATAAATTATGTATTTAATTAGTACCCTGGTATACTCGTCACTTCACTTGCATTCAAATTTAGAAAACAGATATTTCAGAAACTGTTTGAAAAAGTGACTGGCCCGGTCTGGAACAATATATTTATTATATTATCTATGTTCTCATAACAAAATTCTGTTTAATTTTCTCCGAAAACTATATAAACAAAATGAGGTCCAAAGTTGCCCAACTTTTGTAGAATCACCCATTTGTATATTTTTTTAAACAGATACTTTAACCATAAATAAATTGTACGCAATCATAAAGTTGGTTTCCTAAAAATCCCTATTTTAATTTTATGCAAAGCAATAAATAAAAAATTATAAATCCTACAAGAAAATGAAATAAAATATACAGTACAATAAAGTTTTTGTCACTGAAATATTTCAAACGGTTGAGGAATTAGACACCCTGTAGAATATGCATTTTATATATTTATGTCAATATTTCTTAACAAATTATAAAAGATTTGTTATGAAAACAATACCTATTAATATATTAGTATATTGCAATATTTTAAATTTTAAAATTTACTAAACTATTCATTGGTCTCTTTGTTTAGCCTCAGGCTTCAACTATTTCAGAATATCGCTAGAAAAACCTGTACTTAACGAACTTTATATCTATCATAAATTTTAGCCGCTTATCTCGTTAAACAAGTTTAAATTTACTAATCTATGGCATTAATAATTTTGTAAATTTCTTTGATAGACATTTCAATATCCTCAGGAAAAATTAAAATTAGGCCACTGTAGTTATGTGTTTTAAATCTTAAAAATAATTTTATAAACTTTATACTAAAATACTCCTTTACCTACCAATATATTATAATAAATTAAATAAAATGTCTGAAAAATTAGTTATTGGTTTAATAATTTGTATTTCCACGAAAAAAACATTAAAAATAGTCTATAATGACATTTTTATTATAATCCCCAACAGATTTATTAGTTTATTAAATATGTAGATAGATATAATGTTTATCAGTACGTAAAACAACATTTTACTTCCTATTAATGACAAGTATTTCCTGTAATGTGTTATTTTTTTTCGAAACCTTCAGAATGCATATAAATAAAAAAATAATAAATAATTATTGGAAAAGATACACAAACTCTGGTTCAAAATAATGATAAATAATGTCGACGTCCTTCATTGTTGAACATAATTTAATAGCTCTCTTAAGTTTATGAAATTACGCTCATAAGAGACCGGATTATAGGCAAAATGAGTGTCGTAAAAAATGTTGTGTTTTGAACATTTTTCGTCAATTTAATTTGTCCTTTTTCCCTATCCCTTTTTATTGCATTTAATGTTTTTAAATATATGGATTTCACAAAATAAACTTTTTTTGAAGGGTGTTCTCCTCACTCAAGATTTGAGCTCTTAATGTTAAGTACTTTTTTAGTAATGATTTTTCCAATGTTGACAATATTTTTTTTAAAACTTTTTCGTTATTTTTTTAATGTAAATATTGTTTTATAAAAATACAAACAGTAATGTTTTTTTTGTAAAAAATTCTTAACTTTTCAATAAAAATATTTATTCTAAGTTCCTCAAAAATTCAATTAAAGTGAAAAATGCGATTTTTCTAGCCTTGCGGCAATTTTTACTTTAAATTTGATATGTTTTTCTGAAAGCCGAGATTTTTCACACGAAAATGTAATTTTCACGATGGGGTTATTTTTTGTTAAAATACAATTAAGTAATAAGTCAATTTCTGCCAGTTTAGCACCAATTTCGTCTTATTCTCTTTAAAAAAATTAAATATATATGGGTGATTCTACAAAAGTTGGGCAACTTTTGACCTCATTTTGTTTATATAGTTTTCGGAGAAAATTAAACAGTATTTTGTTATGAGAACATAGATAATATAATAAATATACTGTTCCAGACCGGGCCAGTCACTTTTTCAAACAGTTTCTGAAATATCTGTGTTTTCTAAATTTGAATGCAAGTGAAGTGACGAGTATACCAGGGTACTAATTAAATACATAATTTATTGGAAAATATAAGATTTATTGCAACTTTGAGCATATACATTCAATATCTTAAAATCAAACAATACCACACATCAGTGGCGGCTGGTGGATTTTGGGTATACCGATATCTCAATTATTAGATATGGGACCCACACCAAATTTATATGAGTTTATAATGACATTAAATAAACAAGTTCTGCGCAAGCAGAATTTAAATTGAAGTTTGCAAAAAAAGATAACTGAAACATCGAACATGGAACTGACGACACGGTACTGATGAATGGGATACAAATTTGAGATTATAATTCAGAATTAAGTATTTTACTGACATTTTTTATTATAATAAGTTATGATATGATATGTTATGATAAGTGGCATCCACTATAGTGGATGCCACTTATCAACAAATCACATATAGCCTTATATAAATTACAATGAAATATATATACGTAAGAAAATAACTACTCACCATAGTACTGAAATTTTGACTGGAACTATACGTGCATTCACCACAACTTCGCCGCTTGCATTGTTTTCAAGATGACTGTCGTGCAAAGGGCAGGCTCTGCAGGTAATTTTTTACCAACACTTGAGTTAAAACGAGGACTTGACGTTTAAACTTCAATATTTCTCAGGAATTTTGAATTTTAACATTGGACACAGAACTGACGGGTAAAAGTAGTACAAAGATTATCAATTTGCTAATACTCGAATCTATGATAAAATATAAAAAATACATTGAATATATTTTAAAATAAAATCACTCAAATATTTGATTCAGGAGTTGTGACACGCCAAGGTACTGATGTTTTGAATATTTATGTTTTTCTACAAACGTGCTTTTGAAAAAATACATTAAAATTGGGTGGACAAGTCAAAAAAACCTGGATCTTTTGTAATAAACTAAAATATTTACAAAAAATATTAAAATACCTACTCTATTGACTACTACTTTGTAGAATCACCCATATACAGGATGTTTCAAAACTCGCGCCAGTAAGTTATTTTTTTGATAAAGAGAATTACTCCACAAAATTAAAAAAAAATCGCGGGGGACACCCCAAGAAAAAATTATTTGATGAAATGACCCATATATTTTCAAAATATTACTAAATTTTTTTATATAAAAAAATGGATTTCTCTTTTAAAAATGCAGAAAATAAAGTGGTTAGCTAAATCGCAACTCAAATCTTAGTGTGCGGACCAAAAATTAATAAAATCACTATGAACATCTCGTTCATTCGTATTTAAAGCTTAAGATATCATAACGAAAATATGCATTTACATATATACGAAAATGTTTACTTTTATTAAAATTTAAGCCCTAATAAAAACAATAGCCAACAAGAAGAAACCCCAAAGTCTTGATGACTTTAATAAAGAGAATCTCGTCAAAAGACAAACACCACAGAATTCTCCAATAAGGACCGCGCTGGCCACCTGCAAAAGTCTTAATCACTCCTGTTTGTTTCGGTCCGTCTGTTAAATGAAAATACTGTAGACTAAAAAAAATAGATTTTTTTTCTTGTAAGCAATGCTATGATCAGAGTGATGGCGCCGACCTTCTTTTTCCTCTTAAAACAAGGATAAACGACATAACATTTAATATTTAACAAAAGAAAATGTCAAATAATGATAGTTTGCTACTTTAATGGCAAATAAACAAATGCATTGGTAAAATATTTAACTAGTTTTTTTAGTAATTTAAATTATTTATGATATGTTAAAACTTTTAACACAACATAAATAATTTAAATTACTAAAAAAACTAATTTAACGAAATACCAATGCATTTAAAAGTATTATTTATTAGTTTTTTTTATTACCTAGTACCTACTAGATATATTATTATTTCATGGAAAACGAAATAGTACCTACCTAAAACTCAAAAACTTAAAAGAACATAGAAAAAAATTCGAGACAAGTTTTACAAACCCAGCAAGGGGTTTTACTATAGAGATATAAAAAACTGTTTTTTTCAGATGTGAAAAAAAACATGAAAAAAAAAAACTATAAAAAAACGGAGTAAATGAAGTAAGAATAAAGTGAAATATAAGTAGAATATATACATTTTTCATTATTGAAAATTTTGACCGAGACTAAAAAATCTGATTTAATATTTGGTAGTTTCCACATAAGAAACCAATAGCAATGTAAAACTTCTACACTAATAGAAAAAATTAAAGGATAGAAAAAAATTCCAAATTTTTTGCGATTTTTCGGATAGCTGTATCTTCGTTAAAAATGGTCGTATTGGAGCCGCAATTTGATGCTTAAAATTTCTAGTTTTTAGATTTTAAGATGAAAATCGTGCAACGCTTAATCCTAACGAATACCGAAATTTTTTTGGATTTCTTTTTTGGTCCACGGAATGTTCCGACTTAACCACCAATTAATAAATGTTCTACAAGGATTTGCTATTGTTTTTTTGAAAAAAAAAATTCCATACTCTACATGAATTTGAAAAATCATGAAAAAAAGTGCTTTAGGTAGCTTTCTGAAAAATCAAGCGCTGAATCAAAAATATTATAGGTAGTTACTTTTTTAGGACCAAATCAAAACAAGCGCGGCCCTTATTGGTCAATTCGGTGGTGGTGGCGCGTGCAAAGCGCGAGACTGTATTTACATTTAATGAATGTCATTTAGTGGCTAATTTTAGTCCATGAACTGGACTGGAAACGTAAAAAATTAAGCAAATGGGACTAATCTTGAAAAAAAACTGAAAAAAAAAACAAAAAAAAACGGACCGATTTTTTCCAAGTCGCATCTCTAAATACAATTAAATCTGGTTTAACATTTTGTGTTGCACTGTGATATAAGAGGATGTGTAGTCAAAAACTAAAAATAAGGAATTAATTGACAAAACATTTACTCGTATTTAATAAGTTTTTCTTTTAATACGTTTTTCGGAAAAACTTTTTCTATCCATTAAATAATATCATCGAATCAAAATTCATTATAACCTCACTTTTTCCCGATTTTAAAGATCATTATAATTGCCCCTCGTATATTTAAACAAATCTGACATATGTAAACTTTACTTGTTCCCAATTTAAAATCCGATTGGTTCAAATAACAGCCAATTACTGATGCCTAACAACGTGAATAATGAGTTCAATATTCCCGTTGTTACGCCGGGCGGTTATATTGGTGACCATTATTTACAAAAAAACCAAATAATGTTAAAATATGCAATAGGACTAGAAAAAGTCATAAGACCAAAAAGTGAGTATAATATTTTGAGCCGAATGAGCCTTTAAGTTGAAATGTTTTTTAGAATTTAAAGCCAATTTTATTTGTTAAACGATACACGAAACGTAGAATTATAAGCAGAAAAAAGTTAGGTTAAAACTGTTTGACAGAGGTCGAATTTTATGATTGGTCCAAATCACGGTGCATATTGAAATCGGCAAATCACCACAATAAAGTTTAATTTATAGACCGTTTAAAGATAAATAACATTTGGGTTTATTTTATATTTAATTTTATTATTGCAAAATTAAAAAAGTATTTTAAAAAGAAAAGTTAGCTATAGTAAGTAAACAATTTTACAAGAAGGCAATTTACGTTTATATAAAAACATGGAATATTTTATTTACGTAAATGCAAAATAATTACCCTTCATAAATATTATAAAAAATAACTATATTAAAATCATATTGAGCAATTAATAATTGTTTGCACTTTGTCACGCGCTCTTAGGTATAAATAAATATTTTTCGTGATTTATTTATTTCTAGAACAAATTAAATGTAAGTGCCCATGTTATTTTACCACAATACATTTTAAATTCGAATAAAGTGAGGTTAGAAAGTAATTTACTGCCATGGCAATTAATGTGAAATGTCACGTTTAAAAAATATTTTTTCTACTCCCACTTTTAAAACGCCCTTTATCGTATGTTTCCATGGCACTAAGTGACCTTTTAAATACACATTGACAAGTTGTGGCTTTAAGGCGTTTTAGTCACGGGCTGAAGTTAGCAACAGGTTTTTAGTCACGGGCTGAAGTTAGTTTTAAGTTAGTTGACAGTTGTCAAATGTCATACAATCGATAAAATAAAGTGCCTTTCTTGTAAAATAATACTAAATGTGAAAATTATTTTATTATCTCAATACAAAAATACAAAAATATTAAATAGTTTCTCAACGCCAATATAATAATATAATAATATTTGAAAAGTTTATATGAACATTGAACTGACCTTTTAATTTCGCCGGCAGTAAACTATAACGGGCACGGACTCTACTGTAAAGTCCTCATAAAACATTTCCTTTACTTTCACTGTAAAAAACCCTCAATTTTCAATATACATTTCGATTTATAACCTTTATAATTGTGTTTATAAAATGTAAAAATGTGACATTTGACAGTTTCCCCTGTTGTTTCATAGATGGCGCTTTATACAAATTTTTGATTTAAATCATTTTAAGATAATAATAAGTATTTGTCGTAGAAAAAGTATAGTATGCACCTCGTTTATAAACTTTTCTATACAATCATTAACTTAAGCACTCGCTCGCAAGCTCGCTCGTGCCTAAAATAAATTCGTGTATAAAATGGCGTTTATCAAACTTGATACATAATATACTATTTTCTACTCCCACTTTTAAAACGCCCTTTATCGTACATGTTTCCAAGACACTAAGTGACCATTTAAATACACATTGACAAGTTGTGGCTTTATGGCGCTTTAGTCACGGGCTGAAGTTAGTTTTAAATTAGTTGACAGTTGTCAAATGTCATACAATCTTTAAAATAAAGTGCCTTTCTTTTAAAATAATACTAAATGTGAAAATTATTTTATTATCTCAATACAAAAATATAAAAGTATTAAATAGTTTCTCAACGCCAATATTTGAAAAGTTTATATGAACATTGTACTGACCTCATAAAACATTTTCTTTACTTTCACTGTGAAAAACTGTCAATTTTCAAGAAATTCATTTCGATTTATAACCTTTATAATCTGTGTTTATAAAATATAAAAATTTGACATTTGACGGTGACACACAGATTCCCCTATTGTTTCATAGATGGCGCTCTATAAAAATGTTTGATTAAAATCATTTTAAGATAATAATAAGTATTTGTCATGGAAAAAGTATAGTATGCACCTCGTTTATAAGCTTTTCTATACACTGATTAATTTAAGCAATCGCTCGCAAGCTCGCTCGTGCCTAAATTAAATTCGTGTATAAAATGGCGTTTATCAAACTTGATACATAATATACTATTTTAAAGTTGTGGGTCAATATTTGATCAAAAATTAAAAAAAAGTGATGGAGGTCAAATTTTACATTTTGATGCGATTTTTTTTATTGCACACTAAAGATTTAATAATAAATTAGAAGGGCTTAAAAATTTCAATTTGCCACGTTTTAACTTGACACGGAAAACGAAAAGGCGGCGCGCCGCGTAAAGAAAGGTATTCATGTTTGTGATTGCCATGCTGACAGTTGCTTCATTGTCGTGGAATAAAATTTTGTCACTATCCTGTCATTTTCAGGACAGGATAATGACTAAGGTTTTATATTTAAATGTTACTATTATATATTGTATTTATTCGCAGTGCCAATCCCAAACTAGTTCGTACGAATTTTAAAATTTGTCATGCGCATCTGACATTTTAAACGTAAAATTTTAAAATGCGCATGAGGATGTCCTGAACTGGTTCGGGACTTGCGAAACAGCTATTCTATACAGGGTGTCCTGAAAATGGCGCACTACCGTATACCACGCAGTGTTACCAGAATATGTTTTGTTTTAATAATTTTTTGCCTCTAGCGTTATTTTACTGTTGTGTATATTTGCAAATATTATTCTAATGATTTAAATAAAATCCAATAATGGGTGTGAATTTGGTAGTTTTAAGGAAGATTTTACTTGACTGTATTATATAAAAAACGACAAAAAATATAATACAATTTTTGTACTCCTTTTTGGCCAATTATTAAATATATTGACCCGTGTATTAACATGACATACGTCAAAAACTGCAATAAATTAGTTTGGTAAACTGTTTTTTTATGTATATGTTAATTTGTACTTTTCAAACATTCATTGGGTCACATTTACATAGAAAACATCGTGTAGGTTATTAACTTTAATAACTATTTATAAATACACTGCTCAAAGAAATTAGCGAAACGCATGTTTAGAAGTCTTTTATTTTTTATATAAATGACAAATCAAAGATTCAGGTGACAGATGTCAAAAATGACAGGTGACAGGTGTCAATATTAAGCTTCAAAAATGTGTAATATGAAACGAAAATACGAAACAATATAACATGGAGCCTACACCAGGAGTCCGCACTTAATAGGGAAAAATTGATAAAACTCCCACTAAAATGCACAAATTAGGTCTCGTTTTTTGCCACCAGCAAATCAACAGAACACCAGCGCCCTCTTGACAGATATGCCTCATTTTTGACCTATTGTAGATTATTTTTGACACCTGTCACTTGTCATTTTTGACATCTGTCACCTGACATTTTTGACATCTGTCACCTATTATTTTTAACATGAGTCAGGTGTATTTTTTTTAAATTGATATTTGGTCACATATAAGTCCAAGATTTTTTTCTGAGCTCCTAGGCGGCAAGCCAAGATGAAATTCTGGAAGTAGTGGTATACAATCTTTACAACAAGACAACAAGAAAATTTAAAACATGTGGTCATGATCAAACGTGCCAAAAAAAAATTAAATTTTTTTAGCAACTTTTACTTTACTTAATAACCTTATTAATTAATTTAGAACAAAAATGGTACGTACATCCTGGGAAAAAATAACTAATTTCTCGTGGAACCTTTAAAACTAAGATTTTTTTTTATCCTAGCCTATACAATGTACTCGTACTCAGTGGCGGCTCGTGACCATTCATTAAGGTGAGACCCATGAACCGCAATATGGCGCCGCAGGCAATTTTTTTTGAAATTTTTAAAGTTTTTGGAGCACTTCAGAATCTAAATAATAAAAATATATTATTTAAAAATATGTTCTTTCACGAGAACAATTTTCAAAATTTAGCTAAAATAATACGAAAAGTGCGGGACGAGGTGGGATTTTTATTTATTCCTTCAGCAGGTTTCCACATTACCCAGGAGGTACTGCTCATTTTTACCTATCTTACAATAGTTATTTTTAGATTAATAAAGGCTCACAACAACAAAATAATAATGTACAAGCACAGTAGGTATATGAAACTCAACGATTTAACACTGAACTACAAAAAAACATGAATATTTTTATTTAAATTTTTTTGCAGTGGTATTTGTGTGTTAATATAATAGTATATTAAAATAAAAATGATCTTTTATAATTATTTGAATTATTTTTACATGAATTCACAACACAATAATGTATTTTACGCTTGCATTTTTATCACAACTTTCCATTTTAACGCTAAGGCAAAGACTAAACAGAAATAAGAAACTATAAACACGCATAGATCTAATTAATAAGCTTTGTTTACTAAAACATTCAACATTCAACATTCCAGTCTTTTACAACGGCTGATAAGCAAGCCGCACAGATCTCGGGACTGACTCTGCTGTCTTCCATATATTGTGTTACAAGCCCAACTTTGTGGGCCTCAATGTCTACAAAAATTCGCGTATTATCCCCGCCTTGCGGGGGTGCCGGCGGCACCGTGCAGCGGTGGGGAGCATGATGTTGTATCGGCAATGTGTGACGTATATGAAGCGAAAATTTATGGGATTACTATTTCCCTATTATGCGGTCGGGCAATGATTTAAGCGTTTAGAATTAAAGTTGGAAGGAGTGTGCGCTAAATTTAAAGGAAATATTTTAAACTTTGATGGTTATTCGATGTTTTGATACTTTTAATGACTGGAAATTAGTTTAAAAACGTTTTATATTTAAATAAGTAATGTATTCAACATTTCAAATTATGTTATAATTTTAACATGTGAGGCCCGGCCTCAGTTGCTTTATACGATGAGCCGCCACTGCTCGTATGTGAGTATACTCACACAATTTAAGGAAAATCTGAAACGTTTTGGTGAACTGCAATGTTTGATCTGACGTCTGCTCAAGCAACTCCCGTTACATCAGAAAGTTTTCAGGTACTTAATGTAGGGTACAAAGTAATTTCACCCAGAACAGCAAATTTTGGTTTTGACACTGTTTTTAAACCTAAGTTCACATTGAAGATAAATAATTTATTATTGTTTAATTAGAAGGCTTTTAAATATTCATTCCGCTATTTCTTCGAGCAGTTTATAAACTATAGTTTTAATAAATTTTAATATTATGGCAAATAATAAAGGTATAAAAATAACACGTGTTTAAAAAAATATTATTAAATACGCATATTTTCGTTTTTAATAACAAAATAATATCATGAGTTTTTCTCTACAAATAACAATTTGTCTGTCTAAAATTTCACATTAAAATGTAACATACTGTTGCATCTCTCAACCAATAAAAATTATTATTATAATTTAAATTGTAAAAATTTAACGTAATAAATTGTTTAATGAGCAATTATATTACTTAATTTTAATTTAATACTTTAATTATTTTTTTCTTTAAAACGCCCTCGTACATGTTTCCATGACAAGTTGTGGCTTTATGGCGGTTTAGTCAAGGGCTGAAGTTAGCAACAGGATTTTAGTCACGGGCTGAAGTTAGTTTTAAGTTAGTTGACAGTTGTCAAATGTCAATCGTTAAAATAAAGTGCCTTTCTTGTAAAATAATACTAAATGTAAAAATTATTTTATTATCTCAATACAAAAATATTAAATAGTTTCTCAACGCCAATATTTGAAAAGTTATATGAACATTGTACTGACCTTTTAATTTCGCCGGCAGTAAACTATAACTTAAATTCGGGCACGGACTCCACTGTAAAGTGCTCATAAAACATTTTCTTTACTTACCTACTTTCACTGTGAAAAACTGTCAATTTTCAAGAAATACATTTCAATTTATAACCTTTATAATCTGTGTTTATAAAATATAAAAATTTGACATTTGACGGTGACACACAGATTCCCCTATTGTTTCATAGATGGCGCTCTATACAAATTTTTGAATTAAATCATTTTAAGATAATAATAAGTATTTGTCGTAGAAAAAGTATAGTATGCACCTCGTTTATAAACTTTTCTATATACTCATTAATTTAATCATTCGCTCGCAAGCTCGAAAAACTCATGTTAATGTAATTAATTTATTAAGTAGTAAATATTTAACAAATTAGCAAATATCCCGATTATTTATAAGGGTGCGTTTTACAAATTGTTACAAGAATACATTACAAGTAAATATTGCGAGAAATTTAAGTCAGCCATGCCTTAACCACGCATATCCTAGTTTATTTTATACTTAAGATTTATTATAAACGCCAAGAGGAAAATCAATTGTTTTATTATGTTCAAATGTTTTAAACAATCAAAATAAATATAAAAATACTAAGATATTGTTTTTGGATTAATTTAAAATATTATGTATAAAAACAACTAACACTTTAACCACAGCTTAATATTATAGTAACCTGTAACTATTTTTGAGTTTAAAATACCTATTCCGTTGCGTAGATTTCCATCAAAACATTACAAGTTTAATTTATTGATTTGATATTTAAATAATTTAATAATCAGTCTTAATTGCCTGTCATAAGAAATACGATTTTAAAATTATTAACATTTTGTTGTTTACATTATTTATTTTTGTATAACCATCATACATGGTATGTATATAATTTATGATTTATTATATGTTTTAATTATTGTTTACAATATCGTATTTACAATATTGTTGTACAAAAAACTGTACTGAACTGATCTGAACGTAATATTACTTTTTCTACTCCCACCTTTAAAACGCCCTTTATCGTACATGTTTCCATGACACTAAGTGACTTTTTAGATACACATTGACAAGTTGTGGCTTTATGGCGCTTTAGTCACGGGCTGAAGTTAGCAACAGGTTTTTAGACACGGGTTGAAGTTAGTTTTAAGTTAGTTGACAGTTGTCAAATCTCATACAATCGTTAAAATAAATTTCTTGTAAAATAATACTAAATGTGAAAATTATTTTATTATCTCAATACAAAAATACAGAAGTATTAAATAGTTTCTCAACGCCAATATTTGAAAAGTTTATATGAACATTTTACTGACCTTTTAATTTCGCCAGCAGTAAACTATAACTTAAATTCGGGCACAGACGCCACTGTAAAGTCCTCATGAAACATTTTCTTTACTTTTACTGTGAAATTCACTGTCAATTTTCAAGAAATACATTTCGATTTATAACCTTTATAATCTTTTTTTATAAAATATAAAAATTTGACATTTGACGGTGCCACACAGATTCCCCTATTGTTTCATAAATGGCGCTCTATACAAATTTTTGATTTAAATCATTTTAAGATAATAATAAGTATTTGTCGTAGAAAAAGTATAGTATGCACCTCGTTTATAAACTGTTCTATACACTTAATTTAAGCACTCGCTCGCAAGTACCGTGTATAAAATGGGGCTTTATCAAACTTGATACATAATATACTATTATGAATGTTATTTTATATCCACAATGGGGCAAAATTATTTTATGCGATTTGCTATGGAACATAACTAAGGTGACCAGACCAACCTTCTAAAATGAAAAACCAAGACACAACATGCCCCTCCTAGCGCTGTTTATTATTTAAAAAAAGATGTGCTAGCATTATAATAACGTCAATAATAAAAAAATTATACTGAAGGTACTCCCAAAAATTCTAAAAAAGTGGGAAAAACTCATAATTAAAAAAAAATATTCAAACGAGATTTATTCTTATTTTTTTACTATTCGGATCCTACTCCCAAAAATTCAGATTTGTAAATTAATTTTTAACCTGAGCCCCGACCACTTTTTAAAAAAATAATTAAACAAAGAAAAGTTATAATTTTTCAAACTAGGTTTTTTCTTACTTTTTTACTCTTCTAAATGTACTTCCAAAGTTTTAGATTTTTAAATTATTTTTTACCACTTAAAAAAAATTTGAACAAATTCTAAAAAAGTGGGAAAAACTCTTCTTAATTTACCTTCAAATTTTAAGATTTTTAAATTAATTTTTAACCTGAGCTTCTACCACTTTAAAAAATCCTAAAAAAAGTGGTTAAAACGCATAATTAAAAAAAAAAGTTTTTTCTTAATTTTTTACTATCCTAAAGGTACTCCCAAAAATTCAGATTATTTAAAAAAAATAATAGAACAAATTCTAAAAAAATGAGAAAAACACATAATTTTTTATAATTTTTTTTCTTACTTTTTTACTTTTCTAAATGTACGTTCAAAGTTTAACATTTTTAAATTAATTTTTAACCTGAGCCTCGACCACTTAAAAAAAATTGCTAATAACGTCAATAATGGTATAAACCAGGACCAAATCTGCAAAACCAGGACAAAACCAGTACACAATTAAAACAGGACACATTAGCAAAAACCAGAACCTGACCTAGGTACACCAGGACGGTTGGTCACCTTAAACATAACGAACATAACCAATTTTTTTGACAGTTCAAACCTGTTTATTTGTTATAAAACCATTCTGCGTATTTTAATATACTAATAGATGAACAATATTATTATTGTGCATTTTTTACGGGAGGAAGGCAATCTATAAATCAGGCTTAACAATTTTATTTCATTTACGTAATACATCATTCATCACTAATAATAATATTAACATTATAACTCTTCTTTTTTAAATTTTATCACTCTTGAAGAATATACAGGGTGTTTTAGAAGTCGCGTACCACTTTGACCTAATAATTCTAGCACTTTGTGTTTAGTTTTCGTGTTGGGGAATATTTATAATATTTATCTAATAATTCTAGTCAACAGCAAATTGTATCTCGGATATTTAGCAGCCAATTTCTATGTCCGCTGAATCCTAAAATGTTATCAAAAGTTATAAAAGTAGAACATTTAAAAAAAATGGTAACTTTTTCATGTAATATGGAAATGACTATATCTCAAAAACTGTTCTACTTTTATATTTTTTGACAGTATTTTCGGATTTAGCGAAAAAATTTATATAGAAATTGACTGTTAAATGTCGTAGATATAAATTAATGTGGACTACAGTGCTTAGTGGGTGCTTATAAGCTATATATATATTTTTTAAGTAATGTTAATATGTTTTTTTAACATTTTGTTATTAATATTTTAAATTATTAGCACGAAAATCTCATTTTATAACATTATTAAGAAAATTATCCGAATAAAAAAATGAAATTAATTCCATTGAACGTTGCTTAAGATTTTGCGCAAGAAATCTTGTTAAAAACTTGTCACGAAACATATGCAATGCACACATTGTCTATATACTTATCACAATTATACCTTAATAAGTTCAGCAATTGATTAAAATACCTACATTATATAAAATGTCAATATTTACATTTATTTAGTTTTTGTATAATAATAACCCACCAAAAATTTGTTAATGATGTTTTGGTAGGATAATTATTGGTTATGATGATTAAATTAATGAGCATATTGTGAAATTTTGGTCTAAACGATATAGTCGCGATTTTACAACAAATTTGTAAACCATGTTAATTTATTGTTTTTATTTTAACTTTTACAGATTTTGTAACACAAAATCCTTAAACCATTTTTCTCAAGATGCCAAAGTCCAATTTAAAAAAATAACTTGATATTTTGTATGTTTAAAACTTTACTCATTCTGACGCATTTTAGAATTATTTAAAAACATCAACAAAGTACTTTATGAAAAATTACATATTATTAATTTAATCGGTAACAAAAAAATTACCTACACTTGGTACTTTTGTCGTAATGGTGTTGAATTATAATAATTAAATATGTGCATTTACGCCACAATGTACTCAAAATGAATTTATGTTCACCAGTCTTGCGCGTGGTCAAATTCATAGCACTCGCAAGCAAATTAATTAAAAGAAACCCTTTTTTTCTAATGTAATGTTCTAAAAATTAAATAGTCAAAATTCTGCTATTTGAATTAGTACCATGCTGCAGCATTTTTTACTAATAAAATAGTCGTTTTCACTTTTAAATAGTTATTTTTTACTACGTAAATATATTATTATTATTTTTTACTACGTAAATATATTAACTATAGTTAAAGTTTGACTAATTTAAGATTAGTCACCATCTTTGACTATTTCTGAGAGTTATAAATAACTAATTTCTTTAATCGTTTGCGGCCAACAACAAAGTATTATTTGAATTAAATGCATATACCTAAGCTCCATGGTTAAATGACCCATAAAAACAAATAAAGATGCAAAAAGTTTAGCTCAAAACAGCAACACAAATAATATATTCGTAAGTAATATCATAAGGGCATCTAATTTTTCCGAAAAAAATCAAAAAACACGTTGCTAAGTAATATTTTAACAAAAAGCATGAGTGCTGGTGGCAACAAAAATCCGAGTCGAAGAGGAGGATTTTTGCATCTGCACGAATGCATTTTGTTAAAAAAATATTACTTAGCATTGTGTTTTTTCGATTTTTTTCACAGGAAAAATTAGATGCCCGAATGGTATTTGACAAGACTATTTCATGAGTAACAGTAAACAATTAAAATATAAATTGCAATTTTTGTTGACAACAGCTGTCAAGTTTTGCCGCGGGTAAACTCGAATAAACTGCTGACAGGTGCTGTCACACAGTTTTTCCACCTAAAAACCATTTGTAATTCAAAATTGCGCGTTTGTGATTGGTCGAAATTAAGACGAGGGAAATAGTCAACTTTAAAATATTATGAACAATATTTATTGACAAATAAAATTGATTTTTATAAGTATTAAGATTAGATAGCTTCAGATTTGTCAGTAGTTATCAAATTTTTTGATTGGTGATAACAGACTAGAATGTAAGAAACTTAACCTGTCTAAACTATTTGTACAGCCTAGGAGTGATCGAATACTTTGGTAATGAGCGTTGACAATAATTAAGCCTAAATTATAGAACACTTAGATAAAGATAGTTTTTGTGTATTTACTATGCCTATCATAATGAATGACCCATATTTCTTAATTATTATCTACCTTAAAATGAAAGTAATTTTCAATAATTAAAAATGCAAAATCTACTTTATAACATAAATAAATTAATACATATGAATGGTTAGATTGCTTAAAGCATTTTTAGACATATTAGCGTATGTGTTTATTATTATTAAGCAATTATTAATACTAACTTTATATTAAACACTTATTAAAAAAATCTTTGTGTCTAAAACATAGATACATACTAGAAAGAAAAATTTTCTGCTACTTACAAGGTTCCATTTTTATTAAAAAAAACTAAAAATCACAAAATAAAACAAAACCAACGTTAAAATCACATTAAGATTTAAAATTAAACATCTTCACTAAACATTTTTAACAATACTTTGTATTTTGTTATGCAAAAAACATAAACAGTGCGTTTTTCTATGCGTTTTAATATTGTCCATAATTACACAGTGCAACAGTACAAAAGGGAATGGGATGAAACCAAAAGCAAATGAAAGGTAATAGCTTCTACAAAAAAACCCTATGAGGTTTTTTTTAGATCACGTCTCAGTTTTTTATTATACGCATTTAAAGTTGGTAGATTTTTGGACACCCTATAATAGGAAAAAAATAACTAAAACAATTTTAATTTTTTTAAATTATTCTGGCAATATAGTCCAAGTAAAGATCATTTTAACTAGAAAATTGGGCATTTTTATAAAAAAAAATATTCTCTTTAATGCTTTAATCAAAACACAATACTTGTATACAAAAACTACATTTTTTGTGGTAATATATTGTAATATGGTATTTTTGCAAAAGGGCGAATATGCCATTTTCCTGTTTTGATAAAAACAAAAAAAAAGTATTTCGGCGTATTCGCCCTTTTGAAAAAATATTATTACTCGAAAAATTGCAGTTTTTGTAGCAAAAACGAGGTTGTTTAAAGGTAAAATTGATTTGTTTACTTAAAAACACATAATATTATGTGTAAATCAGTGACAGCAACATAAAACGTTTTTCTTAATTAATATATTAAATTAAATTATTTTTTTTATTTAAAGGACAATACATATAATATAAAACAAAACTTAGTTCCAAAATATAAAAATGTAAAAAATTATACCTACAATATTACGGTATACATATAATTGAATATGTTGAAAAGTTTGCAGAACTGGTACTTAAACTCGTGTTACTGCCGGTTACAGCAGTGATAGTTAATAAAAATAAAATAGCGAATTTAATAATGTTTAGTTAAGAAGTAAAAATGCTATTTTTTTTTAAAAAAACAAGTTTTCTATACTAATAAATCCAAAATATTAAAAATTGCTTTCGAATATCACCTAGGGTATATTTTACAACAAACGGATGACAAAAATGGATTTCTTACTTTCAAAAATAGTAAAAATTAGTAACAATTTTTTGATAGCGTCCTCTTCTGAGGGTCTTTGGTAAAAATTAACATCACAAATGGGATTCCTCGATCAAATTAACAAAAATATTTTGAATAATTAACATAGTTTTACTTATGTTTTTCCTATAGGGTGTCAAAAAATTTACCATCTTTAAATGCATACAAAAAAAAACTGAGACGTGATATAAAAAAACCCTGATAGGGTTTTCTTGTGGAAAGTATTAACTTTCATTTGCTTTTGGTTTTATTCCATTCCCTTTTGCAAACCTTAATTTTGTATCACAGTGTTATTTACTACATACATATGTATGTATATACAAGGAACCTTTAATAATTATGGAAAATCATTAAAAAATAATAATAATTTTTTTAATAAACAGTGACTATGGGGTAATAATATATCTTTTTATAAAAAGATACGCCGATGATCTGAAAAAAGCCACATTTTTAAAATAAGGAGTTAATTAACTGTTGATTTTATAAATGTAAAAAAATATAAGATTATTAGTGTAGGTACCTTTTATTTTTTAAATAGAACAAACTATGAATTTTTTTTCTTTAAGACATATTATCACCCTCGTAGTGACACCACTGCTTGTAGTATAAAAACGAATGTAATGCCTAAGGTACTCTCTAAAAATGAAATAGTCAAAATTCTACTATTTGAATTAGTACCAGCATTTTTTACTAATAAAATAGTCGTTTTCACTTTTAAATAGTTATTTTTTACTACGTATTATTTGAATTAAATGCATATACCTAAGATCCATGGTTAAATGACCCATAAAAACAAATAAAGATGGAAAAAGTTTAGCTCAAAACAGCAACACAAATAATATATTCAACTTTAAAATATTATGAACAATATTTATTGACAAATAAAATTGATTTTTATAAGAGCGGCTGATAGCCGAATGGGTTATGACAACAGCTTGACAAGCTTGACAAGTGACAGACATGAGTTCAATCCCCGGCTGGGTCAAAACTTTTTTAAATTTAAATCTACTAATTTGACTATTTCATTTAGTAGAATTTGACTAATTATTAGTGACTGCTTTTTGTCTATGACAATTAGTTAAATATGACTTATAATTAGTTATTTTTGACTAATTCATTTTAAGAGAGTACTTATTATAATAAAAAAACAATACATTTTTAAAATTATGAAAATTAATATTATTATAACGTTATAATTGATTCTCAAATTTTTATACAGTCTTAACAAAAAAGACAAAATAATAATATTTCTTTTTTTTAATCAATATTTTTATTATTAAAATTATATTTATTTTTTATGTCGTTTGTATACATACAATATATGTATATGTACATGTACATATGTTATTCTTCTTTTACGATTCATTTTTTTTTTGAAATGACACAAAGATACTGAACAAAAAATTTGGTAATTTCAAACAAATACATATATACATTCCAAATTTTATTATTTGAACAACAATGAATTTTAATTGTTTGTCACAATTTTTTGTTAAATATTTTATTTTTATTTTAGGTAAATTACTAGGCTGTGAGGCACATATAGATAGATATACAATGTACTTATAATATATTGTCAGGAGAATGTTGAAAAATAAAAAATTACTACTGGTTTTTAGATAAGGTAACGTTATGCAAAATTTTCGAAAATTAAAAAGAATTTAATAAAATAGAAAAATTGCCTTAAAAAACTAAAAAGTCAAAGAATACACACATTTCTAAAAATGCGACTCTATTAGAAAATTAAACAAAACATTACATTCGATAACAAAAGCAAATACTTATTTTGGAAAGCACGAAAAATTTTAAAAAAATGTCCACTTCGATCAATTTTTTAAAATTTATTGGACAATCAGCACACTTTTGAAAATTCTCAAAAATTATCGTCATAGAAAATCAGGGGAGAACAGAGTTTGTAAAAAGTATAAGCCACTAGATTAAATTAATAAGAATTTTCAAATACACATAGCAATCTGAAATTATACTGGCTAAAAAACATTTAATATAAAGAAATAAAGCGGGTTTATAGTATTTAAGATTTTGATTTTATCCACTACAACATCGTTTTATGGTGGCAGCATATCGATTTTATAAGAGATATATGTCTAATAGTGTTACAAGATGTTTTAACAAAACCGAGTTTATACTGTCTATGAACTAGTTGGCTGTCCTAATAATAATAGAGAAATCTTATAAAGAGTATTATATTTTTCCTAACAGGTATTAGATTTTTCCCTCAGTGTAGCAACTTTAACAATGATCCTCGGTTAAATTATTTGATTAACAATATACGAATTTTAAACTAAGATCATTTGTGGCAATTTTTTTTGCAATTAAATTATTATTATTGGGTATCATCCTCCTGGTGTGGGTATAAATCACAGACCTGTGGTATAAATACATATCCATAAATGTAAATTTATATTAAGATACAAAATCAAATAAAATAATGTAGGTACCTCGTTTTTCTTAAGGAAATTGGACGTTATTCGCGCCTTTGTCCTGCTTAAATACCGTAACTGCGGAGAATTTTTTGAACAGGTTTTTCTAAGCATCTAACGCCTTTAAAAAGTTCTGGTTTTTTGCACTGATAAAGAAGCAGTTTTAATTTATTCTAAAACGGTATTTTTCACATTAAAAACAAAATTAATTTATTGATTTGACTTAAAATAGATACCTACTTTCATTAGGACCGCGGTAAAATATTTTAAAACTTTGAATAGTCTAAAAAGTTTCAAGTAAAGATTGCTACTGGTTACACCCCAAAGCAATGTAACTGGGTAAAGCAAAAATGTAAAATTTTTAAAATATAAGTAACATTTTCGTGCTAAGAAAAAATGTTATGAAACGGATCACCCTGATTGAATTCGTAGTTAAAAATGCAATTAGTTTGGGTTTGGTGGTGCTTGGATGAGTAAAATCTTATAAAAAAGTAGTTAAATTTAGGTTGCTTTACGGCCCAGAAGAGAAAGTATTCCTAGCGGATAATAATCTTCGCTTTGAAAAGAATTTATATAATAGTATATTATGTATCAAGTTTGATAAACGCCATTTTATACACGAGTTTAATTTAAATTTAATTTTTTTTAAGAAATTAGTAAAAAATAATTTTTGCACAAACTAAACCAATCAACCATTTTTATATTTGTGTTCTCTAAAAAACGCCGACAATTTAAACAACAAAATATACCTACGAATTCATGGCAACATAATATTATATAATATAATACAGGGTGTTATGTAATTCATGTTATATATTAAAATGGGTTGTTCCTTAGGGTCCATAAAGAAGCACCTGAAACTTTTTTTTTCTAAATTCTAAAGACTAAAAATAATTTATAATAACCTTTATCCTACCTAAAAGTACGCCACTGATCGACTAGGAACTTTAGACTAGTCTGGTTGCCTAATTTAATTTATTATGTTACGGTTGGTAACAACCAGATTCGTGAAAAAAGTTGACATTGTTTAAATTTAGCTTAATTACAAAAATGACAAAATTTACAATAGAAATTGTCAATTTGGCGTTTTTATTAATTGTTGGTTATGTCATTTTTGTACTGAAGGTAAATTCAAACAAAATTTGACAACTTTTATGACAGAATCTAGTGCATTTCTTTCAAATTTTAGGTTATGTGCTCAAATTGTAAATATCTTAACTAAGGGAAGTGCTTTTGGATTTATTTACACAAAGTAAATATTTAAAGTTTAACCTGTGAACTGGTCCCAATTTCAACTGAGTAAACAGAAAGAAAAAAACCGATGAAAAAATTAATTTTGTGGTTATGGATTTTTTAAAATAGGTACAGTGCCAATCATTTGAAAGTGCACGACTCTTGTGCCGAATTTGCGTATAATTGAGTTGTGTGATACTGACTTTAAAATTTAAGGTTAACCTGAAGTGTCATCTTGACAGGTGGTTAAAAAAATATTATTGATAGCTCTCATGACCAGGTAATTTTTTATGTTTGCTTTACCAAGAAATATTATGTTTCCAAACCAAAATAATATATATTAATAAAAGTAGTTAGGTAATAGTGATTAAATTAATTTATTATAATTGTTAAAAATTAATATTTTGTCCTTGCACCATTTGCGTTTATTATGCTTTGTAAACGTCTCGGCATGGACATAAGTATTTTGATGTACTCATCGTCCAAGCTTTCCCAAGCATTTTGTATTGCTTCCCACAATTCTTCGGCATTGGCCGGGTGAAAATGTCTATTATACATTTTTTTCACGAGGATTCCCCATACATTTTCATTTGGATTTAGGTCAGGCGACTTTGCGGCCCAAGGTAAAACTTGAATTTGGTTTATATTGAACCATTCGCTAATGGTTCTTGCAGTATGTACTGCACAATTATCCTAAAATTTTAATTGTTGTTTATATTGTAAAATAAATAGTAGTTATTGCCTGCTGAAAAATAAAATTCTGCGGATGCAGTATTCTGACAGAGGGTAGCATAACATTTTCTAAAATGCTTTTATAATGTTCTCCATTCAAGCGATCTTCTACCCTCCAACAGACACCGGGACCTTGGTAGCTTACCCATCCCCAAACGTTTACGGAAAAGCGTCCACTGCGACCTGTAGGGTTAACATATGGCTCTGCATACCTAGAATTTTGAGGTCGGTAGACACGGACAGAACCGTCGTAGCACGATTGAAAAACTTTTTCGTCCGAAAAAATGGCATTCTCCCAAAAGGGATCCGGTCTACCGACAAACTGGTTCGCAAAATTCACTCGTTGTATTTTGTGTCTTGGTTCCAGAGAAACTTTATTTGCTGCTCTATAGCACTTTAACTCTGAGCTATTTATCCGCCTTCTTGCAGTAGACACAGATACAGGGAACTGTGTTTTAAAACAGGCCTTTGCTGCCGAATCAAAGGGATTTCCTCTTAAATGGTTGACAAGGAGGTAGTCTTCCTGTGCATTGCTTACTTTAGCACGTCTGCCGCCGTGAACAAACCGAACGTTTCCTTCCACATTCCATTTTTGTTTTAATTTAAAAATGCCGCTTTTACTAACGTTCAGGTCATCTCCCACTACTTGACCATTTTCCAAAAGGGCAATAGCTCGCATTTTTTCGGGTTCAGATAACCGCGGCATTTTGAATTGATAAATAAATTTCAAATTGACATTTGACACATAAATATGACACAAAAAAGATCGTATTACACTAGTGAAAAAAATCGTGCACTTTCAAATGATTGTCACTGTCACCTACTAAATTTTCTAATCATTGCTTAAGCTATTAGCTGGATGAGTAAATAAATACAAAAGGGTATTAGACACAGACCTACAAACAAGATGGACTGGCCTTTCCTATTCAAAATACACAATGTTTTGTTGCCAAGAACTATTTAGATTAGGGGTAAAGGGGTAAGGGGTATTTATAAACAAGTTCCCACACCAGTGGCGTTCTGTTTTTAGGGATAAATAAAAATATTAAATTGTACATTTTTTATTGTGTTTTGCAATCCTATGTAAAAATTATATTTAATATATATAAATATATAGGTATAACAAAATACTAACCTTGTCAGTTAGTGTTCCAGATGATGTAGAATCTGGCTGTTTAAATCTAAAATTTAAGTGAATTCATTTATTTATTCAGTTTCTACGCTCCTGGCAGGGTTTGTTTTGTAAATAAACTAACTAACCTATGAAAAAAAAGTTTTAAATTCTTGGATCCAAGTCTTTTACAAACGTAGCACTGCTTCACCATTTTTATATCACTCACTATTGGTATTTTTCACTATAAAATCAAATAAAAAATATTAAATGTTGTGGATTCCAAGTATCTTTTACGTAAAATATAGAAACTTCAAAGTCAAATGTGACAACTGAGGGAAAATATTTATTTTTGTTCCTGGCCACTCTTTTCAATGTAAATAAACCGGTCCATCTTGTTTGTAGGTCTGTGGTATTAGAGCTTTAAGGGCATAAAACTTTTGTATTTATTGAGTTCTTGTTTATTTTTTGCAAGAAAAATTTTTAGTAACAATTTTTTACATCTGGCAACACGCAGCTACTTTGTTGGTTGGCATCTATGTACTCACAGAACACAAGTGTGCAGAGGTAAACCAAGTGTGTAACCAGTGGCGTATCACAAAAAATATAAAAAACTTCTAATGCATATTTTTTCTTTATATTTGGAAAAATATTTTTTTAAATATTTTTACTTTACTCCTTATGTCAAAAGGTATTCAGTATTTTAATATATAACATTAATTACATAACACCCTGTATAATATAATATAATATAATATAATGGTATTTATTATATAATATAATGGTATTTTACCGTTGAGTGGAGACTTTAGAAATTCTTAATCAACGCTTTTTATAATGCTAAATGCTGTTTAAATTAAGACGACTTATTTGTTTGACGATTTTTACTGAATTGAACTGTTCATAGTTTTCACGTAAATCATAATGATTCAATTATTACTAAAATGTGTATTTATTGTATCTAATTTCTTTCTTCATTCGGATTAACACTGATTATTGGAAAACCGATAAAAACTCAACGCAGGATTTCCTCTACATCCAACAACACAACAAATCATGCCAAGGTTTTTTTCCGATATTTTTTCCGGTTTTATTCTCAAAAATACTCGTTTGTAACACACGCGTTTGACAGCTGATTATTAAAAGTGTTACGATGATAACAGCCGAGTGGTGCCGCTACTAGCGAAACTTCTTTAGCGTATAGAAAGTTAAAATTCAAAGTTTCGTAGTTTTTCTGTTAAATATTCATATGTATTTTTTTAATAAGTAGTACTCACTGAGTATTGTGATATGATAGGTATACCCACAATCCACACAACAAGGTCTGTTCTATCTCGTACTAAAAATACAAAAAATCATTGCAACACTGCACAGTTCCACGGCGGCCATTTTTGTTGTTTACAATTTTTGTGCTTTGGGTTTGTGCTCTGTTTATACAGATTAATAATCGTTTTAAACGTTGTGTTTCTTATAGTAAGCCTTAAAAGAGTCCTTAAAGTGCTAAGAACAACCATTTTACTCCTCTATTATAAAAAATAAACTTTATTCTATCAGGGCTGTCATAAAACTGTCAAATGTCAATTTTAAGGTTAAATTATAACCCACAAATTAACCTTCAAATTGTTATTTGACAGCCCTGATAGAATAAGGTATATTTATTATAAAAGAGGAGTAAAATGGTTGTCCTTAGCACAAAGGCCTTATTTGAGGCTTACAAGTGCCTCTGTAAGAAACACAACGTTTAAAACAATTATTAAACAGCACAAACCCAAAGCACAAAAATTGTAAACAACAAAAATGGCCGCCGTTAAACTCTGTGCAGTGTTGCAGTGATTTTTAGTATTTTTAGCATGAGATAGAACAGACCTTGTTGTGTGGATTGTGGGTATACCTATGTTGTGTTTGAAGAATGCTTAAAAATGCAGGTCATTTATAAATGTAATATTAATACTTGTTTAGTTTTTCTTCATTGATTTAATCTATGGTTTTATTAGTTCCTGACAGGAACTTCCTGTATTTGCTTCTGTCAAGTCTGCCGACGTCATGACGTTAAATTAATAATAACCTCCATAGATAACCTCTAAGTATTAGTAACGAATTTGACACATTTTAATATTGTTGTTTAATGGCATGATGATTAAAAAATGAATCTACCATTTTATTATTACGAAATGTTGCCATTTAAAAAAATGTATCCCCTGTATATTTATAAATAACGAAGGTTTGGGATTATTTAGGGTCCGTAGATCATATACCTTCAAAGGGGTGCGGGACACCCTGTATAAGTAAACTTTAACTAAAGTGTTTAAATTTTATATTATATTATATTATATATACGAGGTGTGTTCAGAAAATATCGAGAATTTTCGTTTTTTGAAACAAATATTTATTTATTCGTGTATATTAATGTTGTCGCCTTCAAAATAGTCCCCATTGGATATTATGCACATGTGCCAGCTCTTCTTCCAATACTCGAAACACTTCTAAAACTCGATCTTTGGGATAGCCTTTAGTTCTTTTAGCGATGCGCTTTTAATGTCATCTATGCTTGCAAAACGACCGCCCTTTAAGGTTCTCTTTATTTTTAGGAATAGGAAAAAGTCAGACAGAGGCATGTCTGGCGAATATGGAGGCTGGGGCATCATTACAGTATTGTTTTTGGCCAAAAATTTTGTTCAAAATTTAACAATTTTAGAACAAATTTTGCTGCCACGCGTTTCATACCCAAAACATTCGAAAACATTTCATAGGATGAGCCAATCGATACACCAACATCATCCACTTTTTCCATGTTTTTATCGGTTGTTAATGTGCTTGTGCGCTCGGGGCGTTCGTCATCTTCAACGTCTTCACGGCCATCTTGGAAACTCTTATACCACTTGTAAACTCTTGTTTTACTTATAGCAGACTCACTATAGGCCTTTGTTCACATTTCACAGAATTTATTTCATTTTTTAAGCAAAATTGGATACAAATTCTTTGATCCATTTCTTTTAACGAACGAAATATCGCCGAGCTCATAAAACACGTCTAACCTTAGCGGCTGCCACAGACAAAGTAAACAATGAAAACAGCTAAAGTTTTTATCATACTTCGGGGGCATGTATACTAACATAATACAGAAAATTTTATGACAACCGGTCCCTCCGAACCCGCGAAATTTAACAATTCCCGTTATTTTCTGAACACTCCTCGTATAATTTAAATATTTAGTATTGCCAGATAGGTACTACAGTGCAATATGTAGTTGACAACATTTTTAACGCGAGTTCATTTACCTTATTCAATGAAATAACTGCTTCAATGTTTAGGAAATAAACAGAAACACATTTTCATTAATTAATTAAAAATACCGGAACAAGTTTCGATAAAAATCGGAAGTAAAAAAAAAACGTGCTCTCCTTGACTTTGATAATTCTAGATAAATCATCTAGCTTCTGTATAGCCCACTTCATTAATCATTTTTATTAATTGTCTAATTAATTTTTGTTTTGTTTTTGTAGATATACATATAAATCTTTCTAATTAAAAAAAAATAACACCCAAATACACAAAAATACATTCAATAAAGGTGTGCTGGAAACAGAAACAACTTCTTAAATGTTTAAACAAAAACAATGCACTGGCAAAAGGTAGTAAATTAGACATGACATAGTATAAATTAAAATACCAAAGGATTATAATTTTTTATAATCATTGCCAATAAATTATCATGTATAGAAAATTAATTTATGTCAAAAATTACAAAAAAAGTCCTTCTATTTTTATAGCTTTCAGATATTTAATTAAAGTATTATAAATTACAAATTTTACAGATAAAAAATTTACAAAATATTTATGCAAAACCGAGGTTTTAAAACTAATATTTGGAACACTTATAATACCTAAACAATAATAAATAAAATTTGCCCCAGTAAACTTTTACGACCTTTGACAAATCATTGAACCAAAATTAAACAAAACTAATGGTTTAAACGTTTTTTTGTTTTTAAACAACTTTATCAACAGTTACTTTAAGGATATTTTGATGTCCTTTATCTACATGAAGAAAACTGATTTTTTATATATTCTTGACCTTTAATCTAATTGTTTATACCTACTCTTTATTTTGCAAGTTATTTTTGTGTGTAATACTTTTCTAGTATTTTATACATACAGTTCTCGACGTGTAAAAATCGAGGTACTTGGGTCACAAAAAAATTGCGAAAACAAGAAAAAAAAATGTGGTTCCATTTTAAAATTTTCAAGGTATGAATTTACTCTTAAAGTGTTCAGAATTTGGTGTAGTATTTGCCACTCAAAATGAACAGCGTAATAAAGGTTGTAAATTTTATGAAGACTAACTTTTTTAAATAAATATTTTTTATTCAAACTGTTGTTTTTAAATTATCGACTTTTTTGTTTTTATTAAGTAAACCTCCTTTTGCACAATATTTTATTTGTCCGTATATAATAATAACCATTATTAACCTTATTCACGTTGTTAGGCATCAGTGAATTGAACCAATCGGAAAAAGGGACTATAATAAAATTAATATTTAAAATTGGTAGGAAGGATTTATTTTTGAAAATTATTTAATTTCGTGTATAATAATATACTATTATCTTCGTTATAATATATAATATAATATACGTAGATATATACAGGGTGAGTCATTTAACTTGAAAAAAAGAGTTCGTCGAGCAAATATTTAATATTGTTATTTTACGGACCTACTTTAATTAAAAAATAAATTAAACCAAGTATTTTATTAAAAAATTATTGGAGAATCGCATACAGAAGAAAAATCGAACAAAATCAATTTTTTTATTAAAGGGCCATCTATTACAAAATTTACCTATTTTTAGTCGAATGATGCGAATCTGCAATAAAAATAGGGTGTTCTATTGAAAATTTTAAAGTTACCCCCTGTTCCCCCTATAAGGATGAGAGTGTGAGGACCAATTTTAGTACTGATTGATTTCCCCCCTCGAATCATTTAATTTTTATTTTGAAAATTTTTTCGTAAAATGAATACTAACTGAGATATTTTAAAGTTTCAAGTTATATATATACGTATAATATATAATGTTTGTATATATACTAGGGTGGCCCAAAAAAAAAGAATATCTTTTTTTTTCTCGTCTCTTGTAAAAATATGTTAGTTTATCATGCTGTAAGAGCCCTGTCAAAATATCAGCTTGATTAAAAAAATTTTAGGGGTCGCTCAAGATTTTTTAAAATTTTCAAAATCGTCAAAAATTGAATTTTTGTTTTGTTTTAATTTTTTTTCTTGTCTCGATATTATTTTTATTATTTTTTTGGTAGAAAATAATAAAAATTTTGAAAATATTAAATCAATATTTTAATTTCTAAAGGTCGCTAAAAGTTCGTTGGTATTTATATTCAGAGGTCGCTCGAAAACATTCAAAATACTCTACTTTGAAAGTTAAAAAAATCTTGAGCGACCTTTAGAAATCAAAATATCCATTTGAAATTTTCAGAATCATTATTATTTTTAAATTAAAAAATAATATCGGAACGAGAAAAAAAATTAAAATAACAAAAATCCAATTTTTGACGAAAAATCCAAAATTTTTAATGGAGCTGATCTGTTGACAGGGCTCTTAAAACATGACAAACCAACATATTTTCACAAGAGACAAGAGAAAAAAAATTGGACCACCCCAATATATACGTATATGTAGGGTCGGGTTTTAAAAAATGATCAGAATTATCAGTTTATTATCTACAATTTTTCTAAGAAACATTTTTATCAAAAGTTTCAACCAACAAAGATAAAAAGGTTTGTGTAAAAACAAAGGGAGGTCAATAATTCGATAATTCGAAAGGTTTTGTTTTTAAATTATTGACTTTCTTCTGTTTTACATACATCGTTGTATCTCCGTTATTTATGGTCCTACTCGTATACACTTTAAGATTTAAGTTTTTTAAATTGTCTGTAGTAATATAACAAGGAATAAATTGAAAATATTCGAGTTTTTTAAAAAGCTGTTGCCAGGAAATAGAGAAATTGACAAATGACAAGAGGTTTGAAAAAATATATGGATAATTTTTTTTTTCCTTTTTTTGATAGAAGGCGATGTAAAACATTGTTTTGTTTTGTTACGTAATCTTAACTATACAGACTGTATAGAATCAAGTAAGTAAGGCTGGAGACAAGGATGACAAATTATATTCTGATCAGAGAAAAAGAAACAAACTTTAATTGGGCGTGGTTTAAACCAAGTCATTCGTAATTACGAACCATAGTTGCCAGGTTGTTTTAAATCAGAAGAGAACGATTATAATTATTTAATAAATAGTTCAATTTTAATTGTTTGAAACTTTAAAAATAACAAAAAAATTAATAATATGTCAAAAATAATTTGATTTAGTTATTTTTCTTACTTTTAATATTAAAAAATAAGAAAAACAACCCTTTTAGGAAACAATAATAGCATATGGCAACAGCGCGGCATGCAGTTTGATCTACTGTGTTTGTTCAGTAACTATAGTTCCGACGCTGTCGTAGGGAAATGTGTATAGTTTTTAAGAAATACATTTTCGCCATTAACTGGAATTTAATGGATTTTAAACAATACTTAGTTTTTATTTGCAGAAATGCATTAAAACAAAACAAACGAATTCGATAAAAATAAAACCTATAAATTCTCAATCCCTACCACAGTGGGCGGGGTTTGGCACTTGTTTTATTTAAGTGTATCTATTCGTTTTAATACACACTGTATAATATACAGTGTATATTATATAGTGTTTCACATTCGTGGTCCATTAGAAGTTTCTGGGGAACGGAAAAATATATCACTTTAAAATTTTAAAAGGGTTTATATCCATTTAAGTCTATTTTTCTAAAATTGTTTGAATAAAATGCCTCAAAAAAGTTATATTTATGATTAACGGGCATTTTTAAACTTTAAGTATAGGTATAGTAGAATTTCAAATCGATATCTTTTTCAGTTTTTCATACACATATATTTTAATTCTTGAAAAAGGACAACTTTGGGGTCTTTTAAACAAATATTCGAAATATTCCCCAACACCAAAACAAAACCCAAAGTGCTTAAAGTATTTTTCGCCAACGATGTTGGCATCTTTAGAAGCAAAGTTACACTTTTATATATTTTGAATTTTTTTTTATTATTATTTTATTTTTTCTAGATTTAAAAAAAAATCTTTTATATTTTTTCATTTTTTGCCACAAATTTCGTCTTGGTAAAAAATACGCCCAACATCACTTATAAAGAAGCATTAGAGTAACTATTTCTAAAATATATTTTATTTTATTTAAGTTGGTACCTATCTTTAAAGTTTAATGGATTTTTAAATTGCACCTTAAACAACTCATTTTATGTTCCAATCTATTTCAGGTTTTAATGCAAAACAATAAAGCGGAGCTAGCTTAATTATAAATGATATCATTCTGAATAAAACACCGCATATTTGTTAATTTGGGAACTGGTTTAACAGATACTGATCGATTTATTACCATAAAAGAGAATTTTAAGTTTTCATTGATAATATAGATTTTGTCAAATGCCATTTCAGTTTTTTTCTTGTCACTACAACTTATTTAACTTTTACGACCAAATGCATAACAAACCACCATTGTATTTTATTATTGAAACATTTTTCAAGCAAAACCACACAAAACAAACTTTGTCAAATTTTTCAGGAAATACAATTTTCTAATACAACGTTAAAATTTCATTTCTATGGTGAACATTTTTATTTGATAGGGATTATTAAATTTTAAACAAATGTTTTAATATAACCTAAAATTAAAAAACTAATAAATTGTTTATTGTAATATTTAGGATTATTATATATTATATACTGTATACAGTTTGTTTTACAAATAAAGTAATCAGTGCTTAACTTTTAAGTAACTTCTCTTAAAGTTAAAGCAACAGGTAAAAACTAAATTTAAAATTTACTTTTATCCGTGTATTCAATGGTTGCAATGATTGCAGTGTATGTGATGGGTCGAAATGGATATTGCCGAGCGACCTTGCGAGGGAGTGTTTAATTAAATGAGTGTCTAGAAAAGTTTATAAACGAGTTGCATACCTACTTTTTCTACGAGAAATACTTATTAATACCTAAAAATGATTTAAATTAAATATTTGTATACAGCGACATCTATACAGAAATAGACTTTACCGTAAGTACGAGAATTACCGGCGCTCCTGTAAAAATGTCAAATTTGAATGTGTAAATCGAAATGTATCCCTTAAAAATGGACTAACAACAGTTTTTCACAGTGAGAGTGAAGAAATTGTTTTATTGTCTCTCCGCGGTGGAGTTTCCACCCGAAATTAAGTTAAATCTAGTTTACTGCCGGCAAAATTAAACAATGTTCATATAAACTATTCAATTATTGGCAATAAAAAAAATATATAATACTTTTTCATTTTTCTATTAGGATAATAATATAATTTTTACATTTCGTATTGGATGGACACTTTATTTTAACGATTGCATGACATTTGACATCTGTCAACTACCTTAAAACTAACTTCAGCCCGTGACTAAAATGCCATAAAGCCACAACTTGTCAATATGTATTTAAAAGATTACTTATATCACTATAGTGTCATGGAAACATGTTTTAAAGGTGGGATCCTACTCGAGTAGAAGGTATATTGTGTAGCGTTGTTAATATGAACATATTCCACCACTAAATAAGTGGAGATTTGCTGTTCTTACTTGTAAAGTTGACATGTTTATGGTTAAAGAAATCGGAATTTTGTTTGTTCAAAATTGTTTTTGAAAACAATTAATTTAGAGGATCCCCAACTGAAAAAAGCCAAATTTGGAAATAACGGACACCCTAATACGAGGTGTGTTCAGAAAATAACGGGAATTGTTAAATTTCGCGGGTTCGGAGGGTCCGGTTGTCATAAAATTTTCTTTATTATGTTGGTATACATGCCCCCGAAGTATGATAAAAACTTTAGCTGTTTTCATTGTTTACTTTGTCTGTGGCAGCCGCTAAGGTTAGACGTGTTTTATGAGCTCGGCGATTTTTCGTTCGTTAAAAGAAATGGATCAAAGAATTTGTATCGAATTTTGCTTAAAAAATTAAATAAATTCTGTGAAATGTTAACAAAGGTCTATAGTGAGTCTGCTATAAGTAAAACAAGAGTTTACAAGTGGTATAGGAGTTTCCAAGATGGCCGTGAAGACGTTGAAGATGACGAACGCCCCGAATGCACAAGCACATTAACAACCGATAAAAACATGGAAAAAGTGAAAGAAATGGTTATAAACCATCAAAGAAGTCGCTGATGATGTTGGTATATCGATTGGCTCATCCCATGAAATTTTTTCGAATGTTTTGGGTATGAAACGCGTGGCATCAAAATTTGATCTAAAATTGTTAAATTTTGAACAAAATGTTTGGCCAAAAACAATACTGTAATGATGCCCCAGCCTCCATATTCGCCAGACATGCCTCTGTCTGACTTTTTCCTATTCCCAAAAATAAAGAGAACCTTAAAGGGCCATTAAAAGCGCATCGCTGAAAGAACTAAAGGCTATCCCAAAGATCGAGTTTTAGAAGTGTTTCGAGTATTGGAAGAAGAGCTGGCACATGTGCATAATATCCAATGGGGACTATTTTGAAGGCGACAACATTCAATATAAATATATTAGTAAAACTACTGATTGCGACATTTAAGTATTTTATCAGATTTATAGAAATGGTGCCCATCCTGCGTTATTTAAGGTTAACCAGGTTATTAAAAAATTCTAACACATTTAAAATAATTATGTGTTTTTTATCAGGACTTCATCGCAATAAAGATACACATAGTATGTATTACTTAAATAGACCAGGGTCGATAATTTTTGAAACCAAAAAAAATAACAGTAGGATGAAACCCATTGGAAAAGGAGAAGAATATAATAAAAATGAAAGGAAAAATAAATTACGGGCGATCTGACTTCGGGAAGTGGGAGGGGGGGGGTTTTAAGGGTAAAAAATGGTTTATCTCGATTTCCGGCAAAACTACAAGTCCTATGGAAAAAAGTTAAATGGCAAAGTTGTAGGTAATAAAAGGATCTACAACTTTTATAATTACAATTTTTTTACATAACCTCAAAATTTATGTGAAAAATTCAAAAAACCAAGTTTTTGGTTTTTTATTTTTATCTTTTTCAAAAAAAATTTTTTTTTCACGAAATTTGGTGAAAACTTACCTTTTTATGTCCCAAATACACTGTAATTTATTTGATTTAAAATATTTATTATTTCGCCTTATTTTGACTTAATATCAAAAAAGCACCCTAATTTTCAATCGAAAATTCTCGCGTCAAAATATTAGCTTTTTTTAAAAAGTTGGTGTGCTTTTTGTTCGTTGAAATCTCTACTTTCTGATGGTGTAAAAAAATATACATTACTATGGTAAATGTTCTCAGAAAATGCAAAAAATATTATAATGAATAACGAAAAAAACTCGAATTCGAAAATTTATTTTAATCATTATGTACAATTTCATCAAAAAAATGTGATTGTTGCAATTTTTTTTAGTTAAAAAGTTTATTTATTAAATTCTAATAACATTTATGTCAGAAAATCTCATAAAATATAAAAATACATGTAAATCATACTATTGAATTTAGATACTTCATTCTGATTACGTTATTCATTATAATATTTTTTGTATTTTCTGAAAACATTTACAATAGTAATGTATATTTTTTTTACACCATCAGAAAGTAGAGATTTCAACGAACAAAACGCACACCGACTTTTTTAAAAAAGCTGATATTTTGACGCGAGAATTTTCGATTGAAAATTAGGGTGCTTTTTTGATATTAAGTCAAAATAAGGCGAAATAATAAATATTTAAAAACAAATAAATTACAGTATATTTGGGACATTAAAAGGTAAGTTTTCACCAAATTTCGTGGAAAAAAATTTTTTTTTTGAAAAAGATAAAAATAAAAAACCAAAAACTTGGTTTTTTGAATTTTACACATAAATTTTGAGGTTATGTGAAAAAATTGTAAATACAAAAGTTGTAGATCTTTTTATTACCTACAACTTTGACATTTAACTTTTTTCAATAGGACTTGTAGTTTTGCCGGAAATCGAGATAAACCATTTTTTACCCTTAAACCCCCCCCCACCCACTTCCCGAAGTCAGATCGCCCGTAATTTATTTTTCCTTTAATTTTTATTATATTCCCCTCCTTTTCCAATGGGTTTCATCCTACTGTTATTTTTTTTCTCTTTTTACCATTTTTAAAGGCTTCTGCACTGGTCTAAAAAGTAAAAATTAAGAAATATAGACTAATTTAACGAGGTGAGGTTTCGTCACTTAAGGTAGTTGTCGTGCTATAAGCATACCATCAGAAAATTTTGAATTTTTGTATACTTATTAATGACATGACAATACATATATCCTTAAAATTTGAAGTCGATTGACCGTCTATAACCCGAGATAAATTCAATTAAAAATTGGATAATTAACATGGATTGTATAGGCTTTCTGTAGTTCTGTACCAGTTTCTTAGTTATACAGAAAAAACTAACTGTCAGAAGCTTTCAAAAAACTAACATTGTTTTAATGTATTTTTGCTGAGTTTAAAAAAAAATAATTAAAAATTTTTGACCGTCCAATTGTTTATAAATAACCGTTTAAAGTTCAACAATTTGTAAAAAGTATACATCACTAGTGTCAGATAAAAACAACTTGGCAAGGCTGTACGCGAGTATAGATATAATTTCCGCAGTAAATTCAAACGTCTGATTCAGTCTCCAATATATCTATTGGTTGAGCATAAGCGACGTTGCCGGATTAAAAGTTATGAAAATATTTGAAAGTATTACGTAAAAATAACGTCTCCAGGGTACAGTCTTGCGAACAAATTATGAATCATTTAGCTACCAGCTCGTATACTTTTACGGTGCGTATAATCTAAAAATTTTTGACAATATTGTACCACGACAACTACCTTAAATCATTATGCATATTTTTTTTGTAAACGGTAATATCCTATATATTTTATTTCTTTTTTATTATGCAAATATTTCAAGGTTATTTTTAATTAAGAAATCTTAATTCTATTATTTTTTGTTATCTGTAATTTCCTGTTTTATTTTTGGTATACCAGGTGTGTTCAGAAAATAACGGGAATTGTTAAATTTCGCGGGTTCGGAGGGTCCGGTTGTCATAACATTTTCTTTATTATGTTGGTATACATGCCCCCGAAGTATGATAACAACTTTAGCTGTTTTCATTGTTTACTTTGTCTGTGGCAGCCGCTAAGGTTAGACGTGTTTTATGAGCTTGGCGATTTTCGTTCGTTAAAAGAAATGGATCAAAGAATTTGTATCCAATTTTGCTTAAAAAAATGAAATAAATTCTGTGAAATGTTAACAAAGGCCTATAGTGAGTCTGCTATAAGTAAAACAAGAGTTTACAAGTGGTATAAAAGTTTCCAAGATGGCCGTGAAGACAAACAAAATTTTTGGCCAAAAACAATACTGTAATGATGCCCCAGCCTCCATATTCGCCAGACATGCCTCTGTCTGACTTTTTCCTATTCCCAAAAATAAAGAGAACCTTAAAGGGCCGTCGTTTTGCAAGCATAGATGAAATTAAAAGCGCATCGCTGAAAGAACTAAAGGCTATCCCAAAGATCGAGTTTTAGAAGTGTTTCGAGTATTGGAAGAAGAGCTGGCACATGTGCATAATTTCCAATGGGGACTATTTTGAAGGCGACAACATTAATGTAAACGAATAAATAAAAATATGTTTCAAGAAACGAAAATTCCCGATATTTTCTGAACACACCTCGTACATTATACAGAATTAAGTATTACTTAAGCAGGCTAAGGGCGTAGGGAGTTTAATTTTTGTTTACTTTTGCTGACACAGGGAGCAGGGGGATATTATAAATCTAACGTAAGATAAAAAAATACGAAATAATAAAAATGTTTTATTTTATCATAACACATTAAATTTTAATTTATATATTTATTTTAAAAGAGTTAAATTTTAAAGAGAAGTTTTCAAAAAATCTTGTGTTGTGCTTATAAGTTAGTTTACAAACTATAGTTATAGCTAAAGCTTGGCTATTTTGTGTTACTAGAAATTTTGGTTTTCATATTAGCCAAACTGAATTGGATAGTATACGAACTATCCAGCTATTTTAGTTTTCCTAATAATTTCAAGTAAATTAGCCAAGATCCTTGGTTATTTTGTAAACTAGCCGCTAATATGTTTTCAATTAAAATAGCTGACAGTTTGGCTAGTTTATAAACTATCCAGCTAGTTTATAAACTATCCAAGTTTGCACATTAGCCATAACATATATACAGGGAGGGTCGGGCTGTAAAATTATTAAAAGTTTGCTTACGTAATACTTGGACGCCCCATTACTAATGTGCCATTAAACATACAATATTATATTTGAAGGTCATTTTTTGAATGGTATTTAATAAATGACAAGACCTTGAACTAAAACCCACAAAAAAACTTCCGCAAATTTTTATTAAAAGTCAAATTGGTGCCAATACATATTAAATCATCCAATAATGGTTAACAAAATTAATTTTTTTTAAATTTCTTTTAACAATGTTCGTACTAAACTCCCCCTAAAATTTTTTTTGATGTTCAGTATTTTTTTCAGCGGTAATTTCGTATTGGTGCGTCATTTAAAATTTAAAATATTACTGATTTTAAACATAATATCTATATAATATGCACATAAAATTGAAACACAGGGTGACCTGAAAATAGGCACCATTCAAAACAATGGGCTGGTGAAATTCTGATAATATAAACTGGACCACCGTATATAATTTAATATACTAAAAATTAAAATTGAGGCAATATTATGAAAAAAACATAAAATTACTGCGATGCTTCAAAATAACATTAAAAACATTGCGAGCAAATAAATGTAACTTTTATAGTATATTATGTATCAAGTTTTATAAACGCAATTTCAGTCACGAATTTAAATAAGGCAAGTGTCTAGAAAAGTTGCAAACTATACTTTTTCTACAAAAAAATACTTTTTATTATTATCTAAAAATGATTTAAATTAAATATTTCTATAAAGCGATATCTACCTATACAAAAATAAAGTAACCGTAGGAATTGGAATCTGTATTACCAGCGGCAAATGTCAATTTTTTCTGTGTAAATCCAAATTTATTCTTTGAAAATGGACTAACAACCGTCTAAAATGGTTATAAAAGCAGTTTTTCACAGTGAAAATAAAGGTAGTCTCAAGGTAGTTTTCAAAAGGTCAGTACAAACTTTTTAAAAATTGTCTTTTATAGAAACTACCTAATTTATACTTTTAAATTTTGTATTAAAATAATAAAATAATTTTCACATTTAGTATTATTTTACAGGAAGGGCACTTTATTTTAACGAATGAATAACAGCCCGTGACTAAAAACCTGTTGCTAAATTTAGCACGTGACTAAAGCGCCATAAAGCCATAGCTTGTCAATGTGTATTTAAAAGATCACTTAGTGTCATGTAACATTGTACGATAATGGGCCTATTAGCCTATGCACTTATTACTCAATTTTATTATAGCATGCATACTATCTAAAAATGAATTAGTCACAAATGACAAATTACTACAGTTATTAGTGGCTGATTTTTTACTTATACCATGGGATAGCATGGTATCCCCAAAAGTTCTTATGTAAAATTGTCCCCACAATTCGAAAATGTGGTCACAAGTTTTAAAAGTAAAATAGTTTTTGAGATATTGTCAATTTTCCATATAATATGGAATTGACTATAACTCAAAAACTATTTTACTTTTATAACTTTTGACGGCATTTTCGGATTATGGGGACAATTTTAGATAAGAATTGGTTATTATATCGGTGATACCATGCTATCCCATGGTATAAGTGAAAAAGCAGCCACTAATAACAGTTACTGTAGTATCATTTTTAGAGAATAAATTTGTAAGTTCTAGTGCTTTAACAAATAAGCCAAATCTACAATTTAATTTTAAATATATTGATTTTTTTATAATTATTCAAGATTTTTAATAATTTTCTTTATACATTTCCAAAAATAGTTTTAACATTTTAAAATTTAAATAAAACTTATTGTGGACCACACGGCGTGTAATCAATCCATAATTTATTCAGTATTCAGGTTTTTGGATATCCGTTCGCCTATAGTTTGACATTCAGAAAGATCAAGTTTTTTTTATATTAAATCAAATACCTCATTTGATGTTATAAAAATTACATCAATTATTTTTAACAAATCGTTAATTGAAAATAAACGCCGAGTTTTTTATAAACAGGTCCTGTCCAAAACGGTTTAATCAAGAGATTTTTTTCAGTCGATATGATTTGTAAATTTAATTTTATGTTATACTATTTTATTAATTTTACCGATGGATAAAAATAAAAAACAAAAACCGTTGATGTTTTTTTGTTTTTTAATCTTTGTCAAAGAAATTACCTTTGTAAACCATGCAAGCAGCATATTTTAATTTTTTAATATCTCTTCAAATAAAGATTTTAGAGGGGTGTCCCATTTATAAAATAAAACACCCTGTAAATTGTATATACTACAAAAGTGCGTAATAATTTTTAAAATTTTCAAAATATTCAATACGTGAAGAATTTTCCCAGACACTAAAGTTGACCACAGTAGTTTAATAAAGTAGTAGGTACACTATTCTATTAAATTAATAAATGCAGTGATGTATGCAATAAAAAATTGGAACTTAAGTTTATTATTTAAATATTTAATAATTATAATTAGGCATTTCTATATATTTAAAATGTGTTAAACTATGTTAGTTAATAACTAATAGTTATATCAAATTTAGAATATAAAGCATAATTTAAAAAATATTATACAAGGTGTCCCTAAACTTAGTGGCATAAATTTAGGAGCAGATTAAGCAAGTCAAAATAAGACGAAAACCTAAATAAATATTTTTCCTAATTACTTATGTTACAGGGTGATGAAGTGTTACCTATCATATCAGTTTTTTTAATATAACTTCTACTCTGGTAGTCTTGGAAAGGTGATATTTTGCGAACAGTCACTTACTACCAAAACACATATTCACACATAATTTCAATTGTTTGAGTGAACACAGTGTCGTAGAAACGGGGGTTGCTTTAAGCTTATTGTCCCATACAAACTTTGAGGTTAGGTTTTTATAACATTTGATACAATTTTTCGATTACACAGTTCGTCTACCATTATAACAATTATTGTAATCTCGGATATCTCGGAAACGGTTTATTTTATCGAAGTTTGAGAGGTATACCTTTTTAATCAGTGGCGTAATAAGCACCCCCGCAGACCCCGCACCGCGGGGGGGCCCAGAGGGTCAGGGGGCCCAAGGCTCACATCACTCTTTAAAAGTTTAAACCAATAAATTAAAGAAATATTTAATTTTTTAAATGTTCAATCTTAAAAAAAAAAAAAAAATCTTAAAAAACTAAACGTATAAGTATTTTTTGTTAAACCTATTTATTTCATTCGTTGATTTTGAACATGCGCGAGAAATAAAATGCGGTTGTAGCGCCATCTATTAAACGCTTTTCCAAATGTTAATAATGTTATTTGTTATATTTTAATTCTATTGTTATTTGGTTTGAAAGTTATGCAAAAATTATTTGTTAAAAATAATTAAAATTTAACAATTTTTAAAAAATTAAATTAAATGCAATACGACAAAATAAAAACTTTATAGAATTACCATGGTGGATAAAGAGCCAACCTGTATTTTAGTATTTTAAAATATTGTATCGACAATATGGTTCTTTGCAAATTCGCACATGCGTTGGAACTTATTTTGGTTCAGGTGTAGTTATCGTAACAGAAAATATTTAGGTAATTGATATTTAAAAAAAAAAATTTAAAGAAGGTATTATATATATAATATAGAATAGAATAAGATTTTTTAAACCAAAAATTAAATATTTTCTGTTTTACTACCAAAAATTGCAGATACAGGCTGTATCTAGGCTTATTCTATATACCTTTTTATTTGCAGGATCATTTTCGTAATTCTATAATATATAATATCTTATTAAGATTCTTTTAAAAAATATTTAAATAATAATTGCCTAAATATTTTCTGTTTATATATATATATAATTATAATTAACAAACGATAACTACACATGAACTTGATTAAGTTTTTGCGCATGTGCGAATTTGAAAAAAAGCATATTGTCGATAAAACACATCCATTTTTCTGACCTAATCCTTTTTTATTTGCTTATCTTATGTGACATAAGTTATGCCTGTCTATCGTATACACTCTTTACCTACCTGTCAAAAATTTTAATTAAAAAAATATTATGTGTATAATATTATTAATATGATAAACTAATTTAAAAATTACCTAAGGGTAATAATAAACTTTTTACTCATTGTAAAGGGGGCCCATTAAAATCGTTTTGCGGGGGGGCCCACTTGGAATTTGTTACGCCACTGTTTTTAATAGTAGACGAACTGAGTAATCGAAAAAATGCATCAAATGGTATAAAAACCTAACCTCAAAGTTTGTATGGGACAATAAGCTTAAGCAACCCCTGTTTCTACGACACTGCGTTCACTCGAACAATTGTTATTATGTGTGAATATGTATTTTGGTAGTAAGTGACTGTTCTCAAAATATCACCTTCCACGTCTACCATAGTGGAAGTTATATTAAAAAAACTGATATGATAAGTAAACTTTATCACCCTGTATCTTTTAAACATACCTAATTAGGAAAAATATTTATTTAGATTTTCGTCTTATTTTGACTTGCTTAATCTGCTCCCAAATTTATGCCACTAAGTTTAGGGACACCTTGTATATTATTAATAAGAATAATTATAATAATTACTATTATTATAATTATAATTATTAAAAATATAAAATAATCTCTAAAATAAAAAACAGAAAAAAGTATTTCGATAAATAAATATTAATTTGCAGAAAAGTAAAAAAAAATTGGGAATACACTTTTTTGTTCGTTGTACATAATTAATCAAGAAATACATAAATATTATTTGTTTATGGTTTTAAAATGTGGGCCAAATTTGATAAAAAATGTCTTAGTTTAAACATTTTTGATACAAGTTATCAATTTTATTTACAATTTTTATTATTTAATTTACTTCCCTATTTATAAAGTCTATTTTTTTATCAAGAGATAAAGCTGATATTTGCAACATTAGTTGCAACTGTTAGGAATTATATTTTTAAAGTCATAAAAAAATATAAAAAATACATATTTATTGTCAAAATTTCAGCTTTTTTATTGACATTTAAGTGTCAAAAGTGGATCATATTTGACAGTGAAAAGAAGTACTTTTTGCAGTGCAATTAAATTAGCACATAATACAAATTACCAAATTAAATAATTTTTAAGAAAACATCAAAATTTATTCATTGAGGGCGAAAATAAATTTAAAAAATGTTTTGACGTACATGTCAAAATGAAATAATTGTGAATGTCAACATTTTTTCTTCACATTTTTAGTAAATATTTATTAAATTATAGTATTAGAAAAAATAATGTATGCAACTCAAATTTAAAGCGACACTTTTTTGCATGCTTTTATAAAAGTTCCTCATACGTTTAAAAAAGTGTGGCTTTTATTCTTGTTGCATTAATAACAATTTTTGTTTTAATATGTTAACCTTTAACCCTAACAATAGTATATTATTATCCGAGAGATAATGCAGGCTATTATTCACGAAGTTGAGGTTTTCGTCTCGAGTTGCCAGACGAGAGACTTAAATCATACGAGTGAATAATCTCGAGTGTAATACTATACTTTATGTACTTCAGTAGATAATTAAATCTGTCAAATGGTTAACCTTACTTTTTAAAAATTTTAAATGTTATTATAGTCGCCTTCTCCCAATTTAAAACACAATTGGTTCAAATCACAGTGAATATTGAAATCGGCCAATCACTGATGCCTAACAACTTGAATAATGAGTTCATTATTCACGTTTTTAGGCAGAGAATTTATAATGTTTACCATTACTTACGAAAAAAAAACAATATTATGCAATCGGAGTAGATAAACACAATTAAAATCTAGTAATTTTATGTAAAGTATGCCAAAACTTAAAAGTTTAATTTTTATTATTGGTTCATTAATATAATGTCACGGGCATTTAAAACAATTATGAATCTTAATCAGTGCATTAAAAAGTTTTAGCCAAAATAATATTTTAAGAAATTATGGAATTTAAACAAAATATGGATTTTAATCACTCACCTTTGTTTTTATAAAGACTCTCGTACAGTTTGATGGTGGTATCCTTGAATGCTTCTATGATTGCGCCCGATTTTCCCAACAAAATCATTTTTTTGCACTTTTTTTATTTTTATGATATACACAAAAATTTTAAAGAGACGTCCAGTCTTTATAAAAAGTCTTGTAGGACTAACTAAATGGTTTGTTTTATTTTAATTGCTATTTTAAAGAGCTGATAATATGTAGTTAGTATAAAAATGGACAGGGATGTATTAAGCGTTTTTGGGCTTTAAACTTTTGTACGATTTTTTAAAAATCGTTTTAACATTGTGATTTAAAAACATACTTATAAAAAATATATTTAAATTTAGACACACCAGATTTAAACTTTATTCATAATTCGTAATGATTTACTTTACTTTAAGTTAATCTGGTTTAATTTATTATGTTATGGTTGGTAACACATTCTGTCAAAAAATTGTAGGTTATGTGCTCAAATTGTAAATATCTTAACTAAGGGAAGTGCTTTTGGGCGTTAGGATTTATTTACACAAATTGAATGTTTAACGATTAACCTGTGAACTTGTCCTAATTTCATCTGAGTAAAGAGAAAGAAAAAAACCGATGAAAAAGTTAATTTATGGAGTTTTTAAATAGGTACTAATTTTTCTTATTATTGCTTAAGTTAATAGCTGGATGAGTAAATAAATACAGAATGGTATTAGAGCTTTAAGGGCCTAAAACTTTTGTATTTATTGAGTTTTTATTTATTTTATGCAAGAAAATTTTTTAGTAACATTTTTTTACAACTGGCAACGCGCAGCTACTTTGTTGGTTTGTATCTATGTACTCACAGAACACAAGTGTGTAACCAGTGGCGTATCACAAAAAATATAAAAAACTTCTAATGCATATATTTTCTTTATCTTTGGGAAAATATCTTTTAAAATATTTTTCAATTACACCTTATGTCAAAAGGTATTCAGTATTTTAATATATAACATTAATTACATAACACCCGGTATATATATTTAAAAAAAAAAATAAATGTTGGTCAGAGCTGGAAGTATCTTGAAAAAAAAGATAAGTACCTAAAAGTAACTTAAATACTTAAAGTATCTAAGATACTTTTTCTACTCCCACCTTTAAAACGCCCTTTATTGTACATGTTTCCATGACACTAAGTGACCTTTTAAATACACATTGACAAGTTGTGGCTTTATGGCGCTTTAGTCACGGGCTGAAGTTAGCAACAGGTTTTTAGTCACGGGCTGAAGTTAGTTTTAAGTTAGTTGACAGTTGTCAAATGTCATACAATCGTTAAAATAAAGTGCCTTTCTTGTAAAATAATACTAAATGTGAAAATTATTTTATTATCTCAATACAAAAATACAAAAGTATTAAATAGTTTCTCAACGCCAATATTTGAAAAGTTTATATGAACAATGTACTGACCTTTTAATTTCGCCGGCAGTAAACTATAACTTAAATTCGGGCACGGTCTCCACTGTAAAGTGCTCATAAAACATTTTCTTTACTTTCAATGTGAAAAACTGTCAATTTTCAAGAAATACATTTCGATTTATAACCTTTATAATCTGTGTTTATAAAATAAAAAAATTTGACATTTGACGGTGACACACAGATTTCCCTATTGTTTCATAGATGGCGCTCTATACAAATTTTTGATTTATATCATTTTAACATAATAATAAGTGTTTGTCGTAGAAAAAGTATAGTATGCACCTTGTTTATAAACTTTTCTATACACTCATTAATTTAAGCACTCGCTCGCAAGCTCGCTCGTGCCTAAATTAAATTCGTGTATAAAATGGCGTTTATCAAACTTGATACATAATATACCATTATCTTAGATACTTTTTATATTGGACAGAAACATATTGGTATTTATTGAGTATTAAGGCGTAAAGAAAAAGGAAGTATAATACTTACCAAAAAATAAGAATGTCCCCTTATAAGGATTATATGGATTCACCGTAATTAAATTTTAACTGGACAACCAAACATTTTAAAACACATTTCGGTTATTACCAGTTTTTTCAGTCCATTTTGCCACTATTGGTGTAATTTAACTTTAATTGTGATACAATGTGCACTAGTAGTGTAAAGAAAAAAGAGCTCTTACTAACATTAAAACAGACAAAGAAATTGGCATGAACTGTTGTGTACATTTTGTCACTATTTAACACATTAAGGGGTAATAAACACTCGCATTAAGTTTTTCTACCCTTTTGATTTATTTTAATAATATATAATGTGAATGTACCAATGAATAGTGATGGGCGTTCCGGGTCACTCTTTTGAACCGGATCACTAGATCTGGATCACATAAGTGAACCGGTTCAACGAACCGGTTCAAAAGAACCGTTTGAATCTCAGACTTATTAAAATTAACACTTAATGAAATCATTCGGAGCACATAAACTTTAAGTTTATGTTAAAAATGTTTATCACTTTAATACTTAAGAGCTTTTATTAAATTATAAGGCAATACAAATTGTTATTTTAATAATATTATAAAGGCTATTAAATATTACATTGTATTTTATTAAAGTTTTGTTATACCATACTATTTATTTTATTAAAATTTTATAAAACAATAAAAACTCTATTATTTTAATATTTTACATGAAAAGTTATATTTAAAACATAAATGTTGTAAGTTTACACAATTTAAATTAATTAATATTAAAAATATATTTTAAACGACATTGTCATAAGGGAAATCATCTCATATTTCTGTGGGTTTGTAAAAAATTACCAAAAGTATAAATTTGCCTAACGTAGTAACGCGCCACAGAACGCAAGAAGTTCGGTTCCGAACGATGCGACCGGCATAGGGACTAGCGAGCTGCATGATCGAGCCGCGCCTAGAGAATCGAGATGTTTTGGTCAGATCTGGATCACAGAAAACAAAACGTACTGCGAGCGCGAGTCGTTCTTAGCTCCAGGGAGCCGCTTCAGATCTCTCGCGACCCGCCGCTCACGGCTCGAGCGGCTCGCCATACGCGGCCTGTTCAATGCACTGCAGCAGCATAGCGAGTCACTCGCTGCGAGTGGTGAAGCAGTGAATCGGAGCTTAGAACGGCTTGCGCGCGGCCGCTTTGTAATTTCGGACCCGTGAGCCGGTTCGTTTAATTTTCGTGAACCGGTTCACGTAGATCACTTATAAGACCCGGTTCACTGAGCCGGTTCAGATCTGACCGACACATCTCTACCAATGAATAATGTTCATATTCTTTAAATGTGTTTAATAAAGTTAATAAGCACTAAATGCTACCTAGTGTATTTTTTAGTGTAACTTTTACACTTACAAATCAACTCTAATATTTTTACCCCTACACTAAAAAATATACACGGGCAAATTTTTTTACTGTGTATGTGTATAATGCGGTATAAGGTATCAAGCGCGTTATAGTGTTTGTAAATTGTGCATTTAAAAATGTCATATAGAATTTATTTTAATTTAATTAATTATTAGTTAGAATATTTTGGTAGGTAAAGTGTTATTAGTAAAATTAGGGATTAACGATAGGTATTTTGTATACAGAGCCGGGAAAGTTACTTCTGAAAAGTATCTAGTTACTTTTCTAAGATACTTTAAACAAAATAACTTAGTTACCTCGGGTACTTTGAGTTGAAAGTATCTTTAGTTACAAGATACTTTAAAAAGTATCTAAGATACTACCCAAAAGTATTTAAGATAGTATATGAAAGTATCTAAGATACTTTTGAGTAACTAAGAAACTTTTAAGTAACTAATATACTTTTGAGTTACTAAGTTACTTTTAAGTATGAATAAAAACTATAAAATTATAAAAATTCAACAAGTTTTAGGTTAGGTAAATTACTTTGGATCATTCTGGAATCCCCCAATTTTCTCTAAGAAAGTACGCTGAAAAGTATCTAAGTTACATTAAAACGTATCTTAGTTACTTTTAAAAGCATAACATAACATAACTTTAAAGTTACTTTTTTTTTTAGATAAAAGTTAAAAGATACTTTTCCAAAGTATCTAAGTTATAGATACTTTCTGTTCAATATAAAAAGTATCTAAGATAAAGTATACAATTTGGAATTCTGAAAATGCTGAATATGAAGTAAAGCACACTTTATTTTCTACAATGGTGGATGGCAAAGTAGTTCAATTTTTTTTCTAATCATAAGAGCAAAAAAGTTTTTTCAAATTAAGTACATTTAATTCTTGCAATATAAGGCATGTTCTAAATGCATCCTCTTGGTCTCCTAGCCCGCTTGAATGAGCCATCGTGATCAAAATACAGAAATTAAAAAATCGACTTTTAAGAATGGACATTTTTGTTGTTGATCGGATCCTACCAAAAGATGTTTTTGATCAGTCATGCTTAGCATAAAAAAAGATGATGAAAGCTTCAAATTGTATTTAAAAGAAAACGAATAAAAAATCAGTTAATCAGTAAAATAATTTGACATGCGAATTGATTGGTTGGTTAAATATTAGGGTGATTCATTTCCGCAAAGTTATTTTTTTTTTCGGTGCTCAAGCAAAATATTAATCTACCTATAGAAAAAAAAATTTTCACCAAGGTAGAGCTCTTAATATCAATTTTAAGTACTTGCAGTTTCAATTTAAAGTTTTCCCATTTAAAATGCATGTAAAAAAATGTTTTTTTTTTCAAATTTCTAATGCTCGCCCGCTCTTTACAATATTGTAAATCGGTTTTATGGACCTTATAGGGAATTTCACGCTCTACAAAATTGTCTTTGTGTTTTTTTGTGGTTCGCTAGTAGGAGTCATCAATTTTTTGAATAAACATTTTTTTTTGCAATTTTTTTTAACAATTCGCAAAAAATAGTGAAAAAAAAGAGCTGAATCGTAAAAAATAGTCTTAACAAATATTTGATGAATTTACGGCCATTTTTATATCTTAAAACGTAAGTAATTGATAAATATTAACCAATTATGCTATTTAAATTAAACTTTCTTATTTACTATCGATATAATTCTCTACAACAATAACTTTTTCAGAGTTATTATGATTTCTGACTAAAAATAAATATAAACATAACACATCAATTCATAAAAAAACAACAAAACTTTAATCAAAACAAATAACAGATTACATTATTAGATAAAATATTGCAAATTTAATAAAAATCTCAATAGTCATAAATAAACAAGTTGATAAATATTAAATTATTTCGACTTTTATACAAAGCAAATTAAGATTTTATTTTATGACTTAACTAACGTGCCCTTAACATGTATGTACAGGTACAATTTATTATTATATTATTGTTGTGCCGCCAATTTTAAATTAAGCGGCACGGCAGTGATGACGTTTTTTATCTATTACGTCACTAGCGTGCCCGTAAAAAATAAATTGCAGGCACTCTAACGTGCACCTAGTCACTTCGTACTTTGTTCTCGGACTAATCACAAAATACAACAAACAATACATTTTGGGGTTAAGTATAACATAAAGCATCAAACCCGTTTACAAAGACAATAGAGTCGCTAACGTCATACTAATTAACTAGAGCAATCCTAACATTGTAACAGTTGCTTTCCCAATCAAATAATTATCATTATTTTTTTACTTATGTTCGAATATGCCATCAATATATTATTTAGTGCAATTATTCAAATAGCAATTCCTACTTATACAATATTGAAGCAAATGAAGTTGACAATAAAAACAAAACGTTAATTTAAGAATTTTGTAAAAAAAAATTGAGTAACCTTCATTTATATTTATATATATATATATATTACGGAAATGTTGAAAAATTGCAGAATCTAAGTTGCAATTGTATATTTGTTGTTTTTTATAAATTAATGTGTTTTTTTTATATTTATTATAAGTCAAAAATCATAATAACTCTGGAAAAGTTATTTTTGTAGAGAATTATATCGATAGTAAATAAGAAAGTTTAATTTAAATAGCATAATTGGTTAATATTAATCAATTACTTAGGTACGTTTTAAGATATAAAAATGGCCGTAAATTCATCAAATATTTGTTAAAAGACTATTTTTTACGATTCAGCTCTTTTTTTTTCACTATTTTTTGCGAATTGTTAAAAAAAATTGCAAAAAAAATGTTTATTCAAAAAATTGAACTTTGATGACTCCTACTGGCGAACCACTACGAGTTACACAAAAAAACACAAAGACAATTTTGAAGAGCGTGAAATTCCCTATAAGGTCCATAAAACCGATTCACAATATTGTAAAGAGCGGGCGAGCATTAGAAATTAAAAAAAAAAAACATTTTTTTACATGCATTTTAAATTGAAACTGCAAGTACTTAAAATTGATATTATAAGAGCTCTACCTTGGGGAAAATTTTTTTTTCTATAGGTAGATTAATATTTTGCTTGAGCGCCGAGAAAAAAAAAGTTTTTTGCGGAAATGAATCACCCTATAAAATATGTTTGCACTCTCTTAAAATAAAATAGTCAAAATTCTACTATTTGAATTAGTACCATCATTGTTAATTAATAAAATAATCGCTTTCATTTTTAATAGTAATTTTTTAGTGTTTTTAAGAGTAAAAAGTGACAACAAATTATTGTTACAGTTGATTGCATGGAGGCTTCATGGTTAAATAGCCCATACAAACAAATAAAGATGCAATCAGTTTTATCTCAAAACAGCAACACCAAAAGATATTTATGGGCATTATATTTATGGACATTAAAAGACGTTAAAATTCAAAAAACCGCAGCTTGTATAAAGATACTTTTTGTTGCAATTCGTAAAAAGTCGCCTTTATTTTTTAACATATTTTTGGTCTGGCCTGTGGAACCCATGAAAAGAATTAAAAGTATTTGACAAATGTTGTGATTTCATCATCATCTGTCAGACAGGTCTAACCACACTTTCTCCCAATTAAATTATTTCTTTCAATGAAAATTATTAATAGGAGTAGAAAAAGTATAGTCTGACACTCCGTATTATAATATATTATTTTTTGTATTTCATTTATTATTATTTTCCACGACTGTATAACCAATGCCATGGCACAACAATTGAAAGACAAAATCAAGAAATTCACGCAGGTCTAAATGACTATATAAATCAAAATTATTTATCTTAATAGTGTGTATAACCCTATTATTAATTTGTTTGTTTATTTAAAATTTATTTGTTTGAAGCTATTGTCTTAGATCATCTAAATTGTTATATTTATTGGCTATATTTGTTTGGGTAATTTAATCTAAATTAATTTAATTTATTTGTTTGGAGCTATTGTCTTAGATCATCTAACTTGTTAGATGTACAGGCTATATTTGTTTGGGTAATTCAATCTAAATTAAGTTAATTTATATTTTACTGATTGTTACTAAGTTTATTCATTAATTGTACAGGGTGTTTCAAAAAACATGCGCCAATGCTCGGTTGGAGATTCGTCATCCAAAAATAAGAAAAAGCATATAAACGTATACGTATACTTTAAGTCCGGAAATGCTTAGTTTTTAAGAAAAAAAACGGCTTTTTAGGTATAGGACATGGTGTATTAATTTTACTCAAAATTTTATACATAATTTAAAATTTAAAAATATATGGGGTGTTCTATTTGAAATAACAAAGTTAATGTCACTTTCGGTTAAACCGGAAGTGGCATTTTGTTTAAAATATTTTGTAAAAATGTACTTAAATGGATTATAAACGCTTTTAATTTTAAATCGATATCTTTTTTCGTTTGCTAGAAACTTCTAATGAACCACTAATGTGAAACACCCTGTATATTGTACGGTAATTTGGTAATGAAAAATAAATTGACTAAATTATTTTTAGTCAATTAAACTTATTTTACTGTCTTTAATTTAATTTAGTTTTAAGTTAGTTGACAGTTGTCAAATGTCATACAATCGTTAAAATAAAGTGCCCTTCTTGTAAAATTATACTAAAAGTATATACTGACCTTTTAATTTCGCCGGCAGTTAACTAGATTTAACTTTATTTCGGGTGGAGGTTCCACCGTGGAGTGCCCATAAAACAATTTCTTTACTTTCACTGTGAAAAACCGTTGCAAATCCATTTTCAAGGGATACATTTTGATTTACACCAAAAAATTTGACATATTCACCTGCGCGCCGGTAACACAGATTCCCAAGAATTGTTTTATAGATGTCGCTTTAAAAAAATATTTAATTTAAATCATTTTTAGAAAATAATAAGTATTTGTCGTAGAAAAAGTATAGTGTGCAACTCGTTTGTAAACTTTTCTAGACACTCATTTAATTAAACATTTTTCTCGCAAGCTCGCTCTTGATAGATAATAAACTATAATGCATTTTGTTTCATATTTATAAACATTATAAATATAGGCTAGATAAAAAAGGTTATAACATTGACATTACATTGTAACATAGTAATATATTTAAAAAAATATTTATTTTATTTCTGACAACAAAAATAATCAATTTAAATAAACCGATATGATTTATATATCTATTGTATTTTTAGAAAAGTTTAATGACATTTCGAAATTTATACGCATTTATTTATGTATGTAATTAATAAACAGAGACAATTGCTGTATTGTATGTCATTAAAAACAACTTATGTGATTATTTTTAATAGTGTAAAAGTCCAAAGAATAAAAATATGCAATCGTATGGCAAAATTAAATACGGCGATTAAAATTTCCATAGGGAAAATACTTTCTAAAGGAAAAATGCTTAAATTACATTTTAATGTAAAAATACTTTAGGCAATAACGACTATAGATGTATCAACCCCTCAGCTTTTCAGCCATCTTGAATTAAGTGGTGAATTCGCGAATAACAGCCTATTTTTTATTTTATAAAAATAAACCAGTGGCCAACTGATGTCGCCATTTCAAGAGATAACACGGCCAGGAAATTTACACCGCAATTAAACCGATTGTTTAATTCGACACCAGTGTCACCCAATTCATGCCATAAAAGTTTCTTATCACCTTACGATATCGTTTTGTCACCACATTTCCATCTGAGTTTGAGGTTATTCTCAAAATGTAGTAAGTAATGTAATAAGTAAAGTAGAAACCACGAATATATGAACGTGACTCATCCGACACATTCGTACGAAGCAATCTATCGAAGGTCACGGTCCAGTGCAGTCCTGTTTGTAAAAAATCTTGAGTGTAATGTTGGTTGCTATACTTATGATATATTTGCTTTTAAAGTTAAATTTTAATAATTAACATCTACGATAATTAAATGAAATGTAATTTTCTTAGAAACTAATTAATAAATAAACTTTTCATTTAACTTTAATGAAATATTCTATCATCTGATGACAGAACGTACACTCGTGGCGACATCTCTGTTTTTAATATCTAACAAATTTTTAGACCGATCCAACCTCACTTTCTTCCAATTAAATTCTTTGTCTATAGTATTTTTTGGAAACGTAGAAAAAGAATAGTCTGAAACACGTTTGGAATTGCATATTCCCCTCTCGTGAAACCGTCAAACTTGTTACAGAATATACTATTCTTTTAACTGTAAACGCAAATATTTCAGAATTGGTGACAAAAAACAAAAATGTTTACGCAGGTCAGGTACAAAGTGAAAGATATTTAAATTGTGTGGATATAAAAACAACTTGCGTTAGTTTCACGAAATTTATTAAATATTGACAATTATTTCGCTACACAGTAGCTTCTTCAGAATGTATTAAACTAATACTAGTACAAAATTTATATAATAAAAATATTTTTGTATTCTAGCCTAGAATTTCTGGGTATGCCACTACAACGTTTAAAACGATTATTAATCCGTAAACACACAGCAGAAACACGATATGCAAAAACAAAGATCATATGACATATAAAAACAAATGGCCGACGGTAAAGTTGGTTGCCTTACTATGTAATAAAATAAAATAAATGCCTAAAACACGAACTCTACTGAATATAAGTAACAAGCTAGGACACGCGTCATATGTCCATCTTTGTTCAACACCTAGGCAGTTTTACATCACAGATGGCGCATTTTAGACCGGATGCTTAAAAACCTACGTGTGAGTACATTTACCGCTGCATCGAATGTACAAGACAAGTAAAACATTACTGCTAGCATGTCTGAGATATGTTCGGCACCCGATGAGTCACGTTCATATATTGGTGGTTTCTACTGTAGTTTAAAACTACTATATTTATTTTTTATTTGTGTTTCGCGTTGCAAGTAAAGACTAACAAACTTTTTATCTATTTTGCGTTCATAATAACTTCATTATAACACCGCTTTCGGTTCTGTATCGGTTATCCCACCCAAAATTTTGATTTTATATAAAACCTATAATTATATGGCTATATTAGGGTGAGCCAAAAAAACTAACCTATCGGATTTATGGGTTAAAATGAACCTACATACCGAGAAAAAAAATTCCCTGCAAGGCAAAATTTTTTGCTCAATTTTAAAAGGTGTCGGTGAGCATTCTAAGTTTTCCATTGAAATAACACGTAAAAAAATCTTTTTTCGTTAAAAAGACTATAACTTTTGAACCGTTTGAGATAAATTTTTTTACGTCGCGGATTCTTGTAGAGCATAAAATTTCCTAAAAAAATCTACCCCAGGATTATTTTTTTCAATTAAATAATTCGTATATTTGAAAGCTTTGAAAAGTGAAAAAAATCAAAATATTCAGTTTTAGTGATTTTTTACACTTTTCAAAGCTTTCAAACATACGAATTTTTGAATTGAAAAAAATAATCCTGGGAAAGATTATTTGGGAAATTTTATGCTCTACAAGAATCCGCGACGTAAAAAATTTTATCTCAAACGGTTCAAAAGTTATAGTCTTTTTAATGAAAAAAGATTTTTTTGCGTGTTATTTCAATGGAAAACTTAGAATGCTCACCGACACCTTTTAAAATTGAGCAAAACATTTTGCCTTGCAGGGAAATTTTTTGCTCGGTATGTAGGTTCATTTTAACCCATAAATCCGATAGTTTAGTTTTTTGGCTCACCCTACTATATATATATCATCGATCATAACTTTGGTTTCAATTGAGCGATTCCGACAAACGACCAATCATTTTTGATGCTGTGGCATATCGGCACACTATGATTTTTTTCTTCGAAAACTAAAAATCCATTTTCTACACTGTTTGTATTTTTTTAATCTTTAAGCGAATACAAGTTTTTTTATCTATATTAGATCTTGGCTATCGAAATATTAATAATTTTTTCGGAATTTTAAATTTTAATAATTTTGTTTTTTTTCACTTTCGGACATTTTGTAATATCAAAAATGATTTTTTTTATTTAATCTTTTCATATTTAGCCCCTTTATCTAATAAAATTTAAAAAAAATTGTTATTATTAATAATTATTTTAGGGTTGAAAATATATATTCATAGGCACTACTCTTTAATTTTTTTTTTAACAATTTTAATAGTTAAAAGGGCTAACTAAAAAAGATTATTTTTGATAGATATTACAAAATATCCAAAAGTGGAAAAAATCGAAATTATTAAAATTTAAAATTCCGAAAATAAAAATCATTTTTTGATAGGCACGATAATATATAGATAAAAAACTTGTAATCACTTATAATAATAATAATAATAATAATGTATTTATTTTCCCAACAGAGAATCCAATTACAGGACAAGAATTAAAATTCATTTTATGTAACAAAATGTAAATATATTTAAAAAAACAATATAAAACTAGATAAAATATAAAAAAATGCATGAAATCAACTCTTTAACCCAGGGGTCCTCAAGGGTGAATATGTATTTCAAGAATGTACTCAAAAACTGTTTATGGGGTATTTTTCGGGAACGTTTGGTTTCCTCAAAATCACTTTCATTGAAATCCCACCTGATCGGAAACTTAAAATATTTAGATTTTTTTTAATTTTTTAATTTTTTGTTGTCATTTTTAAGAGATTAGGGACTGTTTAGTTTTCCAATTTAGAAAAAATGCCTGTTTCTGATATTCAAAACATATATTTATTAAAAATTATAACCAGTTTCCATAAAAATTAAATCATTTTAAAGTGTATCCCGTAACAACCTGTTAACATAACACAACATATAAACTATTAATGAGTTGATGAAAACTCTACTACTGCTTTTAGTAACAAACTACAGTATCTCTCATCGCTAATGTCATTTATTATAAACTTTTCCCAAGTTTTAAGGAACTCCCTATGTAACGACTCTCCCGGCTGTTCTGGCCATATACCCAAAGCTTCATTATTTAAGAATTTCATCTACAAGATGGTTTAAACCAATATGAATTTTTAAAGTTGTTGATAGATTAGTTGCTTTAAAACATTTTCTAAAGTTTTCGATATCCTGAACAAGATCGTTTTATTTTAACTTTGCATATATGGCGATATTAAAGATCATTTCAACAAATTTTGTCTCCTTCAAAATGAAAAAAAATCAGCTAAGCTTTGCTTTAGTACCGTCAATTTCCCGTTATTTGAGGAAGCAAGAAACAGACTTGTTTTGGACAAGTGTTTGATTCCCGAACTGCATATAAATATTACAATGTTTTGTAAACCATTGTTTTTGGAATGGTCTGGTTCCTCTTTTAGGAAGGGAGCAAGCTCTAAAATGGCCAAAAAAGTTATCCTTGATAGCGAAACTATCAAGGTGAAATATTCGAAGGAAACGCATGTGGAAAACTCCTACAAAATTCAGATTTGCTTGTAGACAGCGATATTCTCGGTAGCGTTTTTGGAAGTTTTACCATTTATTTCATGTTTTAAGGCCATGAACAAAGTTGTTAATGATTGTTTCTCATCAGAGTTAAAATAAAACGATCTTGTTCAGGATATCAAAAACTTTAGAAAATGTTTTAAAGCAACTAATCTCTCAACAACTTTAAAAATTCATATTGCTTTGTAGATGAAATTAAATTCTTAAATAATGAAGCTTTGGGTATATGGTCCGAACAGCCGGGAGAGTCGTTACACAGGGAGTTCCTTAAAACTTGGGAAAAGTATAAAATAAATGACATTAGCGATGAGAGATACTGTAGTTTGTTACTAAAAGCAATAGTAGAGTTTTCATCAATTCATTTATAGTTTATATGTTGTGTTATGTTAACAGGTTGTTACGGGATACACTTTAAAATGATTTATCTACGCCAGTGAGATAAGAACTTCTTATCCTACTCATTTTGAGTGAGATAAGAAGTTCATTAACGCACGCGTTTTTCTCTGCTTTTAACCAATCAAATAAAAAAGTCAAAATGTCAAAATAACCCTAAATTAAGTCTTAGACAAAAATAATTACCGTTTATTTTTTCATTTAGAGGCGTAGATAAAAATTTGTACAATATACGTGTGATAACGCTTTATTAACGTACTTTTGCGATTGCCCAACTCGTGCTACGCACTCGTTGGGCAAATTTCGCATGCGTACGTTAATAAAGCTCTTATCCCACTTATATTGTAAATAACTGTTAATTTAATTTTTTATAGAAACTGGTTATAATTTTTAATAAATATATGTTTTGAATATTAGAAAGATGCATTTTTTCTAAATTGGAAAACCATCTTAAAAAATTACCACAAAAAATAAAAAAGTTTCCGATTAGGTGGGATTTCAATGAAAGTGATTTTGAGGAGACCAAACGTTCCCGAAAAATACCCCATAAACAGTTTTTGAGTACATTCTTGAAAGACCTATTCACCCTTGAGGACCCCTGTGTTAAGTGAACAATTATTTATGTCGCAAAAGTTATATATGTAGTTATATTATATATTATACTATAATAGTATTTTATTATAATTTGAAGATATAACATAAATAGGTGATTTTAACGAAACATTGGTTCTGCAATTAGTAATTGCCAATTACCACAATATAACATAATATTTTGTCTAGAATTTAATCGTGCACTGAGAGAAAAAATGTTGTAGAATCATTCAAAACGATAATAATTCAAAGGGATTCAAATATGTTTTGGCGTCATTGGTGTGTCCCATTAAACTAATAGGTGTATAACAATTGAATAGGTCAATGCAGAAACTGAATATGTCCACTTTTTAGGGATATTGAGTTAAACATGGATTTACTATAAGTAAAGGGTGCCCGATCGAATGGCGTAGAAATTTCACATGTCACGGTAATCTATAGATTATACAAAGGCGTTAATATAGTAGGGAAACTGAATATGTCCAGAACATGTCCACTTTCTGTTCAGTTTTTCTTATTTATATCAAAACTAGATAGGTAGGACATATTCAGTTTCTGCATTGACGTATTCAATTGTATAATACATATCTTTTTGAAACAACGTTGAGAAAGGTAATGAAATAAATAGATTTCTTTTTGTATATATATTTTAAAGAGGGTAAACATAAAAAGTGTTTAAAAACATTGTAAAACTGTTGGTAAATGAATATAAAACTACAAATTTTTCTATTTGAATGAAATTTACCCGATTATTTAAATTAATATAATTGCATATGCTTTTCATGACATGATATTTCTCTGAGTGTGGTACTAAAAACTTAAGTTTGGAAAGTAATAACGGAGAGTCAACTAAATTAAGTAATATTTTAAAAAGAAAAACCTGACTTGTTAAAAATCTCCTATTATAATAATAATGATTTAAAGACAAAATGTTAAATTCTGTTAAAATAAGTTTATGGTCAATTCCCCTTGGGGGTAAATACCATTAAATTTAAAGAATAAATACTCTATAAACTTTCTTTGTACTTTTTCAATTTTGTTGAAATGATTATTGTATACAATTTATAAATTGGATAAAATATAAGAACCATGCTCCAATTTAGAGCGTACTCACAGTTCGCCTAGACCAAAGTTTCAACAAAAAAAATATATAAAAGATGAACCGCATATTTTTCAGAAGTCCATATTTCTACCTTGTAAAAAAATATATTTTCAAAATCGGCTACGTAGCTATTTGTTTTTTACAGCATGTTGTATATTTTGGTATATTTACTCCTATGAAATGTACTATAATTTTGTTTTAATTAACAAAATAGCCAAAACCATTAAATTGTTGCGATTAATATTTAATAAAAAATGTGAATCTTTTTACTTTTTGATATGAAACAACAATTTTTCATAGTTTAAGTCTTTATTTAAACGAGAACAACTTAGATAATTACTTAATTATTGTATTTTAAATATGTCTACTGTTATAGGCACTGACGCTTCTAATTAACTGTTTTATATAATTTTCAGAATTTGGGTTTAGATTAAAGTTTTTAGAAAAGGTTTTGTAGGAGTAATGTAGCTGTTCTGAAGCCTGTTCTGATTAGAACCCCAGGGCTCGACTTGTTATGTCAATGAAATCAGCCACATGGTATACGACGCTGTGTATTTTTGGAGTTATTTTGATATTTGCTTTTTTTATTTCTTCATAAAAGTTGTCAATATATATTTTGTAGTTGGCATCCAGATTTTGCCCAAAGCAAGCAGCTACTACTTTGTCAAAAGACTTCAATACTGGTATGTACTTATTTCCTAAAATGCAAAAAATATATTCAAGACCTATTGTTTTTATTTTACCTAGGAGTTTTGTTTTTTAATAAAAATAGAAAATTTTATAATTTCCGTCTATACGAGATAAATTCAAAACAAAACAAAAATGCAGGAAACAGAAACGAGTAATATTATTGTATTCACCTGGGGCCAAATTTTCTAAGTTAGCTACTTTTTTAAGTAGTTTTCTTGAATTGTTGCCATTTAAACGGTTGTAATGGTCAAGTTGTATATTAGATTTCTTTAGCCACTTTTCCGTTATTTCAGGCAAATCCTGTTTTATTCCATCCAAAATCTTTTGAGCAACGCCCATCAACAAATGAAGTTCTGGGGGTGCCACGTATTTAATAATTGGTTCAAAGACATCTCCAATTACGAGAGGGATGTTAACACAATTTCCTAAAAATATTGTAATATGTATATACGTAGACGTATATCTGCTAATTGTACTTGTAATACAATAAAAGTAAAAAAACTAAATGTAAACGTACCAAAATGTTTTGTTTTGCTAAGGTCACAACCTTGTTCTTTCCATTGATTGGTGCATTTTGTTATATTCTTGATGGTTCTTAGTTTTCCCTTATTTGCCAAATCTTTATTGCTTATATCACACCAAGGGCAAGGGTAACACGATGAGTTTGACTGAAGGCCTAATATGATCATTAGTAATTTTAAATCGGCAGCAAAGGTGTAAGAACATATACCGCAAATTTTATGAATTTCAATGACTTTAAAAAGCATTTCGATATTTCTGTATGTCTCAATCATTTTGGGTCCTAGACCAACTAGCATTAATTTTTTTATGCTGGTGCTTTTACAATTTTCTTTTTCATCTGTTTCAGTAAGGAAACATATAGAAAAGCAAAGCTTTAAGGATCCTCCCCCACTGTCAAGTCCAAATTTAATATGAAAATTATTCTCAGATAAGTCTCGTTGATTTAGTAATTGTACCATAAATTTGGATAAGTTGGAACAGTAAATCAAAGGCACAGATTCTGTCACATGTTTTCCAACATCAGCTTCGGGTACAATTAAATGAGAAAAAAAGTCATCCAAAGAATGACTAAGATCTTTAATGTTTTTAATCGCATTTGGTTCTATTAATTTTTTATCTACTTGTCTTATTCGTTGAGTTAGCATTTTTAAACTATTTTCAGGTAAATTGCAATCGATTTGTATATTTCGTAAGTCATTTGTTGTTATAACAGCTTTATTTTCATTGTTTTTTTTACATAATAACTCCAATTTCAGTTCGACTCCTCGTCCTTTATTTAATTTTAAAGAGGAACTGCTTTGAGCCACTTCTTCTGTTAATAGGATTTGACTTGCAATTTGTTGACTACAGTTTTTGGCAAGTTTAATTGTATTAGACACTTTACTTCTTATATTACATGAATGCCTTACACCCTTTTGAGTTTTTATGTGACACTTAAGACATAATTTAGCTAATTTCGGTAAGACATCAGTACTTTTTCTTTTCTGCCTTCCGACAGGTAACTTTTTAACAATACGTCGTATAGATGGTAGTTGTATTTGGGCATTTGGAATGGGACGAAAACGAGCAACTTGACAAATGGGGCAACTGCACATTTCTAAATTTTCATGCCTTTTTAGCCTAATTTTATCCGTGGTGTATTCAACCACTGCAGTTACTTTTTTTTGCATTAATTTAAAATAGCAACTGCGACAAATAACCGCAGGCAAACAATCATCATTTATGTTATATTCAGGTATAGGTTCCAGTACACAATAGCACACTCTTAAATTCCAATTTTTATTGGAAATTTTCGACATAAATGGATATAAAACCACATTTTAAGCATATTTAGGTGCGGAAAAACCAAACTTTCGCTAAAATATATGTTTATAGTGTTAAATTTAACGAACCTTGCTTAAAACTGTCACCTTTTCTATGTACAGCACTGAATTTTAAACTGTCACAATTTAAAATGACAGAATTAGTGTTTTAAGGTTGGTTATCATGTATTTCAATGTTGTCAGGTTTAAAATTGGCAAAAGTATTACATTATTTTGTAATTGAAAATGTATATTGTATAAAAATAAATTCCGAAATATGCTAAACATTAAAGGAAATATTGAAATTACGGAAGTATGAGCAAAATAAGTATGGGAATAATAATATAATATTATCTTAATTAACGGTACCTATGTAGGCAACCCAGATAACAACATATTTCAATTTAATATATTATCATTTAACTAAATACTTTAAATAATTTTAATTTAAATACTTATACATGTAATTATTAAAATAAATTATTTATATTAGGTATTGGATTAATTTTTGCACTTAATTTAATTTTATAATTTGAAAATTTTGTTTTTAAACAAAATTTGTTATTATTGCAGTTGTCATTTAATTGATATAGGTACCTTTTAAGTAGTGTAAATTTATTTGTGCTATTTGCTACTTATTTCAAAATGAATAGGTATTCAAAACATTAATAATGTTTATAAGCTTACATCTAAGCCAGATGGAGAGTTAATAACTGCATTACAGCAGGCTGGACTTGTAAAAGCCCAGTTACGCTGCAAGGTGAGGAACTGTAGGAGAATTTGCATTTTAAGACCCAGAGCTGGAGTATATAACCTGGACCACGCCTTTTTAATAATAATAATAATAAAAATAATAATAATAATGTCCTCACGGGTAGTTTTTTCGACACAATAAAAGTATCTGTCCGCGACGTAATCCACATTATGTGGTATTGGGCTTGCGAGGTCAGGACTGGCCTCGTCGCCTAAATTATGGGTACGCGTCGTGGGCGAAATATCCCTAATATACCGATAGGTTTGAACAATCCGCCCACTACGAGTACCCATAATTTGGGCGACGGGGCCTTTCCTGACCTCGCAAGCCCAATACCACATAATGTGGATTACGTCGCGCACAGATTAATTTTTTCCTGGAAGCCTATGCGGGATCTGTTTTTGCTGGGTAAGTAAAATTTATTTTATTATATTCTTCGTTGTCCGAGTCACATTATCAGAATCGACCAATTAGAACGAGTTATCACGCGTCTGGGAGTTTTTGTTTGACCAAGCCCGGCTCGCTTCGATCGGCATTTATTTAATTTGATTACATTTATAAAGAGCCTAGGCGGGCTTGGTCAGTGCCTGAGCCCAATTTTGCGCGCGCAAAATTGGGCTCAGGCACTGACCAAGCCCGCCTCGCTTCGCTCGGCATTTATAATAAATGATTTATTAAATTTAATTACGTTTACAAAGAGCCTAGGCGGGCTTGGTTAGTGCCTGAGCCCAATTTTGCGCGCGCGAAATTGGGCTCAGGCACTAACCAACGTTTACGTTTACGTTTACAAAGAGCCTAGGCGGGCTTGGTTAGTGCCTGAGCCCAATTTTGCGCGCGCGAAATTGGGCTCAGGCACTAACCAAGCCCGCCTCGCTTCGCTCGGCATTTATTTAATTTAATTACGTTTACAAAGAGCCTAGGCGGGCTTGGTCAGTGCCTGAGCACAATTTTGCGCGCGCGAATTTGGACTCAGGGACTGACCAAGCCCGGCTCGCTTCGCTCGGCATTTATAATAAATGATTTATTAAATTTAATTACGTTTACAAAGAGCCTAGGCGGGCTTGGTCAGTTCCTTAGCCCAATTAAACGCGCGCCAAATCGGGCTCAGGCACTAAACAAGTCCGCCTCGCTTCGCTCGGCATTTATTTAATATGATTACGTGTGCCAATACTTTGTAAAAACTGATAGACTTTACAAGATGCCTAGGCGGGCTTGATCTGTGCCTAAGCACATTTCATATAAGTTTTTGATACCTATTGAATTTATTTTATTTTTAATAACAAATATCTTAGTAACAACAACTCACATGAAAAAACTTTATTTGACTTTTTGGTTTATCCTTACAAGCTCTTCATATTAGACCTTAAAAAAATTAACATTTTTTAATTTTGCAAAATCTACAATTGTATTTTTTTTGCGCACCATGTTTGACAAAATAGGAGTTTCTCATCTTAAATGGTATTTATATAACAAGCAAAAGAAATTATGAAGAGTGACTTTTCCTCGAAAAATTGAAAATAAATATTTTTACTTAGTATAGTGCATCCGTGGACACACTGTATATAAATATATATATATATATATATATCATATAGAGAATTAAAACGGCCATTTCAATCACGCGGACGGAACAAATCACAAAACTTTTATAAAAAAATTGAAGGTAATTTATTATATATTATTTTGGCATCAAAATTGTCAAAAAAAATGTTTTATATAAGGCTATAGCCTATATACATTAAATAAAAGAAATGCTAGAAATATTTTATAAAACGAGATAATTTTTTTAATAATGTACAGTCGTGGACGAAACAAAAAAATATTTCATGTATTAAAGTTCTCTAAAAAATAAAAGGTATAAAATGTATGTATGTATGTAATTAGGAATAATTTCATGTAATCTGGGTTGCATAATAAATTTCCCCAAACAGCGTAAAAATTTTATATCTGGCAACATTGCGATGAATTTCTTTGAATCTGACATTTCTTGACAGTTCTTGTCAAAAAATCTGTCAAAAAAAGCATTTTCAAACTTAATTTTCTCAAAAACTAGTGAAAAACCCGCAATTTTTATTTATGAAATTTACTATTTAAAACGTCCTTTTTCAAATGGTAAATTTTTGTTTTGGAAATTCAGAGTGTGCTATAGTGTTCTGGACCCCAGGTATAAAATCCAATATTAAACTAAGTACTTTACCCTTTATTTTCACATTTCGCACAGCTTTATTAAAACACATATAGCACACTGCAAACCGGGAATCTTCATGAGACCGAGGTACTTGTCTATGAGGTGACATATTTTTGTGTACAGTTGAAAATTATTTGACAGTTATCTTTTTGAAAGGTGGCCGAAGCCGCCTAGGTACCTACTTGATTAATTTGTAACGTAGCCGAAACCGCTTACGTATTTGTGCCTTCTGAAATAAACTTAAATGTTTAATTTTTAAAGAAAAAATGTTATATATAAATATATATATACAGGGTGTTTCTTTTAACTTGAGACAGCTCAATATCTCGAGAAATACGCATTTCACGGAAAAATGTCTTAAATAAAAGGTTAATGTGACTAAAGGGGACATTATTTGGTGCTACCACTAGCCACCCCCTACCCCTCCTTAAGGGTGAAACGGGGGGTAACTTTGGAAAGTCAAATGGAATGACCCGATTTTTTTCACAGAGTTTGGTAGTACATAAAAAAATAAATAACTTTTATTTAAAACTTTTTTCAATTTATCAACAGATGGCGCTGTAATTCAAAATTTAAGAAAAATGAGTTTCCTTGTAAAATGTATTATTTGAAACGTTTGAAAAACAAAAATTAACATTAACAACAATAGTCGGCTATGAAAACAATTTATAACAAATGTTGATTTAATTTTAATTTTTGTTTTTCAAACGTTTCAAATAATACATTTTACAAGGAAACCTCTTTTTCTTAAATTTTGAATTACAGCGCCATCTGTTGATAAATTGAAAAAAACTTTCAAATAAAAGTTATTCATTTTTTTATGTACTACCAAACACTGTGAAAAAAATCGGGTCATTCCATTTGACTTTCCAAAGTTACCCCCCGTTTCACCCTTAAGGAGGGGTAGGGGGGTGGCAAGCGGTAGCACCAAATAATGTCCCCTTTGGTCACATTAACCTTTTATTTAAGAAATTTTTCCGTGAAATGTGTATTTCTCGAGATATTGAGCTGTCTCAAGTTAAAAGAAACACCCTGTATATATATACAAAAACTCTTTAATTATTTTTGAGCCTAATTTTCTTATTAAGAGTGTAATAATAGACAATATTAACCTTCTTACATGAGTATAAATATAGCACAATACAAGATTCGTCATAAAAAAATAAACATCCTGTAAAAAATAAATAGCTACGTAGCCGATTTTGAAAATATATTTTTTTACAAGGTAGAAATATGGACTTTTAAAAAATATGTGGTTCACCTTTTATATATTTTTTTTGTTGAAACTTTGGTCTAGGCGAACTGTGTACTAAGGAAAAGTATAAAGACTTAAGGGTTTCTGTATTTGAAAAATAGCCGCAATTACGTATGATAAAGCGATTAAAAACAAAAAAAACTAATAGTGTAAAATGGATTTTTAGTTTTCGAAGAAAAAAATCATAGTGTGCCAATATGCCACAGCATCAGTGTTGCCGCAACCAAATATGTAAATGTACCAAAGAAATTTGCTAAAATGTACCCAAATGTACCAAATATGTACAAAATTCATATATAAATGCGTTCTGCTTTAAAAATATTAAGACAATAAAACAAATATTAGGTTTTTAGTATAATATAATAAAATTTATATTAAAAACAAAAACTTCTTTCAAATATAAAAAAATACAAAACAAAAACAATTTATTTTCAAATCTAAAAAAATATACAAGGTCAAATATCAGTGGTCTAAAGTTTAGACTCTAAACTATACAAACCTATTTCAATAAAAAATTGATATATTATCGACAAAATTATAAAAAACTAAGAAAGAAAAAGTTTCTTTTTCATGCATTTTTTATTACTTACTAAAGAAATAAATTATAATTCATATTTTAAATATAGCAACTCAAAAAACTGAAAGTATTAAAAAAAAAACAGTTTTTTGACGAAATTTTTGACAGATCTACATGGAAGATTTTTATTTTACTTATTTTTGTATACTTAGTTGGTAAGTATTTTTTTAAAAAATGTTTCAAAGTTGTTCTATTTTTTTCGTTAAAAACGGTGTTCGGTGAACCGTGTGATGTTTGTTAAATATTCATAAAGTTGAACATTAGGAAATTCAGTATTTCAAAATGTACCCGATTTAGGGTTATTTGTCGTAAAATGTACTTGTGTACCATGAACGAAAAAATGTACCCAATTGGGTACAATTGTACCCAAACGGCAACACTGCACAGCATCAAAAAAAATATTTATTTCAAATAGCTTGTTTTAAGACAAGAAAAATGATTAGTCGTTCGTCGAAATCGCTCAATTGGAACCAAAGTTTATGATCGATGACATATTGGCAAAATCGTTATAATCATGAAAATTTAAAAAATCAAATCTTAATTTTTAATTGTGACGGGCGGGATAAAAATTACCGTGTAACGTGGAATGACCCATAACGCTGTTTGAATTAAGACGACTTATTTCTTTTATTATTTTTAATGAATTAAATTTAATTTTTAAAAATGTTTACAATTTTCACTAAAATGTGTATTTATAGTATCCAATATACAGGGCTTTCCAGAAATCCCGGGACGGAGCTATAACTTTTAAAGGAGTGAAGAAAAAAAGAAAAAAATTGGGGATCCCTATACATTACACTACATAACCTTTAAAATTAAATTAAAATTTAAAAAAACTTCACGTTGCATAAAAGTTCTAAACTATCTATCACTCCCTTAAAAGTTATACGAGTAGCTCCGTTTGACAGCTGATTATTAAAACTTGTAGTTTTGTTACGATGGTAACGGCCACGTGGTGGCGCTACTAGCGATACTTCTTTAGCGTATATTTGACAGGCTATTGGTTGATATATTTTTGTGAAATTGAAAAGAAAGGTTTTCTGTCAAAGAAGCCGAAGAGGTCATTTGGGAGATATTGCCTTCCATGTTTAATGGCAATGTTTGAACTTTGTTTTGTAATAAATATGTCATCCTTTATTGAAAAAAATGTGTTTTATTCAGAAATTATAATTACACCTCCCGTTGGCACACCTTTTATAAGTTATAGTGACAAGAGCCTGGAATAACCTTTTACAGGTAAAAATGTGTGTATATACAATATACCTACTATTAATATTGATGAACTCAAAATTCGCTTGTATACCTATTTCGTTTTAAGATAATAAATATCTTTATGTTCTATGTTAAACCAGTTTCTAAATTAACAAATATGCAGCCTTTTATTTAAAATGATCATTTGTAATTAAATTATGCATGAAACTGTTGGATTTTTTTCAGTAGCGTGTACGAGTATATTATTTATTTGCATTGTTTAATTTAATAGTTTATTTAATATATTTTCTTATTATTCAGAAATAAAAACATTTTAATTGTAAGTAATTACCACAAAATAAACATTTGTTCTTAAGAATTAAATTCCTTGGTAAAACTTATGCGATACGCTACTGGTTTTGAGGTTAAACTCAACAAACTTTTCTTAAGTAATTCGAATTAGCGTTTTTTTACATTTTTGGTACAATGGAAAAAATAATGTAATAAATTAAATTAAAAATCACTTTGAATCAAAAGATTTGCGCTTTTGAATAGTACCAAGAGCTATGTTTCTAAATCAGAAACCATCTTTACCTAATTTTTTTTAAATTACTTGAGGGGAGAGATTTATCTATTCGTTTAAGGATATTATAATATTAGCTTAAATCAAAAGCAAGCGATGTCTTGGTACAAGAACAAAAAATATTTCTTTGGAAGATATTTCTCTTTTGAATAAAGAAAACGTTTTTTATCGCAAAAAATGAGATTTTAACAAGAAAACTGCATCTCCTAATTGAAAAGCTTAGAAACTTTCTAAGAAAGAAAATTTGTCTTGTTACAAAAGCATATTCTATTGACCTAACCACATTTTATTTTGATTTTAGAGCAAATATCTCTTGGCCCAATAGTATGTATTTCTTTATTCAAAACAATTCGACAATCGTTGAAAACTGGAAGAAAGGAAAAAAGGTTTACAACAAAAAAATATTTAAATAAAATAAGACATTTATTGTTTGATATCAACAAAAGCGCAAGTTTTTTTATACTAAAACCCATAAACTAACATAAATATGATTTAACACAAAATTTTTATTACATATTTTATTTAAAACCTTACCTTAAAAACATTAAACAAATTAATTAAATTTCATTTATTTGAAAAGAGTTTTAATGATTCCAACTCCTCCTGAAAGTACATACAAAACGCCAGAACAAAACACAACCGGCAAAATGTATATTAGAAATACCTATAATAGAATTATAATATTGTATCACTGCCCCTAGAAGAGGTTAGATAAAGTTCTTAGTGGAAGAAGTTTTCTTGAAAACAAATACAAAAACTATTGAAGATAGAAAAACGATTCAAAATCCAATAGCTCCAGAATTTTTCGTAGAATTCAAAATTGCAATAATATTAATAGGGTTTTATTTGAAAAACAAAGCTTCTGTCGGCTTGCTTTCCAAATATCTGGCTGTATACCCAAATTAAAAATAAATATTTTACAGGGGTTAGTCGCAAACAAATGGGTCACACTGTATATAATATTATTTTGCCATGAATTCCTAGATATATTTTGTCATTTACAATTTTAAAATGTACAATGTACATTGTACATATACTATACTTGTCGGCATTTTTTAGAGGACTTGATTATACACTCAGAAAAATGTACATGCACTGATAATAAAACTAATTTTGTAAGCGATTAATAAAATAATATTATTTAACTTAAATTTAAAATTGTAATGGCTATAAAAAAATTTACCACCTAAGGTACCTTTTTTATTAAATTTTCAGTGTCTTATTGGGACAAAAACCTACGATTTGTCAAAGTAATAAGATTATTTTTATTTACAGAATAAACTTTTTTTACTGTTAATAAAATTCTTATTTACTATATGAAGCAGCAATGTTGAGCTTCTACAAAAAAAATGTTCATCCAACAAAGTAATAGTTGTTATCATATTGTCATGGCAATAAGAAATTCTTTATGTTTATATTAAATCTTTGTCGAACTTAAAATGATTTTGTTAAATCTATAGTTGTGTGTGAATTGCGCTTACATAAAGTAATGTGCAGTTGCTATAGTAAAATTTGTTCATTTTACTATGTCATATTTGTCTTCTTTAAATTACTATCGTTGTAATTCAAATTAATTTTATTTCAGTTAGAAAATCTTTGTTAATAGCTTATGTTAAGAAAAATAACAAAAATATTTTATTGTTATAAAAAGACTTTTTTAATATTTACTATTGTTTTGCAATGGTAACAAAATTTTTGTTATTTCCCTTAAAAAGAGGGGGAAAGGGCCAGAGCTCTCCTTGGTGAACATACCTTATAATCCAGTCTGTGTTATAATCTTATTGATTTCACTTGTGCGAGTGAAGTGTGGTAAAATCTAGCATGATAAAAATATCAAAAAGATCACTAAGAAAATTAAAATTCCGACGTTTTGTATACAGAAATATTTAAGGTCTATTCTATAAACGAAGCAGACTTGTTTAAAAAGTGAGTTCGTATTTTTTTATTTTGTACATCATATAATATGAGTTAATTTTTTTGTTATAATAAATAATTTGTTTTAATGCCTCGCAATTATTTAAAAAAAACTACCCAACACCCAACAGTAGGTTGAAAATTTGACCATTGTTACAATGAAAATAGTTTATTGAATTAACAATTAATTTGTTGTTAAATTTACATAAATTTTATTAAAATAATAAAAAAAGTTTTATTTTAAACGAAAAGGGATTTGTAAAATTTACAATATTTCTATGAATAATAACATTAGGGTTTCATTAATACTACAAAACGTTTTTGTTATCGGTATAGAACTGTTTTTTTGGACAAATAATAAAAACTGTATTTATCAATGCGTTTCTGCATCTGAAAGAGTGTTATTTTTATAAACATAACGTAAATTTACTTTATAATTAATACAAATGCTATTACCGAAAGCAGCGTTTGTAGATAAATAATTTTTATAAAAATGATCTTTACTTTATTAAGACAAACTACTTTTTTTGTTATATTTATTAAAAAATTTTCTGAGTGTAGGGTTACGTTTGTACAACTATTTTTTTTTTTGATTTCTTAAAAATGTCCAAACTTAAATATACCTACCGAATTGGATCATTTGGCAAAAAAAGAAAATGCAACGATTTAGTTCTTTAATTATATTTACAATTAAAAACACAAAAATTCACTATAATCACTTGGATAAAATACACGCACTAACTATAAAATCATATAAGCGTTAAGTTTCTTAATGTGAGGAATAATAAATCTAAATCGAGTACTAAACCAAAGTTTTTTAGTTTTTACTTGCAACGCAAACCAAATAACGTGCGCGATTTAGCTGTGCAATGGAAACTTTGCGAACAAAATTTGTTGTGTAAGACTTCTGCCTTCCCCTCTCTTTTGAAAAAAATAAAAAAAACCGATGCTTTAGCGTATTACCAATAATTATAATGTTTTTCAAACTTGGTATACACGTCGATAGTATTCCACACAGGTTGTTTGGTATTTCCTTTTACTTTTTTGCCACTTTGAATACCAATAACTTTCTTATTTCAATTAAAACGATCATACATTTCGGGGATATGTTGTAAAATGAATATTTACAGAAATACTACACTAATTATTGAATATTATTAGTGAAATTATGGGTTTTAATCAAACGCTTAAATATTTTGACACGACATAAAAATATGTATAATTATCAAAACATATCACTTTATTATTATAGGACGTCTGGTACAAGTTATGGTTTACATTTACATACAAACATTTATCACATTTTATCACAGTACTATTTTACATAAATCACAATTACAATTTATTGCAATTTACAAGTCTTTTTATAAATCGCACTTAGTGCGAGTTTCTGGGTTTTTATTCGTTATCACCTTGATCATGGTCAACATAAATTTATTTTCTTCGACCGGAACCCTTTCACCCACCCAAGAAAAGTTTGTAACAAACCGATTTGCTAGCTCTCTTATATTGTAGAACTTGAATAAAACTGAAGTTCCTTCTTTATCGACTTCGCCTTTATGGTTTGTTCCATACGGACAGTACAAGTAATATCTAGAACAAATATTGACAATTTTAACGTATCCATATATTATATGCTTTAAGGATTTATCCATTTATTTTATGCTCCAAGATACTTAGATACCTTAAGAGTATATAAAAGTGTTTCACGTTTGTGATCCATTAGAAGTTTCTGGGAAACGAAAAAAGATATCGATTTGAAATTTTAAAAGCGTTTATAATCCATTGAAGTCTATTTTTCTAAAATATTTTAAACAAAATACCCCTTCCGGTTATAGAACAATATATTTTTACATTTCTAAATTCTACATAAAATTCTGAGTAAAATCATTATAACATGTCCCATACGGTATAGGCTATACCAAAACTGAATATTTTTTGAGTTATTAATTTTTTCGGTAAAATTTGACAAATGCGCATCAATCATAAATAGACTATAACATTTTTGTTATTAGGTTTGGGGATATGGCGATGGAATTTTTAGAATCTTAAAAAATTGATTAAAAGATTCCATATCAATTCTTTAACATTTTTCAACAAATTACCTACAAAACCCAAGGCAAATTAGGCTGGGTTAATAACTTTTTCATTTTAAATATAACACCCGGTATGTTTGAACATAATCAAATAGTAAATTACAAAATCTTTCGATTAATAATAATTAATAATTTAAGAATTTTAAATATTATTTCAGAAACCTCTGACGGGTGAGTTGACGGTATCTATGGCTTCAATTTTTTTGAGGTCTTTATAAACAGTGTTTTAGAATAGTATATTAAAGAACTAATGTCATAAGACGTCATTTTGTCGCACGCGGACAATTAGAATGTACGAGTGCGACAAAAGGTCTTATGACATGAGTTTTTTATGCTATTTTTTTATATAAAAATTAATTTTATACCTTAAATTTAATTTGATGGAATTTTACTTTAGATAGTTACAGTCATTGGTTGGACAGTTAATGTCAAAATCGATTCGCCATGCCGTCCTTAATTTACTTATTTACAATAAGCGGCTGTTAATGTTAAAGAAGAAAAAAAGGATTTTCTTTGGTGTTAAACAAAATTTATTGCCAGAAAAGTCTCGTAAGTACTAGAAAAATCATAAAAATATGCAAAATATTAGGCTGTTTAAAGTATAGCCAACCTATAAAATCAAAATTTTGGGTGGGATAAAGTATCTCATTACCGCACCGAAAGCGGTGTTATAATGAAGTCATTATGAACGCAAAATAGATAAACAATATTAATGATAAAAAACATTGACAAGCCAAGCCAAGACATTTTAAAATTTATACAAACAGTATGTGCTAATTTTGAAAAAAAACTCAACAAAGCTGTAGGATTTCAACTCGATAAAGCACGCATTGAAAACAATAAAATATAAAATTTATATTATGAAATATTTTAATAGCAAAAAGAATGTGTAACTGTAATAATTTAATTAACCAACAATGTTTTAATTAACAAATTTTATTACTAATTTAATTCTAAATATTTAAAGTGTCGTCCATTTACATTCAAGCATTTCTTAATTCTTACGTCTACATTAGATATTGCTCTTCTCGACTAAAATATTGTTGGTTTATTAAATTGTTACAGTAACGCATTCTTTTTGTTATTAAAATATTTAATTAAATAAATTTCATATTTTATTGTCTCCAATGAGCCAGTGCTTCATCTAGTTGATATCCTACATTTTTGTTTAAAAGTTGACATCTTAATTTTTTTTAATTGGCAAATACTGTTTGTATTACTTACAATTTTAAAAATGTTTGGCCTTTCTAATTTTTTTTAAAAGTAAATAACTGCTATTTTTTATAAGTAATTTTGTTTACGAAAAACTTAGTCAACAAGTTGTGCATAAAATTGATGCCATTCAATTTTGAAAAATGACATTAAGTGGTAACCATAGATACTGTGAACTTAAATTATAAACATTAGGTATAGGGAATGGTTACATCAATCGAAATGTTTTTAACATACTATTTGATTATGTAAAAAGGGTGTTACATTTAAAATAAAAAATTTATTAACTTTTTAAGTTGGTCTAATTTGTCATGGGTTTTTTTAGGTAATTTGTAGAAAAATGTTAAAGAATTGACAAGGACTCTTTTTAACATTGTTAAAATTAATAACTCAAAAACTATTCACTTTAGGTTTGGACAAGGTATAGTAATTTTATTTAGAATTTTATGTAGAATTAAAAAATGTAAAAATATTTGGGGTGTCCTATTTGAAATAACAAAGTTAATGTCACTTCCGGTTAAACCGGAAGTGCCATTTTTTTTTAAATCGATATCTTTTTCCGTTCCCCAGAAACTTCTAATAGACCACAAATGTAAAACACGATGTATATCTTACTTTTCTGATGAGTGGAAAACGCAGAAAAATAATCCCAGATATTCCATGATAATAAAATTTTCCGCAAACTTTGCATCCATAAATAGTTGTTCCAATCTCCAAGATATCTGGGGCGGATTGGGCTTCCCAGGCATCATGGGCTTGTAAATTACAATATTAATTTTCTCGTCTTTCAAAAAGAATTTTCTTAGGACACTATGGTAACCAATCTTCGGGTTTTCACTTCTGTAGGTCAAGTATGAATCCAAATATAGTTGAGTACCTAAAAAAATATTAATATTAAAACTTTGTCCACATACACTGAGAAAAGTAAACTCTTATTTTAATGTTTTAATTGGGTCGTTTTCAAAAAACACCCGCCTTCCGCTGTGCGTAAGTTTGAATTCCAATAACTTTGTTAAAAATTATCGGATCTTATTGATTTAAAAACCAAGTGAAAGCCTAACAAGCCCTTAGTAAACTCTTTCAGAAAATTTTTGTTCAGTTATTTTAGAATATATTTTTTTTAATTTTGAAACTTGTGAAACACATTTTCGCATGTCCCATTAGCGTTTTATAAAACTTACATAGATGTTTTTTTTTAATATTGAATAACCAGAACTTTGTGTTGCTTTATAGCAATCCATAACTTCCTTAGTTAATACAGTAAACAATTTATATATAAAATAATTTTAATCTACTTTTTTTTAATTTGACTCATGTCCCAGACATTTTTTCCGTTGCGTTACGTCCGTCGCGTTACCGATAGAATATTTTAAAAACATATATATGGCAACTTTTTTGGTACTCACGTGATCAACAAATGATGTTCGGACGTACACATTACCCAGCTGAATTTATTTATTCAATCAGGAAGAAGATATCGGTTGAAACAGGTGCGGGTAATGCGAATATAATAATTGTTTGTCCGCTAAGTTACTCAAAAAAATAATATAAATAAGGTAAGAAAAAATACTATTTTTCATGTTTATGTTTATGTTTATTTAAGTTACTCAAAAAAATAATATAAATAAGGTAAGAAAAAATACTATTTTTCATGTTTATGTTTATTTTAGGGCACTAAAGCTCATTGAGAGTAATTAATGACTATAATGTCTTATTATTATTTTTTAAATATGGTTTTACAAAACTTTGTAATGGAATTTAGGGTAACGCAATAGAATTTTTCGACAACAAAGTGGATATTTACCGTCGCTTTTATTAAAAGTAGTTTATGATTAACCAATTTAAAATTATTTGTAATTACAACTCATGATATAGATTGCATCCAAGGAAAAAATCCACGCAATATAAAAGTACTAAAAGGGACCTTCACCAGTCAAAGAAAAAGGGTGTCTACAATTTAGAAATCTAAGTTGTTATTCTGCAAGTGAGCACCACTACAAGGGATTTTGTTTATGCATTACTCTAAAATCGTACCACCCTATATAGTTTCTTTTTTACGTTATCTGATTAAGTCCATTGTGTACCCCTGTCCGTTGTGATACCAATGTCTATTTCGTTACTTTTTTTAGTTTTTGTTAAAAAAAATACATAAAATGATTTTCATACACTATCACTTGGTAATACGTGTTTATAAATTAGAGTTTCCAGTGACTAAAAGAAAATATTAATGGTATTGTTTTTTAACAAAGAATCGGAATGGTTTCTTTTAAAAAGTAACTTAACGAACATACATATTTAAAAAAGCATACAATTTTTAATAAAAAATAAAATAAAAAATTGTCATGAGTCAAAAGTTTGTGAACTAAGTACATTATATTTCAAATTATTTTTATAACAACTTTTTTTATTGAATTAAATTTTGGATTTCAAATTGGTAACACAGTGAAGATATATAAAGCTAGCTAAACACATTTTTCTGAAAAAAACGTAAAAAAATTGAAAAGTGCACTGCCTGTCTTAAATGTAACTAAACAACTCTAAACATTTATAAAAATCCAACCAAAAGTCAATTTAAGCAAAAAAAAATATTTTGATCTTCATTTTCCTAAAAGCGGGTGTTTCTTGAAAATGACCCAATTATTAACTGAACAGTTTTTGCACATTCAATACGAACAATGTGCATACCAATTATTGTTTTATTTAAAAGTCTCACTACAGTTTTTTACATTAAACTCGTAAAGTTTTTGAATATGGGGCAAAACGCGCCAAGTGTTCCCACTAAAAATTTAGTTGTTTCCGATTTTGATGAAGCTTTGTTAAATCATTGTCCTCTCGGACTACTTAAATTAAGCAAAAGGGAAATATAATTGACTTATCTTTTTTTTCGTGCTTTAAGATGGTGGTTTCAAAAGCAAAACAAAATTTATTGCCTAAGAAAAATTGATATAAATATTATTATTACTATTTCTCAAATTTTAAATAGGATTAAATTAGGCGAAAACGTGTGTTATGGTATGTAATAAGTATTAGTTTAATAAAATAAAATAAGTCTGAACAAGATAATATTTATATTGTATAATTAATAAATTATCCCCATTTATGGTAAATAGACAACAAATAATACGTCGGCTGAGAATTGGTTTGTTCTATCTCCCAAAACCTGAAAAGGGAGAACAAGCTGTTTAATGTTTCATTTATTACTTACTTCTGCATTTTAAAACATATTGCAATAAAGTTTTATGTAGTAAATTCAATTAATTACATAAAACTGTATTGCAATATGTTTTAAAATGCAGAAGTAAGTTATAAATGAAACATTAAACAGCTTGTTCTCTAGAACAAACCAATTTTCAGTCACGAATTCGCAGAAAATTTAATTTTAAAGTAAGAAATTGCACGGGCACGGGCAAAATCGGCTTATGATGCCCAATGATGAAAATATTGGATTAAAAGGTGCATATTTTTTTTATTTAAAAACTGCTATTGTAGCATGTTTAACACAGTTCGGTGTCTTTAACTTTAAAAGTTTATTTTTTTCTTACTTTAAAATTACCTTTTTTGTATATATCTTGTTTCCCCCTTATTTTATTTTATTAAACTAATAATTACCACATACCATAACATATATGTATACGTATACGTATTCGCGTGATTTAAAAGTTAAAAAAATAGGAAATAGACTTTAAAAGTCAAATTTAAATTAGGTAGAATTAAAATTTGGGACAAAACACATTTTGCAAGTCTGCTCCTCAAGTGGCCGATCGTGAGTTATGTGAAACTTCAAGTGCAAGAAGTTGTTCCTTTTACCTGAATCCATAATTATGTCAAGTGTCGAGCAGCTCCATGTTTCGATTGCTTGAAGCTCCGACATGACAGCTGCCATGATGCAGCAGGTTAAGTCCTGGAATCCTCTGCAGTTAGCTTCGTATTGCTTGTCCTCCAGATTTCTGTAGGATCTCAGGATTTCTCCGGGCATGACGCAGTGATAGTTGTATCTGCCCAATTGGTCGATCTCTTTTAGGCGACGCAGTTTCTCCTGTTGTTCGTTCTAAAAAAAATTGTAGGTTATAAAATAGAAATAGCGTCAATAACATAACTAAAATATATACAAAATAAAATATATATAACAGTGATATAAAAATTACTGACTAAAAAATGTATATAAAAATATACGGTACTTTTTTTACAAATAATTTTTTTGTAGACATTTTGACAAATTTTGACACTACCATAAAAATATCTATCACATCAGAAATGTTTGGATTTATAAAAAATATTAAAAAAATTAAATTTTAATCATAAATTTAGTACAAAATACATTAATCAATACAAATTATATTTCAGAAAAAAACCAAGAAACCAAGGGCTGTAAAATATTAAACTATCAGAATTTTTAAAACATTTATGTTTGATAAACCACATTTTAGTCACACATTTAATTTAGGCCAGTTCGAGTTTGCGAGCGAGTGCTTAATTAAATAAGGTCCTAGAAAACTTTATAATTGTTGCTTACTATACTTTTTCAACGACAAATACTATATTAAAAATTATTTAAATTAAATATTTGTCTAAAGTGACATCTATACGTGTAAAATACACATTTTTGACGTAATTTTCACATTTTATTATTTTAATTAAACTTATTATACTAAAATATTTAAATAACTTCAAAATATGATTATGTTAGGAAAATAATTTATCCTTTGATTTTTTTATTACTATAATTGCAAAATATTATCACAAAGTATTAAAAATTCTTACACGAGAAATGTTAAAGGTAAAAAAAGTGACAGTTGTATTTATTGGAATTTTTGTTAGAATTTTTAACTTTGGAATCTATCGTGTTAAAATCTCTTTCTGTGTAAATCAAAATTCATCCCTTTAAAATAGACTAACAATCGATATATTGACAGTTTTTCACAGTATACGCAAAATTTTTAACGCTTTATCAGTTAAATCTTAGTTAACGGCGAAATCAAAAGGTCAGATTTAATCTTTTCAAATATTGGCGTCAAGAAACTATTTAATACTTTTGTATTTTTGTATTAAGATAATAATAGTATATTATGTATCAAGTTTGATAAACGCCATTTTATACACGAATTTAATTTAGGCACGAGCGAGCTGCGAGCTTAAGTTAATGAGTGTATAGAAAAGTTTATAAACGAGGTGCATACTATACTTTTTCTACGTTAAATACTTATTATTATCTTAAAATAATTTAAATCAAAAAGTTGTATACAGCGCCATCTATGAAACAACAGGGGAAACTGTCAAATGTCACATTTTTACATTTTATAAACACAATTATAAAGGTTATAACTCAAAATTTATCTTGAAAATTGACAGTTTTTCACAGTGAAAGTAAGAGAAATTTTTTATGAGGACTTTACAGTAGAGTCCATGCGCGAATTTAAGTTATAGTTTACTGCCTGCGAAATTAAAAGGTCATATAAACCTTTCAAATATTGGCGTTGAGAAACTATTTAATACTTTTGTATTTTTGTATTGAGATAATAAAATAATTTTCACATTTAGTATTATTTTACAAGAAAGGCACTTTATTTTAACGATTGTATGACATTTGACAACTGTGACTAAAAAGCTGTTGCGTGATTAAAGCGCCATAAAACCACAACTTGTCATTGTGTATTTAAAAGGTCACTAAGTGTCATGGCAACATGTACGCTAATATGCGTTTTAAAGGTGGGAGTAGAAAAAATAATTTAAAAATTAATAATTCTTTTTTTCTTTTTATTATGAATTTTAATCAAATGTATGGATTATAATCGAAGTTATGGATTTTATTCATACGTTTAAAATGCTTGTTTTGGTCTGAATTGGGGGAACCTTGATTAATATCTTACTTACCATTTTCATGAAGGCACTAATATCTTTCTTCTTGGCCATGCTCATTTGACAAGTTTTGGCAGCTTTTACAGCTCCGCCTTTTTTGCTTTTTTTACCACCTGCCACCACTTCGACAGCAGTTAATACAAACTCGCCGTCCTCATTCATATCAGCGCTCAGAATATCTAATAATAATGATAACGATTTTATATTTTTTTCGGACTTTTAGGAAATAATATTCTACCTTTGATATGCTGACTGACAAATAGAGTGTCGTGTACGAAATATAGGGCACAGGGTTTTCCTCCATACGCTATTGGCATGCCTGTTGCTCCCCTAGGTACCGGATCGTACAGATAAATTAGAGGTTTATCGTTTATAGCATCGTAATCCTCCCAAACTGAAATAGTGTAGCCTCCTATCTCCAAAATACCGTGAGTGTTGGTTTTAAAGAGGCTCTCCAGTGCTAAAAATTAAAAAGTATGGATGTTGTGCAAAATCATGGATTTTGAGCATAATTATAGATTCATTATTCTAACTCCGTTATTATTGGAGCTACAAACTCTGATTAAATCCGATTTAAATGACAGAAAAACAATTGAACGTCGGGTTTCCAAAATATTCACAAAAATAACATTTTTTAAGGTAGCAATATCTTGTAGCAGATCCAATAATAACGAAGTTAGGAATGGTAAGCAGATAACTTTGGACACCCTGTAGATTTTGAAATGCGCGTGTTTTGTTGTAACTAGATTTATGGATTTTAGACAATACTTGATATAAAATTATGGGTTTAATCTTAAAAACAATGGAGGCTATGATAAATAAAATACTAAATTTAAATACATTAACATTTAAAAAAAAATGTTAAAACAATCAATATTCCAGGAAACATATATAATAAAAATAGAAGGTTAGTATTAAATTTAAATATAAATTAATCCCGGCGCATTCGCCATTTTTTTAACTTAAATAAATTAATAAATGCATTATTTTATTATAAAACAGTAAATACCAACTTTTCCATAGGTATAGTATGGATTTTATTTATAAATTATAGATTGTAATTGCCAATTATGGATCATAATTGCCAATTACCAAAGGATTTTAACCATCTAAGGTTGTTATGGTTCAAAAACGAAAATTGGAATTTTAAAACCTAAATTTAAGAAATCATTAATATAAAACAAATTGTTATTAAAATTAATTTTATTTAAAACACATAATTGCGTAAAATAAAAACTTAATAAATTAATACTAAAAAAAATAAAAACCATGGTGCACGTTTTAACGAACTTAAAAGTATAAAATATTAGAATATGTTCTATTAATAATATAATTGTCACTTTTTAATGTTTAGTGACTGTAATGTTATGTTGAAAAAAATGTATTTTTGACAAAGCTATCTGTTTTTGGACATAATAATAAAAAATCTGCCAAGTACCCAGTAGCAACGATTTTAAAGCCAAATTAAAAATGAACAATTTATTTACAAACATTTATTCTGTCAAGTTATCCATGAAAAAAACATTGCAATAAAATTAAACTAATTGAAACATGGTATTAATATTCCTTTGCTTAGTTTTAACAAATAAAAACGGAATAGGACACCAATAAAATAAAAAAAAGAGAATTCGAAAAATTCTCTACAATTAGATTTTCGTCACCTCTACTTTTTAACTATAAAATTCTAATTTTGTTTTAAAACACCAACATAGTATATTATGGATCAAGTTTGATAAACGGCATTTTAGTCACAACTTCTTATCAGGCACGAGCGTTTAATTAAATGTGTTTATAAACTACTACTACTATACTTTTTCTACTTTGTGTTTTTGTATTGAGATAATAAAATAATTTTTACATTAAGTATTATTTTAGTAAAAAGGCACTTTATTTTAAAAATTGTATGACATTTGAATTTGAATTAAACACAGTGTGTCCAGAAAACATACAAAAAAACTGGATGGTAAAGGATAAAAAACATTTTTTGCCTAATAACATATGTCCGCAAATAAGCCGTTGATTTACTTTGCCATCTTCATGATTTTATACGTTTTTTTAGTCCAAATTGATTCTAATAGTATGTAAAATTGAACCGAATATTTAGGGTTTTTCCAAAACGCCATCGCCTGTGTTATGTCAAAATGCGCATTATCCAACTGACCAATGCTTCCAGTTTAAACGCACGTGTTGTTTGTTTATTTTGTTTGTTTGTTTTGGTACTATTTTTACTAAAATTAAAATAAAAGCCATTCCAAAATCAGCCTTAATCACCTTGTTATTCCGAACGCTTATTTTTTTAACGTTTTTAATAACACAGAATTTAAAAGTATTTTTCTGCTTCCACCTTTAAAATGCCCATTATCGTACGTAGGTTTCCATGACACTAAGTAAACACGGGCTGAAGTTAGCAACATGTTTTTAGTCACGGTAGTTAGTTGACAGTTGTCAAATGTCATGCAATCATTAAAATAAAGTGCCTTTACAAAAATACAAAAATATTAAATAGTTTCTCAACGCCAATATTTGAAAAGATTATATAAACGTTTGTACTAATTACTTTTGATTTCGCCGGAGTAGTGCAGTTAACTAGATATAATTGATAAAGCGTTAAAAATGCGTACAGTGCCTTCTCTTTTACTGTGAAAAGCTGCTTCTATATCGATTGTTAGTCTGTATTCGGATTATAAATTTTAATTTTCTCAGAAAAAATTGAGATTCCCATCCCAATAAATACAACTGTAACTTTTTTTAATATTTTCCGTGTAAGAATTTTTCGCAAGCTCGCTCATGCCTAAATTAAATTTGTGACTAAAATGGCGTTTCTCAAACTTGATTTATAATATACTCTTATATTTAAAAAGTATTTTTTTGCTGAAAAGTCGTTTAAACAGTTTTTTCTGTTAGCCACAAATTTGCCAAAGTGGATAAGACGAGTTTTATTATGACCCTACTAATTTAGTAGTTATAATCAAAGATATTATCTTTGGTTATAATTAATTTTTATTTTATTGTTATGGAAACAACTTGAATGTAGCTGAGTTTGACTTTTGTAAATGTCTTTATTTAGTTTGGCACCACTGTAATAAACCATTTTTGTTATGAAAACAACTAGGCAGCTTAGTTTGACATTATTAAGACTACAACTTATCTATACTATATATAATAACATACTGGATTTTTTACATCCTTAGTTGAAAATCGTAATATGAATTTTAATCAACACCTACCTTGTCTCAAGTTCAACTGGCCACTTGATTTGCTGTTCACATTTCCAACCAACCCGGGCAGCCTCAAAATAACGTGACATTTTATGTTGCCCACGTTGAATAGGTTTTTTGTTTTTTCGATGATCAAGGGGTTGGCGGTGAGGTCGAAAGGGGGATCGTTTTCCCCCCTGCATTCCTTGAAGAGGTCGTCACCGGAATCTCCAATCTCCACGATCATAGGGTACGTCCATATCGAAGGTTTATGGATCAAACTCATAGCCAAGGCTATGAAATTGAAGGCGGCCGTTTTGACCGGCGCGAAGTTGCAGTTTTCTAGTGTGCCTGGAAATATTAAAATATATACAGACTGAATCAAGTAAGTAAGGCTGGAGACAAGGATGACAAATTATATTCTGATCAGAGAAAAAGAAACAAACTTTAATTGGGCGTGGTTTAAACCAAGCCATTCGTAATTACGAACCATAGTTGCCAGGTTGTTTTAAATCAGAAGAGAACGATTATAATTATTTAATAAATAGTTCAATTTTATTTGTTTGAAACTTTAAAAATAACAAAAAATTAATAATATGTCAAAAATAATTTGATTTACTTAATTTTCTTACTTTTAATATTAAAAAATAAGAAAAACAACCCTTTTAGGAAACAATAATAGCATATGGCAACAGCGGGGCATGCAGCCAGATACAAGGGCATGCAGTTTGATCTACTTTTCAGTAGCTCCGACGCTGTCGTAGGGAAATGTGTATAGTTTTTAAGAAATACATTTTTTCCATTAACTGGAATTTAATGAATTTTAAACAATACTTACTCTCTAAAAATGAAATAGTCAAAATTCTACTATTTGAATTAGTACCAGCATTTTTTACTAATAAAATAGTCGTTTTCACTTTTAAATAGTTATTTTTTACTACGTAAATAGTTAAAGTTTGACTAATTTAAGATTAGTCACCATATTTGACTATTTCTGACAGTTAAAAGTAACTAATTTCTTTAATCGTTTACGGCCAACAACAAAGTATTATTTGAATTAAATGCATATATCTCTCCATGGTTAAATGACCCATAAAACAAATAAAGATGCAAAAAGTTTAGCTCAAAACAGTAACACAAATAGTATATTAAACTTTAAAATATTATGAACAATATTTATTGACAAATAAAATTTACTTTTATAAAAGCGGCTGACAGCCGACTGGTTATGAGGTTAGGTTGACAAGCTTCTCAAGTGACAGACGTGAGTTCAATCCCAGGCTGGGTCAAAACTTTTTTTAAATTTAAATTTACTAATTTAACTATTTCATTCAGTGGAATTTGACTAATTATTAGTGACTGCTTTTTCGCTATGACAATTAGTCAAATATGACTTATAATTGGTTATTTTTGACTAATTCATTTTAAGAGAGTAGTTTTTGCAGAAATGCATTAAAACAAAACAAACGAATTCGATAAAAATAAAACCTATAAATTCTCAAACAAAAATAATTGTAAAATAACGAAAATAACTTTTTTTCTAAATTAAATGTTCAAATAGACCACCAGCAGCAGTTAAACAATACCCTAGCCTATGGGCATATATAGCATATATCATAAAAATTCCTGCGCACGTTAAACAGCATTTCAGGACTAATATCTCCCAATTTGAAACATATTTTGAAATAAAGTTTGTATTTGGCGATACGATCTACCAGTGTGATGCCATACCATAATTTGGTATTTTTCCTCACGGGTAAAAACCATTTTATTTGAGAAAATACTTTTTTAATCTTACAAAGACGTACGCAAAGTCTCAGTGCACTTCTTAAACTGACGCACAGATCATACGACCAGTGCTGCCAGAGCAGATGGTCGGATAATCCGTATATATTCGTGGAAAGGGTGGGGGGAAGCCTCGAAAAATCCGTAAAAATCCGTTTTTGTCTAAATTTCGAAAAATTTCTTCTATAAGGGGGATTTTCGTGACAAAACATACCTTTCGTCAAAGAAAATCCGAAACATCTCAGAATTTTTCGGGGGAGTTTCAGAAGTTTGAACCTCTTCGTCAGTGATATAATTCTCGTCACTTTCCATTTTTCACAAAATAAAGTATTTTATATACAGATTCGGATATATAATAAACATTGACTTTGAGATCAAAATATTGCCACAATGCAGTTCAATGCACTGAACTGGAGTCAGTATTGGTTAGTCGTTACTATTGGTGGCATTGCGCCGCTTATATATTGGCAGCAATAACAACGTGTTATAAAACCTTAACAAATGATATGAAACTATCGTTCTCTTTGTCACACTCAATGAAAAAGCATATGTTTCGCATATATTCGGCGTTTAAGAACCCTATATTAAGAACACATCCTTTTTCAATCCGCTTTCTTTTTCTGTCTAACGTAGTAAAAAGGAAGAGGAATAGAAGCGTGACAAAGATGATAAAAAAACGGGGCAAAAATGATGTTTTTTTAGTATTAGTATGAAGCTATCTTAAAAATCCGTAAAAATCCGTATTTGATGAAAATCCGTTCAAAATCCGTTTCCAATTTCTCTAGACCTGGAAAATCCGTAAAAAACGGATAAATCCGTTCATCTGGCAGCACTGCATACGACAATGATACGGCAAGCAAACAAATTCAATCCCTACCACAGTGGGCGGGGTTTGGAACTTGTTTTATTTATTTAAGTGTATCCATTCGTTTTAAATTGGTCTTAAAAAATTAAACAAAAATACCTCTCAATATAAATTTTCCTCCAGAAATCTTCTTCCAACCTCCCAGAGTCAAACCTGGCAACGCTGTGGTACCAGGCTCAGCCGGCTGCGGCAATGTTTTTTCGGCCTCCAAATCGACCTCCGCATTTTCCGCTTGTTTTGATACAAACTCCTCCAAACATACGGAGTATATATCGAAATAGTTGGTTCCATATGGATTAATATTCGATTTAAATAGGCTTATAAGTTTGTCCAGGTCCAAGAATCTCGTTAGACAGGGTCTTCCGATGGGGTCTTTTGACCCGTCTGGGCCTCTCTCGTGCGGGTCGTACATAAAGTATACAGTGGCACCTTTAAAAATGCCAACCAATAGACCTAGAACACGAAAACGTCAAAATAATGTTCAGTAAAACACATTGGCATCGTAGCATTAAATTAATAATTTGTTACTGAACAACAGGTAAGTCGATTTCTTTAAAATCCCTTAACATAACCAAAGAAAGGACAAGGTAAAAGAATAATACTTTTTAATATGGTAAAGAAACATATCGATAAAGGAAAATCAAAAAGTGTCAGTGTAACATTAACATCCGAAGAAACTGGTATTTCAAAAAATACTTGAATAAAGAATGTTTTACTAAAATAAGCAGGTGGAATCATTCTGTTAAAATATAAAAATATCAGCAGCATGAAGAAAAAATGAGGAGAGTTCCTGTTAATGATAAAATGCTGAAGGTCCAACTTTTAAATTTTCCAAAAATGTATAAAACTAAAGGGGCATTCCACGTTACTCGGTAATTTTTGTCCCGCTCGTCACAATTAAAAATTGTGAGTAAAAACTACAAGTTATAAAATTAATATTTTATAATATTGTTTTTATTGTACTTAAAACTTATTAAAAGCATAATAAAACCATATTTTTAAATAAATTTTATAACGTGTAGTTTATACTCACAATTTTTAATTGTGACGGGCGGGACAAAAATCCCCGAGTAACGTGAAATGACAGTAAAATTTAAAAAAATATTCTAAGGAAATATTATTAGTATCTAATAATTACTTAATTAATGCATAATAATTTAAATTCTATAAAAATGGTCAACGTTGTTTTTTTAATCAAAGTTTTATTAATTGCATTTATATTTTCTTTAAGCCTTACCTCAGAAAAAAATTAAATATAAAGTTTTTAACAGCATTTTTCACTGGGGTAAGTAGGGACCCCATGGTAGTAGTTACGTAAGTTGTTTAGAATAAGTAGTTTTGGCCTATAACGAGCCGTAATGACAATGAACGTTTGTTTTAAGGGATGTTTTTTATTTGCGAAAAAAATAACAAACTTTACGCTATAGGGGATTCCTAACAAGCGGACATATGGTAGGTATGTATATATTATATTAAAAAATGCAATTTTTAAATCCATGGATGTATGCCTACACCTAAATAAAGAAATGTTTTTTTTTTTGTTTATTTACCATTCAATTGTTCTTGCATTTTTAATTAAAGTTAATATTTGTTAATAACTGAATTTATATACACTGCCCGTCAAAATTAACGCATAATAAGTAAAAAAATTCTAACTCTTAAACGCCTTTACCAATCTTTATGAAATTTTCTATAAAAATACTTCGACAGTACGTGTACGAGGGTTTTTCAAAAAAATATTTTTTTCTACTCCCACCTTTAAAACGCCCTTTATCGTACATGTTTCCATGACACTAAGTGACTTTTTAAATACACATTGACAAGTTGTGGCTTTATGGCGCTTTAGTCACGGGCTGAAGTTAGCAACAGGTTTTTAGTCACGGGCTGAAGTTAGTTTTGAGTTAGTTGACACTTGTCAAATGTCATACAATCGTTAAAATAAAGTGTCTTTTTTGTAAAATAATACTAAATGTAAAAATTATTTTATTATCTCAATACAAAAATACAAAAATATTAAATAGTTTCTTAACGCCAATATTTGAAAAGTTTATATGAACATTGTACGAACCTTTTAATTTCGCCGGCAGTAAACTATAACTTAAATTCGGGCCCGTGCCTCCACTGTAAAGTCCTCATAAAACATTTCCTTTACTTTCACTGTGAAAAACAGTCAATTTTCAAGATACATTTCGATTTATAACCTTTATAATTCTGTTTATAAAATGTAAAAATGTGAATCTGAATGTGACATTTGAAGGTATCCCCTGTTGTTTCATAGATGGCGCTCTATACAAATTTTTGATTTAAATCATTTTACACTGAAAAAAATAAGCTGTTGAAACAACAAAAAAAATATTAATTCAACTCTTTATGCACTTTAAATACAAGCAATGGTTTTTGCACGTTTACTTAACCATCTAAAAATGTCAAATTGTATTGTTTAATTGAACAACAAATAACAGTCAAATGAACAAAATTAGGATATTTGTTCCAATCTGCTAATTTTGTTAATTTAACATTCTTAGAGTGTTAAGGCAACTTTATGAATGCAAATTTAACATTTTAAATTTTAAAATAACATTTACAATTTGTTAAATGAACAAATTTAATGTTGTGGATTAAACAGCAACTAAACGTTAATCTAATAGTTTTTTTAGGTAATCCCAACAATTTTAGTATTTGATTTAACCAATTCCAGCTATTAAATCAAAATAGGATAAAAACTTTAATTCAAACAATTAGTTCATGTAAGATCAATATTTTAAATTGTCAAATGAACAAATAAACTTTGACAAACTCTGACTATTGCTTTGACACCAAAATATAGATTAATCCAATAGGTTTTTTGTTGAAACAACATTTTCAAAAATGACATTTAGGCAAATGTTAAATCAACGAATATATTTTTTTCGGTGTAAGATAATAATAAGTATTTGTCGTAGAAAAAGTATAGTATGCACCTCGTTTATAAAATGGCGTTTATCAAACTTGATACATAATATACTATTAAAGCCCTTTAATTAAATAATAAAAAAAACGTTCTCAAAAATAGCTTTTACAGAATTTTTTTTTAAGTAAATTAAAAATATGGTGTAGACCGTATTTTTGTTAGTATACCCTAAAAATTTAGTACAAATCAAACGAACAGTAACAAAGATACAGCGCATCAAAGTCGGTAAAAATTACCCCTTTTTGATTATTTTGCTGAAAAATGATCATTTTTGACGACTTTGAAGCGCTGTATTTTCGTTACTGTACAACATTTTCAGGGTTTACTAACAAAAATACGGTCTTTCACAGGATATTTTTTATTTACTTAAAAAAAATTCTGCAAAAGTAATTTTTAGAACTTTTTTTTTATTATTTAATTAAAGGGCTTTAAAAATATTTTTTTGAAAAACCCTCGAACACGTAAAGTAGTAGAGTAGACCGGCAGTGTATAAAAATTCAGTTATTAACAAATAGATTAACTTTAATTAAAAATGTAAGAACAATTGAATGGTAAATAAACGAAAAAAACATTTTTTATTTAAGTGTAAGCATACATCCATGGATTTAAAAATTGCATTTTTTAACACATTAGAATTTTTTCGCTATTAGCTATTATCTATGGAAAATATTATTTGAAAATATTATTTTCACTGTTACCTATTTAATCGTTTAAATAATAACAATCATGTGATTTTTTTATTGTAAATTGTTAATTAGTTATACAATACACATTTATAAAGAAAAAAAAACAAATTATCATCCATAAAAAAATAAATCTACAGAGGAAAAAAACAAGAATTTCGTTTTGACTTCAACATTAACCTTTAACCAAAAATGTTAAGAGGCTTTTTTGTAAAGCATTTGATTTCCCATAAGAATATTTATCGGTTTTTTTCAGGGTACTGATTTTTACATGAATTACAAAATTCCAAAGTTTAAAGATCAAATTGTAAAACTATACCAATTTTTAAGGCATGATTGTAAGAAAACGGTTCATCTGACGGGAAATTCCAATTTAACCTTTTTTGTAAAACATTCAATTTTCTTCAAAAAATATTTTTAAGTTCTGAGTTTTGAGACAAAAACTCGATCAGGAAAAAAAAATCTAAAATTGCGATGATAGACCTCTTAATATTAATATTATGGACTCAAACTTTCACAATAATTTTTTTTGCCACCCAAAACCATATTTTCGATATACTCTAAAAAAAAAATGGTTGATTTTTTTGGCCCAGTCTAGGGTGGCATATGTTTAGTAGGAAAATCCGAATTGCACACGATGACTGGTAAAATTTTTGAGGAAAGGATTATAAACAATGTTGTTACCACATTTACGCTGCTGTAAAAAGTTAAATTTAAATTACCATTTGCCTCTAGTAAACCATGGGTATTGTTCTCAAAGAACTTCTCGAGGGCTCTTTTAAGATCCAACATATCCTCTTGGTCTTCCGGAGCAAATATGTGTCCAGTTTCAGCTCTCTCAATGTCAATTTTGACATAGTGCTTACCGACTCTCAATCGTTTATATATATTTTCCAAAGTTACTCTAACGTCGGCTATTATAATGTTAATTTCCTCTTCTCGAAGAGAGCTGTTGGCTAAAAAATATTGCAAAGTATAAAAATTGTCACCAGAAAAAAAACCATTTTTTTACCTTTCAAGTTCTGAAATTGGTCCTTCTTAATTCTCGTGTAAATTTTATCGCCATATGAAAGAATTTTGTCCATCGTATCAGGTGTGAACCTGTTTATCGGGAACAAATAATTGTACAAGAGGCAACAAAGACAAGCAGTCAAATTCTGTTTTCCTCTGTTCATTTCGGGAAACACTTCGTCATTAAGTTTTAAGGTGCCTAAAAAATTGTCAACCCTGAGTCATTCCAAATAAAAACACCAAATGGGGTGCGCCGCTTGATTTTTTATTTTGATAAAAAAAATTGAGGATGATCTTTTAGGTATCAAATATGAAAATTTTTGGATTCTTTACTTTTAATCGGCACCCTTTAGAAATCTGAAATCGTGTCAATTTCTTACTCTCTTTTAGTGGGCCAGAACTTTTATCCTGTGTCAAATATTGAAATGATTTTAATTTTGTTTTACTGTTCAGTAAGTGTGTTTTCGATATAAATTATTATTATCCAATTAGTTAATCTCATAAAAGAATGGTAAACCACTAAAGATTCATGATAATTTTCCAATTTTTGTGATTTTTGTCTGGCTCCTGTGCCTATTCTACTAAATCTAGAAAATTATTTTTTTTCAGGTATCAAGTACTTATACAATAGAAAACGTAACTATTATTTAAGTTTCTAGACTATCATTTTCTTTATTAAAAAAATTATTGAAACTTAATAATAATAAAAATCTGAAACTTTAGGAAATGTCCCCACCTTCATCTTTTCAGTCCAGTTGGTCTTGTTTTGTTATTTTTATTCCTTTAAAAGATATATTAATTTTTTTAATGGCCGTTTAGTAGCGATATTGTTAGTTTTATTTATAATTTAAAATTTAGATGGCTTTTATGTTTGGTGGATAAGTGTCAGAAATGTCAAAAATATTTTATAAATATTATTTGTGCGTATTTCTTTGGTAAATTTTGTATATAACATAATATGTCATATTATGTTACATACAAAACTTTTTAAAATCACCAAAGGAATACCACAAATAATAATTATGAAATATTTTTGACAGTTCTGATATATTGGGTAGTTATGTTATATTTTATGTATTGTATAATCATATATATATATATATATATATATATATTAGGGTGTCCCTTATTTTTTATTTTTTTACGCATACCCTCTAATTATATTTATTACGTGTTTATATACTCCCAGTAAAAATTTCAGCTCATTCTATAAACGGGAACCCGTGCCGACTTGCATCTGAACCCTCCGTTAGCCAACGTTAGGCGCGCGGTATTTTGTAACACGGTTGGCCGCTAGGTCTTCGATCGTAAGTCATTTTGTGTTTGTTATTATGTGACCCTTATATTATAAATTATTAAAAAATGTTAAAATATAGTTTTATTTATGTGTATACTTTGATAAAAATGTATATTTTCAAAGGGAAGTGGCTAGTTACCCGGAAGGGTCTAGTGAATAGGCCGTAAACTCTGAAATTGATAAACTTAATGGGATTTACTCTAAATAACTAAAAGAGTCTATTGTGAGAGATAACTACCGAAAACTGTCTGAAATATTTTTGGGAGGACATCAAGAAAAGAAATGCTTATTTTTAACAATTTAAAACTTCTCAGAACTTGAATATTTTCTATGAGAAAGAGGTACAAAATTATGATATGTTCTTGCATTTTTAATTGCAATTAAATTCATGAATCTCGAACACTCCGTCATTTATTTCACTTGCAAACTTGCAAACTTTTTGAAATCACCATTTAAATACGATCAAATAATATTTATGAAATATTTTTGACAGTTCTGACATTTCTCTACCAAACATGAATTGACTAAGTCAAAGCCATCTAATTTTTAAATTATAAATAAAACCAACAATATCGCTTCTTAACTGCATTAAAAAAATTATTATATCTTTTACATGGATAAAAATAACAAAACAAGACTAACTAGACTGAAAAGATGAAGGTGGAGACTACATTTTCTGAAAGTTTCAGATTTTTATTTTTTCCTCAACATAATGATTTCTGAGGCTAATTTTGAAAATTATCAAGTTTCAATAATTTTTTTAATAAAGAATATGATAGTCTAGAAGCTTAAAATAATAGTTACGTTTTCTATTGTATAAGTACTTTATACCTGAAAAAAGCAACTTTCTAGATTTAGCAGAATAAATTCTGCCTATAGGCACAGGAGCCAGACAAAAATCACAAAAATTGGCAAATTATTAGAAATCTTTAGTGGTTTACCATTCTTTTATGAGATGAAATAATTAGATAATAATTAGCAGTAAAATAAAATTACAATCATTTCAATAATTGCCACAGAAAAAAGTTTTAGCCTCTTATAAAAGAGTAAGAAAATAACACAATTTCTGGTTTCTAAAGGGTGCCGATTAAAAATAAAGCAACTAAAAATTAAAACGGCAACGGTTTTTCATATATGATACCTAAAAGATCATCCACAATTTTTTTCATTAAAATAAAAAATCATGCAGCGCACTTTTAAATTCGTTTTTGGTGTTTTCATTTGGATTGACTCTAATAAATGGTCGTTCTTGATAAAAGCATATAAATCAGTTGTATGCATAAAAACTTTATATTTTTGATGATAGAAGATGGCTCTATATTTTTTCCACGCCCAGGATAATTTCGAGAAAACAAGATAATTTATTTACCATTAAGAACCCATTTTCCCCTTTCGATTTCCACGAATTTGTACCAATCACCATCATAAATATTCTCCATGGTGGCCCCGGTATCAGGCCTGTGTTTTTCGACGATACTCAGTTCGTTTAACATTTCAACTTTGTGCAGTTTAAAATCTTTTTCCACCCTCTCAGAGGCTGGGATATTCGTAAAGACGTGACACACCAAGTCTTGCAGTAGTAAAAATTTCAAGGCACAGGCTCGTCCGTATGTTTCTATTTGCTCGTCCCAATATTCAGGGGGGTATTTAAATTTTCGATGCCTTGGTTTGCCCATTTCATCCCAGTTTCTGATAGGAAGACTAAAGTAATAAAAAATTATGTTAGTTTGCTAAGTGTTTGCTTATGGTCGTATAGCGCCCAAAATATTAATAACTTACACACTCACAGGCAAAATAATCGATCCACACAAATTTTCGATTAATTTCAATCGCAAATAACTTTTTTTATTTGATTTCGGATTTAAACAAATATTAAAAAATATTGTAGATACATTAAGGGAGAATCGCTCACATTTTAAAAATTACTAAAAAATACACGTACGTTTATAATATACAGGTTTAAACAAAAATATGTTTTTTACCATAAGTTTCAGACACTCTGTAGAGTGGCAAAACCATATATTGTTCTAAATAAAGTTTTAATTATCAAGTCACATCTATTTTTAACAGTTTTGTTTTTGGTTCACCTTGATATATTTATGTGTGTGGAAAATATGGAATTTAAAAAAAAACCATTGCAATTTCCAATATTTTTCCTGTATGAAGAACTAAGGTTGCTTTGGTCCATCCATAGCCTATGGAGGATGACAGTGACAGTTTTGTTGAATCATCCCATACTTGGACATGTCATATACACACTGAGAGAAATATCAAGTTATGAAGAGCATATGAAATTATATTAATTTAAATAATCGGGTAAATTTGATTTAAATGGAAAAAATTTTAGTTTTACATTCATTTACCAACAGTTTTACAATGTTTTGAAACACTTTTAAAGTGTACCCTCTTTAAAATATATATACAAAAAGAAATCCATTTATTTCATTGCCTTTCTCAAAGTTGTTTCAAAAAGATATGTATTATACAATTGTTATGCACCTATTAATTTAATGGGAAACACCAATGACGCCAAAACATATTTAAATCCCTAATAATTCAAAGGGATTCAAATATGTTTTGGCGTCATTGGTGTTTCTCATTAAATTAAAAGGTGTATAACAATTGTATAATGCATATATTTTTAAAATAACGTTGAGAAAGGCAATGAAATAAATAGATTTCTTTTTGTATATATATTTTAAAAAGAGTACACTTTAAAAGTGTTTAAAAACATTGTAAAACTGTTGGTAAATGAATATAAAACTACATTTTTTTCTATTTGAATCAAATTTACCTGATTATTTAAATTAATATCATTTCATATGCTTTTCATGAAATGATATTTCTCTGAGTGCAGCTTTCAAAAGCTATCAAATTGTTATTTGTAAATTATTGTGTTAATTTTGAGGTGTCTTCTTACTTTTAAAAATGTCTTCGACTGATGTTGCCCTTTGTACTTCTTGTGACGTTTAAAACACTTGCCACGTAATACTGTGACCGTCCATCTTGGATTAAATTAATGGCTCTGGCAACATCAGTCGGAGACATATCCATTTTTTAAAGTAAGAAGACACCTCAAAATTTAAACATTAATTTGCAAAAAACAATTTGATAGCTTTTGAAAGCCGTGTATGACATGTCCATGTATGGGATGATTTAACAAAACTGTCACTGACATTCCCCATAGCCTATGGATGGACCATAGCAACCTTAGTTCTTCATACAGAAAAATATTGGAAATTGCAATGTTTTTTAAAAAAAATCCATATTTTCCTCAAACATAAATATATCGAGGTGAACCAAAAACAAAACTGTTAAGAATATATGTGACTTGATAAATAAAACTTAATTTAGAACAATATACGGTTTTGCCACTCTACAGAGTGTCTTAAACTTATGGTAAAAAATATCTTTTTGTTTAAACCTGTATATTATAAAACTACGTCTATTTTTTAGTTATTTTTTAAAATGTGAACGATTGTCCATTAATTTATCTACAATATTCTTTAATATTCGTTTAAATCCGACATCAAATAAAAAAGTTATTAGCGATTGAAAATCATTGAAAATTTGTGTGGATCGATTATTTTGCCTGTGAGTGTAGAATAGAAAAACTTTTATGTTTGGACATCTATCTTGTAACAATTATTAAAATTGTCCATTTTCTAAAAGGACCAACCACGTTACTTTTACCCCTATATTTGTCAAGATGTACCTTTTGAAAAACGTTTTCACTTCAAAAGTTCCATCGTCCTCCTCTGCAGAGGGGGCGGGAGGGGCAGGGGCGTCAGATGGGGAAGTTGGGGCGGATGTACTCGGTGACTTTTTCCCCTTGCCACCAACCTTTTCTTTTCCTTCTTGAGCGTCGGGAAACTTCACATCACCGGATTCTTTTCTCTCGTCAGTCGCACCAGATTCACCAGTATCGACAAACTCGTTAGTCTCATCAGTCTCATTAGTCTCAACAACATCTGGAATGATACACAGATATGACCCAAACATATTGAAACCCACTGTTTTTTAACAAACATTGCTATTTAAATTTTATAAATAAAAAACAAAATTTTTGGGCGACTATTTTTTGGTAGGTACCTCTGCTGCTGATTTTATTACTCTCCACTTTAATATATGGGTGATTCTACAAAAGTTGGACAACTTGATGTCATCAGTCAATAGAGTAGGAATTTTAATATTTTTTGTAAATATTTCAGTATATTACAAAAGATCCAGGTTTTTTAACTTGTCCACCCAATTTTAATGTATTTTTTCAAAAGCACGTTTGTAGAAAAACATAATAAATATTCAAAACATCAGTACCTTGGCGTGTCACAACTCCTGAATCAAATTTTTGAGTGATTTTATTTTAAAATATATTCAATTTATCTTAAATTTTTCAATTTCACTACATACTATAAAACATTAAATAATGTATTTTTCATATTTTATCATGGATTCGAATAATAGCAATTTTTAAAAAATTTATAATCTTTTTACTCACTTTTACCCGTCAGTTCTATTTCCAATGTTAAAATGCAAAATTCCTGCGAAATATTGAAGATTAAACGTCAAGTCCTCGTTTTAACTCAAGTGTTGCTAAAAAATTACCTACAGAGCTCGCCCTTTGCACGACAGTCATCTTGAAAACAATGCAAGCGGTGAAGTTGTGGTGAATGCACGTATAGTTCCAGTCAAAATTTTAGTACTGTGGTGAGTAGTTATTTTCTTACGTATATATATTTCATTGTAATTTATATAAGGCTATGTGTGATTTGTTGATAAGTAGCATCCACTAATAAAAAATATCAGTAAAATACTTAATTCCGAATTATAATCTCAAATTTGTATCCCATTCATCAGTACCGTGTCGTCAGTTCCATGTTCGATGTTTCGGTTATCTTTTTTTCGCAAACTTTATTTGCGCAGAACTTGTTTATTTGATGTCATTATAAACTCATATAAATTTGGGTTTGGGTCCCATATCTAATAATTGAGATATCGGTATACCCAAAATCCACCAGCCGCCACTGATGTATGGTATTATTTGATTTTAAGATATTTAATGTATAATATGCTCAAAGTTGCAATAAATTATGTATTTAATTAGTACCCTGGTATACTCGTCACTTCCCTTGCATTCAAATTTAGACAACACAGATATTTCAGAAACTGTTTGAAAAAGTGACTGGCCCGGTCTGGAACAGTATGTTTATTATATTATCTATGTTCTCATAACAAAATACTGTTTAATTTTCTGCGAAAACTATATAAACAAAATGAGGTCAAAAGTTGCCCAACTTTTGTAGAACACCCATATTTATGCTATGAAATAAAAATAGAGTATCTGTGAATGTTAAATATAAATAAATAAATAAGTAAAAACTCTATTTTGCTTACCACCTGGGTCGTCCCAATCCGCTCTTCCAATAACATTCCCCTTTTTATCTCGTTGATTTGGGTCGTACAAATAAAAAGCGTTTTTGTCCTTAAATAGAGCGACTGTATAACTCTCTGTCTCTAGAATTGTCTCTCTGTTGACATCTTCCAAGTCTTCGTTGTCTAGATAGAAGGTTGCGAGGGTTTCTATTAATTTTTCCTTTATATTTCCTTCATTTACTGTTGTTACATCGAGAGTAAGCTTGTTGTACCCTATGCTAAACTCTTTCAAAACGTTATCCATGGTGATATCCTCTTGCTCCTTGTCTTCCCTGGCCTCGTAAGAATCCACGTAATGTTTATCTCCCTTGTCCAAGATGAGATCAACGTCAGTGGTGCACCATTGCGAACCCTCTTTAACTTTGTTATAGCCCAATGCTATTAGGCACGTTGCCAAAGTCTGCTTGCCGGCGTTTGCGACAAACTGCTCGCTCCACAGGCTATTTTGTCCCCTCAAAATAACAACCAATTCGCCGTCCTCCTCGCATCTGTGCCTGTATAAACCTTCGGCCGGTCTGGGTACCTCATCCACGATGTCCACGAATTTCATGTCAAGTTCGAACAAATTAAAGATGCCTTGCAAAACCCCTCCGACAGGTATGTTCGGCAACATGCAGTTTGCTAAGTCGACCACGTTGGTGGTGCGGACCAGCATTGCTCTTCCTCCAGCTAAAATTTTAGGTTTTGTGTACTAAATCAAATAAACACGCATCAATAGTATATTGTGTCTCAAGGGCAGAAAACTAGCTTTAGCAGCCCGCGGCTATTAAATGCGCGAGCGAGCGAAGCGAAGCGAGGGCAGTTGATAGCTAAGGGCTGCTAATGCGTTTTCTGAATGTGTGACACACACCTGTTTTTCGCCTAGCATCAAACAAATTATTTTTTTTAAATTTTATTAATATAAACGGAATTTTATAAGAAACTTCAGTAACAATTTACGAATTTATTTATTGTTGTATTTAATGTTAATTATGCCTTGAGCACAATTGTGGATAGTACCAGAATTTGAAGGCTTATTTCTACAGATGAAGTTTATGTTTCATTAGAATTATCTTTAATCTTTCCGATAGATAAGCAACTAATACATTTTCTGTTAAGTTTTTGGCTTTTTGATCCTTTTTCCAGTTTTTAAATAATTCATAGCACTTTTCGTAGGTACCGTTGCAACGCATTGTCTTAACATTGCTAGCTTCCTCTTTTTCAAATGTGGTCAAGTAAATTTTTCGTCACTGTCCGAGTTACCATTCATTTTCACTTTATTACAAAATTTAAATAAGGTTTTATTGTTATTTTATACTTTTGTTGTCCGTTTTTATTTTGATTTACACAAACGTCTGAAAATCTTAAATGTCAAATGCCAAAATACATAAATGTCAGTCAAAGGTGTCTAGATTGTGAAAAACTACAAAAATCAAGTTTAGCGGCCCTAGGGACGATATGAGTTTAGCGACCCTAGAGACAATAAATATTATTTTCGGTCATATTTTTAGGTTTGATATGATTCATTTTTATATGTGCTGGGCGAAAAAATAAATAATGTAATAATTTGCAACAAATCATCCACACCTCAAAGTCCCACCACGTGACCACGTACGGAACGCAGTCTTTTAAAAATTTGGCATGAAAGGCTTTTTAGGTTATGTATCTGTCAAAGTATAGTCAACGAAAGAAATAATATTATGTTTAGGGTTTAAAGATGTATAAATCTTTATAACATTACAATAACAATGGATGGTTTAAGAATTTAAGATAAACTGCATTTAATGAAATTCCAAAGTGTATGGTGCCAAATAAGTAATATTTTTGTTCTTTAACAATAGTAAATTGTTTTAAAGCACCCTTTCGCACAGATTAAAACTTTTTAAAACAGCACAGATAAACAAATCTCCAAAAGTAAACACAAAATCCTTTTGTCAAAATGACAGTTTTAAGTACTATTAATGTAGGCGTATAGAAAAACCACCAGAATGCCAGCTCGATATAAAATTTAGTCCGGCTAATTGTTCCCGTTTTACAGATGTCGCCATTGTAGAATAATTACAGTTTCCGTCTAATTTGTAAAATAGTTTCGACTTGCGTTTTTATGTTTTTCTGTGCGTTGGTAGGTGTATGACAGTTTCGACTTAAAATTTCTAGATGTCAGATATGTTTAAAAAGTGCGTTTTTATGTTTTTCTGTGCGTTGGTTGTTGATATTTATAGTATTAATTGTTTAAACTCTTAAAAAACTTTAAAATGAAGCTTTGCTTTATTTGTGGTCCATCCGAAAACGAAGTTGAAGCCTTGTTTTGTTTTCCAAAAAATCTTAACAGGTAAGTTCTTATAATTTGATTATTAAATAATTTTTGAGAAAATTGCGCATAATTTTAGATGTCCTTGTTTTCAATTAAACATGTATAAATAAATTATATTATATTGAATTATCTCTTAAATATTGTGGTTTTAGAGATAATTTAGAAAATTGCGAGTCAATTTTTTTCCTTCACACAGTTTTTTTTCACCTTGAAGATTAATATTTTTGCTAGGAGCTCCATATTATGACTCTACCTTCTCTTTATATTTACCATAGTTTGGTTGAGACCCACACAAAAAGACATAAATTTTTAACCCAATCTAATATCCATTATCACAATACCAGAAGTGCAAACCTAATCAGGCCCCTTTCTACGACTCGAGAAAAGCAAATTAAATGGTTTGGATATTAACCTGTATAATAAGCTACCACTATCAATAAAAAAAATAAAAAGTTTTAGGAACCAGATAAACATGTATTTAATAAACAGGACTTTCTACTCAATAAAGAGTAGTGGAGACTCCAGATTTAACATTATGTAAATATTATATTCTGTTGTAATATTGTATTTTTTATATTGTATTTGTATAACTTTTGTACCTTGATTTGCCATAAATGTTTCTTATGTAATGTGGTTAAATAAAGATATTATTATTATCCACTCAAGTGTACATGGATTTATTTTGGTATTTTTTTATTTTTTTGTATTTACTGAATATTTTAAGGATATTTTATTTAATAATATTTTTAAACGTTTTAGGAACCAGATAAACATGTATTTAATAAACAGGACTTTCTACTCAATAAAGAGTAGTGGAGACTCCAGATCTTAATTTTAACATTATGTAAATATTATATTCTGTTGTATTATTGTATTTTTTATATTGTATTTGTATAACTTTTGTACCTTGATTTGCCATAAATGTTTCTTATGTAGGTAATGTGCTTAAATAAAGATATTATTATTATCCACTCAAGTGTACATGGATTTATTTTGGTATTTTTTTATTGTATTTACTGAATATTTTAAGGATATTTTATTTAATAATATTTTTAAACGAAAAACTTATTTTTTTTCATTTAAAATCTCCTATCATACTTAAATGGTTCAAAATATGGTAAATTATGTTTTTATAATGTAAAAGTAAACTTAACTTTACTTTTAACACTTGTAAAAACTTAATTTTCTGTAATTTTGACGAAAATATCAATTTTATTAATTAAATCCTTCAATACATTTAAAATTCCCGCCATTAAACAGGATTTAAATTTGGCGCGCAAAAGCTACAGCTACGCCATCTGGAAAGCGGGAATTGGTAGTTTAGTGGATTACTTATAACAAGGCACTTAGCTCTCTGGTGGTTTCTCTATGGCGTATACTAAATTCGGTTGTACCAACTTAACGTTGACACCGCTGATCTAAGTTCAACAGAACTGCTGTTGACATTGAAAAACTCATTTGACTGTGAACTGAGTTCATTAACTGATCTAAGTTCCCCTGAAACAAGGTTTAAACCCTAATTGAAAAACCGGCCCTTAGCAGTTATATTTAGTTACACTTCGCTTCTGAAGATGCCAACATCGTTGGCGAAAAGTACTTTAAGCACTTTGTGTTTTGCTTTAGTGTTTGTTTAAAAAAATTACATAACAATAGACTATTAAATTAAAACTTACGTGCAGTTAAGCCTTTGTTATTTCTTGAATGCGAGTCAAAATAAAAATATTCACGTGGGCTCGCTTTCCAAAAACCAACAGTTATGCTTCCAGAGGTACAGAGTCCGTGAGTGAATGTTGTGAAGAAACTATCCAAACCCTTAAAAAACACTGTTAAAAAATTCTTCACACTAGAAGAATGTAGTCAACGCAGATCTGTTATGTTTCACAATTTTTGAGAAAGCGAGTTTATAAACAGACAATATTCTTACCTCTAGAAAATCCGGAAATTCTGCATTTTTTATGATATTACCATAAACAGCTGCCTTTGGGGAGCAGTGTACTTCTTTTTGAAACTTCTCCAAAACAGTCCTAGGCTGGATATCTTCTCCACACAACATTAATCCGGTATAATTGGGATCGCTTCTTCTAAGTTTTTCCATAGAATCTCTGTACAGCTGGTCTCCTTCCATTAAAATCTAGAAAAACAATAAATTAACATTATCAAGACAAATAGTCATTAAAATTCAGAAGATATGGAAAAATGAGGTCAACAGGATTCTTGATTCTTATTCTAAACTTTTTAATCCCTCTGGTCATCACTTTACTACTAATTCCTCGAGAAATTCTGAAGCAGTTTTGTTTTTACCATTTTTTAAACTGAACAAAATATTGAAGTTTTTAAAAACCAATCAGAGTGAGCTGTCGAAAGCGTATACGCTAAAGAAGTATCGCTAGTAGCGCCACCACTCGGCTGTTATCATCATAAGTAAAGTAGAACTTTTAATAATCAGCTGTCAAACGCTTAGGTTACAAACGAGTGTTTTTGAGAATAAAGCCGGAAAATGTTAAAAAATATCGAAAAAAAAAAACGTGGCTCGATTTGTTGTGTTGTTGGGTGTATTTCCAATAAACAGTGTTAATCTGAATAAAGAAATAAATTGCATACAGTCTCTGTAAATATAAATTGTACCTATTAGATACAATAAATACACATTTTAGAAGTGATTAACGTAAAAAGTGTAAACATTTCAATTCAGTAAAAATCGTCAAACAAATAAGTCGTCTAAATTAAAACAGCATTTAGCATTATTAAAAGCGTTGATTAAGAATTCTTTAAAGTCTCCACTCAACGGTAAAATACCATTATATTATGTATTATATATAATATTATGTTGCCATGAATTCGTAGGTATATTTTGTTGTTTAAAATGCAGTTGTCGGCGTTTTTTAGGAAACTCAAATATAAAAATGATTGATTTCAAGGTTATATTTGTGCAAAAATAATTTTTTACTAATTTCTTCTAAAGTTATCATTAGTTAATTCTGCACCAACAAATGTACTTTCCGACTTGGATCCTTTGGCAAAACATAAAAAAGCAACGATTTAGTTCTTGAATTTTATTTACATTTAATCTAACTTAACTGCGCACCAGTCAATGTGTCGCGACCAAAAATTTCGTCCTTTTTCAAAACGACATAACTTTTTTGTTTCTTGAACGATTTTATTTGGTTTGTGATGTCTGCTAGCCCCATTCTCTGGAAATACATGCTATAGATATGAAGCTCACGGTTCTTCAAGTAAATTTCCTACAGGGTGATATGTAAAACGGTGAAAAATTTCAATAACTTCATCCAAGCCCCGTTTGTAGAAAAAATATTTTTTTCTCGTTTTTACTTTAAAATAATGAAGTATTATGTCTTACCTTGAAATGTTTTTCAAATTTTTCGAATTGGAATCTTAGCAACAAAAATATGATTTTTTTTTCAAAAGGGTACATTTGATTTTTTTTGTAGGCAATACACTGAGCCTTTTTAAGATAAAAAAGATAAGATGGTGAAAGATTGTTCCTTGAATATTTCTGAACAAGCGACAAGCAACAAACTTCCATTTCAAAGGAACCTAAGCAAAGACCACTTTTTCAAAATGACATTTTAGAGAAAATTTGCGAAAACCGATATTTACGTTCGTGACATGTTTGCTTTATAATTTTGACCTCCTGATGTGATTCAGTTGTCAAATTTAAGTTTAAGATGAAACCAAAATCACCAAGAATCAAACAAAACAATTCCCGGCTGTTAAATGGGTCAATAACATGCCTTTGCCAATGCCATTTGGGGATTCATTTTTGTTTGAGTGGTTAGGATAATGTTACATAAATTACATTTAAATTGCGCACTAGTGATAACTTATTACTGATAAGTACCTACCTAATTGGTAATAAAGTTAAATACAAAATTTGTTTGTTAATTTTTGAAAATTTTATGCGAAGATATAATCATAATAAAAACTACAACATTCAGCAGAAAAATGTAACAAACAATAACAATAATAACTTTCAATATTTCGTTGGCCCTCCCCTAACCCGTAATAATTCGGTAACCCTCCTGAGCATTCCCTAGACCAAGTTCCTTAGAAATTCCTGGGGTATGGCTTCCTATTCTTCCTGAATCAAATTTACCAATTCATCCAAATTTTCCATGCGTCCTTTCCTCTCTTTCATCTTCAGTTTCATCCTGCTCCACACATGCTCAATAGGATTCATATCCGGAGACAAAGGTGGCCAATTCGTTCTCTCAATATCATGGTCCCTTAAATACTCATTTACGATATAAGCGCGATGCGGACGGGCATTGTTGTCCACAAACACAAATTATTGGCATTTAATTTTCATCATTTGATTCTTGATTTGATCATTCAGTGAAAATGCAAAACACAGTAAAAAAACACTAAAATCCAGCAATCAGATTTTATTGAGACATTTAACATCCAGGAATTGTTTTCGAATTTTGATTCTTGGTGATTTTGGTTTTATCTAAAACCTAAATTTGACAACTGAATCACAATCAGGTCAAAATTATGAAGAAAATATGTCACGAACGTAAATATCGGTTCAGGTTTAGTTTTCGAAAATTTTCACTAAAATGTAATTTTGAAAAAGTGGTCTTTGCTTAGGTTCCTCTGAAAATAATGGAAGTTTGTTGCTTGTCGCTTGTTCAGAATTATTCAAGAAACAATCTTTCACCATCTTATCTTTTTGTTCCTAAAAAGGCTGAGTGTATTGCCTACAAAAAAAGCATCAAATGAACTCCTTTGAAAAAAAATCATATTCTGTTGCTAAGATTTCAAGGTAAGACATAATACTTCATTATTTCAAAGTAAAAACGAGAAAATATTTATTTTACAAACGGGGCTTGGATGAAGTTATTGAAATTTTTCACTGTTTTACTTATCACCCTGTAGTAAATTTACTTGAAAAACCGTAAGCTTTATATCTATAGCATGAATTGCCAGAGAATGGGGCTAGCAGACATTACAAACCAAAATAAAATCGTTCAAGAAACAAATTAGTTATGTCGTTTTGAAAAAGAACGAAATTTTTGGTCGCGACACATTGAGTGGTGCGCAGTTTATATAAGCATTTAAGCGTTGAGTTTCTTAATCAATGATATAGGGAATAATCAATCTAAATCGAGTACTAAAAAAGTTTTTTATTTTTTTCCTTGCAACGTAAAACACAAATAACGTGCGCGATTTAGCTGTGCAATTGAACAAAATTTGTCGAGTAAGACTTCTGCCTTCTTCTCTTTTGTAAAAAAACTACCTATTTATTTAAAAATGATGTAAAATATGTGCTTTATTGTTGACAAATCTTAAATTCACGAAATGCATTCGAAGTCCACCAGATGGCGCGCGCGTTGCGAAAACCCGATACTTCTTTAGCGTATTGACGGTTGTCTTAAACCACAATTTCATGTTGACGCTGCATGGCACTTAGCGTCCAGATTACTTACTTCATTGAGAGTATCCTTGGACCAACCACCTAACTTATTGTCCAGTATTGAATACATCAAAGACATCGATGCCATGGCTGTACATTGATTACCTCGACCCTCATGGTCAAATCTGGCATCACCTTGAGAAAAATCTGCCAGCATTATCCAACGATTTTTTTTGAAACCTTGAAGAAGAATAAAATTAGTTTTAGGAAAACTAAGAAAAAACTTAGTTTACGCGGATGCTTACCTACAAAGTTGTAAAAATTGGGAGGCAGTTCAGGGTCATCCAAAATTCTTATGGCGCTCAAAGTGAACAAATCGTGTCTATTCTCCCTTCTAACATTGGTCATGTAATGTTCGCACAGGTCCGCCAACTGCATAAACCACATAACGCAAGACACACCTCTGGGGACATCCCCCTCCCCTCTGTTGGTTGTACTGACTTCTATTCTTCTACCCTTCTCGTCTCTCTCGTTGGGGTCAAATAGGTAGTAACGCCTAAAATAGTATTTGTCCATCTACTGTTAAATTTTATGTTAATGGACAATGTAGTTGTTACCCTTCTTCTTTCCAAATTGCGACCACCAGAGGTCCTCCAACCATGCAGCAATTGTTATTAATCATAAAGTTCTCCAAGGCTACGAATAAATCCATTCGTTCGTAATACTCAGAGGAGAGTTGTCCGTAACACTCGTTTTCTTTAAAGTCCAGCATGTAATTGTTTTTCAACATAAAGTGTATTTTGGGAAAGTCAGTCAGGCGTAGTTCCATTGTCAAAGGTTTCTTTTTTCTTGCCTCATTGTAATAAATTTCACCGTATTGATGTATGTCGCAGATTTGGCTACAAAAAAGACATTTAGTTTTTTATGTCGCCGTCTTCTTGACTATTTGGTTTCATTTGACTGGCGCAGTCGCTTGGATATAAAACCAAACATTATAATGATGTTTTTGTATTTTTAAAAAAATGGTGGTGTTATTAATATAGTTACGTGTTTTTCCATGCTCTTGCTCTGTATAGTCTTAGCATAGTGAAGCATGCTATAACATTACCCATGGCTTGCTTGGTGTTGTATTTTGTAAATGTATTGTCTGATTGGAAAGTGCGACCTCTTAATATTCCTACCATCCCTGATACAAGGTCTGAAAAATAACAACAAAATATATTTCAAAAGATCACTCAAGAAAAAACTTCAAAAGAGTTGTATAAAACAATGTTTCTTATGATTTAGGACTTTGTTGCTCTCACCCACATAACGAGACAGCAGTTTGGGCTTTATTCTCTGCAAAGCCAGTTCGTCTGTAACCGTAATCTGCTTTTCTTGGCGATTTTCTTTTAGATTGTCTATATCAACTTCTAAAAATTAACATCAATTAAATTATATTTGTGACGAAAATACACTGTTAACAGGACTTACCTTGTAAAAATGATGGTTTGTTTGGTATATCGGCTGTGGCCTCTGGATTAATTTCCAGACCAGCTTGTTCTATTTTTCTTTTTTCGGCTGCCTCAGCCAACTTTTTAGTCATCTCCTCCTCAGTTTCAGGCGTTTCTTTTTTGTCTTCTTTCTTATCTTTTATTGGACGCTTTGGAGCCTCACCTTCTTGATCCCCTAGAGAAAGATTTCCAAGAGTTTAAAAAGATTTTATACATGGTTAATCCATATAATAAGGGCAAATAATTGGATTAAACAACATTTTAATTGCAGGCTTTCTTTCAAAAAATCTTATTAAGGTTTTTAAAGAAACTTTGTAGAAAAATAATTTTGGTGGCAATGTAAAGTTGTTTAAAATTATTTACAAAGGGGCCTTTTGTCCGTTTGACCTTGCATGCTGAGACACTGCTTGTTTTTTTAATTGATGGGGGCCTATTTAAAAAGCATAAAACCAAAATTGCACCACCTGACAATTTTTTTACAACGATATACGCAAAAATACATTTTTTCAGTTCTTAGTGAATATCCTGGCCCCCGTATGCTGCACAATAAAAAGTAAAAAATCAAATTATTTTTTATAAAATTTCCTATAATTTTTGTCTAAAGTCTTTTTTGTTTAAGGAACACTATTCTTTTTGAACATTTCATCCAGTGCAGGCGTAGTTGGCGAATGTTTTAGATCCAGAATAGGCTTAAGCCAATGATTACATCTGAGTGAGAAGAAACAAAACCATCATTACTTGTCGACATCAGACCCGGGTTAAAATGTTTTATAGCTTAAAAATTTGACGGAAAAATATGTTTAAACTTTAGATATATTGCCATTGACTTTGACAAAGAGATATGGTTTCCCTAACAAAATACAGCGAATCTGAGAAAGGCCCAGACCTACCACACGACATTTCCACTAAAATAAAACAGTCAAAGGATCATAAACATAGAAGACATAAATATATTTTGACGTGGATTAGACCTACAGGAAATACCTGAGACTCTTCCTCTCAAGTATAAAGCAAATTTGGTTTTAAGCTTCTCAAATAATATCGATTTATGAAAAACAAAACAGACAGTACCACGGTTTGACTGGACTATTTTTTAATCAGGTCAAGAAATATGATTTTTTTAAATAAATTCTGTAAAACGGTAAATCCCCCATAAAAAATACATTTTTATGCTGCAATAAAATACCTAATTTTTTGCATTCTTTTGATTCGGGTATCTTCTTGGCAATGACATCTTCATAATCTGTTGGAGCCCCAGTATCGATTTTTTCGATCTTTAGTATTGCCACCGGGGTGATGCTAAAGCTGACGCCACTGCCAAACGACGGAAGATTTTTCAGTAAAACCGTACTTAGACTTTTTACGCCGCCAGTTTTACCAACCACACTGAAACCTTGTCCTCTAGGCATCACGTCCAAAGGCTCGCCATGTTCTGTGTGATCTCTGGGGTCGAAGAAATAGTAATCTGCAAAGAAAATTATGTACTATGCTCCACACCTCAAAGGCCCACCACGTGACCACGTACGGAACGCAGCCTTTTGAAAATTTGGCATTTAAGGCTTTTCAGGTTATGTATCTGTCAAAGTATAGTCAACGAAAGATATAATATTATGTTTAGGCGTTAAAAATAAATCTTTATAACATTACGATAACAATGGATGGTTTAAGAATTTAAGAATATAAATACTGCATTTAATGAAATTCTAAAGTGTATGGTGCCAAATAAGTAATATTTTTGTGCATTTGGTCCAAATATCTGGTTTTCTCCATAAAATAATTTTAACTAAACAGCATTTATTAAAAAAATCTAGCTTCTCTATTATGGAATAAGAATATCTGTATTAAAGGTAGGGTAATATACATATGTATTATAACAAAAATATCATCTAATTTTGTAATTTTAAGGTTAGAAAAATTTATTTTGACCAAAATAAGTATTTTGGATTATTTAAAAGGCAGTATAATATGTTATTTAAAAATGTGGTAGTTTTTCTTATCCAGCTTAAAGTTTACCTACATAAAGTTTTGTCAATACAAATAGTTAAAAAGCTTCGACTGAATTTGATCTACATCGAAAAATCATTATAACTTTAATATTTTAATAAATCACATGTCATGGGAGTATTAAATATTTTCAAATTGCAAGTTTCTCTAAAGTAGGTCACTCTTCCAAATAATCCACTTATTTATTTTGGTCAAAATAGATTTTTGCAACCTTAAAATACAAAATTAGATGATATTTTTTGTTCTAATACATTAACCTACCTTTGATGCAGATATTCTTATTTCATAATAGAGAAGTAAGTTTTTTTTTAATAAATCCTGTTTAAAACTATTTTATGGAGAAATGTAGACCCAATGCACAAAAATATCACTTATATTGCACCTTACACTTTGGAATTTCATTAAATGCAGTATTTATATTCCTAAATTCTTAAACCAACCAGTGTTATTGTGATACTATAAAGATTTATTAACTTTTAACGCTTAAATATAAGCGGTAACACTATAAATATTATTTCTTTCATTGACTATACTTTGACAGATACATAACCTGAAAAGCCTTAAATGCCAAATTTTCAAAAGACTGCGTTCCGTACGTGGTCACGCGGTGGGACTTTGAGGTGTGGAGCATAGTACAAATATATTGCGGTGATTAAAAAAGTACTCACAAGTTTTTCCTTTCTCTGTACTTTTCCATATACAGAAGCTCTTGTAATTCACCACTAGTACTCCGGAATTATGGTTCATATCGAAGAAGAATTTAATCAGTTCGATAACTTTCGCCATCTTTGAACACTCTTTAATAACTTCCTCCACACCCAGTTCTGTTTGTATTTCGATAAGGATTTTATGTGCGCCGTGGTAGTAGTAGTTAATAATTTGGCTCAAATCGAACGGAGCCTCCTTGCATTTCATTTTTTTTCTCGATTCTTCATACAAATGGTGACCAGATTGCAAAATGCTGGATACCACGTTGTTATCCCAATCCTTGTAGTTTTTGATTACATTAATTGCGCCACATGCCACAACACTGTTAGTTAAGTCTAAAAAATTAAAAAAAAAATTTGTGAAGTTTGTTGGGTTAACATTAGACTGGGTCAAAAAAAAATATTGAAAAAGTTTGAGTCCATAATATTAATATTAAGAGGTCTATCATCGCAATTTTAGATTTTTTTTTCCTGAGCTAGTTTTTGTCTCAGAATCATTAAGTTTAACATATATTTTAAGGAACTTGAATGCTCTACAAAAAGGTAGTACATAGTACATAATCAAAAGTAATAGAGGTAAAATTCTGAAAAAATTCACGGTTAGCGAGTTATAAGCCAAAAAGCAAAAAAACACCTCTTTCGGGGATGAAATTAGGGGACTCAAAGAAATTTTTGGGGAATATTCTTGATTCATTATCAGCACCCCTAACTCTTCATAAAAAAATAAAACCCGACCACCATCGAGTTTTCCTTCTACAATCTTTGTTTCCTGTACCAAAGGGTGGGCCATGTTTATGTTGAATTATAAAATAGCAATGAGAACAAGAAAAACTGAGTTTTTTTCAACAAATTTTGCTTTATTTGATACAATGTTTCTTCCGATTAAGTATGGAGAATGATTTTATTTAAGTGGCCACCTCAGCTGGCTCGGCAGTAGCCCATCCTGGAACACCAATTTTCGAGCACTTTGTCAAAAGTTTGCTGCTCTATTTAGGCAATTTGAGCTTGAATGTTTTGTTTTAAATGGTGTATAGGCTTTGTTACGCCGACGTGTGGATTTTCCGTGGCCCAAATCCTACAGTTTTGCTTGTTGACATAACCTCCGAGGTAAAAATGCGCCTCATCCGAAAAGATGATTTTTCTTGCAAAATTAGGGTCATCGTTCAACTGGTTTAAAGCCCACTCAGCAAAGCGAAAACGTTGTGGATGGTCAACTTGCTTTAACTCCTGAACAAGCTGGACTTTGTACGCAAACATACCGAGGTCTTTGTGCAGAATCATCCTCAAAGTGGTACGGGAAAGGCCGAGTTGTTGACATCTGCGCCGAGTTGATGTTGACGCGTTCATGCGTACATTTTCGGCCACAGCAGCGATTGCTTCAGGTGTACGTCTAGGACGAGCAATGCTCGTCGAGCATGCGAAACAAGTTTTATGTCCACCAGCATTCCATTTCTACGCAATTTTTTGATCAAATTTGTAATACTTTGGTTTGACGGCGCCTCATTTCTTCCAAACGCAATTTTCTTGCCGTCCCTGCGATCACAGTCACATTCAAAGTAAGTTTTGAGTATTCCGAAACGTTGATCCAAATTTATTCGGGCATATTTTGTAATCGGAAGGTTAAAACTAAACCACTGTCAACAATTCATGGCGCTTAAGTTGAAACTTAGTAGTTTAAAATTCAACTTAAAGATGGCCTACCCTTTACTATTAGGTTAACTTATTTTGTTCTAAGAAATATTATGCATTAGAACTTACCTTGCTGTCCAGCATACTTTCCAAACCTCTTGTGGGACTGGCTGAACCGACCAATGAGGTACCCGGGTTCAGTTAAGCCGTCGTAATATTTGAAGGGGCCCCAACATTTAAAGTTTCTGGTGTGGGGGACGTGTAACGTTTTCCCGGCCGGTGATGGCGGTTTGAATTTGGGTTCGGGTTTCGGCTTAGGTTTCCTCTTGTCCGGCGGAATCCATTTTCTTTTCGGCGAGGGTAGAGGAGGGGCTTCGTATTTCGGGGGCGGTGGAGGTTTTTTTCTTCTGTCTGGAGGTATCCAGTGGTGGGTGATTGTCGGTTTTGGTGCTTCATATTTTGCAGGTTTTGGAGGCTATAACGCATAAAAATGTTAAAAAATATATATTGGTACACTGCGCGTCAAAATTAACGCATAATAAGTAAAAAACTCTAAAGCGCCTTTACCAATAAAATTTTGGATACAAATACTTTAACTTATATAGCCCGTTCAGATTAAAACCGAATATATCTATATATATATATATATATATATATATAGACTTATAAACGCTCTTATACCGGCCCGTACAAGATAACTTTAGTACGTTTTAAAGCCCAAAGCGACGTTATAAAACCCGGCTTTGGGCTTTACAACGGAGCCCGAGTATATAGTAACCATTCGATTCTTCTTTCTTTCTGCACCCTCCTGTTAAAATTTTTGATGGGCCTCAAAAAGTACTATTTATGCATTCATTTATACAAAAAGTTTGGAAAATTTCACTGTAGGGGGCGCTTCTGAGTATATATTTATACATTTATATTAACGTATCGTTATCAGCCCCTAAACTTGGCAACACTGCTGGGCCCGACAACGCGCGTACAATATATTTTTATAAATATACGGCGGCTTTAGAAATTAACCATAAAAGCACTATATGTTAGCGGATATTTTATTGTAGCAGTTTACTGATCTATAAATTGCTGTTGAAGTCCAAAGCGACTTACAATTTTTAAAACCGCGGAACTACACCTTTTTTTTTTAATTTTTTGGGTTTCCTGTAATTATTTGGTTCCAGAATTCAATTATAAATTTATTTTATTTTTAATAAATTTGCGAGGTTGGCAGAGGAGCTAAAATAAGTAATTACAATTATTTATTCGTGAATTACAATTTTTAGTGTATTCCATTTATAACTGATTTATATATTTACATGAATCCCCTAGGGGCAAAGTGGTGGAAAAGAGGATAAAATAAAAAATATACATAATATATTCACGGTGCTGTTCTGAGAGGTGATTTTTGGACTTTCTGTGAAACCTAATTTTTTTATATATTCTTGTTAATTAGGTCATAACTAAGAATTTAAGAGCAAAATAAAAAAAATCTGACGGTTTGAATTGTTTTAATTGGCTGTTTATTAAAAATTTTATGCACTCTTTCAATTATCCAATTAAAACTAGCGATTTAATTTAAATAGTAACTAAAAAAAAGGTTTTTACAATTTTTTTTCATATATTTTACTGTTTTGTTGCAATAAACGTTCAAACTTTTAATCTAACCTTTGACGTATACATTTATGTTCCCTTAATTAATATATCCTTAAAGGTTGCCCTGAAACTTAGATCCATTAAAAATTTATTTGACGTTTGAATTGTCATTTTCAGAATACGTATTCTATAATTTTTGTTCTCTCAGAATCGCAAGTTTTAATTGGAGAATTGAAAGTGTGCATACATATTTTTAATAAACATCCAATTAAAACAAAATTAACCGTCAAATTTTTTTTATTTTGCTCTTAAAATTTTAGTTATGACCTAATTAACAAGTATATAAAAAAAAATTAGGTTTCACAGAAAGTCCAAAAATCACCTCTCAGAACAGCACCGTGTATTACTAATACTATTATTCCCAAACTGTTAGTAATGATTGTTATAAAGTTAGTATAGTATTACAAAAGTTGTTCTGGTTTTACAAAAAAAGTGGCTGACTTTTATAGCAATTAATATAGAGAACTGTTTAGTAATTAGTACTAAAAAATTAAAATGGCCTCAAGTAATTAATGGATGCCCCCTAATTAATTACCACTAGTACTATTTGCAACTACAAATAATATTTGCTATCACACACCTTAAAATATTTGACATATATTTTTAATTGCGAGTTGTAATTGGAGGACAATTTTATCGAACAAATGATTAAAAAATTGATAAATTAAAAAATATTTAAATGGTAGCACTAGTGTCATATTCGCTGCAATTTGTACTAGTCCAATTTTCTAAACAATTACTCTGATAGGCCAAAAATTGTCAAATAAAGCTCAGAGCCCTTGGTTTACTTTTGGCAGATGACAGGTAAAAAATTGCCCTACATAGTCTAAGCGATTATTGGAATTAAAAATATATTAATATTTCACCATAATATTTACTTTTATCATACACACATTTTTTATATACAGGCGTTGAGTGAAGGAGCAGTTATAAAGAAAAGAGACTAAAAATTGTTTTTTTCAGTAATGTGACACATTTTGAAAGTCTATACGCTCACAAAACCCCTGTTGGTTATTATTCTAAACAAGAACATTTTTAAAAATATTCGATTGTAGTTAAAAAAAATACTGCCGGCCAATAAATATATTTTTCAAATTTATAGAAAACACCTAACCCCTTACCCCTTAAGGGGTAAACTTGATTATATCTATAATATAGATTCTACATATCATTTTATGCATATGTACGGAGAGAACAGTTTTGGGAATGGTTACTAAAAAATTTAGTAATTTGGGGACAGCTTTAATATTTTAGGAGTGAGCGCTTTTGTGTTTAGAAATAATTTTCATATATTTAGCATAAGTGTTGTTTGGCAACTATGCCTTTACTGAAAAATAGTAATTACAAAATGAAGGAAGATCTAAACTTAAGTTTAATAACTATAACTATACTATAATTATAGTAGTAACTATTTTGAATTTACCATTAAATTTGCACAATTAAATAATAAAAATTAATTTAACCGAATTAAACGATAACCAACAAAATGCAAAAGATAGCCGACCAGGGCCGAATTTACCGAACAGACAACGTAGGCAGCTGCATAGAACGGAAAAAATTAGGGGTAACTAGACAGTAGTGTCGAGCTGCGAGGAACTAGACAGTAGTGTCAATATTGGAACACTCGATCCAACTTGCAATTTCCGAAAACAAATAATATTAAAAGCTCAGATGGGATGAATCTAGAGATGAAGGGAAAACTTCAATATAAATACTTTGGATGAATTTGGGCAGAATTTTTTCTAAATTAGTATAGCATACAAAGTTCTTGATAAAAAATAACCAAGAATTTTTGCATGCATTGTTTGAATAAACACTTCGTGACAAGTGTCTTCAATTAAAAAATTTCAAGATATAGAATGTTTAAGGATAAGATGATGATGAAATGAAAAACTACTTGAGATAAAAATTTGTTGAAGAACGATTAAACGCACTCTCTCTTAGCTATAGATTTAGATTGTCTCATGTCTTATTTCTATATTATAGATACGCCAAATTTCTAAATCCAAACCTGTAGCCGACTACATAGAAAAATAATATTGGGAATTTGCTTCCACACTTTTAGTATATTAATTAAATACAAATTATTAATATATTGTGAAAAGTTTTAATATAACTTAAAACTATTATTGAAATGTATTCTAAATTAAAAAAGTAATAAATTATTAACTTAATAATGACACGTTAAATATTAATTATTAATATTTTATTTTATAGTAATTACTAGGGATCGGATTTTAGTTATTTTACCTTTTTTCAACCGATGTAACTATTTGAAAACCAATAATGCCAAAATGTGTTTTAAAAGATTTTCTTTTATATGAACCTAACTTGTTTTCACCTTTTTTACCTTTTTTGGAGGTTTTTGCTTTATACTACCTTTTTTATACTTTTGATACCTATTTTTTTAAATTGTTTTCACCTTTTTTACTTTTTTTGGAGGTTTTTGCTTTAAACTACCTTTTTATACTTTTGTTACCTATTTTTTAAATTGTTAGTTTATTTTCACCTATTTGTTACCTATTTTTACGTATTTTTACTTATTTTATTTTTTTGTGTTCTTTTTAAATTTTGCGCCAATATTTTATGCAGGGCGTGCAACTCAACGGTATAGAATTTTTTCTTATGGTCACAGACTGTAGCAGTAACTTTCTTTGCAGTTACCTTCTTTGTAGTGAGCTTATGTTTTGTCATAGAACTTCTGTGTAGTGAGTGTCACTCAGTGAAACACAGTTTCTTGCATAGAAATAGTTTATTGTGGGTATGTTCTGTGTTTGGGTATGCGGCTAAACAAAATTATAAAAAATGCCCAAAACTAAAGAAAATAGCTATCTGTTTGTTACTCTAGTAGTAAATTTGGTAAATATCAGGTATTCCCTGTTATATTTTCAGTTCCTTATAGCTTTAATTAACTATTGGTCAGTTTATAAAAAAAATATTTTATATTACTTATTTTATAAAAATAAACGAAACTTGAACTTTTAATGTTTTTTTTTACCTAAAATGCTGTTTTTTTAACCTAAAATGCTTTTTTTTAGTACCTTTTTAGTTACCTATTTTTCAGTTTTTAGTACCTAAATATCCCATCTTTAGTAATTACTATAATAATATATTATGTATCAAGTTTTATAAATGATATTTTAGTTAAGAGTTTAATTAAGCAAGAGCTAAGCTTGCGAGCGAGTGTTTAATAAAAACTAATGTCTAAAGAAGTTTATAAACGAGTTTATACTCTATCTACGACGAACACAAAACAAAATTTAAGGCAAATTTTATTTGTTAAAAATTTGACATCTGTCAACTGCCACCCGGATTTAACCTCACATTTTCTAAATTTATAATATAGCTAACTTAAAAGGCACTGTTGCTAACTTCAGCTCGGGACTAAAATGCCATAAGGCCACAGGTCGTCAATAGAGGAGTAGATAAAATAAAATATCAATAATTAATATTTACGATTCATTACTTTTAAGTTAAAAAGTTAAAAGTTTTAACAATCAATACCTACGAAATATTAATGGTAAAATGTTTAGTAATGGTTATTTTACAGTTCGTATACTTTTACAAAATGTTCTGGTTTTACAAATAAAGTGTTAAATGCATAAGTTTTGGGTTTTATTAAGAATAGATTAAAAGCGAATGGTAAAAAAAATATATTGCAAGAAATTTAAGTCAGATATGCCTTAAAAAATGTATGTCGTTGTTTATTTATACTTAAAATTTATTTTGCAAACATTAAATCTATCAATATTAATTTTTTCTTAGTGTTCTATAGGATTTCAAGATATTTAAAATAATAAAAACTTCAATAAAAATATTTACATTTATGTTTTGCTAATTAGCAATATTAATATAAGTAAATTTTGACAAAAATAATAAGTAAACAGTTAATAATTTTACCCTGGATTTAAAAAAGGAAAAATGTCTAATTAAAAAAATATTGGTGAAGCCAATTATACTCATATAAATTAATTTGTATAGAAATAAATAAGAAGAATTTTTTATATTTATTATTTTTATATTGCAGTAATAATACTTAATAATATAATTATTCTAAATAATATAATAAAAGCTATAATTCTTAGTTTATTATATTTATTCCATGTTTATTGGGATAAATTATCAATAATAAACTTAAGATTCTGAGATTTTATGTTCTCTTGAAGAACTTTTTAATAATTCTAAAGTACATTTTTTTAAATTGTGAAATTTTAGGGATAATTATAATTATTATAGTATTTCAGTATTCCAGCAAATACTATACACGAACACTACTATGACAAGCCCGTAAATTTAAGAAACCACAAATGCAGAGTATTAACGAATATTTAAAGCTTGACCTTGAATCTAAAAATAGATTTGTTACGGGTAGAATTGGCAACACCGCTGGGCTTTACAGCGATTAATTAGTATATATTTTTATACTAGTGGGCTTTTTAGCGTATTAACAATATATGCTTGGGCTTTACAAGAACAAAAATGTTTCTACCGACAATCCTATCGGGAAATCTTTACCCCTCGTCTTTCCCCTCTATAGGTTTGTAATGATTTAAATGAGATAGAAGATAAGTATACACGCCTAAACCACTAGCAACTGCAGGGCTCCGAAGCGACCCATCCGTCTCCGGGCTTCAAAACATACCATATATAGGTATATATATATATATATATATATATATATATATATATATATATATATATACCTATAAATGGTATGTTTTGAAGCCCGGAGACGGATGGGTCGCTTCGGAGCCCTGCAGTTGCTAGTGGTTTAGGCGCGTATACTTATCTTCTATCTCATTTAAATCATTAAAAACCTATAGAGGGGAAAGACGAGGGGTAAAGATTTCCCTATAGGATTGTCGGTAGAAACATTTTTGTTCTTGTAAAGCCCAAGCATATATTATTAATACGTTGAAAAGCCCACTAGTATAAAAATATATACTGATTAATCGCTGTAAAGCCCAGCGGTGTTGCCAATTCTACCCGTAACAAATCTATTTTTAGATTCAAGGTCAAGCTTTAAATATTCGTTAATACTCTGCATTTGTGGTTTCTTAAATTTACGGGCTTGTCATAGTAGTGTTCGTGTATAGTATTTGCTGGAATACTGAAATACTATAATATAGTATAATACTAATAATTATAATTATCCCTAAAATTTCACAATTTAAAAAAATGTACTTTAGAATTATTGAAAAGTTCTTCAAGAGAACATAAAATCTCAGAATCTTAAGTTTATTATTGATAATTTATCCCAATAAACATGTAATAAATATAATAAAATTAGAATTATAGCTTTTATTATATAATTTAGAATAATTATATTATTAAGTATTATTACTGCAATATAAAAATAATAAATATACAAAAATCTTCTTATTTATTTCTATACAAATTAATTTATATGAGTATAATTGGCTTCACCAGTATTTTTTTAACTAGACATTTTTCCTTTTTTAAATCCAGTGTAAAACTGTTTACTTATGTGGTATTTTTGAAAAAATTTACTTATATTAATATTGCTAATTAGCAAAACATAACCATACATAAATGTAAATATTTTTATTGGAGTTTTTATTATTTTAAATATCTTGAAATCCTATAGAACACTAAGAAAAAATTAATATTGACAGATTTAACGTTTGCAAAATACATTTTAAGTATAAAATAAAGAACGACTTACATTTTTTAAGGCATATCTGACTTAAATTTCTTGCAATATATTTTTTTCTAACATTCGCCTTTAATCTATTCTTAATGAAACCCAAAACTTATGTATTTATTCCTTTATTTGTAAAACCAAAACATTTTGTAAAAGTATACGAACTGTAAAATAACCATTACTAAACATTTTACCATTAATATTTCGTAGGTATTGATTGTTAAAACTTTTAACTTTTTAACTTAAAAGTAATGAATCCTAAATATTAATTATTGATATTTTATTTTATCTACTCCTCTATTGACAGTTGACAGTTGACAGATGTCAAATTTTTAACAAATAAAATTCGCCTTAAATTTTGTTTTGTGTTCGTCGTAGATAGAGTATAGTATGTAACTCGTTTATAAACTTCTTTAGACACTAGTTTTTATTAAACACTCGCTCGCAAGCTTCGCTCTTGCTTAATTAAACTCGTAACTAAAATATCGTTTATAAAACTTGATCCATAATATACTATTATAGTAATTACTATAAAATAAAATCTTAATAATTAATATTTAACGTGTCATTATTAAGTTAATAATTTATTACTTTTTTAATTTAGAATACATTTCAATAATAGTTTTAAGTTATATTAAAACTTTTCACAATATATTATTAATTTGTATTTAATTAATATACTAAAAGTGTGGAAGCAAATTCCCAATATTATTTTTCTATGTAGTCGGCTACAGGTTCGGATTTAGGAATTTGGCGTGTCTATAATATAGAAATAAGTCATGAGACAATCTGACTTTATAGCTAAGAGAGAGTGCGTTTAATCGTTCTTCAACAAATTTTTATCTCAATTAGTTTTTCACTTCATCATCATTTTATTCTTAAACATTCTATATTTTGAAATTTTTTAATTGAAGACACTTGTCACGAAGTGTTTATTCAAACAATGCATGCAAAAATTCTCGGTTATTTTTTATCAAGAACTTTGTATGCTATACTAATTTAAAAAAAATTCTCTCCAAATTCATCCAAAGTATTTAGTTACCCCTAATTTTTTCCGTTCTAGGCAGCTGCCTACGTTGTCTGTTCGGTAAATCCGGCCCTGGTCGGTTAAATTAATTATTATTATTTAATTGTGCATATTTAATGGTAAATTCAAAATAGTAAACTATCATTATAGTATAGTTATTAAACTCAAGTTTAGATCTTCCTTCATTTTGTAATTACTATTTTTCAGTAAAGGCATAGTTGCCAAACAACACTTATGCTAAATATATGAAAATTATTACTAAACCCAAAAGCGCCCACTCCTAAAATATTAAAGCTGTCCCCAAATTACTAAACTTTTTAGTAACCATTGCCAAAACTGTTCTCTCCGTGCATATGCATAAAATGACATGTAGAATCTATATTATAGATATTATCAAGTTTACCCATTAAGGGGTAAGGGGTTAGGAGTTTTCTATAAATTTGAAAAATATATTTATTGGCCGGCAGTATTTTTTTTTAAACTACAATCGAATATTTTTAAAAATGTTCTTGTTTAGAATAATAACCAACAGGGGTTTTATGAGCATATAGACTTTCAAAATGTGTCACATTACTGAAAAAAACAATTTTTAGTCTCTTTTCTTTAAAACGAATATTTATCACCTATTTTAGGGTAGTGCAAAATTTGAATATACTGAATATATATAGTATTTAAAATTGAAACGCCTGAATCATTGATTAATAACTGCTCCTTCACTCATCGCCTGTATATAAAAAATTTGTGTATGATAAAAGTAAATATTATGGTGAAAAAATATATATTAATATATTTTTAATTCCAATAATCCCTTAGACTATGTAGGGCAATATTTTTACCTGTCATCTGCCAAAAGTAAACCAAGGGCTCTGAGCTTTATTTGACAATTTTTGGCCAATCTAGAGTAATTGTTTAGAAAATTGGACTAGTACAAATTGCAGCGAATATGGCACTAGTGCTACCAGGTAAATATTTTTCAATTATTTTATTATTTTTTAATCATTTGTTCGATAAAATTGTCCTCCAAATACAACTCGCAATTAAAAATATATGTCGAATATTTTAAGGTGTGTAATAGCAAATATTATTTGTAGTTGCAAATAGTACTCGTGGTAAATAATTAGGGGGCATCCATTAATTACTTGAGGCCATTTTGATTTTTTAGTACTATTTACTAAACAGTTCTCTTTACATGGTTATTAATTGCTATAAAAGTTAGCCACTTTTTTGTAAAACCAGAACAACTTTTGTAATACTTTACTAACTTTATAACAACCATTACTAACAGTTTGGGAATAATAGTATTAGTAATATATTATGTATATTTTTTATTTTATCCTCTTTTCTACCACTTTGCCCCTAGGGGATCCATGCAAATATATAAATCTGTTATAAATGGAATACACTAAAAATTGTAATCCACGAACAAATAATTGTAATTACTTATTTTAGCTCCTCTGCCAACCTCGCAAATTTATTAAAAATAAAATAAATTTATAATTGAATTCTGGAACCAAATAATAATACATATTTACAGGAAACCCAACAAATTAAAAAAAGGTGTAGTTCCGCGGTTTTAAAAATTGTATGTCGCTTTGGACTGCAACAGCAATTTATAGATCAGTAAACTGCTACAATAAAATATCCTCTAACATATAGTGCTTTTATGATTAATTTCTAAAGCCGCCGTATATTTATAAAAATATATTGTACGCGCGTTGTCGAGCCCAGCAGTGTTGCCAAGTTTAGGGGCTGATAACGATACGTTAATATAAATGTATAAATATATACTCAGAAGCGCCCCCTACAGTGAAATTCTCCAAACTTTTTGTATAAATGAATGCATAAATGGTACTTTTTGAGGCCCATCAAAAATTTTAACAGGAGGGTGCAGAAAGAAAGGAGAATCGAATGGCTACTATATACTCGGGCTCCGTTGTAAAGCCCAAAGCCGGGTTTTATAACGTCGCTTTGGGCTTTAAAACGTATTAATGTTATCTTGTGCGGGCCTGTATAAGAGCGAATATACGTCTATATATATATATATATATATATATATATATATATATATATATATATATATGGGTCGTGGCCTCGCCTCCATCCAACGCGCGACACAGTAGCTAAGCAAATAGCCTGCATCGCTAATGAGATTTTTTGCATTATTATCATTTATGTATACTTTTGTATATTTTGTATTATATGTTCTGTATTGTACTGAATATGCAATAAAAACTTTATTTATTATTTATTTATTACCATTTAATTTTTTAAGTCGTCTTACCTTCTCGACCTTTCGTTATGTCGTTTATCACACAAGCTACTGTGACGCGCCTTGGAGGGAGGCGAGGCCTCGCCCCATATATATATATAGATATATTCGGTTTTACTCTGACCGGGCTGTATCTCAGTTTACGTGTTCAAGGGTTTTCCGAAAAAATATATTATTACATATTATATATATTTAATAATAAATAAACGCTCGAAAAAAAAAACTTTTATAGGAATTTTTTTTTGTAATTAAATAAAAAATATGCTGAAATACCGTATTTTTGTAAGTATACCCATTCTGTTAAATAATCAAAAATGGGTCATTTTTACCAACTTTAGACCTTGTATCTTCGTTACTGTTCGTTTGATTTGTACAAAATTTTCAGGGTATACTAACAAAAATACGGTCTTTAACAGCATATTTTTTATTTACTTAAAAAAAATCCCTAAAAGTTATTTTTGAACGTTTTTTTATTATTAAATAAAAGGGCTTTAAAAATATTTTTTCGAAAAACCCTCAAACACGTATTCTTAACTATACAAAATTTCATTTGAATTGGTAATTGGTAAAGGCGTTTTAGAGTTAGATTTTTTTTATTTATTATGCGTTAATTTTGACGGGTAGTGTAGATTAGTAGTGGAGATTAGAAATAAGTTAAGAAATTTTAAATTATATTGTACTTGTGAACCTGCCCTTATTGCAATTACATCGCACATGGGCGACAACAGTGTCATAAGTAGTAAAACCTTTATTCCAAGATAATGACCGTAAAAGATTTTTGAATAATAAAATTCGGAAATTTTTGTAAAATTATATTAACTTACACTGTTGTCGCCCATGTGCGACATGTTATCTACGGTGTTACCATCAAATATGGCAAAATTGTTTAATTTGTGCTTATTTTGTATATTAGATTTTAATGTTTATGTTGCAATTTTTTGTCACCATGTTTTTATAAATTCAATACAAAAAAATTAATTTGCGGTTCATATGTTAGGTAACGTATCTGATTTACCAGACAACAAAATCAATTGTTTCTGTACGAACATTTTTGTGAAATGGTGTACAGCTTAGTATCAAAATTATTTTTATGTAGGTACTAAAAAATTTAACAGCCAATTCTTGTGTAAAATTGTCCCCTGAATCTGAAAATACCGTCAAAAATTATTATATTCTATATTAAATGGAAAATTGACTATATCTCAAAAACTGTTCTACTTTTTTACTGTTAAATTTTGGGATACCATGGTATCCCATGGTTAACCATGGTACAAGTTAAATAGCAGCCACTAATAACTGTAGTAATTAGTCATTTTTGACTAATTCATTTTTAGAGACTATGGTACAAAAAATGGTTAAGCATGGTACAAGTGAAAAAACAGCCACTAATAACTCTAGTAATTAGTCATTTTTGACCTATTCATTTTTAGAGAGCATGGTACACAAAATCAAAGTGTCCACAGAACGTCTGCGGAGTTACGATGATACATCCAGATAAAAACTTCACTGAAAGAAATATATGTTTGTTATAGCAATGTATGTGGTAGTCCATATATGAAACATAAAATATATTTGCCTTAACCATATTTATATTTGCCTTAACCATATTATGTTAAAACTAAATATAAAAATGGTTAAGGTAAATATATTTTATGTTTCATATATGGACTACCACATACATTGCTATAACAAACATATATTTCTTTCAGTGTTGTCATACTGATGTTCAGAATATTGTGAACAAATAAAAAAAACTCGCATACTGCAGTATGCCATGGTAGAGAGTGCTCAAATAGAGGTAACCATTTTTAAAATTTGTATTCATTTTTTAAAAGCGTATAAACATACAAAAATTTAAGGCCTAATGTATAAAAACTAAAAAACTAAAAACTTGCAATTCCCCCTTCTATAGAAGGCTGAATGTTTTTTTAATTCTCTCCAAATATGTAGAATTTTTCGAAAGGCCTGTTTGTCTAGATGCATCTAGAAGCATCTAGACAAACAGGCCTTTCGAAAAATTCTACATATTTGGAGAGAATTAAAAAAACATTCAGCCTTATAAAATGAAGACTTAACAAGCGTTAAGTGATGATTATCCAGATCGAAGAATTAAGTTTGGTAAAATTATGACGGCGAGAATTAATAAAGATCCTACATTTTTTCCTAAATGGACAGGTCAATAGGCAAAATTGTAGGTACTGGAGTGATGAAAATACTCACATTTTTGTAGAGAAGGATATTTAGCACCCTCAAAAATTAAATGATTGGGACGGCATTTTGTGAAATAAAATCGTTGGCCCAATTTTTATTGAATGTAATAACTACTTAAATTTACTAGTAGATATTGAACCTGATACTTGGTAAGAAGACCAATGGTCTTAGACCATTTACTTCCAACAAGACGGCACCACCAAATTATGCATTTCCAGTCAGAAATTGGCTTAACTTTCCTGGCAAATAGAATAGCCGAAGAGGACCGTTAAAGTGGCCCCCAAGATCTCCAGATTTAACGACCTTGGACTTTTATTTATGGGGATACAGTAGATCGAAACTTTTGAAATAGTACGACATAAAATTGATAATCTTCTTAACTATTGTCTTTAAAATAATGATGAAAATTTTGAACATTAATTATAATTATTATATTATAATATATAATAGTTATTTATGTCATTAGGTTAAGAAGTAAGGCTTTTTGTGCTAAGCTCAAGGTTTGATGGCCGACGCGTAGCGGAGGCCTACAATTGAGCGAAGCACAAAAAGGCACTTCTTGGCCAAATGGCATACAACATTTTATTTTCAAAGCACTTTATATAGGTCAATTTAATTCAACATCAAAGCGGCCTAACCTCACTTTTTTAGAATCTCATTTATTTATTAGCTAAAGATTACATTAAATGTACAATAATTATTATTGCTTTTAGAAGCAGTAATAGTTTGACAATACCTAGCAACATGATTTAAGTAGAAATGGATTTTTGCTATTACATTGAATTCAATTAGGTAATTGTTTAATAAATAGGTAGGTAGGTAATTTCAATTTGTTTGGATTTTTATTTAAAAAATAGGTAGTATACTATCCATATATGGAATGTTTAAGCTGTGTTTAACATTTAATTTCACTGAAAACTTAAAGCAAATTAAAACTTAAAGATAATTTAAATCGTAGAAAAAGAATCGTGTGTTTTCTTGGTTGCCTAACCTTTTTGTTTTATTATTCATATTTAATTTTACAATAATTTAATGAAAAATATTAAACATTAACAGTAAAACAAACAAATTAGTGCTTATTATAAATAAATTAAACCAGTTTAGTACCTTAATTTCTTAGAAAAGGATTAATTTGTCAAAACAATACCCCTAGCGAGAAAAAGTCGAACTAATTACTTGCCTCATAAAAATTTGTATCGGCCTAGGCCATAACAAGGTATATCTTTATCGAATGTTGACAACAATAAAGTTTAAATTATCGACCGCGTGGAGATAAAATGTTTTACATTACAATAAATATTAATTAGTGCTCCCCAGAAACAATAGAAACAGAAATATTCAGAGAATCAAAAGACCTTGTTCGTTACTTTAACTTTACAAATAAGATTGTTAATATTTTGTCATTTTAAAGTATTGATTTTTACTTTTGTCAATTTTATAATCTATAAAAACTTACTTTGGGTCTCTCATCGGGGGGAATCCATTTTTTAAATATAACTGGTTTGGGGGCTTCATAGACGGGTTTTTTCTTTGGAAGAAATACTTTAGGTTTTGGTGGTTCTTCAATGGGTTCAGGTTCCGGTTCTCCTTTACCACCTTTTCCCTTTCCTTTACCCACCGGTTCTAAACGTATAAAACATTATCAAATTGGAAAAAAATAAATAAATTTCGGTCACCTGGAGCTTTAACACCTTTTTTAGCATCTCCTTTAGCATCTTTCATGTTTAATTTAGACCCCGGCTTAACATTTTGTTGTTTGGTTGGAGGGGGAGGTATTTTTGAGGGTGCTTTTTTTAGAGCTTTCGTGTCAACATTCGGGGGTCTGCAAAAATATTATTTTTAAATCTGTATTTTTTATATTGCATATTGTATAATACTTACGCCATTTTTCTAAGTGTTTTTTTTATTAAATTTTACAACAATTTTGAGATATTTCCGAAATTATTAAAATATTTTGTCACTTTCACATTTTAATTTAGTAAAGTCATAATGACAGTTTATCAATAAATTGTTTTTTATTGTTCTCAAAACATATGTCTTAAAATTAATTTGTGAAATTGTTCTCGAAAATTTTCGTGTAATATGGATAAATTTTGCAGGTAAAATATACCATTTTACAATACAACTTTATTTTTTAAATTTGTCTGATTTCATATTTTTGATAATTGGTTATGTAAAATTCTTTTTACCAAAGAGTAAGAAAAGTAATATGATGTATTTTTACAGAGATTCTAAAAAACGCGATGCCAAAGTGATTTCAAATGTCTACAAAAAGATCAAAGATTTAAGGTCTTTGGAAGCCAATCCTTTAAAGAAAAAACGAAGAAAAAAACATGTTGAAGAAGTTCCGGCCATTGAAGAATGTCCGTCCATGCCTGTGACCCCATCTTTTGGGTAAGTACCTTAAAAATATTATACAGGGTGTAGGTAAAAAGGTCTTTACATTATTTTGCTTTTGGTGAATTCCAAATGTATTTTGTGTTATTGGCGATTTTTTGTCCACTTAAGAGTATATTTCCTATTATGATTATTATTATGATTTGTAAAAACCTTTTGCAGACACGTGTATTTTTGTGCTCATGAGCAGAACCTTTCCCATTATTTGACCTTTTGGAACAATCTTTGAAAATAGTTTTTTCTTACAGTACACGACAAAAATTGCAATATCAACCCCAAACCATGGTTAGTAACGTATGTGATGGGATGAGAAACAAAACAGAATATATTAACCCTAAAGCAGTGAAAACAAAAAAACTTAGGGAAACACCCAAATATAAAAGGATAATAAAGGCTTGCAAAAAAGAAATTATTGAATTGATAGAACCTACACCAAAAAAAGGCACACCCAAAGTAAGATTACATTTTTTATAGTAATCTGCTAAATTCACAATCTTAAAAATCTATCAACGGTTGTGCTTTCTCTATAGAGACTCTTAAACTCATACTCGCACAAGAGATTTCTCAACTGCCTTTCATCTTAAGTAGAGATTTTAATTTTGCCCATTTGCGTATAACTGGCCCATTGCCTCATATCTCCCAAAGATTACTGTTTGCAGTTGGGGAGTTGTTAGTTCGCATAGAGGTAGTCGTAGTCTACATTTTGTCCTTCGTGTAAGTACTGACTTTATAGAAGATTTAGAGTCGTTATTTTACTAAGATAAAAAATAGGAAAAAAATAGTAAACAGTTATTCACAAATTATTTGCCCTATTGTACCAAAACGTTAACTTGTATTCATTACCAAATTATTACCGTCTACACAGTAAAAAAAATCAACTCTAAGCAACACTAATTAGAGTTCACACAGGTCCACACTAAGTAGTGTTGTTTTATAACACTACAATTAGAGTTCATTTGTAGTGTAATTTTCCCCAAGTAAGCAAGTATGATTTAACACCAACACCCACTTCCTGGGTAAAATCCCACTTTTGTTCAGTGTAAATTAACACTACTTTGGAAAAGTTCTAATTTTAGAAAGGTACTTTTACTCTTTTAGTGCAAACTTCTAGTGTAAATTAACACTATTATTTGAGAAAAACCTATTGGTGGTAGTGAATAAAACGAAAAGGTAAATAAAGAGAAACATTTATTTGGAACAAAAATCTATGACAATTATCAAAATCGGTGCCTTTTAAAATATAATTTTATATTTGAGTCGTATGGCTGGCTTAAGCAAAATGGTTTCTTAAAACGTAAAAGTTTTAGATCAATGCAATGTTTTACTGGCTGTCAACTTGTAAGCAATGCATTTTCTTGAGAATTCATCAGTAATCCATCTTTCTGTTATAAAAAATGGGTGATCCCATTGGTAGAGAGTCGTCAGGCGGCTGTATGTCGGGGATTTACCACACGTGTACAAATTTTCCATAATAATAATAAAAATTTAGGTATAGGTTAATATAACAACCATTACGCTTGAAAATAAAAATTAAATCAAGTGTGTATATATTTATATTATTAATGTTACAAGTACCAGACCTACTGCCGTAAATTATTGATATATAATATAGGTCGGGTATGGACATCCTTTTAACATATTGGTATTTATTGAGTATTAAGGCTTAAAGAAAAAGGACCAAAAAATAAGAATGTCCCCTTATGGATTCACCATAATTAAAATCTAACTGAACAAAAATGCCACACTTCCACAACGCGGTATCTCCGGATATGCACTGCGTAGGTAGATAGGTACCAACCAAACATTTTAAAACGCATTTCGATTATTACCAGTTTTTTTAGTCTATTTTGCCACTATTGGTGTAATTTAACTTTAATTGTGATACAATATGCACTGGTAGTGTAAAGAAAAAATAGCTCTTAGTAACATCAAAACAGACAAAGAAATTGGCATGCACTGTAGTGTACATTTTGTCACTATTTAACACATTAAGTGGTAATAAACACTCGCATTAAGTTTTTCTACCCTTTTGATTTATTTTAATAATAAATAGTGTGAATGTACCAATGAATAATGTTCATATTCTTTAAATGTGTTTAATAAAGTTAATAAGCACTAAATGATACCTAGTGTATTGCGTAGTGTAACTTTTACACTTACAAATCAACTCTAATATTTTTACCCCTACACTAAAAAATTTACAAGGGCAAAAATTTTTACTGTGTAATTCGTGATTTGGGGAATTAGGTCATGCAATTAATTATGAGTACTTATCGGTTTTTCCAGATAATGACCCTTTTCACTCTTGGTTATCCTTGTTTCTTCTTCAGGTAAGGTGCTTCCTATTGGCAGGTGGTTGATCCGCCAGGTATGCTGTCACTTATCACTTCTCACTTAATCACTTTCGTAGGTATCTGTAAGGTGATCTTTATTTCACTGTAGATACTATGCACCAGTGGCGCGCAGTACCATTTAAAATGGTTTATGCAACAGAATCAAAAATTTCTTTCTTTGCCCAAGAGTAAATGGCGATTGGCGATTAAGATGATATTATATTTTTATTATACTTTTTAATAAAATTATAATTTATTTAATCGGAATTAAAATTAAATGGGAAAATATAAAAAATATCATTGTATGCACGCCACTGCTATGCCCTATAGTTTATTTACACTGTAGATGTATACTATTTAGTGGGTCGTGTATTTTGAGAGAGATATCGGTAACGTATGTCGTCATCAAGAGTTCGAACGTAAATACCTACCAATTTAAAAAAATATTTATTAATAAAAATAATTTCAACAGTGTCAAATTTTTAGCTTCAAACTGCTTCAGCCGAATTTAAAGGTGAAGTAAAGGTGCAACCTAAAATGGCCACCCCTAGCCCTAGCTTTTTAATACCCCCCACCGAAAGTGTATTAATGAAAATGAAGCCGCGTACTGGACCTATGATAAGACAATACGAGTCTAAAAATAGTGTGACCAAATTTGATGGTATGAATGATTATTCCTCATTTGACTTGGTTTCAACAAAAACTCCTAGACCTGCCGAAAAAATGTAAGTATATTTTTTGTTTTTATAGATACGAGCTCTTAATGTTTCGTGAGATCTAAAACAAATTTTATAATTGCGTTAAGATAACTTATACCGTTTTCAAGATACTTGGTCTTTTCTAAGATAATGAAAGATATCTCGATAACCGTTTTAGATATTTAAATTATGTTTTCACCATCCTGATCTACGTTAAATTTTATGAAATATTACAAAAAATTACAAATATATTTTTATTTGTTATTTATTTCTTTTTTTGTTTTTCTGGGTGCGTTTTTAAGATGTTTTTTTAATTTATTTGTGCTAGTCTAGTAAAAGATATCTTAAATATTTTCGAAATACAAATCCTTAAAATGCATTGTTTAAGAAATCTTTTACAATCCTAAACTTTCTAAAGTATTTAAAAAAATTCCGAGGGATCACCCACACCTGGGAATCCCTGGACATTTTAGAGGGGGAATTCCATAGGAATACAATGGAAATACATAGGAATACAATAAAATATAATGGGAATACATGGGAATCCCTGGACGTTTTCCCTTTGGGTGGTTGACCTCTCGAAAAATTCCAAATCCATAATTAAAAAAAGGTTAAACTTTTTTTGAATATATAGCAAAAAACCTTTATGTATTTTTTATTTTCGAGACCCGTCTTTAAAATATTTTGTTGTTTTTTTTTAATTTCATTGTGCTTTTAAAAGTAAAAATATCTTGGACTATTTTTGAGACACAACTCCTAAAAATGCATTGTTTAAGATAATAGAAGATATCTTGATAACGGCTAAAGATATTTTTTTACTCATAATCTTCCTTAAATTTACTAAACTATTGCAAAAAATTGCATATAATTTAAAAGAAAGGTTATTGCAAAAATATTCGTTTTTCTGTTTTTGAGGCACGTCTTTAAGATGTTTTGTGTTTTTTTTTAATTTTCATAGTCATTTTAATACACTCACAGGCAAAATAATCGATCCACACAAATTTGAAAGCCGTATATGACATGTCCAAGTATGGGATGATTCAAAAAAACTGTCACTGTCAATGACAGTCTGTCATCCTCCATAGGCTATGGATGGACCATAGCAACCTTAGTTATTTATACAAAAATATTGGAAATTGCAATGTTTTTTTAAAAAAATCCATATTTTCCACAAAAATAAATATATCAAGGTAAACCAAACACAAAACTATTAAAAATAGATGTGACTAGATAATTAAAATTTAATTTAGAACAATATACGGTTTTGCCACTCTACAGAGTGTCTTAAACTTATGGTAAAAAACATCTTTTTGTTTAAACCTGTATATTATAAACGTACGTGTATTTTTTAGTAATTTTTAAAATGTGAGCGATTCTCCATTAATGTATCTACAATATTCGTTAATATTTGTTTAAATCCGAATTCAAATAAAAAAGTTATTTGCGATTGAAATTCATCGAAAATTTGTGTGGATCGATTATTTTGCCTGTGAGTGTAGTAATATTGCCCTTGACTTGAACTATTTTTTAGATACAGGGACTTTTTCATTCATTGTTTAAGATAATGGGGGAGATCTCGATAACCGTTTAAGATATTTAAATTATGTTTTCAGCATCTTGATCTACGTTAAATTTTATGAACTTTTGTGCAAACTTGCAAATTTATAATATGAAAAAAAATTGTTTATTCTTTATATATTTTTTGGTTTTCTAGATTTTTTGTGTTCTTTTAAAATTTATTTGTGCTTTTAATAGTTAAAATGCCTTTAAGATATATTATACTATTTTTAAAATACAACAAGATAATTAATCTTAAATTTTCTAAAATCTTGAAAAAACTGCAAATCCATAAATTGGAAGAAAGGTTATTGCAAAAATGTTTTTGTTTTGTTTTTCGTTTTTTTGTTTTCGAGACACATCTTTAGGATGTTTAGTATTTTTTTTAAATTTCATTGTGCTTTCAATAATAATAATGTCCTTGACTTAAACTATTTTCGAGATACAGGGACTTTTTTAAGACAACCACTTAAAATGCATTGTTTAAGATAATCTTAATCTTAAATTTTCTTCATAATATGAAAAAAGTTTGTTTGTTCTTTATATCTTTTTTATTTTTCTACATCTTTTGGTTTTTTTTTAAATTTGTTTGTGCTTTTAATAGTTAAAATTCCCTTAAGATATTTTAAACTATTTTTGAGTTAGAACTCCTTAAAATGCATTATTTAAGATATCTTGATAACGGTGTAGGATAAATCATTTTTTTACAATTTTAATCTTAAATTCTCAAAAAAAATTGCAAATCCATAATTTAGAAGTTATTGCAAACTTAAAATGCATTCATTGTTTAAGATAATAAAGTATATCTCGATAACCGTTTAAGATATTTAAATTATGTTTTCACCACCTTAATTAAGGTGGTGAAAACATAATTTAAATATCTTAAACGGTTATCAATATTTCATAACATTTAACGTAGATTAATCTACGTTAAATGTTAGGTATGAAATATTGCACCAAATTGCAAATCCATAATATGCAAAAGAAGTTTTTTATATTTATGTTTGTTTTTCTAGATTCTTATTTTAAGATGTGTTTTTTTATTTTGTTTGTGCCCTTAAGATATCTTAAACTTTTTGATATATCTTGATAACGGTTTAAGATACTTTAATTTGGTTTTTACAATCTTAATCTTCTTTAAATTTTCTAAAATAATATTAATAGTAAGAGCTGCGTTAAGATATATTAAACAGTTTTAAGATGAGTCAAGATGTCTTGTTATTGTATACGTATTTTAAAAGTTATATAAATATAAGCAAAAACATTTGACATTTAAAATACGTTATTTTTAAGATACGCCCAAATGGAAAAAGAATATCTTACCAATGAATTTAAACTGGAGCAGGAGAAACTATCGAAAGAAGAAAAACAGGAAATAAAAAAGAAACTAAAAAGTTTAAAGGAAGATATGAGTAAGGTTCAACCATATATTTTTTTTATTGTGACATTTTTATTTTATTTTAGTAAGCATAAGAGATAATTCAATTTCTATGAAAATACAATCAAGAATGGAAGAAAGGGCATTAAAAAAGAAATCAGAATCAGTAAAATCTGAGAAAAAGCAGGAAATTATGTTAATAGAAAAAAAATACAGCGATTCTTTGCCTATAGGTATATTTTATAATAGGGTGGTTCAAAAAATAAAAGTTTGGAATATTTTGTCTCCACAAGTTTTTTTATTCGGATAACATTTGCAGGTCGTCCATAATTAAACACACATTAATAATATAAAACACTAAAATCAAAAACTACTATATAAGGCTTTTAATGGCCCAAAGAAGAATATGTTTGACAATTTTGGTGCCAAAATATTATATAATAAATATTCTACAATTTTTTTTTATAAGAACAGTTTTGTAATTCGTGCGTTTCGAGCCCTTGAAATGGCCGTAAACTGTATTTTTGGAACAAAAAACGCCATAATAGTACAAAATACAAGGCCTACTATGTCAGTTTTTAAGAGTCCATTTTTAAAAATTCATGCGAGGTGTGTTCAGAAAATCGGGAATTTTCGTTTTTTGAAAAAAATATTTATTTATTCGTCTTCATTAATGTTCTCCCCATTGGATATTATGCACATGTGACAGCTCTTCTTCCAATACTCGAAACACTTCCAAAACTCCATCTTTGGGATAGCCTTTAGTCCTTTCAGCGATGCGCTTTTAATGTCATCTATGCTTGCAAAACGACGGCCCTTTAAGGTTCTCTTTATTTTTGGGAATTGGAAAAAGTCAGACAGAGGCATGTCTGGCGAATATGGAGGCTGGGGCATCATTACAGTATTGTTTTTGGACAAAAATTTTGTTCAAAATTTAACAATTTTGGAACAAATTTTGCTGCCACGCGTTTCATACAAAAACATTTGAAAAAATTTCATGAGATGAGCCAATCGATATACCAACATTATCAGCGACTTCTCTGATGTTTATAACCATTTCTTCCACTTTTTCCATGTTTTTATCGGTTGTTAATGTGCTTGGACGTTCGGGGCGTACGTCATCTTCAACGTCTTCACGGCCATCTTGGAAACTCTTATACCACTTGTAAACTCTTGTTTTACTTATAGCAGACTCAATATAGGGCTTTGTTAACATTTCACAGAATTTATTTAATTTTTTAAACAAAATTGGATACAAATTCTTTGATCCATTTCTTTTAACGAACGAAAAATCGCCGAGCTCATAAAACACGTCTAACCTTAGCGGCTACCACAGACAAAGTAAACGATGAAAACAGCTAAAGTTTTTATCATACTTCGGGGGCATGTATACCAACATAATAAAGAAAATTTTATGACAACCGGACCCTCCGAACCCGCGAAATTTAACAATTCCCGTTATTTTCTGAACACACCTCGTATTAGCGATTTTTTTAAACAAAATCTAAACACGGCACTGGATTCACCACCCCTCAAAACGACCCTTTACTACATTTTATTGAAAATTTTTCAGTAGAAAAATGCACAATAATATAACTACAAAAATTTATTTTGTCAAGTTAACCATGAAAAAACATTGAAATAAAATTAAACTAATAGTAACATGGTACTATTACTATAAGTTTAATTTTATTTCAATGTTTTTTGCATGGATAACTTGACAGAATAAATTTTTGTAGATATTATTGTGCATTTTTCTACTTAAAATTTTTCAATAAAATGTAGTAAAAGGTCGTAAACACTTCTATTTCATGGTGAGTATTGAGGTGGTATTGAGTAAAACATGAACACAAATGAACATAAACATAGACCACAGTTTAAGTATACTTTTCTCTTTTTACCTAACACGGTATTTATTATTTTTACTGATAGAATTATTAAAAATAAATAAATTTTATGAAATATAATTTTCAAAATTTTCACCTCAACGAGGCATCCGAAGATATTATCCTGCTAAGCCAAGTTTTTTTAGCATAAATACTATAACAAAAAGACAAATTTTGGTTACCCAGTCCCTATAAAATTAAAAAAAATATGTTAAACAATTGACATTAATGAAATACATACCTTCTGGAAGACCAGACACAAAAGTGTGGAGGCAAGATTCAACACTGTTTTTTTTTCATACAATTAAATTTACATTAAATTTACTAAAAAATTTTATTTTAGATGAAAAAATGTTAACGTTACAAGTAGCAGATATTTCGATGAAGAGAGAAAAAGACACATCTGCGGGTAAAAAATACATTTTAAAATAGGTATTTATGTCATAAGGCTGAAAAGTGAGTCTTTTTGTGCTAAGCATAATATAATAAAAATTATTAAAAGTATAAAGTGAGGTTTGATAGCTTCAGAGTTGTCAGCAGATATCACTTTTTTGATTGGTCCTAAAGGTTTTTTTAGAGACTAGGATGTAAAAAACTTCATCTGATTGGTCTAAATTATTTTTACAGCCTAGGAGATAATCGAATACTTTGGTAGTGAGCGTTGACAATAATAAAGCTTAAATTTTAGAACGCTCGAAGATAAAAGTATTTTTTATTTATTAATTTTTTTAGTTGATGATTCCACTTCTGCACCTTCAAAATCGCACACTGTTATACATGGTATAAATTTTTTTTTTTTATTTTTTATGTTTTAAAATTATATTCGTTTATAGATAAATCAACTCTTCCATGGGATGCCTCTCATTGTAAGTGTTTTTTCTACTCCCACCTGTAAAATACCCATTACCGTACATGTTTCCATGACACTAAGTGATCTTTTAAATACACACTTATATAAGACTGTGGTCGGCAGTAAACTAGATAAAGCATTAAAAATTTCGCTTGGAGACTCCACCGTGGAGTGCCCATAAAACATTCTCTTCACGTTCACTGTAAAAAAACTGCTTCTATATCGGATTTAAACGATTGTTAGTCCATTTTGAAGAGATAAATTTTACATTTGCCACCGATAATACAGTTTTCCTTTCTTACTGTTACTCTTTTTTTGTATAGATGTTGCTCTATACAAATATTTATTTTAAATCATATTAGATAATAATAAGTAATTGTAGTAGAAAAAGTAAAGTATGCAACTCGTTTAATATATGTTATATAAATATTTAATTTTTATTTAGACCAAAAAGACGATACAGGCTATTCTTCTGGGATAGGTATATATCCAAAAAAACATTTTTAAACCATCACTAATAACTTTATAATTAATTTTTTTAATAGGATTTTCCTTGACATCGACGTTGGAAAGGTCAGGTCTTCACCCCATGATACATGGTATGAAAAACAAATATCAAAAGTATACAAAGTTCCAAAATTTGGTTACAGGATATCTATACAAAAACATATTCTTTAGACCAAATAAATAAACATTTTTTAAGTAAATTTATTCAACAGTCGATTTTTACGTAGAAGAAAATTCTCTTTAACCCTGGAGTCAATCCATATTAAATCAACCCATTTAAATAGGTTGCTGACAATTTTTTTTATTTTAACTATGGGTATAATAATAATACATAGATGTATTATCTTTTTTTTTTGTAAATGTTGTATTTTGTAATGTGTATTGTGTTTGACTTTGTGGCTGATCTCAGAAAAGACACTTTATTGGGTTCTAATAAGTTGTTCAAATTTCACTGAGACTACCTTTTTAGCTAGATATACTAGACTATACTAAACAAGTGTAGATATTATTGCTTGTAGTAAAAATCTAAAAAATGTATTTTCAAATATTATATATTATTCCTTTACTGTTAAAAGTCTGAACAAAGATAAAGTATGTTAAACAGGGTGTCTCAAAAGTCTTGCTTCGCTCGCGCATCGTACTAATTCTCTTTCACCCTCCCTGCTGTATGTATATTTAGACTATATCCAGAAAAAATATTTAAGATGAGTCTAAGTTTTATCGTTAACATTTTTAATTGTAAAAGAGATAGTTTAGTATTGGAAACGTTACCTATTCACATTTTTTTTGTTTATGTAAAATTAAGCGAGCCTATATACAGGGTGTTTCACATTCGTGGTCCATTAGAAGTTTCTGAAGGACGAAAAAAGATATCGATTTGAAATTTTAAAAGCGTTTACCGGAATACAAACAGTATTTGCTAATTTTGAAAAAAATTAAATAGTAAAGCACTTAGTGCTATAGCTAGACTATAGTCTAGCTTATAGAAAACAATAAAATATAAAATTTATTTTATGAAATATTTTAATAAAAAAAAGAATGCGATTTTCCCTTTATTATAACAAAAAAGTTTAAGGCTATTTTTGATTAACGCGCATTTCTAAAATTTTAACGAAAAAAATTAATAACTCATAAACTATTTACTTAAGGTATAGGACATGGTATAATACTTTGAAATTAATAACTCATAAACTATTTACTTAAGGTATACTGCCCTACTATGGAGAAAGGCAGTAACTGCCAAACAAGAAATTTGTGGAAAATTAGCATAAACTACATTTTTATAAAAAGCAGTAGGTATTTAATTGATTTTCTTAACTTATGAGATATTTGACTGCATTTCTGTGTTGAATTCGGTTACAAAATGTCCATAGCTTTACCATAGCACAAGAAAACGCATTTTGCATTTTTTTGCAGTTACTGCCTTTCTCCATAGTAGGGCAGTATAGGACATGGTATAGTACTTTGATTACTGTGCATCTTTGTTATATTTGCTTGATAATGCATCATTAGATTCACTACAAAAACTTCAAAATAGGGGAATGCGTATTATTTTAAGATGTAGTAAATGTACCTGTATTAACTTAATGTTAAATACTTACAATGGCAATCAGTACGTAAACGAATAAACTATCTAACGCTTACTTTTATATATAAAATAAAAAATAATATTGCTGCCCCCTATTTACATGAAAATTTAGTATTAAACAACTTTCATGCATATAACACAAGAGGAACCAATAACTTTTATATTAATACTACAAATACTTATGAATTCATTATTTTTTAAAGGGCTTTAGCATTTAGAAATGAATACAACTTGTTACCACAAGAAATAAAAAATTGTGAGACTTTAGCAACCTTTAAGAGAGCTTTATGTGCATTTTTGTTAAATTAAAAATTGTAGGTATTATGTTTAATTTTTTTTTGTAAATAATTATTGTTAGATTAGATTGGGTGTTAAAATACAGTGTAATTTATTTAAAGATGTATTAATGTTTTTATAATTGTTTTTATTGATTGTATATTAGGATTTCTTATTTTATAAAGATTTATTATTATTATTATAGTAATTGTACTTAGAATTTTATGTAGAGTTTAAAAATGTTAAAATATATGGGGTGTTGTATTTTAAATAACAAAGTTAATGTCACTTCCGGTTAAACCGGAAGTGTCATTTTGTATAAAATATTTTAGAAAAATAAAGTTGAATGGATTATAAACGCTTTTAAAATTTTAAATTGATATCTTTTTTCGTCCCTCCGAAACTTCACGAATGTGGAACACCCTGTATATTAAATGGAAAATATTGTACATTTCATGCTAAAGAATAACAAGTGTTAACAAGGTTTTTTTTACAAATAAATATCTTTAAAAACCAAGAAGCCAAACCCAAACCTCTGTAAAATGCAAAATAGGCTGATGCAGCAATACCAAATGACAGCTCACAAAAAAACAAAACATCTAAAAAGTTAATAAATACTCTCTGAGTATAGTACAAACATAGTTAGGAATTAAAAAAATTGTCAGCAATCATTATTGGTTAATTTGATATGGATTAGCCTCTGTGTTTTATCGTATAGAAAAAATAATACACAGATGTTTTCTTAGTTGCCTAAAATAACATAATTTGCAATAACGAGTCAAGGACTTTTTTCCCATTGATTAGCGAAATCACGTACCTTAGTTTTAAAATATACGAGGTATACCTATAATAGGTCTTTTATAAAAGACCAAAATACAATTATCTTATATTTTGCTTATGTAATAAAATATTTTGTAGAATCTGTTGCAACCATAAGGAATACTCTCATTGACCCGTCCGTCCCAGAACCCGTCACACCCCCCGAGCCCGAACCCACCACCATTCAACCTGCAACACTGAGTCCAATTTCCGAAGAAAAAGGTTTAAAATTTAAAAAAAAACAAGAAAATTAAATTAAAACTATTTTTTTTTAGAAATTAAATCTCAATTTTTCACTGGCGGTGAAGGAAAAACTACATTTACAATAGGTATAATCATATTTCAAAACTTTTTTATTTTAAATAATTTACGCAAAAATTATTAAAAATTTGGTGTTAAAAAAAACATGTGCCCTTGAAAACAGATTAGTGAAACTTTCTTTGTCAATAATTATCGATATTATAATAGGTATAAATGGTATGTTGGTATTTTGGTAGGTATTCGCACCTCTAGTATGTAGTTTACTTCGATATTCAAAGTATTTAAATACTTTAAAGAATACTTAACATAACCTAGCAACCAAGCTAGAAACAGGTGTTGGATTAAGTCGTAATTCTTGACACATCTGTTATAACATCGCGTTTTTTCAAGGCCATCCCCTTTCAGTGAGAATATTCTTAGGATCATGCTACATTTCTTCTAAAGAACATGCTTAAAAGACATACCTATAGCATGTTCCTAAGAATATTCTTACTGGCCTATAGGCAGGTTCTTAGAAATTAGTCTACTATAAACAAATGCTTACAAAGTAATTGCTATAGAAAGTTAATTTATGAATATTCCTGTTAAACATATTTAGTTCATAGGTAACTGCAGTTACCTATATAATATTAAAATATACCATAAACTACGTATACAGGTATACACCTATACTTAAGTACCTAATTAGTAATTAGTATTAAATACTAAGTAAAAAACACAATCCAAAATATTTTTTTATAGGTAGTTATTTGTCAAATTAAAACAATATTCTTATATTATATCACGAGAACTATGAATTTAATCGGTTAAACTAGGCTCAGTAGTTTTTTGTTTGGTTTTTGTTGGAAAATGTTGAATGCAAAATAATTTAATAAAATCACGAGACCGCGTCGAGGGGTTTTATTTTTAATTATTTTTTCATGAAACTATTTTCCAAAAAGAAAAATCAAATAAAAAACTTATTGAGCATAGTTTGACAGATTAAATTTATAGGTTGAGTGATATACGTCTAGATTATTTCTCGAATTAAAGGAAACTATTTAAAAATTCATAAAATCTGACGTATGTGTCAAAATTTATAAATATTTTTTTAAAGAAAATTCCAATAATTTAAGGTATGTAATAAGTAATAATTGATATTTCGTAAAATAGATAACTTATTTTTTATTGTTTTTAAAAAAATGTTTGTTAAAACTTGTAAATAACACCATAAAATCGTAAACAAAAATCCAATATGGAGGCTAAAATTTAATCGCTGTTAAATAGTTCTAGTAATTTAATCGCTTATTTAAACGAAATTTATTCGAAAATTCAAGGCTTTTGATTGGTTCATATTATTTCATTATAATGAGATTATTTCATTATAATGAGGGAAATAATCAATAACAAAAATACTTTTACTATAGGTATTTTATTTTATGTTAAAAATAAAAATTTATTAATTTTTTTACCGATGTTTTATTTCTGAATTAACATTTTTATATACAGTGCTTGCAAATCCAAGTCCGACCGCCTTGGGAAGGATCGTTGTTCAATACCCGCGTGAAAAGAATAAGGATAGAATACCAAACAGAATTTGATTGGTCAGAGCCTCAAGCGTGCGTATTGTAAGCGCCTTCTGTTTGGCGTTCTATCCTTGTTATTTTCACGCGTCCTTCTCAAACCGGTCGGACTTGTGTTTGCAAGCACTGTATAATAATCCTAACTATCTTCAACTTCAATTTAATCTGACTTATCCCACAAAATTTTCCAATTTTACTTGTTATGAAATAATGTCATAAAACTTATGGTTTAGAGGTCAAATTGTTTATTTAATATTTTTAAATAAATATATATTAATATATCGCAAAATTTAAGGGGACGACAAATACATTTCACTGTCATATTATGACAGTGAGGCGCATCTGTCTCCTAAAGAATTTTACGAATGTAGAAAACAACATATTAGAACGTGGGTATCTGACATATTTGGAAATATTCTCAAAAGCTTCCTAGAAGCTCTATAAGAAACCTTCTAAGAACATTCCAAAAACGTATTCTTAAAATGTTCTTAGGATGCTTTTTAGGAAGGTTTTAAGAAGCTTTTAAGAATCTAATTGCATCATTAAAAGGGTTTCTATTGAATGTTTTAAAAGTCCCTAAGAACATTCTTAGCAATAAGGGAAGGTTCTAAGAATATTCCATTATTCCAGGTCATATCTTCTTAGAAGATTCAATCAAATTTTGCTATCAGGGTCAAAGCGTTTTGAATCTTCCGTTTTTTAAAATCCTGTAGCAGTTTGTTATTCCCCGTCTGCAAAGAAGTTTTCACACAAACCTGACGATCTAAATCAAGCTAGATCAGCTAGATCAGATCGATTGAAGCTCTTCATGTAAAATTTTCTAAACCCAATTTTTTTATTCCAGGAAAAACTTCAACTACAAAAATGGGTTAGTTTTTTAAAAAAGATTATTAATATTTTTGTTAAATAATCAAACTTATGATATTTTCCAGATGAAGAGGAAGTTGTAGACGCTACCATGGGCAAAACAACTATTCAAAAGAAGGACAAATCTACGAAAGAAAAAGGTAAATTATGAAAATTATCAAGATATAATAATGTAATATTTTAGAAGGAATTAATAAAGAATCGAAAATTGTGTTTTTATTTGTATTTTAGAGACCACCAAAGGAAATCAAGACGGAAAAGATAAAAAAGGTAAATTCAGAACACAATGTTAAAACCTCTTTTTAAAATATCCTTGGCACAAGCTAAACTTCAGTTTAAGTGTTACTCAGGTAAATTAAATTCAACACCCTGTACTTTCAGATACTCCCAACGAAAAGAAAGATGGTGAAAAAGGTGGGGTTAAAAAAATTGCATTTTAGTATCCAAAAAATATTAATATTAAATATTTACAGGGGGTGATGATGACAAGGATAAGGACAAAGGTATGATATAAAGTGTGTTACACAAATTTGTAAGTTTAATACCTTTGAATTTTTAGATGATGATATGGAAGATTTTAAGGATGAAAATGCCATAGAAACCTATTTAACTAAACAATTTAGAAAGAAAGTTTCACAGGTTTGTTTTTTGTATTTTGACAACACAAAATCGTCTTCAGGTGAATACTGAATAAGTTAAGTAGCTACAGGCCTATTTATATTCGAGCAACTGATCCAAGGTCTCATCTGTTTAACTATAGTTCCAAACGTTCCTTATCTCCACTGAAGAAAGTCGGGGTTCTGCTCCAATACGCTTCGCTGCACCTGGATTTTCCAGTACACACGACTTACGAGGTGTGCTCAGAAAATATCGGGAATTGTTAAATTTCGCGGGTTCGGAGGGTCCGGTTGTCATAAAATTTTCTTTATTATGTTGGTATACATGCCACCGAAGTATGATAAAAACTTTAGCTGTTTTCATTGTTTACTTTGTCTGTGGCAGCCGCTAAGGTTAGACTTGTTTTATGAGCTCGGCGATTTTTCGTTCGTTAAAAGAAATGGATCAAAGAATTTGTATCCAATTTTGCTTAAAAACTGAAATAAATTCTGTGAAATGTTAACAAAGGCCTATAGTGAGTCTGCTATAAGTAAAACAAGAGTTTATAAGTGGTATAAGAGTTTCCAAGATGGCCGTGAAGACGTTGAAGATGACGAACTTCCCGAACGCACAAGCACATTAACAACCGATAAAAACATGGAAAAAGTGGAAGAAATGGTTATAAACCATCAGAGAAGTCGCTGATGATGTTGGTATATCGATTGGCTCATCCCATGAAATTTTTTCGAATGTTTTGGGTATGAAACGCGTGGCAGAAAAATTTGTTCTAAAATTGTTAAATTTTGAACAAAATTTTTGGCCAAAAACAATACTGTAATGATGCCCCAGCCTCCATATTCGCCAGACATGCCTCTGTCTGACTTTTTCCTATTCCCAAAAATATAGAGAACCTTAAAGGGCCGTCGTTTTGCAAGCATAGATGACATTAAATGCGCATCGCTTAAATAACTAAAGGCTATCCCAAAGATCGAGTTTTAGAAGTGTTTCGAGTATTGGAAGAAGAGCTCGGAGCTGGCACATGTGCATAATATCCAATGTGCACTATTTTGAAGGCGACAACATTAATGTAGACAAATAAATAAATATTTGTTTCAAAAAACGAAAATTCCCGATATTTTCTGAACACACCTCGTATATATATAACTGGACCTGTAGCTACTTAACTTATTCAGTGTTCACCCGAAGACGACTGGAGATACTTGCAATGTTCAAATTAAATTTTTAATAGATTTCAGCCACAACTTCTTATAACCCCAGGGATACATATGTGTGTCCCCAAATTATGTTGACCGACTCTGAAATATTAGGCCAAGCTAATTTCGACAAGCTAACACAAAAATATGGCCCCATTGAGGAAGCACCTGTGAAGAAGAAATTTGCCAGAGGCACCTTACAAAGTCATTCGTTTACAAAACTAACGCAGACTTTTATAAAGGATTTCTACTTTGGATCAAAAGCAGGGACCATGCACAAATGTAACTAAAAATATTAATTCAATATTTGGGGTTAGGTACTATGCTCCACACCTCAAAGTCCCACCACGTGACCACGTACGGAACGCAGTCTTTTGAAAATTTGGCATTTAAGGCTTTTCAGGTTATGTATCTGTCAAAGTATAGTCAACGAAAGAAATAATATTATGTTTAGGCGTTAAAAATGTATAAATCTTTATAACATTAGAATAACAATGGATGGTTTAAGAATTTAAGAAAATAAATTCTGCATTTCATGAAATTTTAAAGTGTATGGTGCCAAATAAGTAATATTTTTGTGCATTTGGTCTAAATATCTGGATTTCTCCATAAAATAATTTTAACTAAACAGCATTTATTTAAAAAATCTAGCTTCTCTATTATGGAATAAGAATATCTGTAGTAAAGGTAGGTTAATATATTATAACAAAAATATCATCTAATTTTGTAATTTTAAGGTTAGTAAAATTTATTTTGACCAAAATAAATAAGTATTTTGAATTATTTAAAAGACTGTATAATATGGTATTTAAAAATGTGGTAGTTTTTCTTATCCAGCTTAAAGTGTACCGACATAAAGTTTTATTAATACAAAAAGCTTCGACTGAATTTGATCTACATCAAAAAATCATTATAACTTTAAAAATTTTAATAAATCACATGTCATGGGAGTATTAAATATTTTTACATTGCAAGTTTCTCTAAAAATTGTTTGTTTTCTTATAATCTAACTTAAAGTAAGTATGCCGAGAGGTATGCACAAGTTTGGTCGTTAGAAGTATAAAAGCTTCAATTTAATTTGAACTATATTCAACAATTATTTAGTATACCTATATTTATTTATGACCATATTAACACACTCTTTCAAATAACCCACTTATTTATTTTGGTCAAAATAGATTTTTCTAACCTTAAAATACAAAATAAGATGATATTTTTTGTTCTTATACATTAACCTACCTTTGATACAGATATTCCTATTTCATAATAGAGAAGTTAGATTTTTTTTAATAAATGATGTTTAGTTAAAACTATTTTATGACCCAATGCTGCAGGCCCGTTCCTGGGGTGTCTGGCGCCTGCGTGCAGCTTTCGTTGGTGCGCCCCTTTTATATTTAAATATAATACATTAAATATTTGAATTTTAAGCCGTAAAATTTAAAAAATATATATTTTGCGACAAACTGGCAATATGTAATTGAAAATGTAAAAAAAAACCGCTTAAATTAAGTATAAAAAATATTTATTAAATTACCAAACAAACAAGTAGTAACATAAGGGCATCTATTTTTTTGGAAAAAAATCGAAAAAACACGTTGCTAAGTAATATTTTAACAAGAAGCATGAGTGCTGGTGGCAACAAAAATACGAGTCGAAGACGAGGATTTTTGCAACTACACGAATGCATTTTGTTAAAAAATATTACTTAGCATTGTGTTTTTTCGATTTTTTTCACAGGAAAAATTAGATGCCCGAATGGTATTTGACAAGACTATTTCATGAGTAACAGTTAACAATTAAAATATAATTTTTGGACAACAGCTGTCAAGTTTTGCCGTACAGTTTTTCCACCTAGAAACCATTTGTAGTTCAAAATTGCGCGTTTGTGATTGGTGGAAATTAAGAAAAGGGAAATAGTCAGTGATAAAAATACTCTGAAGAAAACAAGAAAAACAATATAAACAATATAATAACTACAACTGGTTTTTAGTGACGTACTCTTTAAAAATGACTAGTTTTCAAAGTAAAAAAGCAGTCACTAATAACTTTAGTCCACAGCAATTTGTAACCCGGGTATTTACCAGCTTATTATTATGTATAATTGTCCCCTGAATCCGAAAATACCGTCAAAAATTATAAAAGTAAAGCAGTTTTTAAGATATAGGCAATACCATATTATATGGAAAATTTACTAAATCTCAAAAGCGTTCTATAGAAAGTATACTTTTATAACTTTTGACGACATTTTCGGATTCAGCGGACAATTTTACATAATAGTTGACTGCTAAATATCCGGGATTCAAATTGCTATTAACAATAATTATTAGTCGCTGCTTTTTCGCTATTGCAATTAGACTAATTGAATTTTTTGTAATTTTTGACTAATTCAACTGCAACTATCAAACAAATACTAAAGATAATATGACCATTTCTCTCCTTTTATTTTGATCCTTATATCAAAACAAAATAAGCAGCCAATATCAAAGCGGCAAAAGGCGCTTTATAGCGACCGAAAAAAAGAGCGGCCGACGCAAAAAAGCAGAAATCTTTATCCAATGTATGTTTAAGTATCATATGCAAGAAAGTTTATCGTTACAAAGTACTGATTGACTCTTTGATTTTGCGCCCCCGAAATGTTGCGCCTGCGTGCGTGCACGCACTGCACGCTCGCCAGGAACGGGCCTGCCAATGCACAAAAATATAACTTACATTGCACCTTACAATTTGGAATTTCATTAAATGCAGTTTTTATATTCCTAAATTCTTAAACCAACCATTAATATTGTGATACTATAAAGATTTATTAACTTTTAACGCTTAAACATAAGCGGTAACAGTATAAATATTATTTCTTTCATTGACTATACTTTGACAGATACATAACCTGAAAAGCCTTAAATGCCGTACGTGGTCACGTGGTGGGACTTTGAGGTGTGGAGCATAGTACATTACAAGGTCTTTTTTCATTACAAAACTTGTTATGCCATCTGAAAGTACCATTTTCCCCCTTTAAAATCTTTTCGATTTTTTTTAATATCCTTTCTACTCCTAGTAAAATGTCTAGTGGTATTTTTAATTCTTCGGAAAACAGCGCATGAAAAACAATAGAGGGCAGATTTTGTACAAATTTTGTGTTTTTGTAGTCGATGAAAATTTAAAAGTTAACGGAAAGCAAGGTATTTGTATACCCATAGCTGCATATTGCTACGCTTTTTTGAAACATCCCATAAAGTGGCAGACAGAAGAGATTGATGAAATTATGGTGTGTGGGACAAATCTTTATAAAGAAAGCAGGAATAATTTTAAAATTGAAGATGAAAGGGAGTTGACTTATCAAGAAATGGAGAGATATTGCTTTTATGGTAAGTACGAATTTCATGTGAAAACTTTTTTAAGATATTCTAAAACCGTTTGAGATTCTGGTTTTAATTATCCTAATTTACAAACAAAAAAGTTATACAGTGATCGTCAAAAATATGGAACAAATTCATTAAAAGTTATATTTATATTTTTTATATTTTAGGTAATAAAAAAATTAGATTCATAGTAGACGAGCCTATTGTCTCTGGGTTTATATTTTCCGGAGACAAAACGATCTTCAATTTAACTAAAGCATTGCACATATTTTTCTCGAACCAAACTGCAGGAATTCTGGTGTCAAACGATGTACATATCGCAATCTGGAAGGACAATTATTTTTATATGTTTGACGGGGTTCATCGTACCAAAGATATGTACGTTATCGATTCTGGAGTGGCTAATGTAGCGAATTTTTATGACATTAATGGTCTCGTTACCATATTACTGCAAAGGTAAATATATTCTGTGCTTAAAGTACTTTTCGCCAACAATGTTGGCATCTTTAGAAGCGAAGTGTAACTAAATGTAACTGGTAAATCTACCATATTTATATTAATTATAAGCTAAGGTTGACTGAACCGTCAAGGGGCACAGTTTACTAAACCTGTGGACCGTAACCGCTTCAATGAACACCATCATCATGTATATGTTGAGCAACATTCGATTTCTCTGTCCTACCAAATCTAGCATGGGCCAAGTTCTCTTTAAACCTTACTTGGATGGATCGTTTAGTTTCTCCAACATATTTCTTGTCACAATCTTGACTGTTTATTTCGTAAATCTCCGACTTTTCAATTTTAGGAATCTTATCTTTGGGGTTGTCTAAAAAGCTCTGAAGGGTGTTACTGCTTGAACTAAAAGCAATTTTGAAGTCCAGTTTTCGAAAACTTCCTTGCAGACCTTGGGGTTCGAAAGGAATACTCAGAAACTTGACTTTTGTGGGCTCTGTTGGCTCTGTTTGAAAAGTCGTTAATCTAGAAAGGCGAGACTTTAATTGTATTTAATTTACTAACTCATCTGCTAAGGTGGCTTCAAAACCATTGTCTCTAGCAATGTCTTTTATAAAACTGAGCTCTTTCTTGTTTCTACTATTACTAACAATAAAGTTAAAACTAGCCTGCTTATGTTGTGTGCAGTGCAGAGTCTGAAGTGATGTAACGTGCAGTGCTTATAGGTTTTCTGTAAATATCGAACTCTAGAGTATTCTTAGATCTTATCACTAGGGTATCTAAAAATGGTAGCTGGCGATCTTTTTCTAATTAAAAGGTGAATTTAATAGAGGGAATATAATTATTCAGTTTTTGCTACAACTGGTGATATTAATTTTGATTCCTTAAAGTCTTTAATAAAATGTCTGTGATTAATATACTATGTATTTGTATATATATATTTTTATATTTATATCTTTGTAATCATACTTGGTATTTAACTTCTTTTTTTTATGTTGTTATATCTTTATCTTAACATTTTTTCTTTTTACATTTCCTGTAATTGGGTGTATTCCTGTTGGAAATAAATTTTATTATTATTATTATTATAAGCTCCAAGCGTTTTGATCGAAAATAGCAAAGATACCGTCTACGTATTTTAACCAAATCCTCGGAAAATACCAATAGCTACACTAAGGTCCTTCTTAAAGCGGCTCATGAAAAGATCGGCTAAAAAAGGACGCAAGGAGTTTCCCATAGAAGTCCCTTCATGCTGTTTACAGAAACAACCGTTGACTTGAAAACTGGTTTGCCGCATGCAGGCTAATTTCAAGTATTTAGCAACAGTCTCATTGGAAAAATTATTTTCTTTGAGTAAATCCTCTAGATAAGTCAATGAAAGTCAGTGGCGGCTCGTCGTATAAAGCAACTAAGGCCGGGCCTCACATGTTAAAATTATAATAAATGGTGGGCCATCTATAAGTTGAATTTTAAACTACGTGCTATTAATGAAGCTTTCAACTTAAGCGCCATGAATTGCTGACAGTGGTTTAGTTTTAACCTTCCGATTACAAAATATGCACCGAATAAATTTGGATCAACGTTTCGAAATACTCAAAACTTACTTTGAATGTGACTGTGATCGCAGAGACGGCAAGAACATTGCGTTTGGAAGAAATGAGGCGCCGTGAAACCAAAGTATTACAAATTTGATCAAAAAATTGCGCAGAAATAGAATGCTGGTGGACATAAATGTTTCGCATGCTCGTCCTAGACGTATACCTGAAGCAATCGCTGCTGTGGCCGAAAATGTACGCATGAACGCGTCAACATCAACTCGGCGCAGATGTCAACAACTCGGCCTTTCCCGTACCACTCTGAGGATGATTCTTCACAAAGACCTCGGTATGTTTGCGTACAAAGTCCAGCTTGTTCAGGAGTTAAAGCAAGTTGACCATCCACAACGTTTTCGCTTTGCTGAGTGGGCTTTAAACCAGTTGAACGATCACCCTAATTTTGCAAGAAATAAGGCGCATTTTTACCTCGGAGGTTAGTTCAACAAGCAAAACTGTAGGATTTGGGCCACGGAAAATCCACACGTCGCCGTAACAAAACCTATTCACCATTTAAAACAAAACTTTCAAGCTCAAATTGCCTAAATAGAGCAGCAAACTTTTGACAAAGTGCTCGAAAATTGGTGTTCCAGGATACTAGACGTTAGACGTAGTCGGATACTTTGGCTCCCGATGCCATGGCAACGGGTCGGTGCGCGCGGATATTGTTTTGTAATTTTATTGAGGTTAAAGACGTCGTATTTTTAGGTTATAGACATAATTTTATTTAGCCTGTTTGCATTATAATTATTATAATATTTAAAATTTAAATGTATGTCCGTGCGTAGAAAAAGTATTAAAGATGAAATGATGTGAAGCTATAGGAGGAAAAAGTAAATAATAGTTATAAGCGAATTTTACAAACGAAATTGTTTATAAAGAAGCTAAAGATGATGAAAATTTGATTATTTAATGTACCTATAAGAAGTGATTTAATATACTAAGCTAATGGTTGGATTCCTGGTATAGAGATATATGTACCTACCTGTATTTCTCAATAATATCCATCGATTGGCCCCTTTATAAGGGAATAGAGGAATTTATATCGACTAGGAAGTTATACTGAAAGTGGTCCACTTTAAAACTTGTATCTGTGTCAGTAAGAGAACAGACTCTCTTGAGAAAGAGTCAAAGAAGATGATTTTTATTGAAGCCTTATCAAGTAAAGGAATTTTATAGTATTTTTATTAACATATAATTATATTTTAATTTTTTTTCAGCTGAACTAAGAATGAATTTATGTGAATTGTAAAAAAACATTTACAAAATTAAAAAATTTACGACAACAGTTAAATTTCATTCTGGTAAAGAGATGGAAATAGCTCTGTATAAGATTTTAAATTAAAAATGTTCAAACTGTAATAGATAGTTTTATATTGAGTCACATAATAGTAGAATGCATATTGGTTCTTTAGCACTAGAATATGTTTTGAATTCAAAACATATTCTAGAGATGTATTCGTTACATAATGAACATTTCACTTTATTTAAGCACATATAAATTAAAAATTAAATTAAATTATACTTTAAAGTATTTAACTTAAGGCAACCTAAATAAATAAAGTCCATTTTTTAAAAACTTTGTTTTATTGGCTTTTGAAACAAGTGTTAGAGAAAATAAAAAAAACAAATTTTACAATGTAATATGTAATTGTCGGCTTCACAAGCAATCCAAGTAATTCCATTTTTTGCCCAACAACGCTAAAACCGCTGATTATGTCAGATGTAATAATATGTCAGATAAAATATGAAATAAAATTGACTTTAAATTCTTACTTACCTATATATTTTTTTCAAATTTAAATTAAAGTCAACTTCAGCCCGTGGGCGAAATGCTATTTTGCCCACCGGTTAAAGTGAAATGAAATGGGAGTCAAAAAAATATTTTTGTCTCCTCTATTATAATAATAACTGATTTGGAAGTTACGTGGATTGCTGGTGAAGCCGACGATATTAAAATATAAAAGATATATGTATGTATTGCAATTAAATGTTCTTATTTAAAACTAAAGATAAGGCAATGTTTACAGATTCCTCTGTATCAGGCTTCGTTATGCGATTTTTATCTCTTTTTTTTATTTTTCTTGATTTCTTGTTAATGAACCGCATTTGCGGATTGATTTTTTTATTGTTTGATTCAGAATTTTTTTCTATAAATTGATGATCTTTGTTTTGAATTAAACGAATTGCATTCAATTTTGGTTTCACGGAACTAATCGAGTCTTTTATTAAATCTAGTTCTTCTTGTGTCTCTATGCTGTTAAGTAGTTGGTTTAAGTCTTGAATTAAATTATCTTTTTGTTTTTTGATGGAAATTTCGCAGGATTTCTTTTTTGTCAAATGTGAAACCAGCTTTCGGGATTGTTCCATTTCTTCCGCATTTTGGGGTATAACAATTTCCAAATTTCCTGAACTTTCGTCTCTGTCATCAACGCCGTCGTTATCCATAACATGACATACACTTTGGTGATTCTCTTTAAGAAATCGGCATACTAAATGAATGTGTTTACATAGGTTCCATTTAATAGAATTATCTAAGCAGGAACAGACATAACGGTGTATACAACAACTGCAATCTGTGCAAACAATTTTACAAGAGCATTGATTATCTTTTAGTTCGACAAAATATTGTTCCATAGACGTTCTTGAGGAATTTACGTACCAACCATGACCATTTTCGCTTTGGACAACGTCCTTTGTAACAAGGGTTAAACTTTGAAGATGTCTTTTACGCAGATCTCTTATTTTACTGGTTACCTTTCCCTTATGCAACATAATTAGTCTATCAAAGAACTTATCTTTAATAAACTTCATTAAAACATGAATACATTTATCTAGTCTCTTAATATGTCTCCCTTGTAAATAAATGTATTTTATCGTTTTGTGCATACGTTCTATATGCATGTTCGTATTGAGTCCACAATGAACCCTAAAACAATAAGCCCAATTTTCAATATTTTTCAAATAGTTATCCCTAAAATAACAACCAAAATCATGGCTATCGGGATCATTTAACAATTTTCTTAAACCTTCTTCAAGTAAAGTTCTAAACGTTTCGTGGTTCGTCTCCTGCAACAGTGTCCTAAGTAGATGGTATACTTCTATCTGTTTTTCCTTTGACTTGACTTTTGACAACTGCTTCCTCCAAGCACGATCTACGTGCCACGTACAAAATAATCGTTTTTCAGGAACGCCCATAGACAGTACCCAGGCATTGAAAAACGATTCGGCCATATCCGTCATAAATACTTTTGGGCTTAAGGTACCGGTAGTCTTTTTAATGGTTGAAAAAAATATATTTAAAGCGGTTTTGTCTGAACGATTTGTTATAAGAAATGAACAGGGTAACCCTTGTCTCATATCATCTATTACCATTATAGTTATCAGTTCAAAACCGTATGCATTTAGACCATGTGTTCCGTCCATGCAAATGCAATCACTTGAAAATTTCTTTAACATTTCACATTGAAGCTCGTTCATAATTATTAACATGAAATCCTCAGATCTTAATTCAGGAAAATCTTCAGATAATGTATCTTGAGCCTTATAAAATAGAACTTGGTCTTGCATTTCCGTAACTAACATATCTATACTAACTGCATCATTTTTGTGACGACTAACATGTCCATTTAAATTATAAGCCCTTTCAATATTTCTTAGGTCTTGTTTTGTAACTAAATGTATTCGTTTCAATTCTTCATCAGAAATTGAATCGCGAATCTAAAATAAAATACATACATTTAGAAAATATATACATTTGTAGCTATTAAGAACACATTGAATCTAAATAAAACATAAAAAAACATTTTTTATCTTTAAGTACAAGCAAAGGCATAGATTTGTCTTTATTTTAATTTTGGAGAAAAAAAATTAAAATATTAGTAGGTAAATACAAACAACAGTGACAGGGTGCTGGGAAGAACAAAAAGTTTTCCTACCATTACCCAACAACTCATTGGTGCTCAGTGATTCCTTAGCACCCCCTGAGACAAGAAAACTTTATTTGTTAATTGTAACTGTTCATTTGGGAGAGAATTTGTTTGATCGCTTGTTTCTGGAAAGGAAGCCCTACAAGAAAATACATTTTGGATCATTTAAAAAAATTGTTTTTAGTAAACCTCCAAATCACTCCTAAAAAATAAACAGTTACGATTTAGGGATGAAGTTTTTGAGTCTTAGGGGGGTGCTAGGGAATCACCAAGCACCAATAAGTAGTAGAGGCATATTTAAAAAAGCCACCTGCTAAGTAAAACAAATTAAATCAATTAACCTCGTCAAGAATATCCTCAATTGGTATTTTGGTGGCTATTTTAGCTGCCAGTGCCTCTCGGTCAGATTTAGTTAATGTTAAATGAGATAACTCGTATTCATGGCCTAAATGAGTTTTTACAAATCTAACTTTGTATTTTTCTTCATTATATACCGTTACATAAATACTTGATGGGCAATAACTATTAATCTTCTTCGTGCCTTGAATTTTAATTGACCTTAAGCCTTTTCCATTTGGATTAAAATAACCAGAACGGTGACAATAAAAAGCTATTTTTTCGGAACCGTCAGCGGTTCGTTTATTACCAGTTTTCTTTATATAATGTGTAGAAGAATCTGTTTCCAAAGTACTTTTCCATGTAGAAAACTCTCCAAAAGAAGAGAATTGTAAGTTTTCCACTGTTAAGTGCAGGTTATGAGAATTATTGATATGTGCTTCAAAGCATTTTCTAGATATGTCTTCGTTGCATAATGGACATTTCAATTTATATGGTACTGAGGTACCAATATGCATTCTACTATTATGCGACTTAAGATTTTTTTCAGTAGAAAACTGTCTATTACAGTTTGAACATTTATAATTTAAGTTCTTATACAGAGCCATTTCCTTCTCTCTATTAGGATGAAACTTAACTGAATGTCTTCGTAAATTTTTTAATTTTGTAAATGTTTTTCCACAATCTGCACATAAATTCATTTTTATTTCAGCTAGAAAAAAAAATAAAAATATAGTTATGTACATGTTAATAAAAATAATACTTATAAAATACCTTTACTTTCGGATAATATTTAAATAAAAATCACAAAATTAAAATAATGCAAACAACTAAATAATTTTATGATTGCCTAACCCACAATCCAATTTACATAGGTTATGTAATTGTATTCAGATTCAAGGAGAAGAAGAAGAAGAACGCATCGGGAGCTAAGTATCCGACTACGTCTAACGTCTAGTTTCCAGGATGGGCTACTGCCGAGCCAGCTGAGGTGGCCACTTAAATAGTTTTCCATACTTAATCGGAAGAAATATTGTATCAAATAAAGCAAAATTCGTTGAAAAAAAATCAGTTTTTCTTGTTCTCATTGCTATTTTATAATTCAACAAAAACATGGCCCACCCTTTATAATGTGAAATTTTCGAAACATTACTTATTTAAATATAAAATCATCTAAGTTTAAAATATTTCCTTTAAGTTTAGCGCGCACCCCTTCCAACTTTAATTCTAAACGCTTAAATCATTGCCCGACCGCATAATAGGGAAATAGTAATCCCAGAAATTTGTGCTTCCTATACGTCACACATTGCCGATACAACACCATGCTCCCCGCCGCGGCACATTGCCGCCGGCACCCCCGCAAGACGGGGGTAATACGCGAATTTTTGTAGACATTGAGGCCCACAAAGTTGGGCTTGTACATTATTATTTTTAATAGTAACTTGCCAAATGCTCGCTTTGATTTTGAACAAGGACACTTATTATTTAAATGTTTCTTTTTTAAAAATATAAAATACAAGTCAGAAATGATTCCATTGTTCCGTAGAATATCATTATATCATATAATTAACACCTATTTTTGTATTAGTATGATTTATTGTTTGTTCCTGGGTGTTAATTCTTTAATTAATTATGAAACAATGAAATATTATAATCCCTGGTGCCCATCTTAAACTTGACAACGTTTTCTTGTCAACCCCGACCGCCCTTCAACTCCGGGACTATGTCGCACTATGGTCAAAAAGCAGCGTTTTGCGGACAAAATTAAATATTTTTTTATTACAAATAAATATTAATTTTTTCTTTTTTTAATAGGAGTTAGTTAATACGTATATTTAACTGTATTTTAATCAAAATTTTTTGTTTTTTAAATGCGTTTTGCAGGAATAATTTAAAAACCTTTTTATTAAAAATAAATATCAATTCTAGCTAAATTTTTAAAATTCTTCTCGCGAAAGACCTCATTTTTAAATAATATTTTTTTTTTATTTAGATTATATGCTCCGAAAACGCATAACCTTGAAAATTACAAAAAAAATTGCCAGCGGCGCCTTATAGCGGTTCATGGGCCTCATCTTCACGAGCCGCCACTGATGAAAGTGTCTCAGTACCACTCACATAATATAATTGAATATTTCTTATACAGGGTGTCCCACAATTAGTGCGACAAAATGAAGGTGTATTAACTACAGACCCCCAGGAATTCCAGAAAATTGTTTAAAAAATTCTTCCTTCATTATTTAAAAAGATACAGGGGAGTCATATTTTCTTTATATGGCAACATTGCCTCAAAAAAGGGGATAGTTTAATTCTTATTACTTTGTTATGAGGCAATGTTGCCATACAAAGAAAACATGACTCCCCTGTATCTTTTTAAATAATGAAGGAAAAATTTTTTAAACAATTTTCTGGAATTCCTGGGGGTCTGTAGATAATACACCTTCATTGTGTCGCACTAATTGTGGGTCACCCTGTATTTGTTTAACATATCACCAAAGTTTTCCTTTTTCACAACAACAAAGTATGTTTTATCTCGAATGTGGCCATTTTTATGTCCTTTACAATTCTTGTGCTTTGGGTTTGTGATGTTTATACAGATTAAAAATCGTTTTACCATGACCCACAAATTAACCTTAAAATTGACATTTGACAGTTTGATGACAGCCCTGATAGAAAAAGGTTTATGATTTACAAAAGAGGAGTAAAATGGTTGCCCTTAGCACACAACGTTTAAAACGATTATTAATCTGTATAAATAACACAAAGCACAAGAATTGTAAAAAGATAAAAATGGCCACCGTTCGAGTCTGTGCAGTGTAACTTTTAGCATGCGCGAAACTAGATAGTGAACCCACCCTCGTATATAGTTGCCAAGTTTCAAAACTAAGCAACTTTGTCCTTAGGAAACCCCCTAACAAAACCCCTAACATTTTTTAAAGATCTGGTTATGGGAACTGGCCTTTTGTCATACATGGTGTCCGAGTCATCAAAGTCTATGATAGATATGTAGACTATAAGGTGGATGAGCTAGATTTTGACAATGAAAGAGATAATTATAACATAATTAGCGAAGAAAAGGCTGTTTTACTGGGCTCGTACCACTTGGCAGATCTTTGTTTTAAATACATGCGGAACAGACAAGCTGTGGCTGTATGTTGCATGGCCTTAGTAAGCAAATACTTTAAAAAATATAGTATAAATAATATTAATGTTTTTTTATTAGATTTATTCTAGATTAACCCCAGCAGGGGCCTGGACCAGAGTAACATTGGACAAAATAATGACCCTAGGCACGAAAATTTGCTACGAATGTCTGAAATGTGCCGACTCTGAACCTCTGCAGCTGGAAAAAATGCCTGCCTATTTGGCTATAGGCCCATACATCATAGAAATATACATCCACAAAAATATGTTTTGTGACAGCATATTCAAAAGATGTCGTTGTCAAATTCAGGTCGATATCGAGGAATTTTTTGAAACCAGCACAAACGGTTTATTGGTTATTGAAAAATACATGATGGCGATTTTTAAGCAAAGAAGCAAATTTTTCCTGTATGATCCTTATAGCAGAAATTTTGAAGGTAAGTAAGTCCTCTAGGACAATTTGGGTGCGCTTTCAAAATAAATAAAAAAATAAGTAAACAAATATATTTTTCAGTCCACAGTCACACTTAATCTGCTACCTATCTTCTGTTTTCTATTAAATAATTCCTAATTCACAGTAAAAAAAATCAACTCTAAGCAACACTAATTAGAGTTCACACAGGTCCACACTAAATAGTGTTGTTTTATAACACTACAATTAGAGTTAATTTGTAGTGTAATTTTCCCCAAGTAAGCAAGTATTAGTTAACACCATAGCACTGAGGATAAAGTAATTTTACACTGTATTTAAAAGTGTTAATTTACCTAAAATCGTGTACTTCTACACTTCCTGGGTATAATCCCAATTTTGTTTAGTGTAAATTAACACTACTTGGGAAAAGTTCTAATTTTAGAAAGGTACTTTTACTCTTTTAGTGCAAACTTCCAGTGTAAATTAACACTATTATTTGAGTAGGTGGTAGTGAATAAAACGAAAAGGTAAATAAAGAGAAACATGTATTTGGAACAAAAATCTATGACAATTATCAAAATCGGTGCCTTTTAAAATATAATTTTATATTTGAGAAGTATGGCTGGCTTAAGCAAAATGGATCCTTAAAACGTAAAAGTTTTAGATCAATGCAATGTTTTACTGGCTGTCAACTTGTAAGCAATGAATTATCTTGAGAATTCATCAGTAATCCATTTTTCTGTTATAAAAAATGGGTGGGTGGGTGGAGAGGCGTCAGGCGGCTGTATGTCGGGGATTTACCACACGTGTACAAATTTTCCATAATATTAATAAAAATGTAGGTATAGGTTAATATAACAACAATTACGCTTGAAAATAAAAAGTAAATCAAGTGTGTATATATTTATATTATTAATCTTACAAGTACCCGACCTACTGCCGTAAATTGTTGATAAATAATATATGCCTTTTAACATATTGGTATTTATTGAGTATTAAGGCTTAAAGAAAAAGGAAGTATAATACTTACCAAAAAATAAGAATGTCCTCTTATGGATTCACCGTAATTAAAATTTAACTGAACAAAAATGCCACACTTCCACAACGCGGTATCTCCGGATATGCACTGCGTAGGTAGATAGGTCCCAACCAAAATATTTTAAAACGCATTTTGGTTATTACCCATTTTTTTTAGTCTATTTTGTCACTATTGGTGTAATCTAACTTTAATTGTGATACAATATGCACTAGTAGTGTAAAGAAAAAGGAGCTCTTATACACTATAGTAACATCAAAACAGACAAAGAAATTGGCATGCACTGTAGTGTACATTTTGTCACTATTTAACACATTAAGGGGTAATAAACACTCGCATTAAGTTTTTCTACCCTTTTGATTTATTTTAATAATAAATAGTTTGAATGTACCAATGAATAATGTTCTAATTCTTTAAATGTGTTTAATAAAGTTAATAAGCACTAAATTCTACTTAGTGTATTTTGTAGTGTAACTTTTACACTTACAAAAGAACTCTAATTTTTTTACTTTTTGTACTTCCTTGAAGTATTCCACAAATAATTATTTGGTTATAACCATCATTTTGCTTTTATTTTTTTGTTTTTTGAAAAAATATAGTTTTAAGTTAACAGCGTGTAGAAAAAGACACAAATATTTTAAGCAACTTTTTTGTCAAATTTAAAAATTAAAGAGAAACATCCTTTGAACGTTTAGTAGCGATAAGGCTAGAGAGCGCTTCCAGCGCGCGGAAATTCGAATTTTATAAGTGTTTTATTTTAGCAACCGTATGCAGAGATGGTGCATCTTGCTTATCCATGCATACAAACATCACCTCCATGGTGAAAACAATTCTGGCCAATCACGATCCAACCCAGGAAATAATATTCCACATACACGCTTTGAAAGTTTGCAAGATTATAAGGGATCCCAGTAAATTAAAGCAATTCCCGAAATGCATCAGAATGAACGATTTGAAAATTGATGCTTTCAAAGGGAAAATGTCGCTGGGCAAAAAGAGAGCAGTCGATAAAAGGATAGCAGTGGATATAAGCAAAATGGCAACAACAACGCCTTTTTTGAATGAAGAAGAGTAAGTATTATAATACCTATGACATCATTTTAACATGTACTTTGTACGGTAGCAGTCTTCACCTCTTTTGAAGCTGCCAATGACAGCCTGTTATTCCAGTGGCTTCCTCGGTGTGTTCGACCTGAAGACAGCTATTCAAAAAGATTGTATTTACATGTTAAAATAAAAGTTTTGATAAATATTAAGGTCTTACTGTGGTTTTATACAAAAATAAAAATAAAATAAAATAAAGTGATTTTACATAAAAACATATGGGTATTGCAAAAACAAACCATTTATAAGAATTCAAAATTAAAAAAAAATCCCGTGTAATTGAAATGGAAAAACAACAAACCTTAATATTAATATTAAGGGCTCAAATAGGCGCCAACATTTTTGTTTTTTAATGTGCTATTAATTTTTCAACACCATTAGAAAAAAAAATTGTTTTTTTTAAGACCCTAATGCTTATAGAATGATTGATTGATTTTTTACTTTTTATTGTGTAGAACTGTAGTAAAAGTACACTTGTAATAAGTAAAAAGCTAAATACGCGACTTTTAATTTATACATTGTTTAAATTGTAGAATATCAGTATACCAGATGGGTTTGGGTGTGGAGTCCTTTATAATGGAGGAAATTCCAGCTTTTCCTAACAAACTAACCGTAAAACAAATGGCAGAATTAACCAAACAAACTTGTATTAAGGAAGAAATCGAAAGAGCCTCTCCCGATCCTGAAGAAATTATAGATTTAGATTCACCTAGTTTATCTGATACACAGGTAAGTTTTACTATAATAGAGATGGAAAAACTCCCATTTGAAAAAATTCCCATTTGACGAAAATATGAAAAAAAACTAGTCAAATTAAAATCAACATTTTTGAGCGAGCCTGAGTATCGTTTAAAAAAATTATATTTATTAGTGCCATCTCATTGACATCTGTCCAACCATCTGAAAGAATGTCATATTATTAGCCCCTTGCAGTGTTACCAGATTCTGTCAAAAAAAGACCGTACGTTTCGTTCGAATTTACCTTAATTACAAAAATGACTCAATGGACAATATTAAATAACGTCAACTTGACATAATTGCATTTAGTTGCATTGTTTCATTGTGTCATTTTGTAATTAAGGTAAATTCGAACGAAACGTACGGTCCTTTTTTGACAGAATCTGGTAACACTGGCCCCTTGTACTTTATTTTTAACTACTTTTGGGATTCTAGCATATTCAGAGTTAAGCAATGTTGTACGTAATTTTTTTCTTTCAGGTAGCTTAAAACTTGAACATAGTTGCTTAAAAAATATTACAACCTCAGGGTTTTTGACTAAACTAGAGTAAATTGCTCGAGAAAAAAGTTCTTCCAATTTATTCTGATCGTTAATTCTTTTATGTTTCCAGTACTGGCATTGCTACGTAATGGACTCTTTTCTTGACTTTCAGTAGACTTAAAATTTTGCATTGATAATATATATATATATATATATATACATATATATATATATATATATGTTTGACCATTTTGGTTGCATTAACGACCTATATTTTTTACAGTTACTGTACAGTTACGGATAATAGTAATGTCCATTTGTCCATTGCAAAACTAAATTTATGGTAAAAAAACCCTTTTTTAAGAAAATATTGTGCTAAAACAATGCGCAAAGAAAGCGGCATTTTTTATTTAAAAAGAAATGGTAAATAATTATGAATGTTATTATTTATTTTTAAATAAAAATGCCGCTTTCTTTGCGCATTGTTTTAGCACAATATTTTCTTAAAGAAACGGTCCTACTTAATTTTACCATAAATTTAGTTTCGCTGTATAGGTAGGAGAATCTTGAAAATTTCTATAAATTCAACTTTTCCGTTGAATACGTTTTAAAAGAGTTAATTTATCATAAAATGATAAATGTAAAGCCTAAAAAAAATTGTTTCAGTTTTATCGGTCCACTAATCCGTTGCCGAGTTATACAATTTTAAAGTATTTTAAAAAATCTTATGTTATTTTAGTGGGAAATAGAAATTCCCGATGAGGGACCTATAAATTTAATATAACAAGACCATTTTTTTGACCTATAGGTATATCATAGGTATGTTAATTTTTTTAATATAATTTTATCAAACGGTTTTTGATAAATCGTAGTATATTTAATTTAAAAATATAGTAAACATAAAAATTCTTAATATATTTTTTTAATTTTAATACATAAATAATTATGAGGAAATATATAATATATATTTTATGGTTTTATACATATGTATGTTTATAATAACAAAACTATACATATAAAACTATAAAACATATTTTATTTTATAGTTTTATAGGTATGTTTGTTATAGTTTTGTAGGTATGTTAACTTTTTTATTATAATTATATCAAACGTTTTTTGATAAATCCTAGTATATTTAATTTAAAAATATACCAAATATAAAAATTCTAAATATATTCATGTAATTTTAACATAAATGTATAAATAAATAAACAACAAAAAGGTTAGAATGATTTTAACTTTGTTTATTGTTTTTATTTTGTTTATCTATTCAAAGAGTTTTTTGCAAACGATTTATGAATTGTGATAAATAGATCTTCAACAAACTTCTTCTTCTCTAAACGAACACAAATTAACTTCTTCTTATTCAGATTCTTGGCCTTAACTTCGCAAATTAGCTGCTAAACAATTGACATTTACATTAAAAAAAGAGGAAAAGTTTTCAGTAACTTTAAAAGAAACTTTCGAAGTAAAAATAAATTCCCGACTAAACTTATTCAAGGTATTGTGCTTAGCTTCCAGAAAAACCACTCGAAGACTCTGAAGACGAAGTCGAGCTGGAATTTATGGACTTGTGCTCTTTCGACTTGACCATGGACGAGGTTATTTTGGAGCCCAGTTTCGAGGCTGAGGCCCCGGAAGGCTTCCAATTTACTTCCAGGAAAGATGCAGAGAAGCAAGCACTTGATGAGACTACCAAACGCGGAGCAAAGGGTTCTGTTGATGGTAAAATTGGTGCTGGAGATTCAGGTTCTGTGTTAAGTGGTAAGTAGGAGAGATGCTTTAATTTTTTTTGTACTACACACAGGCAAAATAATCGATCCACACAAATTTTCGATGAATTTCAATCGCAAATAACTTTTTTATTTGATGTCGGATTTAAACGAATATTAAAGAATATTGTAGATAAATTAATGGACAATCGCTCACATTTTAAAAAACTACTAAAAAATGGACGTACATTTATAATACTTATACAAGTTTAAACAAAAAGATATTTTTTACCATAAGTTTAAGACACTCTGTAGAGTGGAAAAACCGTATATTGTTCTAAATTAAGTTTTATTTATCAAGTCACATATATTCTTAACAGTTTTGTTTTTGGTTCACCTCGATATATTTATTTTTGTGAAAAATATGAATTTTTTAAAAAAACATTGCAATTTCAAATATTTTTCTGTATGAAGAACTAAGGTTGCTATGGTAAAAAACACAATCCACACAACAAGGTCTGTTCTATCTCATGCTAAAAATACTAAAAATCACTGCAACACTGCACAGAGTTTAACGGCGGCCATTTTTGTTGTTTACAATTCTTCTGCTTTGGGTTTGTGCTGTTTAATAATTGTTTTAAACGTTGTGTTTCTTACAGAGGCACTTGTAAGCCTCAAATAAGGCCTTTAAGTGCTAAGGACAACCATTTTACTCCTCTTTTATACTAAATTTACCTTATTCTATCAGGGCTGTCAAATGACAATTTGAAGGTTAATTTGTGGGTTATAATTTAACCTTAAAATTGACATTTGACAGTTTTATGATAGCCCTGATAGTATAAAGTTTATTTTTACAATAGAGGAGTAAAATGGTTGTTCTTAGCACTTTAAGGACTCTTTTAAGGCTTACTATGAGAAACACAACGTTTAAAACGATTTTTAATCTGATTAAACAGAGCACAAACCCAAAGCACAAAAATTTTAAACAACAAAAATGGCCGCCGTTAAACTGTGCAGTGTTGTAGTGATTTTTTATATTTTTAGTACGAGATAGAACAGACCTTGTTGTTGTGTGGATTGTGGTAAAAAACATATTTTTGTTTAAACCTGTATATTATAAACGTACGTGTATTTTTTAGTAATTTTTAAAATGTGAGCGATTCTCCAATAATGTATCTACAATATTCTTTAATATTTGTTTAAATCCGAAATCAAATAAAAAAGTTATTTGCTATTGAAATTCATCGAAAATTTGTGTGGATTGATTATTTTGCCTGCACAGCAAACGGAAAATTATAGAGGTGTATAGGATGACGCCAAGTTTGAATATTGTTTTTTAAATCTCCCCACGGTATAGATTTGTATTCGTCAGTCGAGCGTTTAAATACTCTCCACAGTATAGAGGTCGTAATTTCACTTTTGAACTAGTATTAATATAAAAATTATTTTATGCTTAAAAAAAACTATATACGACATGATTGTGATTTTTTTCATTTTATTAATTAATTAAGCTGTGTTGAATATTTTTTCTAAAGGAATAATTGCCAATGGGCCATTAATTCATTTGTTCGTAGATGCTACAATAAGCTGCACTGGTGTGTACTTTTTCATCAAACAGATTTAAATATTGCTGTACTAACATATACCAGTGGAGATAGTGCAAGGTCTACCAACAGACCTCATTACTAAATTATTAAAGTTTAATACTTAGCATATCGATCATTTTTTCAACATAACCTCTGAAATTTTTAATACAAATATAGGTACTTTATATAATACATAAATATACTTAACATCATATCCTCTGTGCTTTACATACCTGAGTTGTTACGGTAAATAAAAATCAGACAAAGGAACCAAAGAAAGGAACTATTTTCAACAAAATCATATGCAGAAATGAGAAAATTCAAACTACTTGCATCCATCAAAAGATCAAAACTTCTTGCAATATTACACCCTCTTTTTATACTCTCAGAAATATTGACTAGAACAGTATTAGAGAGACTCCAGTTTCTATAACTTGGTAGAGTAAAGAGAAGTCGAAACCGTTGCGATATTGCATTGCGCTGTTTTTGTATAATTCTCGGGGACATTAACGAAAATCATTGCCAGTAAAATTCGAAAAGCTTGAGTTTCTATGAGAGAATAGGAATCCAAAGAAAGGAACTATTTTCAACAAAATCATATGCAGAAAGGAGAAAATTCAAACTACTTGCATCCATCAAAAGATCAAAACTTCTTGCAATATTACACCCTCTATTTATACTCTCAGAAATATTGACTAGAACAGTATTAGTGAGACTCCAGTTTCTATAACTTGGTAGAGTAAAGAGAAGTCGAAACCGTTGCGATATTGCATTGCGCTGTTTTTGTATAATTCTCAGGGAAATTAACGAAAATCATTGCCAGTAAAATTCGAAAAGCTTGAGTTTCTATGAGAGAATAGGAATCCGAAGTTGCTGCACCATTGGACTGAACCCTTTTTTAATAATTTCTAGAGACATAAATGACTGCACCATTCGACAGGGTCGAGTTTCTACCTCTCTGTTGAATATAGAAAATCAAAACAATATATCTTGTAAGACACCATTGAGTTTGACTTTAAATATAGTCGTGCATAGGTATAGAGCCGAAAAATATAAAAACAAAGCACGATTCAATACAGTTCTGATAAAACTTTAAGATTTAATATTCAAACGCGGAGTCATCCTATACAGTTCTATATTTTTCCGTTTGCTGTGTGTGAGTGTAGATTATGTTTTTTTTTAGATTATGCCAAGAGGATCCAATCTTTGTGCAGAGGCTCGAAGTTCGACATATCCGGGTATCCGATAGAGATTGGCGAGGACGGCGAAGACCCTTACTTGGACCAAAAAGGCATGATGCCTCCGATCTTCGAGGGCTACGAACTGGACGGCGAGGGCATGGACGACGACACGTGGTTCTGGGCGCAGGCCAGATGGGCTCAAGTGCACACCGAATCTCTCGAGATAGCCTACATCGGCCGCATCTCGGAGATGGTGAACACCGAATTGACCGCCTTCCCTACCGACCCGGAAAAGCTGTATCCCACCTTCATAAGAGACAGGATCGATGGGAAGAGGGGTCGCCCAATAAGCCCTGAGGGTTTCGAAGAAGGCAGCGAAGAGATACAAAATCAGGAGACCGAACTGTTGCAACTCACAAACTTCAAAGTTACTCCGGACAGCAGTCAACTGGTAAGTGTTTTAAGTGTTTTCTCTATAGTCCAGTCGCACGGTGGGTTGGAATGATACTTTTCTGGTCAAAACTAATTTGTGACCTTAATAATTAATAATTAAAAATAAGCTTTGTTTTTTTCATTTTATTCAAAAATAAATGCTCTGCAAAAAAAACTATTGTATGGTTTTTTCGTTAACCTATGCATTCAAAAGATATCTTAGGTCAAAGTTAATTTCTTTTTATTTGGACTATCAAATTGACAGTAATATTTATTATTGATAATTTACTTGTTAATTATTATATAATATCGATATAAAAAGATAACTATTCCAAAAATAATATCAGATTCTAAAGTAAAAGAACTTTTAAGGGCAAAACTTTATTTTGAGGAAGTTATACCAAATGCCTCAATGGCAGAAAAAGTACATCGCCTGGACATTTTTGGAATTAAAAATTATCGTTTTTGGTTTTACAAAATTTGGAAAATTAATTACTAGATTTTTCACAAAAAGGTTGAACCTAACAGCAAATAATTTTTATTTTTAATATTTAATATTAAATCACACATTATTTTCAGCTAAGCAGATCAAAAATTTTTGAAACTTTAAAAAATAATGGGGAAATTTAAAAACAAAAAATAAAAATTATTTGCTGTTAGGTTCAACTTTTTTGTGAAAAATCTAGTAGTTAATTTTCGTGTTTTTGAAAATAGCATCCATTTCGTCACCCTAATATAACAAGGTTGTATGTTAAAAAAAATTTAAGTTTATGTTTCTACAGGATTATACGGGGCCTACGCTTTACATACCAACTTAAAAACAATTCTATACAATGTATATTCTATGTATGCATATATATATATATATATATATATATATATATATACATATATATATATATAGAGTTATTTTCAAGTTGTATGTCAAGCGTAGATTACATAAAACCTTGTAGAAGCATAAACTCAATTTTTTTGTTTTTTTAACATACAACCTTGTTATATTAGGGTGACGATTTGGTTTGAAAAAGATGAGCAATAATCACGAAACTTTTTTTTTTCAATTTGCAAATTACTGATCATTAATAGTCGTGGACAATATATACATTATAATTATTATTAAGCCACTACAAATAGTGGCTTTAACAAAATACCCATTCACAATTGGAGTCCAATGATTGAACAACATTCTCGTGTGTTCACATAAAATTTTAATTTTTTTACATAAATTCTTTTCAAAGCGAAGATTATTATCCGCTAGGAATACTTTGTCTCTCCTGGGCCGTAGTCACCTATATTTAACTACTTTTTTTTATATGATTTTACTCATCTACGCACCACAAAAAAGTAAAAGATTACCAATAGCTACATGATTTGTTTTATGAAATTAATAATTTATTTAAAAGAAAGAAAATGTTCATAAAAAAAAATTTAATATTAAATGATTTTATATGTAATATTAAAAAATTAACAATAGATCATAAATTTATTATAGTTAAGATTATAAGAGCGCTGTCTATAGCTGTTTTAACAATTTTAAATACAAAATTCTTAACGCGCCGCCTTTTATAAACCACTATAACTTTCTTAGGTGTTAAAAGATGTATCAATAACCATATATAGCCTTATTTGTTATTCTTTGGGCTACAATTTGGGGTAAACATTTTTTTGGACCAACTTGGACCGCCTAACTTATTTTTACATTATTTTATTTAATATAACTTTATAAGTACAATTAATAAAATGTTTTTTAACTTTTTCTTTTGGAAGTTTTGTCTTCGTCTTTCGATTTTTTTGATTTTTTTGATAAAATAAAATTGACTTTTTGTACTTTTGGCCTACCGTGCATCGTTTTACTTTGCGTGCTGAGGCACTGTCTGTTTTTTTTTCATGAATTGATAAGGGCTTATTTGAAAATTGAAGGGGTCAATGCAAGAAGTGCCTAAGTCACATTTTCAATAAAATTGACATTGTGGCGCTATCTAAAAGTGTTTCACGTAAACTTTCAGGTGGTATTTGCAGAGTGGTATTTGCAGAGTGGCAGAAATATGTGCCTTCGTTTGCATTTACTTCAATGGGAGTTTACCTGGTTTTCAATGCAAGAAGTACCTAAGTTATCATTTTGACAGATGCACTGCAACATGTGGCTTACTCTCTAAAAATGAATTAGTCAAAAATGACTAATTACTACAGTTATAATAACTAATAATTAGTGGATGCTTTTAATTTAATTATTGAAAACTTTATAAAAAAAAAATTGATATTTTACTTTTCATTGTGTAATATACGGGGGGTCGAGATATTCGCTAAAAACTATAAAAAAGTATTTCTGCATACATCTTTGTAAGAAACAATGGTCAGGTGGTGAAAATTTGGTTTTAGGCTTTTCAAATATCGATTTATGAAAAAAACAGAATAATATTGTTGATATCTGTGGAAATGCAATTTTCTTATAGGTAAGAGGTTCCATCAACGTGGCAGATTTGGGTGGTGAAATCGAATATGCAGCCCCGTTTATTTGTGTAATGGCTGCCACCGTAGCAAAAAAATATACACTTGGAACATGGTCGGCCGATATAGTGGATTATGTTTTGAGATGCGGAAAAAGTTTATACGATAATTCGCCTGTTAGATATGACCAGGTAAAAAAATTACAATCGACACCATTTTCTATGAAACAGTATATACAGGGTGAGTTTTAAGTTGACGCAATTTTTTTAGAAATTAAATAGACAAACAAATATTCCAAGTAACTTTTTATCAAACTTGAATGAAACAGCCTTTCAAAAAATCACAAATTAGATGAAAACGTAGAAAAATGTGTATGTTTACCTGTTAAACTTACTTTTTTTTCAAAATTCCTTGAAATCACGAAGTTATAACGATTTTTTGTTTTGACAGGTTTTCAGTTCTTAAACAATTTCAGTTTTTAAAATATCAATGACAAACAAGGAAAACCTTATCCGATTTAAAAAATCAGTTTCAACTTAAAGACAATTTAAAAAATACACCCCTGATAGCAAAATTTGATTTTAAGAATCTTTTAAGAAGATATGACCCGGAATAGTGGAATATTCTTAGAACCTTCCCTTATTGCCAAGAATGTTCTTAGGGACTTTTAAAACATTCAATAGATACCCTTTTAATGATGCAATTAGAATCTTAAAAGCTTCTTAAAACCTTCCTAAAAAGCACCCTAAGAACATTTTAAGAATACGTTTTTGGAATGTTCTTAGACGGTTTCTTATGGAGCTTCTAGGAAGCTTTTGAGAATATTTCCAAATATGTCAGATACCCACGTTCTAATATGTTGGATTCTAAATTCGTAAAATTCTTCAGGAGGCGACAAATACGCGTCACTGTCATAATATGACAGTGAAATGTATTTGTCGTCCCCTTAAAAAATTTTGCGACATATTAATATATATTTATTTAAAAATATTAAATAAACAATTTGACCTTTAAACCATAAGTTGTATGACATTATTTCATAAAAATTAAAATTGGGATAATGTTGTGAGATAAGTCAGATTAGATTGAAGTTGAAGATAGTTAGGATTATTATAAATAAAAATCGGTATACAAATTAATAAATATTTATTTTTAACATAAAATAAAATATAAAAAACAAAATATTTCCTTATAAAATAATTCTTCATAAAAGAAAAAACCAAATAGTTCTTCATAAAAAAACATTTTTCATTGTATTTAAGTTGGATAGAAGATTTTATGTAAAAGCCGGATAATTTAGATACCTATAGTTTTTAGTTGTTTTGACAAATAACTATAAAAAAATATTTTGAGTTGTGTTTTTTACTTAGTATCTAATACTAAGTATATGTACCTTTATACGTAGATTATAGTATATTTTACTATTATATATGTACCTAACTGAACTGAATATGCTTAACAGAATGTTCCAGGAATATTCCTAAATGAACTTTCTATAGCAATTACTTTCTCAACATTCTAAGCATATGTTTAGAGTGGATTAATTTTTACCACTAAACTTTGCACCTTCTAAGAACCTGCCTATAGGCCAGTGAGAATATTCTTAGGATTATGCTATATTTCTTTTAAGCATATTCTTTAGAAGAAATATAGCATGATCCTAAGAATATTCTTACTGGAAGGTTTACAAAACATTCTTAGAACAAGACTAGAAGAAATATAGCATGATCCAAGAATATTCTCACTGGAAGGTTTAAAAAACATTCTTAGAACATGACTAGAAGAAATATAGCATGATCCTAAGAATATTCCCACTGGAAGGTTTAAAAAACATTCTTAGAATAAACTGTGCTATCAGGGAGATATCTATGAAGATGGGTTATTGAAGAGGAATAACTTGGAGACAAGATACCAACATGTACCTAGTAAAAAAGTTACTTGCAATGATTTTCTATTAAAATTTGAGAGTCAACTTAAAACTCCTGTTGAAACCAAAGATTACTAATATTTATACCATTCGGTTATCGTTGTCAGAAATCTTTTGCCATTAACAGTAACGACATCTTTTTGATCACTTATAGTCGCTTCATATATTGATATTAATAAAAAACATAATTGTAGGTCACGAAACTGGATATACCTAAAATCACTCTGGGTTCTACAGATTTCAAAGTGTCAATAAACTACGTTTTCGATAGCTATATGAAGCAAAAAATGGTTGAAATGGCCATGTCTAAAATTTTGCTGTCGCAACACGATATGGGCATTCTAGTTACACCAACTTACGCTTGCACCATAATGTACAAAAAATTTTTGTTTTATCTCTATGATCCATTTGGTAACAATGAGGTTGGAATGGGCGACGGGTCAAACAATAAAGGTATGCTCTTTTTTCCTTAAAGTAAGTATGGGTCATTATACTTTTTACCCCATCTACCTCTGAAAAATAAATATTTTACATTTTCATATCCATTGTGACTATTATTTAGGCAAACTAAAGGTAAGTCTAATGTTACTCCCAGCAGTAAAGTTTTGCTTAAAGAGTCTCTTATTTTTAAGTTTTAATATCGTAGCGATAGCAGTGCAGTGTGAAAAAAGATACATATGACGAAGAAGACATTTTTCAAAATAAAAAAACTATTTTACAGGTGTCACAATAAATGCACATAAAACATTGCATTAATTAAAAATAAACAAATTGGTTTACTTAACATAAAAAAGAAAATTAAATACTGCAAATACTTCCCGAGTAAATGCAGTGGCGAAAGATAACCTTTAAAACACGATGCTAGTTTGTAACACGCAAAATAACAATAGCGATACCATTGCTTGCAGCGGCGCCATCTCGTGCCACAGTTATAAACTACATGGGTTACAGAGTTTTTCTATATGTAATGCTAAACTTTAGTGTATTTTGTAACAAAGCTGTTTTTATTTAGGCGGTTTGTGACGAAGTAGATATTAAATATAAGCTTAAAAAAATTATTCAGAAATTATTTAGAATTCTGTTTCATACAAAACCTATGAAATATATCTAAGTTTTCACTATTGCAATATGATGAGGACATGGGGTTATAGAGTGTGATGATAACTTTTAACCTTAATTAAGACATTAAAAATATTTTTATATTTAATTGAAAACTTTTCTATTAATTTTTGTTATTTTAAGTTCTTATTTGAGGAGCTATTCTGCAAAACGCAGTTTTTGAAAAAAGTCATTTTTTCAGGATAGAGAAATATTTACTATATACTTAATTAAGAAATTTGAGTTTTTGTAAAAAAATGTAAAAATAAAGAAAAATGCGTGAATTTCATACAACTTCGTCAAAATATTGTTTTTTTCTTGCAGTTACTGTATCTCAGTGGCGGCTGGTGGATTTTATGTATACCAATATCTCAGTTTTTAGACATGGGACGCAAACCAAACAGAATTTAAATTGAAGTTTGCGAAAAAAAGTTTAGTTTTTCCTGTCGCTTCACCCACCTCCAGCCCCCCTATTTGAGATAATTCAAGTTAAAGTGGTGCAATTTATTATCTACTATAATTTATCGACAAATTTATTTAAAAAATCCAAATATTACAGATTTTATTCGATTTCAAATTTTTATTATTTATTTTATTAAAATAAAAAAATATTTAAAATGGTATAAAACCTGTAATATTTGGATTTTTTAAATAAAATTTTAAATTTGTCGATAAATTCTGGTAGATAATAAATTGCATCACTTTAATTTGAATTATCTTAAATAGGGGGGCCTGAAGGCGGGTGAGGCGACAGGAAAAACTAACTTTTTTTCGCAAACTTCAATTTAAATTCTGTTTGCACCGAACTTGTCTATTTAATGTCATTAAAAACTATTATAAATTTGGTGTGGGTCCCATGTCTAATAACTGAAATATTGGTATACCCAAAACCCACCAGCCGCCACTGCTGTATCTCTTTAAAAAAATCGAAACTACATTTTAAACTAAACACCCCAAAATACTGCGGGGTTTGCAATGGAATTTACTCATAAATTGCGGTCTGCTTAAATCATGAACATTAATTTTATTTAGAAGGTAACCAGTGACAAAAAAATTGGTTAATTAAACAGTAAATTCTAACATACAACTTAAAAAATATTAAAGGTATTAAATTTTCAGGCGAATGTCTACTTCGTTGCAGTCGCAGATCAAGTTTTCTTCATCGTCCCCTTCTTCCCCTGTTGCAACATTGTTTCGGCATCTGCATCTGCATACCATTTTAGATCTCCTACTTCCCTCCAATTAACTTTGTTGCCAGCTTCGTTTTTTCTATAAGATTTTTGTAACAAATTGATAATTTCTTTTTTTTCTTCACTTTAATGGACCTACCTTGTTTAACTTTATTCAATTTGAAATTGAAAATTGATTTTCCAGTTTTGGTTCATTTAGGTCGTTCTAGAATTTCAAAGTAACTTTTCCAGAATCGGTTTTTTGTATTAAAATTCTCTTCGATTCACTAATATTATCAAGTTTTTTGAAAGTAGAATTTAGCTGTTTTATGTCATAAACATACCAATCAGTTCCCAAAACTTCCCTATTTCCCCAAAAAATGCTCAAATAATCCTCTTTTTTTAATTTCTTCTTTCTTCCTTGTTTTCTTTTTAATTCTTCCAAAAACTCGATCCGCAGTTAGAAATGAGTGACCCCTTACTGGGAAAAACAAGATGACTTGTTTGATACTATGTGGGGCTTTATTGTTAAGCCAGTATGTCAGAATATTGACCACATTCGAATTTTTGTTTTGTCCAGAACACCCATCATCTTGTTTATTATTTTTTTAATAAGAAATATTAGGTACTATGCTCCACACCTCAAAGTCCCACCACGTGACCACGTGCGGAACGCAGTCTTTTGAAAATTTGGCATTTAAGGCTTTTCAGGTTATGTATCTGTCAAAGTATAGTCAACGAAAGAAATAATATTATGTTTGAGCGTTAAAAATGTATAAATCTTTATAACATTACAATAACAATGGATGGTTTAAGAATTTAAGAATATAAATACTGCATTTAATGAAATTCCAAAGTGTAGGGTGCCAAATAAGTAATATTTTTGTGCATTTGGTCCAAATATCTGGTTTTCTCCATAAAATAATTTTAACTAAACAGCATTTATTAAAAAAAATCTAGCTTCTCTATTATGGAATAAGAATATCTGTTTTAAAGGTAGGTTAATATATTATAACAAAAATATCATCTAATTTTGTAATTTTAAGGTTAGAAAAATTTATTTTCAACAAAATAAATAAGTATTTTGGATTATTTAAAAGACTGTATAATATGGTATTTAAAAATGTGGTAGTTTTTCTTATCCAGCTTAAAGTGTACCTACATAAAGTTTTGTCAATACAAATAGTTAAAAAGCTTCGACTGAACTTAATCTACATTGAAAAATCATTATAACTTTAAAAATTTTAATAAATCACATGTCATGGGAGTATTAAATATTTTCACATTGCAAGTTTCTCTAAAAATTGTTTGTTTTCTTATAATCTAACTTAAAGTAGGTATGCCGAGAGGTATGCACAAGTTTTGTCATTAGAAGTATAAAAGCTTTAATTTAATTTGAACCATATTCAACAATTATTATTTAGTATACCTATATTTATTTATGACCGTATTAACACACTCTTCCAAATAATCCACTTATTTATTTTGGTTAAAATAGATTTTTCTAACCCTAAAATACAAAATTAGGTGATATTTTTTGTCCTAATACATTAACCTACCTTTGATACAGATATTCTTATTTCTTAATAGAGAAGTTAGATTTTATTTTAATAAATGCTGTTTAGTTAAAACTATTTTATGGAGAAATGTAGACCCAATGCACAAAAATATCACTTATATTGCACCTTACACTTTGGAATTTCATTTAATGCAGTATTTATATTCCTAAATTCTTAAACCAACCATTGTTATTGTTATACTATAAAGATTTATTAAATTTTAACGCTTAAACCTAAGCGGTAACACTATAAATATTATTTCTTTCGTTGACTATACTTTGACAGATACATAACCTGAAAAGCCTTAAATGCCAAATTTTCAAAAGACTGCGTTCCGTACGTGGTCACGTGGTGGGACTTTGAGGTGTGGAGCATAGTACAACTGACAAATGGCAGAGAGCCCTAATAGTATAATGACCCATGTACACTTATAACATGACGCTTTCGTAGGTACCGGCTGCATTATGAGATTTCTAAACCTGCGCGACCTAGTGAGAAGGATAATGCACAACAAAAAAAGACGCGAAATGACCGACCAAGTCGAATATTGCAGGTTCGTTCTGAGCTCAATCGACGTTAAAAGACTACCGAGAGATGAATGCTCGAAGCGCAAGAAAAAAGTTGAACATCAAGAAGGAGAGGAAGGAGAAGATGCCATACCTAAGGATTACGAGCAGGAGGGCGAAGGCTATGAGGGGGAGGAGGAAGGGGAAGAAAAGAAGGAGGAAGAAGCTCCACAACCGAAGATACAAGTGGGGTGAGTTGGATCTTGTGTTTTAAAATCGCCTTATCTACAGTCTTTTCATTTAACAGACGGATATTGATATACCTATATTTTTTAATATAAATTATTTAAAGGACAAAGTGTATAAGGCATGCATAATTTTTTTCATTGGGTTTAATTTAACCTTTTGTAAAAGCAGGGATTCTTGCCCCATTTCCAGCAAGGGTATAGCCAGGATTTTGTTCAGGGGGCAGGCAAGGGTAAACTATATGCATGCTACAAAAAGTTTCGAGACTCCACCTCCCACCCATTTTTTAGCACAATTTTTCCGGACATGCAATTTTTGAGTATAGCTCCCCCCTTTTGATTAAAAAAATTTATTCTGAAGCCATAATTTATGTATATCAAGCATTAACTAACATATGTTATCCTCTAGAGTTTGTTTCTTAATTTTTTTATATTCTATTCACAAATTTTAAATGTCTTTTTTCCCTCTCGAAAAAGGTGTTATTGGTACCTTTTAGAAACAGGTCTAGTATTCCTATAACAGTTATAGGAATACTAGACCTGTTTTTATAATATAATTAATTAATAAAAATTAAATAAAATTAAATAAAATTTGCACCAACTCCAACAAAAATTCTTTGTTCTTTTCAGAGGCTTTAAACCGTAATTTTGGTTTTTCATACCTTCCAATGCAAATTTACTAATACACATTGCAAACTACGAAGATAACCCAATTGTGTATGTTTTTGTCAATAATAAAATTTAGTCAGTTATAAATGTATTTATGTGTATATTAAATAATACATTTTAAAAATGTATCATTCTTATAATATAATAAACACATTTAAGTATGTGTAAGATAACCTACAAATCTTTACTGTCATTTAAAATTTGCTGTTGCCAAATCAGTGGATATTAGACTGGGCCAAAAAAATCGACTATTTTTTTTTTGTAAAGTATATCGAAAATATTGACAAAAAAAATTATGGTGAAAGTTTGAGCCCATAATATTAATATTAAGCGAGTTTTTGTTTTAGAACTCCCAAACCATTGAGTTTAACAAAATTGACTTAAAAATATTTTTGAAAGAAACTTGAATGTTCTACAAAAAAGGTTTGATTGGAATTTCCCGTCAGATGAATCGTTTTCTTACAATCATGCCTTAAAAATTGGTTTAGTGCAATTTGATCTTTTAACTTTGGAATTTTGTAATTCATGTAAAAATCAGTACCCGGAAAAAAATATATATAGATATTCTTATGGGAAATCAAATGCTCTACAAAAAAGTCTCCTAACATTTTTGGCTAAATTCACTCCATCAAAAGTTATTCAAGGTTAAATTTGAAGTCAAAACGAAATTCTTGTTTTTTCCGCTCGGTTAAAAACTTGAATTCTTTTATCGATGATAATCTTTATGTAATTGATAAAATTACTGAAAATTAAAACAAAAATAACACATTAGAGTTTTTTCGCTTTAAGAAGCTATTTTTATATATTATATCACGAGAACTATGAATTTAATCAGGTAAACTAGGCTCAGTAGTGTTTTGTTTGGTTTTTGTTGGAAAATGTTGAATGCAAAATAATTTAATAAAATCACGAGACCGCGTAGCGGTCGAGGGGTTTTATTTTTAATTATTTTGCATGAAACTATTTTCCAAAAAGAAAAATCAAATAAAAAACTTACTGAGCATAGTTTGACAGATTAAATTTATAGGTTGAGTGATATACGTCTAGATTATTTCTCGAATTAAAGGAAACTATTTGACCATTCATAAAATCTGACGTATGTGTAAAAATTTATAAATATTTTTTTAAAGAAAATTCCATTAATTTAAGGTATGTAATAAGTAATAATTGATATTTCGTAAACTAGATAACTTATTTTTTATTGTTTTTAAAAAAATGTTTGTTAAAACTTGTAAATAACACCATAAAATCGTAAACAAAAATCCAAAATGGAGGCTAAAATTTAATCGCTGTTAAATAGTTCTAGTGATTTAATCGCTTATTTAAACGAAATTTATTCGAAAATTCAAGGCTTTTGATTGGTTATATTATATTGAGGGAAATAATCATATATTATATCACGAGAACTATGAATTTAATCGGTTAAACTAGGCTCAGTAGTTTTTTGTTTGGTTTTTGTTGGAAAATGTTGAATGCAAAGTAATTTAATAAAATCACGAGACCGCGTAGCGGTCGAGGGGTTTTATTTTTAATTATTTTGCATGAAACTATTTTCCAAAAAGAAAAATCAAATAAAAAACTTACTGAGCATAGTTTGACAGATTAAATTTATAGGTTAAGTGATATACGTCTAGATTATTTCTCGAATTAAAGGAAACTATTTGACAATTCATAAAATCTGACGTATGTGTTAAAATTTATAAATATTTTTTTAAAGAAAATTCCATTAATTTAAGGTATGTAATAAGTAATAATTGATATTTCGTAAACTAGATAACTTATTTTTTATTGTTTTTTAAAAAATGTTTGTTAAAACTTGTAAATAACACCATAAAATCGTAAACAAAAATCCAATATGGAGGCTAAAATTTAATCGCTGTTAAATAGTTCTAGTGATTTAATCGCTTATTTAAACGAAATTTATTCGAAAATTTAAGGCTTTTGATTGGTTCATATTATAATGAGGGAAATAATCTTTGGAAAATATTATTTTCACTGTTACCTATTTAATCGTTTAAATAATAACAATCATGTTGTTTTTTTATTAGAAATTGTTAATTAGTTTAAAAAATCAAATTATCACCCATAAAAAAAAATCCACAGAGGAAAAAACAAGAATTTCGTTTTGACTTCATCTTTAACCTTGAATAACTTTTGATTGAGTGAATTTAGCCAAAAATGTTAGGAGGCTTTTTTGTAAAGCATTTGATTTTCCATTAGAATATTCATCGGTTTTTTCTGGGTACTGATTTTTACAAAATTTCAAAGTTAAAAGTCGGAAAATTTTATTTTAACCTTTTTTGTAGAGCATTTAATTTTCTTAGAAAAATATTTTTGAGTCAATTTTGGTAAACTCAATAGTTTGGGAGTTCTAAGACAAAAACTTGCTGATGAAAAAAAAATTAAAATTGCGATGACCTCTTAAAATTAATATTATGGACTCAAACTTTCACAATAATTTTTTTTGTCACCCCAAACCAAATTTTCGATATACTTTAAAAAAAAAATAGTTGATTTTTTTGGCCCAGTCTAGTGGATATGCGTAAATTAGTTGATATAAATAAATCAACGTCATTGACATCAACATATCTATTGTAGATACAAATATAAGAAGGGTCTATGGGTCATAGAAGGCACAACAGTTTTGGAAGGTCGCACCGACGTCCAAATGGACTTAAAAAATGATCATTTTATATGTCTCTGTGCTCTTTTGATGGCAATAACGTGTCCCGTTATAAAATGGAACACCACCAAAGTAGACGCGGTTTTTGACCACGGCAATCACATCTACAACCATGCAGACGACAAAAAGGTCTCGAATAGACGTACCATCAAGAACATACTAATTGGAAAAAACTTTTTCGATATAATCGTCAAGAAAATCAGCATTGACGCCCAAGTGTTGAACACGAGCATAAAAACCGGCGTCGGTACTTTACTGTCGTGGAAAATGAACTGCTTCCTGGTGCAATTCCCATGCGCGTGTTACTGCGTGTTTAAATCCGACGAGTTCTACCACCTTTTCGACCCGTACGGCCCCATAAACTTCAAAAAGAAGAAACGAAAATACAAGGCGGGGTGGGTTAGATGCCAGACCTTGGAGAAACTGCAGAAGCGCTTGCACAGAATCGGGAGGTTTCAGAAAGTTCAAAATTACACGTTCTACTCCTTCGAGGTTACGTCTATTAGGAGGGCTCCCAAAGAAATTTCGCTCAGGCAGAGGTTGCACTGTATTTGCACTGCTGATGATAAGAAACGTAAAGATGACGGTGAAAAACTTGGTGAGTGGACAAAAGTATTCTTGAAACAGTTTTATCGTAAGTAATATCATAAGGGCCTCTAATTTTTCGAAAAAACATGTTGCTAAGTAATATTTTAACAAGAAGCATGAGTGTTGGTGGCAGTCGAAGACGAGGATTTTTGCACCTGCACGAATGCATTTTGTTAAAAAATATTACTTGGCATTGTGTTTTTTCTATTTTTTTCACAGGAAAAAATTAGATGCCCGAATGGTATTTGACAAGACTATTTCATAAGTAAGAGTAATTCTGCATACACATAGCTTACAAAACATACTACCTACCATGCATACATAATAAATATGTAGGTGTTAATTTGAAAACTGAAAAATAGGTAATTTATTTAATCACAAAATACTACAAACTTAATTATTTATGGTACAAATAAAATATAAATTGCAATTTTGGTGACAACAGCTGTCAAGTTTTGCCGCGGGTAAACTCGAAAAAACTGCTGACAGGTGCTGTCATACAGTTTTTCTACCTAAAAACCATTTGAAATTCAAAATTGTGCGTTTGTGATTGGTGGAAATTAAGACGAGGGAAATAGTCGGTGGTAATACCACGTTAATTTTTATGAAAAACTGGTTTTGACGTTTTTGGTTTACCATACAAACAAACCGTTGTCAAAGCAACGTGGTATTTTCACTTACGGCTACTTGCACCGTTTTCTCTAACTGATCAGTTAAATAAACTGACAAGTTAAAAGGTAACAGGAGATTAGTGTCCAAAATCTTGCACAGTGATTTTTTTACTATGGTTTAAAATTTAACTATACATCTAGGGAATTTGACTAAAAAATGGAAAAGATTGGTATTAATAACTAACCACACTTATTTGTTACGCAAATATATTTTGACGTTAAGAGTTCGATTCATTATCATCTGTGGTTCGATTTTATGTCTTGTACGACCTATTCAGTTGATGGTACGAGAGAATAATATGGATACAGATCGCTCCTCAAATTTTTCAGATAATGAAAAAAATCATTTAATTAGTCCTGTAGATACAAGGGTATCATTGAAAACAAAGAGACATATAGGGCTAAAACAATTAGAGCAGGAAATTAACAATAAAAATAATGTTAAAGAAATGACTTTCGGGTTTAAAATTTTTAGAAGATAAACAAAAACTTAATATATGTATTATAATAATAAACAAGAAGTGACCATTTATTTTATTTTAATTTTAAATATCTATAAATTAAATAAAACATTAAAAATATTATTCAAATTAAATTTTATAAATTGTCAAAATAATCTTGTATTAATTGAGGCATGTCAGAGCAAAGTCAACAATCTCCCGTCAGACTAAAACTGAGTAAATTGAGATAATTGATTTTGGTATTTTAAATTCTAGATTTGTAATTTTTTTTATATATTATATTGAAATATTGTTGTTGTTAGTCTAGTAGCCAACTACAAGGTCTCCAGGATGCATAGTATAGGTGAAATCGGTAATTATAAATTGGAGATTGCTAACTTTGATATGAATTGCTGGAGATTGCTCATTTTGTTGTAAACGTTTAAGGAGATTTAAAAAAATAAACAAAAAAATAATTAAATTTTTATTCCTTTAATGGTTATAAAATTTAACTATACAATCAATGTGGGAAAATTCTGAACTGGACCACATAAATCTGGAGTTTCTTGTAAATCTGGGACCAAGTTGCCTCGTGCAAAAAAGTTTTTTTATAGTACCTACAACAACTCATCATCTTCTTCCCACTTTGCTCCGTAATGTTGTACTTGCAATGTTTTGACATTATCAGCCTTTTCTTGCTTTACCTTTACGTCTTATTATGGTTTAATAGCACAAAATAAACAAGATAACTTTTTTTATTATTCTTAAAACAATAAAACGTATATATAGTATATACCTAAGTATTTTAAATATATTTTTAAGTGCAATTTACTGCAATAGAACTTAACAGTATGTACCAGTAAAAAAACACAAAATTAAATCTCTAAAATACGTTATAACATCAAATGTTAGGATATCAGGTGACACAAATTACTAATTTCTAATGGTGGAATTGGAGATTGTATTCTTTGCTGCAAATCTATCAGTGGAGATTGTCGACTTTGCACTAAATGTCATTTTTAAAATAGGATTTTAGGCAGGATTTAGCTCCTTTTGCAGCACATAAACTTCAAAAATCTAATTTTTGACCAAAAGTGGAGATTGTCGGTTTTGCTATGACAGGCCTCAATTGATTTTGAAACATGCGATCTTGTGGATGAGTAACAACAGGGTACTCCAGTTGATGGCATTAATATCATCAGGCAATGGTGGCTCTGGTTTATTCATGTCTCTAGCAATATTATGTAGTACAGCTGCAGCTGGAATAATGGACAAAACTGTATCTAGTTTTAATCTAGTTGTAATCTGGTTCTTAGTAGTGACTCATTATAAAGTTGCTGACCTCTATATTTATAACTATAATTATTGGATTTGCTAAAGATGTCAATAAATAATATCTTTGGAAAAAAAGATCTTGAATACCGATTACTAGTACTTTTGAGGTTATAAATCGTTAACGGTGGATTAAAGTAATTTAAACCACCGAAATTGGGGGTTTATTTTAACAGTAGTTTAGAGGTATTTAAACAAGGATTAATTTACGGTGCAAGCCAGTTATGAAAAATAAACCTGTGTTAAAAATAAAACCACTGTTAAACTTACGGTGCAACTGGCCATTAATAATTTTTGAAATTCCACTTATTAGTTCCTTACCTTTTACATTGTTAAAACAATGCATAAGTGAAATTTTCGGGGGTAATACCTCGAGTGCTTAAAAATTATCGATAATTTTTATTAAAGCGTAGTTGTTTATAATTTGCACAACAAGCTTTAATGAAAATGATCTGGTTTACTTTTAAACACAAGCGATATTTAACGATTCATTTTAACGAGTTTTGTGAAAAAACGTAGAAAAAAAACTGGTTTTGACGTTTTTGGTTATACCATACAAACAAAAAGTTGTCAAAGCAACGTGGTATTTCCACTTGGATACTCTTTAAAGGGCAAGGAAAACTTGGAGCATTGTGGAGGATAATTAATTTGAATGTTCCTTCAACCGTGATTTTTCTCCTCTAGGTAAACCTTTCAATGAAGACCCAGAATGGCTTATGGTCGACCCCATACCTTGGTCCCGAATGGTTCAGAGAGCACCCACTGGATACCAGCGAGGCTGCGCTGAAAACATGTGGAACAACTGGGATGTCGAGTATCCCAAAGACTTGTACTCCATGATATCCACAATTTCCGGATACGATGAATGGATTCCCGAGGAAAGACGGGGCAAGGGAGTGCTGTTTAACTTGGTAAGTTTTGTCCATGGGTCAGTTTCAAGAAACACCCGCTTTCAGGAAAATGAAGATCAATTTTTTTTTTGCTTAAATTGACTTTTCGTTGGATTTTTATAAATGTTTAGAGTTTTGTTTACTTACATTTAAGACAGGCAGTGCACTTTTTTATTTTTTTACGTTTTTTTTCAGAAAAATGTGTTTAGCTAGCTTTATATATGTCCACTGTGTTACCAATTTCAAATCCAGAATTTAATTCAATAAAAAAAGTTGTTATAAAAATAATTTGAAATAAAATGTAGGTACTTAGTTCACAAACTTTTGACTATTTTTTATTTTATTTTTTATTAAAAATTGTATGCCTTTTTAAATATGTATGTTCGTTAAATTACTTTTTAAAAGAAACCATTCCGATTCTTTGTTAAAAAAACAATACCATTAATATTTTCTTTTAGTCACTGTATTAGTGAGTTAAACTCTAATTTATAAACACGTATTAACGAAATAGACATTGGAAAGTTAACGTAAAAATAGACAAGGACTTAAAGATAACGTAAAAAAGAAACTATAAAGGGTGGTACGTTTTTAGAGTAATGCATAAACAAAATACCTTGTAGTGGTGCTCACTTGCAGAATAACAACTTAGATTTCTAAATTGTAGACACCCATTTTCTTTGACTATAAGCTGGTGTCTTTTAGTACTTGTATATTGCGTGGAATGTTCCCTTGGATGTAATCTATATCATGAGTTGTAATCACAAATAATTGTAAAATGGTTTATCATAAACTACTTTTAATAAAAGCGACGGTAAATATCCACTTCGTTGTTGAAAAATTCTATTGCGTTACCCTAAATTCCATTAAGTTGCCATAAGGTAACATAATGGACTCGGTAACGCAGTGGACAAAGTTTTGTGAAACCATATTTAAAAAATAATAATAAGACATCACAGTCATTAGTTACTCTCAATGAGCTTTAGTGCCATAAAATAAACATAAACATGAAAAATAGTATTTTTTCTTACCTTATTTTTATTATTTTTTTGAGTAACTTAGCGGACAAACAATTATTACATTCGCGTTACCCGCACCTGTTTTTTGAATAAATAAATTCAGCTGGGTAATGTATACGTCCGAACATCATTTGTTGATCACGTGAGTGCCAAAAAAGTTGCCATATATATGTTTTTTTTAATATTCTATCGGACTTAACGGAACGGAAAAAATGTCTGGGACATGAGTCAAATTAAAAAAAAGTAGATAAAAATTAATTATTTTATATATAAATTGTTTACCGTATTAACTAAGGATGTTATGGATTGCTATAAAGCAACACAAAGTTCTGGTTATTCAATATTTAAAAAAGAAAACATGTATGTAAGTTTTATCTATTTTGGTTTCATAATGACTTCATTATAACACCGCTTTTGGTTCTTTAATGAGGTACTTTATTCCACCCAAAATTTTGATTTTATAGGTTGGCTACTGGTAAAATACAATTTTGAATACCTATAGGTTATATTATTTTTATGATTTGTTTTCTAGTACTTACGAGACTTTTCGTGCAATAAATTTTGTTTAACACCAAAGAAAATCCTTTTTTCTTCTTTAACAGCCGCTTATTGTAAATACTTATTGTAAATTAACGACGCCATAGCGAAAGAATGTGATAATGTTTGAATGGTTAATGACCTTTCAAACTTCAAACTGTGATACCAACTATGTAAAGTAAAATTCCACCAAATTAAATATAAGGTATAAAATTAATTTGTTTTATAAAATGTTTGCAAAATAGATAAAATAGCATAAAGAACTCATGTCATAAGACCTTTTGTCGCACTTGTCCATTATAAAACTCGCTCCTTCGTCGCTCGTTTTATAAATTGTCCGCGTGCGACAAAATGACGTCTTACGACATTAGTTCTTTAATATACTATTATAAAACAATAATGGGACATGCGAAAATGTGTGTTTTACGAGTTTCAAAATTAAAAAAAATTATTCTGAAATAACTAAATAAAACATTTTCTGAAAGAGTTTACTAAGGGCTTGTTAGGCTTTCACTTGGTTGTTAAATCAATAAGATCCGATAATTTTTAACAAAGTTATTGGAATTCAAACTTACGGACGGCGGAAGGCGGGTGTTTTTTGAAAACGACCCCCATATTTCCCAGTGTAATAATAAAAATCTACTTCTCTTAGGTGGTGGCCATTGCAATGATGGAGATATACGACTTAAACGACTGGAACCCTGCAGTTTTAAACTCGATTCTTGTCAACGGCGATGATTACTTCAAACAGTGTCTGGAAGAACTAAATCTGGATGATGACACTAGAAACTACGACTTGTCGGTGGACGATTTAAAAGAAGTCGGGACCATTTTCCCGTACCAATTCAATGTTGCCGTCACTGGCGCATCTGAAGGGACCATGTTCATGATCAAGGATAACAGATTCAACCTGCATAATGCCTTGAGGTAAGTTACTAAATTAAATTTGATATATACAATTAAATACTCTGACACTGTCAAAAAACACTACAGAACACTATTGAAAAACACTACTCTGTTCTATCCCTGATAGCAAAATTTGATTTTAAGAATCTTCTAAGAAGATATGACCCGGAATAATGGAATATTTTTAGAAGCTTCCCTTATTGCTAAGAATGTTCTTAGGGACTTTTAAAACATTCAATAGATACCCTTTTAATGATGCAATTAGATTCTTAAAAGCTTCTTAAAAGCTTCCTAAAAAGCATCCTAAGAACATTTTAAGAATACGTTTTTGGAATGGTCTTAGAAGGTTTCTTATGGAGCTTCTAGGAAGCTTTTGAGAATATTTCCAAATATGTCAGATACCCACGTTCTAATATGTTGCATTTTACATTCATAAAATTCTTCAGGAGACGACAAATACGCCTCACTGTCATAATATGACAGTGAAATGTATTTGTCGTCCCCTTAAAAAAATTTGCGACATATTAATACCTATATATTTATTTAAAAATATTAAATAAACAATTTGACCTCTAAACCATAAGTTGTATGACATTATTTCATAAAAAGTAAAATTGGAAAATTTTGTGGGATAAGTCAGATTAGATTGAAATTGAAGATAGTTAGGATTATTATACATAAAAATTAGAGTTTCAAAAAAATTAAAAATTATTTTTTTTTTCAATGGTGTTGAAAAATTAAAAGTTCATTAAAAAACAAAAATGTTGGCGCCTATTTTGGGTGTTGCGAAAACAAACCATTCCAAAGTTATAAGAATTCAAAATTAAAAAAATAAAAATTCCCGTGTTATTGAAATGGAAAAACAACAAATGAATTGAGGCAAACCTTAATATTAATATTAAGGGCTCAAATAGGCGCCAACATTTTTGTTTTTTAATGTACTATTAATTTTTCAACACCATTGGAAATAAAAATAATTGTTTTTTTTAAACACACTAATAAAAATGTTAATTCAGAAATAAAAAATCGGTACTTACAAAATTAATAAATATTTATATTTAACATAAAATAAAATCCCTATAGTAAAAGTATTTTTGTTATCGAATATTGTTTTAACTATAGATAACCATAAAAAAAAATTTTGTATTGTGTTGTTTACTTGGTATTTAATACTAATTACTAATTAGGTACTTAAGTATACGTAGTTTATGGTATATTTTACTATTATATAGGTAACTGAACTAAATATGCTTAACAGAATATTCCTAAATGAACTTTCTATAGCAATTACTTTTTTAACATTCTAAGCATATGTTTAGAGTAGACTAATTTTTACCACTAAAACTTTGCACCTTCTAAGAACCTGCCTGTAGGCCAGTAAGAATATTCTTAGGATCATGCTATATGTCTTTTAAGCATGTTCTTTAGAAGAAATATAGCATGATCCTAAGAATATTTTTTATTATTATTTAAAAAACATTCTTAGAATAAAGTGTGCTATCTATCTTGATAGTATTTCATGTTTTCTTGATTTTTGACTCCCTTGTATAATATTTTTAAATTTAAAGTATGGCACAGACCTTTTAAAACAAGCAGAACTTTTTATGACGAATGACTTTTGGTCGAAAAATGAAAGTTTTAGTCCATTTGTCCTGTTAGCCCTGCTTAAAATACCCCATAGAGACCCATACAAAATAATCTATCGGGCGCTACCGGATTCAATATGTGCATTTGTCCATGGTTTTTTCCGGATACGGCCCGATAGAAAATTTATAGGAAATTACCTATAGGCACACCATAACATTTTCCCTATTGAGACCGATAGCAAATAACTCAATGAAGGATATATAGGGATATCCCTATTATAATAGAACAACTATAAAACATTTGACAAAATTTTATTAAAACCTATGGGGTTCTATAATAGGGGAAAAACTAATTTCTACATTTATGTGTATTTTCCCCATTAAAACCAATAGCAAAAAAATCAAGGGTGGATATTCCTTTAGAATAACCATAAATCCCAACTATGGGTCCTATACGAGGTCTGCTCAGAAAATATTGGGAATTTTCGTTTTTTGAAACAAATATTTATTTATTCGTCTACATTAATGTTGTCGCCTTCAAAATAGTCCCATTGGATATTATGCACATGTGCCAGCTCTTCTTCCAATACTCGAAACACTTCTAAAACTCGATCTTTGGGATAGCCTTTAGTTCTTTCAGCGATGCGCTTTTAATGTCATCTATGCTTGCAAAACGACGGCCCTTTAAGGTTCTCTTTATTGTTGGGAATAGGAAAAAGTCAGACAGAGGCATGTCTGGCGAATATGGAGGCTGGGACATCATTACAGTATTGTTTTTGGACAAAAATTTTGTTCAAAATTTAACAATTTTGGAACAAATTTTGCTGCCACGCGTTTCATACCCAAAACATTCGAAAATATTTCATGGGATGAGCCAATCGATATACCAACATCATCAGCGACTTCTCTGATGGTTTATAACCATTTATTCCACTTTTTCCATGTTTTTATCGGTTGTTAATGTGCTTGTGCGTTCGGGGCGTTCGTCATCTTCAACGTCTTCACGGCCATCTTGGAAACTCTTATACCACTTGGAAACTCTTATACCACTTGTAAACTCTTGTTTTACTTATAGCAGACTCACTATAGGACTTTGTTAACATTTCACAGAATTTATTTTTATTTTTTTAAGCCAAATTGGATACAAATTCTTTGATCCATTTCTTTTAACGAACGAAAAATCGCCGAGCTCATAAAACACGTCCAACCTTAGCGGCTGCCACAGACAAAGTAAACAATGAAAACAGCTAAAGTTTTTATCATACTTCGGGGGCATGTATACCAACATAATAAAGAACATTCTATGACAACCGGACCCTCTGAACCCGCGAAATTTAACAATTCCCGTTATTTTCTGAACACACCTTCTACATACTGATACACCCTATAGAAACACCATACATTCCGATACAAATATCTATCGGTTTGAACAGGGTCTCTATGGGGTATTTTAAGCAGGGATGCACTCTATTTGTGGACATACTGTAGTTGAAATAAATTTTTTTACAGGTGTTTCTTTCAAAGTACTTCGAGGCGCATGGGCATCATTTACGCGGACGGTGAAGATGGCGCCACCGTGAAAAATCTCGCTTTCGGTAAAACGAAAAACAGAGAGTATTTCGTTTTCGACGCCGATACCAGAGACGTGCCGATGTTCATTAAAAACAAAGGTAAAGCTTACATTTTGAGGATGACGACTATAAACAGGCTCACGCATGTGCTAGCGTTAACTCTACGAGGCGGTGGATTTTATATTTTCGATGTAACCATCACCGATTTAAAACCAATGGAGTAATACTGAATTGTGTTGTATCGTGTATTGTTTAAAGTGAATAATAAAGAACGTCCTAGCCTAAATTGCATTTTATTTTACAAACAAAACCCTTATTGAAATCCCAAATTTGGTAATTTTTACAATATCCGACAACATTGTAATAAAATGTTTTTGTAATTTTTTCTTGATCTGGGATTTTTTACACAATCTGGCAACCTCGCAAAATATTTTTCTAAACATCTCGATCTGGGATTTTTTGCACAATCTGGCAACCTCGCAAAGTATCCGGAGTAAATACCTCCTCGCGTTTCTGCTCTCCTAATACAAATTATGAAATTTTAAAATTTAACGCAAAAATATTTTTCGGTATTTTTTGAAAAATTATCTCGATCTGGAATTTTAATTTTAAAAATTTCAAATTTGTATTAGGAGAGCAGAAATGCGAAGAGGTATCTACTCCGGATACTTTGCGAGGTTGCCAAATTTTGCAAAAATTCCCCCGACCTGGGACTTTTTGCACAATCTGGCAACATCGCAAAGTATCCGGAGTAAATACCTCCTCGCGTTTCTGCTCTCCTAATACAAATTATTAAATTTTAAAATTTTGACGCAAAAATATTTTTCGGTATTTTTTGAAAAATTATCTCGATCTGGTATTTTTGCAAAATCTGGCAACCTCGCAATGTATCCGGAGTAGATACCTCCTCGCATTTCTGCTCTACTAATACAAATTATGAAATTATTAAAATTCTCAATCCTGGAAATATTTTGGTGTCAAAATTTTAAAAATTTCAAATTTGTAGTAGGAGAGCAGAAATGCGAGGAGGTATCTACTCCGGATACATTGCGAGGTTGCCAGATTTTGCAAAAATTCCCCCGACCTGGTATTTTTTGCAAAATCTGGCAACCTCGCAATGTATCCGGAGTAGATACCTCCTCGCATTTCTGCTTTCCTAATACAAATTATGAAATTATGAAATTTTTAAAATTCTTAAAAATAGGATCCTGGAAATATTTTGGTGTCAAAATTTTAAAAATTTCATTATTTGTATTAGGAGAGCAGAAATGCGAGGAGGTATCTACGCCGGATACTTTGCAAGGTTGCCAGGTTGTGCAAAAATTCCCCCGACCTGGGACTTTTTGCACAATCTGGCAACCTCGCAAAGTATCCGGAGTAGATACCTCCTCGCATTTCTGCTCTCCTAATACAAATTATGAAATTTTAAAATTCTTAAAAATAGGATCGAGGAAATATTTTGGTGTCAAAATTTTAAAAAAAAATTCAAATTTGTATTAGGAGAGCAGAAATGCGAGGAGGTATCTACGCCGGATACTTTGCGAGGTTGCCAGATTGTGCAAAAATTCCCCCGACCTGGGACTTTTTGCACAATCTGGCAACCTCGCAAATTTGCAAAAAAATCGTATTAGAGACATTTTACCTTGTTTTTTTTTTTGTTCTGAAAACGTAGGGCTTTAACAAAAAAATCAAATATTTTTGGGAAATTTCTTTTATTCAAAATTTAAGAAAATATAAAACTAATTAAGTACAGTGCATAAAATTAATAACACTAAACTAGTAAATTAATTATTATAATTTGTACAGAACACAAAATATCTATATTTTATATTAATAAAAAGTCTTTACTATGACGTACATATTTATATAAAAAGAACACATTTTTTATAAACAACACTGACGTTTAGTCTTTAAAACATACCTAAGCAAATATAAATAAAATAAAATCTCTTAAAAATATAAAAACTACACGATATATACAGGGTGTCCAAAATGGGTGAGCACTTTGGCCATTGGCGGCTGTAAAACGCGTCAAATGGTCAAAAAAAGTGGTAACACATTTTTGGACACCCTTTATTTTAATATGGCTACAAGCGTTACAATTTAAATTGGACGGAATTTATATAAGGCTCACCATAGCATAAAAACACAGGAATTAAGCTAGACATACTAAAATAGTGTACTATTGCGTCCCAAAGTAAATGGTCCCACTTCAAGATTGTCCACAAAACTTTGGGACGCAATGGTACACAGTAAAAATCGATCACATTACAATGTAAATAAAAAAGTGCTTAAAAATACTTAAATTACTTTTTAACCGTATTATCTTTAGTCTCCTTTGTAGGAGTATACACAATTTCCGCGTACTCGGTTTTGTCGTCGTCGTTTTTCACCAGTGGACTTGTATTTGGACTCACCAAGTCCAATTCGGCGTAGACGATACCCTCCTTGGGCTGATCGTCGCTTTTTTTATCGTCGTCGGTGTCTATGGGAACCTTGACGTCATCAGTCGTGTCCATCTCTTTCGTTTCCGGTTCATCCTCTGACGCTACTTTGTCCTTGTTTTTCTTGAAGTACGAGGTCAGTTTGATTGGCGATAGATGGCGCTTTTTGTCCTTCGGTCTCACATCTGTACTTTCTGTGTCGCTGCTGGAAAAATGAGATCATATAAAATTTGAAAGAACTTATTCTTAAAAATGTAGTTATAACTTATAACAGTGCATTGCACAATGAACAAAAATAATTCAATTTATTTATTAAAAATTCAATATATTGAAAAAAAATATTGGAAATTAATTCAATACATTTAAAAAACAATATATTTTAAATTGAAAAAGAATTCAATATATTGAAAAAAATCAATGTTCGATAAAAATACAATATATTAAGAAGAAATCCAATATATTGGAAATAAATTTATTATATTAAAATAATCCAATATGTATGTATATTGGAAAAAATTCAATATATTATGTTATATGTTTACAGTTTTTTTTAAGGCCATGATTTCCAATAAATTGAAAAAAATGCAATAGGAATATTAAAAATAAATTCAAAATATTGTAAAAAATCCAATATGTTAAAAAAAATTAAAAAATTTCAATGTATTGGAAATAAATTCAATATATTGAAAATAAACTAAATATATTCCAAACAAATCCAATATATTGGAAATAAATTCAAAATATAGAAAAAAAATCCAATATATTGAAAAGAAATCCAATATATTAAAAATAAATTCAATACCTATATTGAAACAAAACAATTTATTTAATAAGAATCCACTATATTGAAAAAAAATGAGAAATGGAAATAGATTTATTATATTAAAAAAAAATCAAATATATTGGCAAACAATGTAATATATTAAAAAAATCCAATACGTTATGTTATTTGTTTACAATTCTTTCAATATATTGTAAATAAATTCAAAATATAGAAAAAAATCCAATGTATTGAAAAAAATCGATTTAATTAATAAGAATCCAATATTTAAAAAAAATGAGAAATGGAAATAATTTATTATATTAAAAAAAAATCCAATATATTGACAAACAATGTAATATATTAAAAAAATCCAATACGTTATGTTATTTGTTTACAGTATTTCAATATATTGGAAATAAATTCAATACATTTTAAATAAATTCAAAATATAGACAAAAATCCAGCATATTGAAAAAAATCAATTTAATTTAAAAGAATCCAATATTTTGAAGAAAAAAAATGGAAAATGAAAATAGACTTATTATATTAAAAAAAAATCCAATATATTGGCAATTTATTATATTAAAAAAATACAAAACATTATGTTATTTGTTTACAGTTCTTTCAAGGCCATGATTCCCAATATATTTGAAACTTGCATTATTAAAAATAAATTCAAAATATTGAAAAAATACAATATATTAGAAATAAATTGAATATACAAAAAAAATCCAATATATTGAAAATAAATTCAATATATTGCAAACAAATCAAATATATTGGAAATAAATTCAAAGTATAGAAAAAAATCCAATATATTGAAAAAAATCAATTTAAATAAAAAGAATCCAATATTTTGAAGAAAAAAATGAAAAATGAAAATAGACTTATTATATTAAAAAAATCCAATATATTGGCAAACAATTTAATAAATTAAAAAAATCCAATACATTATGTTATTTGTGTACAGTTCTTTCAAGGCCATGATTCCCAATATTTTTGAAAATAATGCATTATTAAAAATAAATTCAAAATATTGAAAAAAATCCAATATATTAGAAATAAATTGAATATATAGAAAAAAATTCAATATATTGAAAATAAATTCAATACATCGAAAAAAATATATATGTTCTATAAAAATAAAAATATTGATATTGAATAAAAATTCAAAAAATGAAAAACATCAATATTTACGATAAAAATTTAATATTATAAAAAAAATCAAATACTATGTTATACTATTGTTTATAGTTCTTTCAAAGTCATGATTCCCATATATTAAAAAAATGCAATAGAAATAATAAAAATATTCAATATATTAAAAAAAACAATATATTGGAAATTTAATATATTGCAAACATATATTTAAAAATACTGAAAAACCAATATCTTGGAAATAAATTCAAATATTAAAAAAACAATATATTGGAAATACATTCAATACACCCATTGTAAATAAATTCAATATATAGAAAAAAATCCGATATAAATAAATTCAATACACATATTGTAAATAAATAAATTCAATATAATGAATAAAAATTCAATTGAAAAAAATCATTATATTTCCAATCCAATTTAAAAAAAAATCCAATTTTTTGAAAAGAAATATATTGGAAATTTATTATATTGGAAATAAATTTATATTTATATGTTATTTGTTTATAGTTCTATCAAGATTTCTCCCAAGCTTGCTCTTACAATGAAAGCTGCAAAGTGACATAGTGTTATGTTATTATTAACAATAACAACTAACATTAACTTAACTTAACACGTTTATTAGATTTGTGTCTAGGAAAAGACAGTAACTGATCACAGCAGCACTGATGCTGCATCTCAGTCCATTATTGTCACATTCTTAATTCAAACAAAATATAGTATGTGGGTAAGGCTTTCTTTTTAATATATTAAGTTTATTTTCAAAATATTGCATTTGGATTTTGTTTCAATATATTAATACAAATTATTTTATTATAATTTTGTGACCCCTGTACGCTTTTGTAGTTATTGGTAAACTCTTTATAACTTTAATATACTTACGATTCTGCTAGATGTCTCTCCCTTCTACCTATAAAATAAAAAATATTATAAATCTTCTCAAAACATCTTGTGCAAAATAAATTAGTATGTGGTGTATTTTAATAAAAAATATTAAATAAAACAAGTCAATTTTTATTTATTTTTATTTAAAAAAAAAACATTTCATAATCTTCCAACTTAATTCTAACGTCTTAAGTACAATTAATTAATAACATACAAAATTTTTACAATTATAATATAATATCATAGAATTTTTAAATATAGATATAGATACTTAATAAAAAAATCACTTGAATACTAAAGTGGTGTAAGTTAAAATAATTTTTGATTTTTATAAATACATTTATTTTTTATTCGGAATTTTATTGTGTGGTTTTTAACAATGTTGCCATATTTATGTTACCCACAAATTCCAAATAAAAAGTAGAGGAAATAAAAATTATTGTCTTATATAAATTACTTACAACAAAAAATGGAATGTAAATTTTGATCATATTATTTATTGAATACTTATGGCAGTATTTTTGCAGTTATTTCTGTAATAAAGGTTGGTACTAACGATTTAATTGACAAGTTACAGTAGTACCAACACAATATTTATCATAAAAATCCCAAAATCGGTCTGAGAAGTTTTTGATTAAAAAAAGTTTTTTACATGCAAAAAAATCTTAAAATACTAAAATTAAATTAATTATTGAGTATATAAAATGAGATTCAGCAAATAATAATACTTAAAAATATACACAGTGTTCCCTTATAATATACAGAGTGTACGAAAAAAACGAAATGTATTTTTTATAATATTGGACACATTTATGAATGCATTTCCTAAATATGAGTGTTTTTTTAGAGATTTCTTATTTTATTTATTTATTTAGTATTAACAGTTAAGTATATTATATATACATACATATATTTTCTAGGCTTAACTATATAATATAATATCCAGTCATTTAAAAAATAAAATTTAGCGTATCGTCAAGAAAAAAATTATCGCAGTAGGAAATATGATGAGTGAGCAGTACGAGGTTAAGTCAATAATAAGTCCTTGCGAAATAAATAGATGGCGCTAGTAGTAGCAATACAAGTTTGTTCTAGATAAGTGCAATCTGTCAAAATTTCCGAAGTTTACGTAACGCCGAAAAAATGTTTCACAATCTTTTTTAATTGTTACTAAATTGTAGTACTAGTAATATTTCTGTGGGTAAAAGGCATAAGGGGATAAGTCAAAAAAAGCAATTTTTCAATAGAGCCTTTAACGCGTTCGCATTAATTCAGGAAATATATTTAAGTTTAGCGGGTATACGCTTTTGTTAGCATATGACATGTGCTAACAAAAGGGTATACCCGCTAACCATAAATATATTTCCTGAATTAATGCGAATACGTTTAAGGCTCTACTGAAAAATTGATCTTTTTGACTTATCCCCTTATGCCTTTTACCCACAGATTTAAAATATGGTTTTAAAAGTTTGTCAAAGAAAAACTGTAAACTTCGCACCCCTGTAATTTAAGTAGAAAACAAAGAATAATTTAAAGCCAATTTTATTTGTTAAACATTTGACATCTGTCAACTTTTAACGGATTTAACCTCACTTTTCCCTAATTTATAATAAAGCTAATTTCAGTCCGTGACTAAAACGCCATAAAGTCACAGCTTATAAATGGTGGAGTAGAAAAAGGTAAACATTTCTTTCTAGGAGTGCTAGATCTGAATCTGATTTTAAAAAAATTATTTATAATTTTTTTCCCGCATGTTTGATCAGAACCACAGGTTTTAAACTTCCAGTTGTTGTAAACTACTTCCAGAAAAAATATAACTAAATACTGGTCGTTTTTTAAAAAATATAGGTGACACATGTCAAAAATGACAGGTGACAGGTGTCAAAAATAACCACCTGTCATTTTTGACATCTGTCACCTATAATTTTTGACATGTGTAGTTTTTGAAAAACTACCAGTATTTAGTCAAATGAAATTTCAAGAATTTTTTTCTTAGCTCCTGAGAGGAAAGCCAAGATGTTTTTTTTCTGGAAGTCTTTACAACTAGGGTTTTAAAATTTCAGATAAAATTGAGAAATTTTCAGAAAAATTGATTTTTGCATTTTTCCATTTTAATCAAATTGTAAGTCAATTTTTCTGATAATTTCTGATAATTTTTACGGATACTATCCGTACACTGATATCGAGAAAACATTCCGACGATAAATATGATTATAATAATTATTCCTTTTATTTTAATTCAGTAAGAATATTCTACCGGGTCGCAAAAAAACATATTTGGTGCTGTATTAACATAACTTTCGTTTTATTTGACACTTCAATTTATAAAATTCTAATTTTGTATTTTAACTTTATAAATCATCCATTATTTTGTAATTGGGTATTTTCAATGGATTCCTTTTTGCAAAAAAAATACCCAACTGACAGTATACGTTTATTTTTTTTACTGTAAGAATATTTTTCTTTAACTAAAATAATTGTAAGTTGTTGATTGCTACTAATACTGCTGTCTATATTTTCCAAAAACAAATTTTTTTCCCAAAAAAGGCATTTTTTTCAAGGTTTGGGAAAAACAGTTTTTTTCACAATTTTTCAGTTTTTTGATAAAACATGTTTTCTGATGAAACATGTCAAAATAAAAGAAGATAAACAAATTCTGATTAAAAAAAACATATTTGGTGCTGTATTAACATAAGTTTCGTTTTATTTGACACTTCAATTTATAAAATTCTAATTTTGTATTTTAACTTTATAAATCATCCATTATTTTGTAATTGGATATTTTCAATGGACTCCTTTTTGCAAAAAAATACCCAACCAACAGTATACGTTTATTTTTTTTTTACTGTAAGAATATTTTTCTTTAACTAAAATAATTGTAAGTTGTTGATTGCTACTACTACTGCTGTGTATATTTTCCAAAAACAAAATTTTTTCCCCAAAAAGACATTTTTTTCAAGGTTTTGGAAAAACGGAAAAAACAGTTTTTTTCACAATTTTTCAGTTTTTTGATGAAACATGTTTTCTGATGAAACATGTCAAAATAAATAGAAGATAAACAAATTCTGATTACATTTTGAAATTTGCTTGAAAACAAACTTTAAGAAATTGAGAAGAAATAAAACGCACCATGCGTAAAATTAAAATTTTACAATAAATAATTTATCTGTAATTAATTACCTATTGTAGAACCTTCAAAATTAAGATTTGCTTATAAATAATCTGCACAAAACTTTAAAAATCCATATTTGTTCAAAATGGCCGCCGTTCCAAGGTTACCTATTTTTTCACAACCTTCTTGACTTGGGTATCAAATGAAAGGGATTGTCAAGCATTATTTGGCCTTCTGAAAATAATGCGTTTTTCTACTGTTTTCGAAGGACTAATTGACTTACCCTCGTAGGTACATTACATTTCTTACCGTTTAATAATTTAATAAAATTGACCTAACCTGTAAATAATCTTAAATAAATATTTTTTTTTGATTTATCAATTAAAGTACCTAGTTTTTTGATTATTTAACAATTATTTTGACAACCATGTAAAGGAGGTCATTTTAACATTTTTAATATCGCGAAAACAACGAATATACAGAGTTTGACAAAATATCTACATTTTTTGACACACCCTATATGATAAATGATTAAAGTCCTCGTTCAGGGCAAGATTATGTACTAATAATAAATAAAAACATTTATTTATGGTAGTTTTAACCATATTACTTACTAAAATGTATTTTTTGAAATTGAAAATTTGATGAGATTATGGTAAAGGTTGTTATATGAATGCTGAAATAAAAAAAATAAATAAATACATGGTGGTGAAAAAATTGAGCCCTTGGTGCAAAGATGTGATTTTAGTAGGGTGACAATCTAAGCCTACCGTCTGTACACATAACACACACATTGTAACTTAGAACATGCTTTTTGTAACTTCGATTATTTTCCATACTTTTTCGCAATTTTTTTTTTTCGAAAAAATTAAAACCTTTAAGTCCCTACAAACACTTAAACTGCCGTGTCGGTTTTTAAATCTTTCTTAATGGGCAAGTCGTTGCCGTTTATGTATTCTTGCGAGTTATTGTGGTGCGGGTTGTCTACCCCGTCGACGCCAGTGGCGTCGCTATGGTGATGGACGCCGTCACCAGTGGTGTAGTCAATGACAGTGGCGCCCCCTACAACAAGAAAAAAGGGGTCAAAAAGAGTTTTTTTTTTAACTTTAAAAATTTTATTAATGAAGAGTGGTATTAAGGGGGGTCAGGATGAAGCAGACCACATGCATAGACTACACAACCAGGCTAAATACTACAAAAATAGCAACGTATAAAACAATAAAATACAGCTATTTCAAAAATGCAAAAATAAATGGTGTCCTTAAAAAGCACAGTAATGTAAACAAACTCCTCCAAATTTTGTATTTGACTTCAAAAACATTGCCACTGAATGGCAACTGTGTATACATAAAAAAAGTTTATCCTAAAGCATAGCTTAGTTTTTAGATTGTAGCCTTATACGAGGTGTGTTCAGAAAATATCGGGAATTTTCGTTTTTTGAAACAAATATTTATTTATTTGTCTACATTAATGTTGTCGCCTTCAAAATAGTCCCCATTGGATATTATGCACATGTGCCAGCTCTTCTTCCAATACTCGAAACACTTTTAAAACTCAATCTTTGGGTTAACCTTTAGTTCTTTCAGCGATGCGCTTTTAATGTCATCTATGCTTGCAAAACGACGGCCCTTTAAGGTTCTCTTTGTTTTTGGGAATAGGAAAAAGTCAGACAGAGGCATGTCTGGCGAATATGGAGGCTGGGGCATCATTACAGTATTGTTTTTGGCCAAAAATTTTGTCCAAAACATTCGAAAAATTTTTCATGGGATGAGCCAATCAATATACCAACATCAGCGACTTCTCTGATGGTTTATAACCATTTCTTCAACTTTTTTCATGTTTTTATCGGTTGTTAATGTGCTTGTGCGTTCAGGGCGTTCGTCATCTTCAACGTCTTCACGGCCATCTTGGAAACTCTTATACCACTTGTAAACTCTTGTTTTACTTATAGCAGACTCACTATAGGCCTTTGTTAACATTTCACAGAATTTGTTTCATTTTTTAAGCAAAATTGGATACAAATTCTTTGATCCATTTCTTAGCGGCTGCCACAGACAAAGTAAACAATGAAAACAGCTAAAGTTTTTATCATACTTCGGGGGCATGTATACCAACATAATAAAGAAAATTTTATGACAAGCGGACCCTCCGAACCCGCGAAATTTAACAATTCCCGTTATTTTCTGAACACACCTCGTATTTGGACATATTTTTGAAATTCATTTTGAGCATTTACTAAAATAAGAATTCTTAAAAATTGGATACAAATTGCGTTACTGTGTTTAATAACTAGAATTTATTTGTGGCGAGACATTTTTAATATCGTTTTCAGCACCTTTTTTACGTAAAATTATCTGGATAATTGTATTCCAATTAAAAAAAAAATCCAAAAATAAGGATTTCAGGGTTGCCACCGATTTGTCTAAACCAAATTCCCTGACTTTTCCAGGAATTCTCTGACCTTCCCTGATTTTTATCCAGACAAAATGTGTTTTCTTTTTTGTTTCCTGACCCTCAATGATTTTTTCAACTGGACTTTGAGTGTTGGTTTTTAAAATTTTAAGTATGGGGCCATTTAAATATTACGTTAGCAGTAATTTTGTAATTTTTATCCCCCCCTTCCCAGCAAAAGTAAGTAAAGCTTATCATTAAAAATATACAAAAAAATCAAAGCAATCTATTTATTTTTTTCTTGGTGGAGCATTATAACGATTAATTAAAAAACTAAACTTTTATTGAAGTTTATAAAATTCAAAAACATTAACAAAAAAATCAATACTTATTAAAAAAAAAACAAACAAAAAATTTTCTGTAGCTAATTTTTTTGGGTTTATGTTTTTGTTTCTTGGGTTTTTATTACATTAATTTTCTGTTCAATCTGAAAATAACTGAAATTTTGTCTGCGTCAGGTCTTGTTCATCAAGTTCTTATCAGTAAATATTTGATAGTACAAAATTGATTTATTCTGGTTATTTTCTAAAGCAATATTATTATTAATATTATTATCCTGTAAAACTGTCTAAAAAAGAATTAGTCAAAAATGACATATTTCATAGTGAAAAGCAATGCTTTTTCACTTTGAAATGTCATTTTTGACTAATTCACTGCAGTCACTAATAACTGTAGTCCACAACAATTTGTATCCAGGACATTTAACAGCCTCTCATGTAAAATTGTCCCCTGAATCCGAAAAGACCGTCATAGCAGTTTTTGAGAAATAGTATTCCATAATACAGGGTGTTTCATACCAGGAGGCGAAAAATGAAATTCTATATTCAAAACGTCATTCTAAATAAAAATCTTTAATACATTTTTGTTCTATCATTTTTCGTTTTCAAGTTATTCGAGTTCAAAGTTTTGAATTCAAACAATGAAAGGATAACAATATGCAATAATAGGATTCATAATTCTAGCAACTAAAATATACATCCATGGAAACGTATAAGTATTTAAGTTTATAATACAGTTCATTTTTTTTTTATCTGGACTGCGGCAACGTTGCAAACTTAGGGGTTTAGTTGGCAAATATTTCTATTATATTGGCAGCTATAAAACTAAATTAATATTTGTGGTTAAGAAATCAAAAAATATTTACCTTTTAATAGGTTTTTGACCAAAATAGTATTTCGTTATTGTCCTGTAGGATAATTATTTGTACAGAGACGTTTTTTAAATCACATAAATACATTGGAGTTTGATATTCCTCTGTTTAAATTTAATGATTTGACAAAAACTGTCAAATTATGTAAAACAGAGATACCAATCCAAAAAATACTAATAAAACTGACATAAACAACCAACTTAATAAAAAAACACTAGTCCAGATAAAAAATAACCTTATTTGGTCTTCTGCCTTATTTAAGTAATACAACCTGTCAGTTTATTGCTAATATGTCAGCAAGAATTATTGATTGACAATTGACCAATTTGTAGTTTATACTATTTATTTTTATCTGTAATATTAGAGGACATTTTCAAAAACATGGCTTTCAGCATTAATACAAGCTTGGCACCGCAAAACAACAGAATTGTAAACTCGTCCAAAATCTTGTACATTTTGTATTTGCTCCGCCGCATCTATTATTCTTTGCTTAAGCTGCTCTTCGGTGGTAATTTCGACTGCATAGACAAGCTGTTTCATGTGTCCCCATAAATAAAAATCAAGCGGATTTAAATCCGGTGACCTAGCAGGCCACAATATTGGGCCACGTCTACCAATCCTCCTTTCATTGAAGTTGTTATTCAACCAATTCACTACATTTCTACCAATATGGGGTGGTGCCCCATCGTGTTGAAACCACATTCGATTTAGCAAACCCACAGGGACATCTTCCAGCATTTCATTAAGTTCATTTTGTAAGAACATTAAATAAGATTCGGCATTTAGTCTATTGGGAAGGACTATAATTGGCAGAATTCGCCCGTTGAAAATGCCATGCCAATGCATGTTCATTATGGATATTATTAATACCATCTCTGGTTAAAGTAGCTTCATCTGAGAATACAATAGAAGAAATAAAATTTGGATTTTGCTCATGTTGACGAAGCAGCCATTGACAATACAGAAGTCGTGGCTCGTGATCATTTGGCTGCAAATGCTGAACATTTTGCTTATGGTACGGGTGCAATACTTCTCGGTGTATGGTTCTCCAAACAAAGCTATGAGAAACTTCCAGCCTACTAGCAATACGTCTGGTACTAATGCCGGGTTCGTTAAGTACAGCGTCAATTACTTGCTCTTCTTGACCAGCATTGTGTTTGAAGTTCGCACCTCCTGTATGCTTGCTTCCAATACCATTTCTTTGATATGCGTCTGAAAATACACGGCGGGATGGTTGTCGTTTATTTGGAAATCTACGCAGATATTCTCGGGAAGCTGCAGAAGCATTTCCATTTGCGTACCCGTAAATAAAAACAATGTCTGCATATTCTTCATTCGTAAATTCCATTTTGTTTATAAATTTACAATAAACTGACAGGTTGTATGACAAATAAGGCAGAAGACCACATATACGTTTCCATGGATGTATATTTTGGTTGCTAGAATTATGAATCCTATTATTGCATATTGTTATCCTTTCATTGTTTGAATTCAAAACTTTGAACTCGAATAACTCGAAAACGAAAAATGATAGAACAAAAAAGTATTAAAGATTTTTATTTACAATGACGTTTTGAATATAGAATTTCATTTTTCGCCTCCTGGTATGAAACACCCTGTATATGGAAAATTGAATAAATCTTAAAAACGGTCCTACTTTTATAACTTTTGACGACATATTCAGATTCAGCAGACAATTTTACATAGGAATTGACTGCTAAATATCCGGGATCCAAATTGCTGTTGACTAGAATTATTAGTGGCTGCTTTTTCGCTATGACAATTAGTCATTTTTAACTAATTCATTTTTAGACAGTAGTATTTTCCATATGGTTCTTTTTTTTAAGAAAATTTGACAAATTTATGTTCTTCGTTGCCGGAATCCTTTTTTAATGGCACGCACTTTTTATGTGGCCCATGACTGCTTGCAAATCAAACATTTGGCTTGAAACGGTTTTTTATCAACAGGAACTATGATTTTTCAAAGTCTTTTACTGATTAATTAATTAATTTATTAATTATGCTTTTACTGATTAATTAATTAGTTTATTAATAATGCTTACCATTTACAAAATAAACAAATATTAATCACCCTAAACACAAAAATAGTTGGTTTTAGTAGTAGAAGTTTATAGTTATAAGTCGTGATATAGACTTCTAAGGTTATAGTGATAAGTTTGACATATAGCGCTGCCATATTTTGAATAAATTAAATTTAAATTATACTACATAATTCTTATTTTAAATGAAAATTTTGTTGACCAGTTTTATTTACACTCACAGGCAAAATAATCGATCCACACAAATTTTCTATGAATTTCAATCGCAAATATCTTTTTTATTTGATGTCGGATTTAAACGAATATTGTAGATAAATTAATGGACAATCGCTCACATTTTAAAAAATTACTAAAAAATAGACGTAGGTTTATAATATACAGGTTTAAACAAAAATATATTTTTTACCATAAGTTTAAGACACTCTGTAGAGTGGCAAAACCGTATATTGTTCTAAATTAAGTTTTATTTATCAAGTCACAACTATTTTTAACAGTTTTGTTTTTGGTTCACCTCGATATATTTATTTTTGTGAAAAATATGGATTTTTAAAAAAAAACATTGCAATTTCCAATATTTTTCTGTATGAAGAACTAAGGTTGCTATGGTCCATCCATAGGCTATAGAGAATGACAGTGACAGTTTTGTTGAATCATCCCATACTTGGACATGTCATACACGGCTTTCAAAAGCTATCAAATTGTTTCTGGCAAATTAATGTTAAATTTTGAGGTGTCTTCTTACTTTAAAAAATGGATATGTCTCCGAATGATGTTGCCAAAGCCATTAATTTAATCCAGTATGGACGGTCACAGTATTACGTGGCAAGTGTTTTAAACGTCACAAGAAGTAAAGTACAAAGGGCAACATCAGTCGGAGATATTTTTAAAAGTAAGAAAACACCTCAAAATTAACACAGTAATTTACAAAAAACAATTTGATAGCTTTTGAAAGCTGTATATGACATGTCCAAGTATGGGATGATTCAACAAAACTGTCACTGTCATCCTCAATAGGCTATGGATGGATAATAGCCACCTTAGTTCTTCATATAAGAAAAATATTGGAAATTGCAATGTTTTTTTTTTAAAATCCATATTTTCCACAAAAATAAATATATCAAGGTGAACCAAAAACAAAACTGTTAAAAATAGATGTGACTTAATAATTAAAACTTAATTTAGAACAATATACGGTTTTGCCACTCTACAGAGTGTCTTAAACTTATGGTAAAATACATGTTTTATAAACGTACGTGTATTTTTTAGTAATTTTTAAAATGTGAGCGATTCTCCATTAATGTATCTACAATATTCTTTAATATTTGTTTAAATCCGAAAACAAATAAAAATGTTATTTGCGATTGAAATTCATCGAAAATTTGTGTGGATCGATTATTTTGCCTGTGAGTGTATAAATAACCAATTCCCTGACCGACTTAGGAATTCCCTGACTTTGTAGATATTATGCCAATTCCCTGACATTTCTAAAAAATTTAAATTCCCTGACATTTCCAGGTTGTCCAGATGAGTGGCAACCCTGGATTTTGTCCCGAGTATGGTCATCATTTATTGGATTTAAAGGTAGAATAGGTATAATATTTTTTATTAACTTCCCTTTATTTTCTCTTGCTTCAGCCAAACTTAAATTATAATAATCCATATTTCTGGTAACGCAATTTAACGAACTTTTGTGGGCAACATGCAAATAAACCATTTCCTTCAATGTAATGTTAGTTTAACCGCATTAAAATATCGCAAATTGTGAAAAAATATCGCTTGGATCTTAAATATACTACAATCATTTCAGAATTGCTAAACTAAGTACAAATAAATTGTTTTTGATTGTACATTCGTGACTTTGCTTAAATAAAATACAATTGTGTTATAATGAAAGGATTCTTTTACTTGAAAATATTGATTACACAAAAAATACTGAATTAAGCCAATTTTATTTGCTTGAAATGCGCTGAAATTTTAAAACACTAAAGAAGTTACAATTTTATCAATTTTTATTGATTTTTAGTAAAACTATTAAAATAGGTGCTAGTGCTGAGGTGCTACCAATATAACAAAAAAATAATATGAACTAACTAAATTTAAAATACCTTAATTATACTTATAATCCAAAACCCAATTTTATACATCTATAACAAAAAAAGTTACAGATAGTTTTCCTAAGTAATAATGTTATAATCATTCAAAAATATACATACATGTAATACATATATTTCTTCTAAAATGTTCATTCAAAATTAAACAAAATTTACCATAATCAATCAATATTACAAAAAGTATATCGAATAAACTATTCAACAAAACCAAAAACAAGAAAAATTTTACAATTCAGAGAAAATAAAAAATGGGAAACTTTTAGGTTTAAACCACAATCCATACAACATCTATTTGTTTCGCGCATTAGGCAACCCACTGCACAAAATGTTTTATGAAAATTTTTGAAGATGTGTTGTTCCTATAATAATAATTTTATGCCAGTCCAATGAAATTAAGTAATAATAACTATTATAAAATTATTATTATATGAACAACACATCTTATTAATAATCATTTTAATCGATGTGTTTCTTACAGAGGCACTTGTAGGTCTCTTTTAATTTTTGTTTTTTTATTTATCCCTTATTTTTTTAATTTCAAAAATTTTGATCTGCTTAGCTGAAAGTAATATGTGATTTAATATTTGTAAAACCGATAATGTTACTTTTTTACTCAAAAAATGTCCATAAGGCGATATACGTTTTCTGCCATTGAGGCATTTGGCATAACTTCAACGAAATGAAGTTTTGCCCTGAAAAGTTCTTTTACTTTAGAGTCTGATATTATTTTTGGTAAAGTTATCTTTTTATTTCGATATTATATACAATAATATAAAACTGTTTTGTTAAACTATGATAAAGTGTTATATTTAATAAATAAATAAATCAATAAATAACATAAATAAATAATTAACAAGTAAATTACCAATAATAAATATTTTTTATATACTAAAAATACTAAATCAAAACTGGCATAACCCACCAACCAAATAAAAAAAAATGAACTGTAGATTGTGATTTAAACAAAACTACTAAAAACCCTATTGATTTTATAAAACCTTTTAAACTTACTTTTAAAGTTACCCATTACAAAAATTTGTATGTAATGCTAAATTTAATTAATCTTTAAAACAAAATTTTTCTTGTTCATGATTTTTCTTTCTTTCAAGTATACGAGTAGATACGGTCAAGCAAAATGCAATAATACACCACATACCAATATATAATAAGAAAGAAAAAATAACTAGGTAAAAATTTACTCACCAGAAAAGCACCATTTGCCGGTCATTCTGGCAAAAATCAGTGTTACCACAACAACAATGACGACACATACTGCCACAACAATGCCAATTATGGAACCAAGACCAATTTCAAGACCTGAAAATTAAATATTTTAGAAAAAAGTTTTAATTATTTTTTTCAAAAAATCTAAAAAAATAAATGGGGGCTTGGGGCTAGGGTTTAGTATAAATAAATGCATTAAATTACAACAATACACTATCTAGGACCTATGGGCCTTTCCTATTTTCTCGCCACTGTCAGTCTTATTTAAAAATACAATCAGTTACTGATTACGAACAAAGAGCAAAAGGAGTATATTTTTATTATAAATTACGCAATAAGGTAGTAAGGAAATATGAAAGACCTGTACAAATAAATATACTGACATAAAAAAAATCTAAAATTGTGGATTTTCGACATTCAGGATTTTTTTAAATGCATTCCCGAAAACTTACCATAAATTCTTTGTCTAAAGAATTTTTGAATTCCTACTTGACAGCATGAAAATAGTTCATTTTTAGTGCGCACTTTTGGGGGACAAACAAAAAAAGCGTTAACTGTCACATAGTAAAAGTACATAAGTGTGCGCATTTTAGTTAGTTTGTTAAAAAAACAACAATTTTACCAAAAAAAAGCATTCCTATTAAATATAAAATATTTTTAAAATTTTTATGATATTTCTTAAATGTGTTTTATAGGCAACCAACTTGACACGCCTATATACAATGAACCAATCAAAGAAAATATAATTTTAGCCCACTTTTAGTCGACTATAAACATGGCAGTTAATAATTAAATAACTTAAATGGACTAAATAGAGTTTAAATAGTTTTTTTTGTTGTATTTTCTCTGTTGCCTTGTTTCAGTGTTCCATTCCTTCTGCGTTTCAGGGTTTTAAATATTTCAAGCGTTTTTGCCCCGAGGTTCCATTAAATATTAACCGGTTTAAATTGAAGAGAACAAGAGTTTTTGGTTGGAAAATTATTTTATGGCAACTAAAATGAACGAATTAAATATTAAAACAACTTTATTTTATTTTAAGCGGAAATTTAAATATGTATTATATGTATTAAATGTTAATTTAATTTTGTTTTACTTGGGTCGCACATGTAAATAATAAACAAGACTTTATAATTTAATTTAATTTTTACAATTCAAATTGTGTTTTGGTGTGTTGTTCAAAAAATGTTTTGACACTCTAAATTGATAAAACTTGGTGTGTTTTTTAATTCTAAAATGTGTTTTTGACAATCTTAAGTGAGTTTTTGACATTCCCTAATGAGTCCTAGACTTAAAATAGTGTTCTAAAATACATTCAAAAATTTGTTTTTAACACAATTAAATAGGTTTTTAAAAATCCAATATATTTTTTTTACAATCTTATAAGATAAGACAATTATAATTGTTTTATTAATTAATTATTTAAAATTTTTGACAATTAGCTCAATATGTTTTACATTGTAAAATTGATAATAAATAATGTTTTTAACAAAATTAAGTGTTTTATATTCAAAAAACGTTTTGGCATTTTAAATTGAGTTTTTGAAATTGTGTTTTTGACTAAAGAATGTGATTTTCACAATATTTTGTAAATTTTTGAAATTTATAAATGCGTTCTGCATTCCCAATTTTGTTTTTAACACCTTTATATAGGTTTTAAAAATCCAATATTTTTTGACATTCTAATTTGTGTTTTTGACATGCTTAAAATAGATATTTAAAATTGTGTTTTTAACTATTGGATTTGACAATAAAACACTATATATATAGTGTTTTTAGCAAAATTAAGTGATTTTTTAACATTATAGAATGCATTCTAGACTTTAAATGGTGTTTTTCTTTTAAAATTGTATTTTATACAAACTTTTTTGAATACCCAATATACATTTTTAACAGTCTAAATAAATTGAATTTTTGACACACAAAAATGAGACAATAAAATTGTTGACAATCTAATTGTTTTTTACAATCCTAAATTTGTTTTTGACCATCAAAATTGTGTTTTTATAATTCTGAAATGGTATTTTAAATTAGAGTGTTTTATAATTAAATTTTTATTTATATTTTATATATAAATTTTTGATATTTAAAATAGTGTTTTTGACTATTTAATTTGACAATCAAGACAATTAAATGAATACGTTTTACATTGTAAGATATAAAATTGATAATTTTTTTAAACAATATTAAGTGATTTTTGACATTATAAAATGCGTTCTAGACTTTAAATGGTATTTTACTTTTAAACTTGAATTTTTGATAAATTTTAATAGGTTTTTGAATAGGTACCTAAAAAATATTTTTAACATTCAAAATAAATTTTGTTTTTGATACACTTTTTTTAAATGATACAATACAATTTTTGACAATATAATTGTGTTTTTACACCCCTAAATTTGTTTTTGACAATCAAAATCGTGTTTTTAATTTAATTGTTAATTGTTAATCGTGTTTTTAAAATTCTGAAAGCATACGGACGGGAAAATCAAAATATTTTGACCTTTTAATTGTGTTTTCAAATTGTATTTTTGAGTGTGATTTTGACATCTTAAGTAAATTTTTGACATTTATAAATGCGTTCTGAATTTCCAATTTTGTTTTTGACTTTTATAAATCCAATATATTTTTAAATTGTGTTTTTGATACGCTTAGAATAATATATAAATTTTTAATATTCAAAATTGTGTTTTTGACTATTTGATTTAAAAATCAAGACAATTAGATGAATACGTTTTACATTATAAAATATAGTCTTGGCAATATGAAATTTATAATACAGAGTTTTTTGACATTATAGAATGCGTTCTAGACTTTAACTGGTGTTTTACTTTTACATTCTAAACATTCTAAATAAATTTTTACAATTCTAAACTGTTTTTTCTTAAATTTGAGTGTTTTATAATTAAATTTTTATTTATATTCAAAAAATATTTTGACATTCTAAATTGTGTTTTTGACAATTTTAAGTAAATTTTTGACATTTATAAATGCGTTTTGCATTCCAAATTTTGTTTTTGGCACCATTATATAGGCTTTTAAAAATCCAATATATTTTTTGACATTCTAAATTGTGTTTTTGACAAGCTTAAAATAATTTAATAAAAATTTTTGATATTTAAAATTGTGTTTTTGACTATTATTAGGTTCAAGATAATTAGATGAATATGTTTTAAATTTTTAAATATATTTTAATTGATAGTGTTTTTAACAATATTAAATGTGTTTGTGATTATAAAATGTGATTATGAGTCATAATTTATGACAATAATTTTTTTTTACATTAAATAGGTTTATTATGTTTTTAAATACCCATTGACATTCTAAATTGTTTTTGACACACTTGAATAAGTTTTAATACTGCGATATACATTTTTGACTAAATAAATTGTGTTTTTGACTTTTTGTTTTGATAATCAAGTTTAATTTTAACTTCGTAAAATGTGCCTTTTAGATGAACATATTTGTCTTTTTCTTATATATTTTAATTGATAGTGTTCTTAACAATATTAAATTTGTTTGTGATTATAACGTGTGATTTTGACAATCTTATTTTTTGACATTAAATGGGTTTATTATGTTTTACCCATTGACATTCTAAATTGTTTTGACACGCTTAAATAAGTTTTAATACAGCGGTATACATTTATGACTATATAAATTGTGTTTTTGACTATTTGTTTTGATAATCAAGTTTAATTTTGACTTCGTAAAATGTGCCTTTTAGATGAATGTGTTTGACATTTTTTAATATATTTTAATTGATAGTGTTTTTAACAATATTAAATTTGTTTTTGATTATAAAGTGTGATTTTGACAATCCTATTTTTTGACATTAAATAGGTTTATTATGTTTTTAAATACCCATTGACTTTCTAAATTGTTTTTGGCACACTTGAATAGGTTTTAATACTGCGATATACATTTTTGACTATATAAATTGTGTTTTTGACTATTTGTTTTGACAATCAAGTTTAATTTTGACTTCGTAAAATGTGCCTTTTCGATTAATTAAGTTTAACATTTTTAAATATATTCTTGGCAATATAAATGTGTCTTTTAATGTATTATAACACATCAAATTGTGTTTTAAAGGTTCTTAAAAAATTTAATTGTGTTTTAATGCTATTTTTTTGGAAAAATTAATGTTTTTTTGTTTTAAAATTAAAAAGATTTTTATAATATAAAAAAGTCTTACCTTCAGGTTCGGGACTAGTTGAAATTCTTGTACTATAATCCTGGGATCCCATATCATTATAGGCAGTCAAAATATAAACCTTTTCAGTATCTTCCTTATTTATATTTGCTATTCTTAGATCTACCCTGTACTTTCCTTGTCCCTATGTTGAAAAAATTACAGTTTTTTATTTGTACATTAATTATTTTAAATAATAATTTTTTAATTAAATTTGTTAATCTTTCGACAATGTTAAATAATAGATAAAATATGTTTTTACCGGGAATTCAAAATTAATTTCGCAATATTAATCTAGCAACTGTAATGTGAAAATAAATTAAAAGTAAATATTTAATAAACAAATATTTAAATTGCGGACAAATTATTAATTTTTAATAAACAAAATATTTTCATCAAATATTTAAATTGCGGCCAAATATATCAATTATTAATATCACATGTGATTTCAGATATAAAATTAATTTTTGTACATAGTTGCCAAACTTACCAAATCTTGCGCATTTGAAGCCTCTATTCTTCCAGTGTTGTCACTAGATCCCTCCCTAATTTTTTGTCCATTGACTGTCCATTCAATTTGAGGTTTTGGATTGGCCTCCACGTCGACCGTAATTGAACCTATTTGACCGATTTTGTAACCGAACAAATCGATTGGGTTGGGTTGAGGTAAAGGAGGGTCTGGAATAAAAAAAATCATTGAAACATATTCTGTAAACGGAATATTATTCGACTTACATTTTACATCCAATTGGCGACTGGTTTCCGATCTTCCATTTGGATAGGCTGGGTGATATGCAACACATCTTAAACTTTTTCCATTATCCGAAGCTTGCAACCGTCTTGTCAAATTTTGCACTTGGGAATGTAAATTTTCCTTGGCCAAATCAATGATGGTTGGCATACTTAACTCGTCTCCTGGTAGAGGTTCGCCGTCTAAAAAAATTTAACAAAACATTAATTTTCATATATTGTCAAAATTAGAAAAATCGCATAAAAAATAAAAAAGTTATAACAAAAACTACACAGCAATCTTTTTTTCTTGTTTTTCTACATTACAAAATGGTTTTGTAACACTATGAGTGGGTTTTTACTTTAAAAAGTATTTTCGAGTTTTTACCACTCTTAAATGTCTTGATTTTTGAGTTTTTCTAAAAATGACACTGAAGATGAAAAAATAACTATAATTTTTCTTTTATTATTAATGATGTTTTAAGATTTCAAATGGTCCTTTTAAACTAAAATATATTTGACATTCTAAAATGTGTTTTTGACAAAGACTTTTTGGATATAATATTTTGCTTTGTTCTTGACAATCGTTTTCGACAATAAAGTGTTTTTTTATTTTAAAAAAGACAATTATAAGTAAAAAGTTTAGAAAGTTTGTAAAAATGACAATAAACTACATTGCGATACTTTAACCGATAAAAATGTGTTTGACATTTTAAAATGTATTTTTAACAAAATAAATAATATTAAAATATGTCAAAGATTCCCAAGACAATACTTAAGTTCTAAAAACACAATTTAATATTCTTAAACTCTTTGTTAAAAACACATAATAAGCTTTTGACACTACAATAAAATATGATTTGGAAATTTTAAATTGTTTTTTTACAATCCCAAATTTGTTATTGACACTTAAATTTATTTAACCTTCTTAAATGTGTTAAATGGTTATCGACAATAAAATGTAAAACTAAGATTTTAGAATGTGTTTTTGTATTTTAGATAATTTTTTTCTTCAAAATTATGGTTTTGAAACTTCTCAAGATAATATTTAAGTTCTAAAAAATAATTTAATAAACCTTTTGTTAAAAACACATATTATGCTTTTGACACTACTACAATATATGATTTTAAATTGTGTTTTTATATTCCAAAATTTGTTATTGACATTTACATTTATTTGACATTTTAAAATATGTTTGTAAATTTAAAAAGGTTATTTAACATTCTTAAATGTGTTATTGACAATGGTTTTTGACAGTAAAGTATAAATAATATTAAAATATGTCAAAGATTCCCAAGACAATACTTAAGTTCTAAAAACACAATTTAATATTCTTAAACTCTTTGTTAAAAACACATAATAAGCTTTTGACACTACAATAAAATATGATTTGGAAATTTTAAATTGTTTTTTTACAATCCCAAATTTGTTATTGACACTTAAATTTATTTAACCTTCTTAAATGTGTTAAATGGTTATCGACAATAAAATGTAAAACTAAGATTTTAGAATGTGTTTTTGTATTTTAGATAATTTTTTTCTTCAAAATTATGGTTTTGAAACTTCTCAAGATAATATTTAAGTTCTAAAAAATAATTTAATAAACCTTTTGTTAAAAACACATATTATGCTTTTGACACTACTACAATATATGATTTTAAATTGTGTTTTTATATTCCAAAATTTGTTATTGACATTTACATTTATTTGACATTTTAAAATATGTTTGTAAATTTAAAAAGGTTATTTAACATTCTTAAATGTGTTATTGACAATGGTTTTTGACAGTAAAGTATAAACTAGGTTTTTACAATTTGTGTTTTTATTTTAGAAAAATTTGTATTCAAAATTATGGTTTTGAAACATCTCAAGATAATATTTAAGTTCTAAAAACACAATTTATTATCTATAAACCCTTTGTTAAAAAACCATTATGCTTTTGACATCACAATATATATATATAGTATATATATAAATTTTAAATTGTGTTTTTACATTCCAAAATTTGTTATTGATTCCTAAATTTATTTGACATTTTAAAATAAATTTTTGACATTTTAAAATATGACTTTAAAAAGGTTATTTAACATTATTTAATGTGTTCTTGAGAATCTCTTTTTTGACAATAAAGTGTGACACTAGAATGTGTTTTTTATTCAAAATTTGTTAACGACATTCTAAAATATGTTTGTGACAATAGTTTTTGATAATAATCTAAATTATGTTTTTGACACTTTGAAATTTTATTGTGCCATAATCTAAGATGTGTTTTACAAACTAGAATTAACTTTTTAACATTCTTAATGCTTTATAACCTGCAGAAAACTTGTGTAAAAATACAAATTATGTCCTAACACATTGATGATCTAAAATCTTTTGTAACAAGTTTGGAGCCTTGTGTTTTTGGCAAAGAATGTAAGGTTTTTGTAAAAATGACACTGAAGATAGAAAAGTACATGGCGATATTTTTTCTGAATTATTGACGATGTGTTTTTAAAACTTAAATATGTTTTTAGTTCTAAAATGTGTTTTTAACAAAATAAATAATATTTAAATATGTCCAAACACATTTTAGTTTGCTAAAGATTATCAAGGTTATATTTAAGTAGGCACCAAAAACTCATTTTGCTTTTGACACTACAATAGTTTTTTTAACACTTTAAATTTTGTTTTAACATTCCAAAATTTGATATTAACACGTACTTTAATTTGCCATTTTAAAATATGTTTCTGAAAAATGTGTGACTAAAAAGTGTATTTAGCATTCCTAAAGGTGTTCTTGACAATAAAGTGAAACTAGGATTTAAGAATGTTTTTATTTATTATATCCTAACATCTTGACAATCTGAATTTTTTTTGTGGCAAAAAAAGATTATTAAGATCATATTTAAGTACTATGCTTTTGACACTACAATAAGCAAATGTTTTTGACATTTTAAAGTGTGTTTTAAGATTCTAAAATGTGTTATTGACTTATTCTACACTTTAAAATGAGTTTTTGACATAAAGTGTTTTGACAATTATATTTGACTTTTTGACATCCTTTTATGTTTTTTTGACATTTCATTTTTGAATAAAAAACAACAGTTCTAATAAAATTTACCAAAACTTTGTTTTTCTTATTTAATTGTTAATCTAGTAACTTTTTAGTAACTTACCCAAAAACCAGCTTATGTTGGCAACAGGTCTACCATCTTTAACAATACAAGAAGCCAATAACTCATCATCAAGTTTATATACTGACAATTTGTCAGTACCTCTGCTGAGGTCCAACTCAGGTTGTTTAGGTTCTCCTAAAAGTTAAAAAAAAAATCAATGCAAAAAGGTTACAATTTTTTTTACTTTAAACTTACTTGCAACTATTAGGCGCATCACACCGAATGATTCCTTCGATTCTTCCTCAATACCAATTGAACATTTAACTTCCCCATTATTGGTTTCCTGCACTCTGTTAATCACAAAACCGCATTCTCCCCTGGAAAGACCATCACCAACATAATACACCTGGGGATCCTTCTTTTTGGGACTCAAATTTATGGGATTTAAACCGGGAATCTCGGCTCTGCAGTACTGTAAAGGTGTGGCGACTCTGCACATGAACGTCACATTTTGTCCCGGCAACACCAGTAGCTCTCTATTCATGACTTCCACTTGTATGGAGACATGCCCTGTAACAAAAAACAATAAACATAAGTTAAGTTCAACATTTGCTATAAATATCAATGTTTTTTAATGATATCCATGCCACTGCGCCATACAGTTATTTTATACAACGAAAACAAGACGAGTTTTAAGGGGGTCATATTTTGTTATAGATTATACTATACGAAAAACAATGAAATTGCAGAACAAAATTTATTTATTAATTAAGTGGTTAAAATTTCTTCCGCCAACTTCAATACACAAGTACAATTTTTTATAAAACGTCTTCTTACACTGAGAAAAATAAAAGCATCGAGTCAATGTTTACTAATGCATTGACTTTTTTCTTGTTAAGTCAAAAAATATTTGCATTAAATTAGGCATTTTTTGTTTAATGAGTGCTTGATTGAAGATTTAAAAACTTTTTAACCTTTTTTGGTCAAGTAAAAAAATTATTTTGTTTTTGTTCCAACACTATAATTTACTTTAACTAAAATAAAATTTGCATGTTCAATAAATAGATGTATTTCGGTTAATTGATAAAACTCTTATAATTAGGGATGGGATTTTAGTTATTTTACCTTTTTTCAGCCGATGTAACTATTTGAAAAGCAATAATGCCAAAATGTGTTTTAAAAGATTTTCTTTTATATGAACCTAACTTGTTTTCACCTTTTTTACCTTTTTTGGAGGTTTTTGCTTTAAACTACCTTTTTTATACTTTTGTTACCTATTTTTTAACTTGTTTTCACCTTTTTTACCTTTTTTGGAGGTTTTTGCTTTAAAGTACCTTTTTATACTTTTGTTACATATTTTTTAATTTGTCAGTTTATTTTCACCTATTTGTTACCTATTTTTACGTATTTTTACTTATTTTATTTTTTTGTGCTTTTTTTAAATTTTGCGCCAATATTTTATCCAGGGCGTGCAACTCAACGGTATAAAATTTTTTCTTATGGTCACAGACTGTAACAGTAACTTTCTTTACAGTTACCTTCTTTGTAGTGAGCTTATGTTCTGTCATAGAACTTCTGTGTAGTGAGTGTCACAGTGAAACACAGTTTATTGCATATAAATAGTTTATTGTGGGTATGTTCTGTGTTTGGGTATGCGGCTAAACAAAATTATAAACAAAACTTGAACTTTTAATGTTTTTTTTTTACCTAAAATGCTGTTTTTTTAACCTAAAATGCTTTTTTTAGTACCTTTTTAGTTACCTATTTTTCAGTTTTTAGTACCTAAATATCCCATCTCTACTTATAATGATGTTTGGAATTCTTCTTTGGGGAGAAATAAAATTCATCGATTTAATACAAGTAAAAAATTTACGGTGCATTTTCTGTGTTTTGCATTAACACACCATGTTATATGTGGTATTAGGGTGGTTCTTATTTGACCGATGTCGAAATTTTATCGTGCCGCCCCCTTCATTTGTTTTTAAAAAATATTAAAACTTGTTTCCTTCTATTGCCTGTAACAACGAGAAGTTTTCCAGATAGAGGATTTTTGCCTTAAATGTATTAATTTTTTAAAATTACTACTAATCTATGAAAAAGTATAATTTTTTGAGAAAATGTAGAGGACATAAGTTACTTTTAAACAAAAAAAAAAAGAAATCATGTATTTTCATCCTAAGGTATTTTTTACTTCGCTCGATTATTACTTACAGTTTTTCATATAGGGGATTTTGCTTTAAAACGCAATAATTTTATAAAATCATTAATAATTAATGAACAATTCTAATTTTTTGAGGAAATAAAGGGAAAATATGGTAGTTTTAAACAAAAAAAAAGAATTCATGAATGTCCATCGTAAGGTCTTTTTTACTTCGCTCAATTATTACTGTTATTGTTATTTTATTGAAAATGGCATAAAAAACAAAATATTCGTGATAATTTGCATTTAATGCATAATTAGTGTGTTTTAAAACGTAATTTTGTACTTTTCTAATGTTGGTGCTACCTAAATATCTTTTAGGCAATCTTAAATTATTTGTTTTATAAAAATTCTAAAGACTAAAAATAATTTATAATAACCTTTCCTACCAAAAAGTACGCCACTGATCGACTAGGAACTTTAGGCTAATCTGGTTGCCTAATTTAATTTGTTATGGTTGGTAACAACCAACGTTTTCAGATTCTGTCAAAAAAGTCGCCAAATTTTGTTTAAATTTAGCTTAATTACAAAAGTGACAAAATCAACAATGCAAACTGTTAATTTGGCGTTTTTATTAATTGTTTTTTATGTCATTTTTGTAATGAAGGTAAATTCAAACAAAATCTGGCAACTTTTATGGCAGAATCTAGTGAATTTCTTTCAAATTTTAGGTTATGTGCTCAAATTGTAAATATCTTAACTAAGGGAAGTGCTTTTGAATTTATTTACACAAATTGAATATTTGTGAACTTGTCATAATTTCAACTGAGTAAACAGAAAGAAAAAAACCGATGAAAAAAAATTAATTTTGTGGTTATGTTATGTGGTCACAGAAAATTTCTGTGGGTTATTTAAAATAGGTACTAAATTTTCTAATTATTGCTTAAGCTAATAGCTGGATGATTAAATAAATACAGAAGGGTATTCTGCCCTATTATGGAGAAAGGCAGTAACAGCAAAAAAATGCAAAATGCGTTTTCTTTTGCTATGGTAAAGCTATGGACAAAAAATCAATAAATACCCACTGCTTTTTATAAAAATGTAGTTTATGCTAATTTTTCACAAATTTCTTGTTTAGCAGTTACTGCCTTTCTCCATAGTAGGGCAGTATTAGAGCTTTAAGGGCATCAAACTTTTGTATTTATTGAGTTTTTATTTATTTTTTTTCAAGAAATATTTTTAATAACAATTTTTTACAACTGGCAACGCGCAGCTACTTTGTTGGTTGGTATCTAAATACTCACAGAACACAAGTTTGTAACCAGTAGCGTATCACAAAAAATATAAAAAACTTCTAATGAATTTGTATGCTTTATGTTTGGGAAAATATTTTTTTAAATATTTTTTTCTACTCCCACCTTTAAAACGCCCTTTATCGTACATGTTTCCATGACACTAAGTTTCCTTTTATAAATACACATTGACAAGTTGTGGCTTTACGGCGCTTTAGTCACGGGCTGAAGTTGGCAACAGGTTTTTAGTCACGGGCTGAAGTTAGTTTTAAGTTAGTTGACAGTTGTCAAATGTCATACAATCGTTAAAATAAAGTGCCTTTCTTGTAAAATAAAACTAAATGTGAAAATTATTTTATTATCTCAATACAAAAATACAAAAATATTAAATAGTTTCTCAACGCCAATATTTGAAAAGTTTATATGAACATTGTACTGACTTTTTAATTTCACCGGCAGTAAACTATAACTTAAATTCGGGCACAGACTCTACTGTAAAGTCCTCATAAAACATTTCCTTTACTTTCACTGTGAAAAACTGTCAATTTTCAAGATACATTTCGATTTATAACCTTTATAATTGTGTTTATAAAATGTAAAAATGTGACATTTGACAGTTTCCCCTGTTGTTTTATAGATGGCGCTCTATACAAATTTTTGATTTAAATCATTTTAAGATAATAATAAGTATTTGTCGTAGAAAAAGTATAGTATGCACCTCGTTTATAAACTTTTCTATACACTCATTAAGTTAAGCACTCGCTCGCAAGCTCGCTCGTGCCTAAATTAAATTCGTGTATAAAATGGCGTTTATCAAACTTGATACATAATATACTATTATGTAACTTCCGATATTCATAATACACAATACTATTTTATTTTATGAGTACGTAGGTTGCAAAAATATATAATAATAATTGTATAATTTACAATTACTTCTTTCAGAGAATTGAAATGGCAAACAAATGCATTTCTTGAAGAGTTTCTTTATTTTAATTTTACATTTTACAAGTATTGCTTAGATGAATATTGTAAAATCGTTAAAACAAGTTCCTAAATAAAATAAGATTTAAAAAATGTTTGTTGCTTTAAACTTTAATTTTATTTAAACTGTATGAAACTGAATATTGATTCAAGAATTGAAATTGCTTCTTTAAATGAAGTTTTGGTCAAATACTTGAAATTAGTAATTCAATATTGTAAAATGCTTAATTCAACATGAAAAACATAACAAATCTAAAACTCTTTCTTTAACATGCTAATACTATCGTTTGTATTTAATATGTATAAACATGTTAAGAAAAGCAATTTTCGTTTGAATCAACACTCTCTTTTTCTCAGTGTACAGTTTCAAATATTTGGAAAGTTATTTGACAGCATTTATCTTAAATACTTTGAGTATACATTGTCAAGACTATTTGAAGAAGCACTATAAATATTGTAAACATTTAAAGTACCCATATAATTTGAACTTAATATTGTTGATTCAGTTTAAATTTCAAAACGGCAGTTAATTTGCAAAGTATACCCCGCTGGAGGGTAGTAAACAGGCCATTAAGCGTCAGGGGGGGCTGGCAGTAATTATATTTACAAATGGCGTGTCAAACCGCATAAAACTAATTAAAACGGGCCCGTCCCCCCGGTCAACACCGCCCCCCCCCCCGAAAAAGTCCCCGGACACTATGAATGTAGTGTTTTGTTTTCCGTCGTGGCCATTTTGACACCCCATTTTAATTTCGAAAATTGATATGCACATGCGATTTATGCGACCGTTTTGGGCATTACGGAAAACTGTTTTGTTTAATTTTTTTTATTTGAAGATAGGAATTTAACTTATGTATGTATATTGGAAATTAAATTGACGACCAACTTTTGTTTTCATCGACGGGGAAATTTAAGAAACATCCCTGAATTTGATTTAAAGAATCTTCTAAGAAGATATGACCCGGAATAATGGAATATTCTTAGAACCTTCCCTTATTGCTAAGAATGTTCTTAGGGACTTTTAAAAAATTCAATAGATACCCTTTTAATGATGCAATTAGATTCTTAAAAGCTTCTTAAAACCTTCCTAAAAAGCATCCTAAGAACATTTTAAGAATACGTTTTTGGAATTTTCTTAGAAGGTTTCTTATGGAGCTTCTAGGAAGCTTTTGAGAATATTCCGAAATATGTCAGATACCCACGTTCTAATATGTTGTATTCTACATTCGTAAAATTCTTCAGGAGACGACAAATACGCCTCACTGTCATAATATGACAGTGAAATGTATATGTCGTTCCCTTAAATTTTGCGACATATAAATATATATTTATTTAAAAATATTAAATAAACAATTTGACCTCTAAACCATAAGTTTTATGACATTATTTCATCAATCAATCAATAGTAAAATTGGAACATTTTGTGGGATAAGTCAGATTAGATTGAAGTTAAAGATAGTTAGGATTATTATACATAAAAATGTTAATTCAAAAATAAAAAATCGGTATACAAATTGATAAATATCTATTTTTAAGATAAAATAAAATACCTATAGTAAAAGTATTTTTGTTATCGAATATTGTTTTAATTTAACAAATAATTATAAAAAAATATTTTGGATTGTGTTTTTTACTTGTTATTTAATACTAATGACTAATTAGGTACTTTATACGCAGTTTATGGTATATTTTACTATTATATAGGTACCTAACTGAACTAAATATGCCTAACAGGAATATTCCTACATGAACTTTCTATAGCAATTACTTTCTTAACATTCTAAGCATATGTTTAGAGTAGACTAATTTTTACCACTAAAACTTTGCACCTTCTAAGAACCTGCCTATAGGCCAGTAAGAATATTCTTAGGATCATGCTATATGTCTTTTAAGCATGTTCTTTAGAAGAAATATAGCATGATCCTAAGAATATTCTCACTGGAAGGTTTAAAAAACATTCTTAGAATAAAGTGTGCTATATATCAGAGTTGCAAAAAAGCATTTTTTTTGCAATGATATTTTATTGCTCATTTTTATCATATTGAGTAATGAAATTAATTTACATTACTCATTTTTTTCGTTTAATGGAGAATTACTTGTTATTACAAACCAAAATGGTGTTAAATATGGTTCGTTGGTCCAGTGTAAATTCAAATACTAAAATAGTGTAAATTTAACTTTTACACGGTATTAAAATAAATTTTACCAGGTGTAAATTGAACTCCTTTTCAGTGTTAAATATTAGGTGTTTTTGGTCAAATTAAATCTTACTACGAAGAAAAATGGAAACAAAGGAAGTTTCCTGACGCAATACCAGTGGTATTATTTCAGAGAATATTCAACTCGCTAGAGATAATGTTTTTAGTGCGTTCCACCAACTTAAAATACTTCAAGTATTGAAAGCTGTTTCCACCCATTTAAGGTCTCTTTAGTATCGAACAACTTGTAGTGTCACACCAAAGCAAAGGACTACCTGAGCTTATATACTCTTCATGTAAGTCAACAGAGGCGAGATTTAAAAACATCACGTGATCCACACCGCCTTTGCCGCAATCGGTACACACTATGCAACCAGGAATGCACGGCAATTTGTTTTAATCGTTTTAACAGAGTGCTTTAGGTTGAAGTAACTCTTATTTTACAAACAACATATTTAGTAAACTGAACCATTGGTTTCACTAAAGTTTTCTGGGTTAATTTAACCAATTAAAAAAAAATAAAATAACTATCTGGTTTAGTACCGTCAAACTAATCTTTGTTTATATTAACCTTCCCACAGTTGATTTAAATTAATACTTAAGGGTCAACTAAATTAATAAATGAACTATTCCTATTTTCTGTGTAGGTGCACTTCTCAAATATTTTTATATAAAAATTTTGATTATTTTGAAAAGGTATCTGAAATTAGGCGACTTTCCTCTACTTTTGTTACTGGGTCTACAAAAAGGTTTGAAAAAATAAGGTACTTTTTGAAAATTACAAGAATTATGGTTGAATTATTGATATAGGATTTTGTTATTAAATCTAAAAAATTAACAAATATTTTTTTTACTGTGTATATTGGGAATTAAATTGACGATCAATTTCTGTTTATTCATCAACGGGGAAATATAAGAAATTGTTTGTTTCAATTGAATTGTCAGACATTCTAACTCAATAATTTGTAATTTTTCCGTTTGTTTATTCCGTCGAGAATATATCGAAGATTTAATAAGGCGGAAATAAACGTTCGCATTTTGGGATACATCGTAAACATGAAAAACAAGAAGAGCAAAAATATTTTATGTCGTATTATTTATATAACGCTGCGAGACACTTGCTTTAATGGCATTAAACGATATAAAATGACATAAAACAGTTTTTTCACCCCCATTCTTGCATTTAGTAGACTGTGAAGAGAATTTCACGATTTTAGATTTTGTATAACTGTATGATTTATTACTTGAAACATTGACGGCTGTACAGGAGGGTGAGGCTACTTTAGGTTAATTTTGTCTAAATACGAATAAATTTACACGTCACCACGACACGTTGACCTTTTTTAAAATAGCCGATAGCCCTACTAAACGATTATAAATAAAAAAAAAACAAAGAAAATATCAAAGCAATTTTAACCCAAATTGCGAAACTCAAAAACATAAAATCGTTTATTAAAACTTTAAAATATATATCTGGACCTTAAAAATTTATTTATATGGATGCATAAAAATTTATGTATACATATAAAAGAAATAAAATATCAGAGCAGCCGGATTACCCACCCCCTGAACTCCAATTGTTTTTGACGCGGCCCAATAAAATACAATGTTTATAAATACTTCCGCATAGCCAAGTTATTTAAAAAGTTCGTGAATATTGCTTATGATTAATTTTTTGGCGTTGGACAACTGCCCAATGTCTGTCTTTTTTCAGTTTCATTTCTTCTTAAAAAAGGCGTTTCAATTATTGAGAGAATAATGTCATGAACAGGATTCATTTAAAAAAAAAACAGAAATATTTAACTAAAGAAAACTTACCGGTATTTTGAAAACCTAACTTTAATTGAATCTAAATACGACTTGTTGCTTAATAACAACTGCTAATTTTACCAGTGCACTGCAGTGTAGCGTGTATGTACCCCCTTGCACCACAATAATAAAATAATAAATGTTACTAATCGAGTTTTAAATAATTTAATCTGAATCAACACAAAAACATCCGCTATACACACTCTGCAACACAAACTGCCATCCACCACATCTTCAGTTATGTGATATAAAACCACCAATTAGAGCAATCCCAAGCTCCAATTCTCTCGCCTCAAGCAAAAACAAATAGACGCGAATCTCACAAAATGTCCTCCGATGATGTTACCCCGTGATATTTGAGTTTGAGCAATACTTTTATTGTGTTTTGATCTTTCATAATTAAGTAGATATTACAGCTCAGGTTCCAGATTTTTAACCGCAATTAATTATTTTTTACAATGTTTTAAAAGTCTAAAACCTATCCTCCGTGACTGTTACCCTTATTATTATTATTATTATTTTATGTATCCAACATATTATGTTGGATACATAAAATAAGAACTAGTTGTTTAATTTTTACTTCAAAACAATGGCGTCCTGAAGTATGACATCATTTTTTGAAAGGTCAGTAAACACAGTAGAACAAAAAATGTTTAAAAGTTTTAAGACAACAACGTTCTATTGTCTACTAGCAACTTTTAAATTTGGCATCTCCATTACTATCAGCACCCCCCGTATACAATTAAATAAAGCAATTTTAGGTCATTTTTTATAATTAAGGTTATGCATCTGTTAAATTAACCCCAAATGTGTCTTATTTTCTGAAAATAATGTAATATACATCTGTTCAATGTTTTAAATTGCGTCATCAATTTGCTGTTTTCTTTGTATACGAAAAACAGGTTCTTGACATTTTAAATATTTTATTTATGCCAAACAATATGATTTTCAGCCTTAAAGGCAAATCTTTTTGAATTTACTTCTTAGACATATAATTTAATAATAAACTTAGATCAAAGGAATGCTGCGTCATTTTACCCGACTTTACTCTTCAAAGTTCATATACATAATTAAAGCATTTCAAAGTAAATTGTCATTTCAACTTTCCTTTCATAAAACCCTTCTCGTTTTTAGTATAACTGTATTGCCCCTTTTTGTACCATAAAAATCTGTATGGAGCAATTTAAGAGCTGAATTACTTTATCCCTTAATTCCCGTTTTAATACGGGTGCGACATTATCTAAGTCGGGTTAAGAGAAAGTCAGTTTATGACACGTTACCCCATGTTTTATTACTCCGAATGGCCACAGTTGAAAATGTCATTTTCTTAACGGTTAGACCACGATTCGTTTTATTAAACATTACACCATCAATTATTACACACTATTACAAAGAATTGTACAAAAAAGTCAATAATTATATTAAATTTTGCTCCAGTGCACTGCAGTGTAAGCATTCTGATTTAACATTTTACACCAACTTATAATGTTAAATCTTTCCACTTTACAGTTGTAAGATTATGGAAACAGCGATTTTTAGGTTGGTGGCTTAATAATATGCCAGTTTGACTTAGTATTTTTAGTATTTAAAAATGGTACTTCTGCTAAAGAATTTAATTAAATACTTTGACACTATCAAATTGACAATAATATTTATTATTGATTATTTCCCTCATTATAATATGAACCAATCAAAAGCCTTGAATTTTCGAATAAATTTAAATAAGCGATTAAATCACTAGAACTATTTAACAGCGATTAAATTTTAGCCTCCATATTGGATTTTTGTTTACGATTTTATGGTGTTATTTACAAGTTTTAACAAACATTTTTTTAAAAACAATAAAAAAATAAGTTATCTAGTTTACGAAATATCAATTATTACTTATTGCATACCTTAAATTAATGAAATTTTCTTTAGAAAAATATTTATAAATTTTGACACATACGTCAGATTTTATGAATTGTCAAATAGTTTCCTTTAATTCGGGAAATAATCTAGACGTATATCACTCAACCTATAAATTTAATCTGTCAAACTATGCTCAGTAAGTTTTTTATTTGATTTTTCTTTTTGGAAAATAGTTTCATGCAAAATAATTAAAAATAAAACCCCTCGACCGCTACGCGGTCTCGTGATTTTATTAAATTATTTTGCATTTAACATTTTCCAAGAAAAACCAAATAAAAAACCACTGAGCCTAGTTTAACCGATTAAATTCATAGTTCTCGTGATATATGTAATATATGATAATTTACTTGCCAATTACAAATAAAAAGATAATTATGCCAAAAATAATAGCAACGAATTCGAATGTAAAAGCCCTTTTGAGGGCAAAACTTCATTTTGTTGAAATTATGCCAAATGCCACAATGGAAGAAAAAGTACATCGCCTTATGGACATTTTTTGAGTAATAAAGTAACGAATTTGGTTTTATAAATATTACATCACACATTATTCACCATTGGACAACATTTCAAAGCGAAGATTATTATCCGCTAGGAATACTTTCTCTTCTGGGCCGTAAAGCAACCTATATTTAACTACTTTTTTATATGATTTTACTCATCCAAGCACCACCAAAGCCAAACTAATTGCATTTTTAACCAAGAATTTTGACAACTCAACTTGACAACTGCACAATGTAACCTACAATAATTTATACATAACCACAATTAGATTTATAACTAGCTTAGTTTGTTTCAATCAATGCGACCAACTTGACAAATGTATTTACCAACCAAAACCCTAAATTTGCAACGTTGCCGCAATCCAGATGATAACCATTATAACCGCCGCGCCTGACATAATGAATATTGAATTCATACTCAGACGCAAACCTTATGCAGGTAAATAATAGCCTGCATTATTTCTCGTATAAATAAAAACTATAATTTTCAAAAACCCATCAACCTATTTATTTTATGTAAATTGGCTTAAACTCATATTAGAGCTGCTTTTGTAACATATTGTGGTGAAGAAAATGTCTAGGCACTTTAAGAACCTGTCTTTAACAACGTCACGTTTTCGTAATTAGCTGGTTTGTTACTGTTGATTTCGGATTCTACGATTCCCTCTAAACGTGCCTTCATTAGCGAAATCTCTTAGGGCAGATTTGCTGACTAAAATTAAACCCCATTAAAAAAAATGAAAATTAGAAAAAACGCTCAAAACATGCAACAATGTCTTCGGAAGATGGGATTGTTTAAAAACGACTTAATAAATCAAATTAAAGTTAATTTTTGATTTAATTGAAATTAGTCTTTTATGTTATGTAGCCCTAAATCGAAACACGAAATTAAATCAAAAAGGGATAATACAATACCACAAAATAATAGGAATTAACTTGACGTTAAACAACAAACTACACATTCATTGCATTACCAAAGCCATTTATTTATGCATTAGATAAATTATTTTATAAACAATGTTGACATTAGTTCGTTACCAAAATGCACTCAAACAAGTACAATAGATTAAAATAACATAACTTAATAAATAAAAATAAAATATTAAGGAATATTATTAGTTTCTGTCTCTGCAAAACTCTCCTAATGGTGTAAATTAGGCCATTAGGTTTTATACAAGGTGTGTCACATTCGTGGTCCATTAAAATTTTCTGGGGAACGGCAAAAGATATATATTTGAAATTTTTCAAGCGTTTAAATCCAATTAAGTATATTTTTCTAAAAATATGCCACTTCGGTTTGACCTGAAGTGACATCAATGTAATTTCAAATGAAACACAACATATATTTTACATTTTTATAGTCTACATAAAATTCTAAGCAAAATGATTATTTTTTTCTTTAAAATTTGACAAATGGGCGTCAATCAAAAATAGCCTATATAGGCTGGTTTGAAGAATTGTCAACAATACATTTAAAGCACAGATTATACATACAAATTTTTAAATAAATAGGTAGTTTTTTTTACAAAAGTGAGAAAGGCAGAAGTCTTACTCGACAAATTTGCAAGGAAAAAATTAAAAAACTTTTTTAGTACTCGATTTCGATTGATTATTCTTTATATCATTGATTAAGAATCTAAACGCTTAAATGCTTATATAGTTACGTTAGTGTGTGTATTTTATCAAAGGGATCATGGTGAATTATTGTGTTTTTAATTGTAAATAAAATTCAAGAACTAAATCGTTGCATTTTCATGTTTTGCCAAAGGATCCAAGTACATTTGTTGGTGCAGAATTAACTAATGATAACTTTACCTAATATAATTTATATTAAGTTTGGACATTTTTAAGAAATTAGTAAAACATAATTTTTGCACAAACATAACCTTAAAATCAATCATTTTTATATTTGAGTTCTCTAAAAAACGCCGACAACTGCATTTTAAACAATAAAATATACCTACAAATTCATGGCAACATAATATTATATATAATACATAATATAATGGTATTTTACCGTTGAGTGGAGACTTTAAAGAATTCTTAATCAACGCTTTTAATAATGCTAAATGCTGTTTTAATTTTATACGACTTTTTTGTTTAACGATTTTTACTGAATTAAAATGTACAATTTATATTTACAGAGACTATGCAATTTATTTCTTCATTCAGATTAACACTCTATTGGAAAACCGGTAAAAAGTCAAACCCAGTATTTCCTCTCAAAATACACCCAACAACACAACAAATCGATCCACGGTTTTTTTTTGATATTTTTTAACATTTTCTGGCTTTATTCTCAAAAACACTCGTTTGTAACCTAAGCGTTTGACAGCTGATTATTAAAAGTTGTACTTTTGTTACGATGATAACAGCCGAGTGGTGGCGCTACCACCGATACTTCCTTAGCGTATACTCTCTTAAAATGAAATAGTCAAAATTCTACTATTTGAATAAGTAACATAAATTTTTACTAATAAAATAATCGTTTTCACTTTTAAATAGTTAAAGTTTAACTAATTTAAGATTAGTCATCATTTTTGACTATTTCTAAGAGTTAAAAGTAACTAACTTTTTTAATCGTTTTCGGCCAACGACAAATTATTGTTAAAATGCATAAAGTTTAGCTCAAAACAGCAACACAAAAAATATATTCAACTTTAAAATATTATGAACAATATTTATTGACAAATAAAATTGATTTTTATAAATGTGACTGATGGCTCATTGGTTATGACATACGCTTGACAAGCGACAGACCCGAGTTCAAACCCCCGCTGGGTCAGAACTTTTTTTAAATTTAAATCTACTAATTTGACTATTTCATTTGACTAATTATTAGTGACTGCTTTTTCGCTTTGACAATTAGTCAAATATGACTTATAATTAGTTACTTTTGACTAATTCCTTTTAAGAGTTTGTTTAAAAGATTTCATTGATCGTTTTAGCTTTCTTATAATGTTATATAAAATTAAGTATGACCCATAAAGTACACCACCACCAACTTTTTTCGGCCAATATAGTACCATGTATCCAATTTGATTTTGTGATTTCTTCGCTTACTTGTTTTTCCTATATGGTCATATAGGGAAAAAATCAAGGAATCCAACGATGTATCAAACCACATAAGTTATGGCGTCCATTATAAAAACAAAAGATTTTGAAGGTAACTTAAAATATAGTAGCAAAGACATTGGCTGAAAATGTATGTTTTATAGTTATAACGAAATAATTCAAAATTAACCTGGTGGAATGTTTAAAAGGCAGAAAGTGAAAAATGTATTATTAAATTTCATGACAGCCTTAAATTATTTTACGCCTTGTTTAATGGAAAAGAATAATGTTTTATGCTTTATTTTTATATAAATTGCCAGCTATGAATTTATTTTCCAGTATAAATAAATTAATTTGGTGTTTCATGATAAAGTGTAATTTAATTTTCTGAAAAATGTCATGAGAGACCTAAAATTACCATAAATTTATATAAAGGAGGGGTGAAGTAATATCAAAGAAGTAGGGTAAAAATATAATTTAATAGATTTAATTTCGCGATACGAGTGTCGCTATATATATATATATATATATATATATATATATATATATATATTAGTAAAAAAGGTTTTGTTTTTATTTATTTTTTAAACGTTTAAATGAATTTTCTTAGAGATTTCAAAACAGCACCCACTGCAAGTTGTAAGAGAAGTTTTAGTAAATTAAAATTAATAATTATTTACGTTCTTGCAATTTTTCTTAATACTCAATTTCCTAGCAAGATAAATAGATCTACTCCAATTTTTCATTTCCCTCTCATTTTACTCTGAAAAAATAGGGGCAGCAATTTGCACCTTTGTCCCCCTTAGAAATTTTAACAAAGGAAAATATTTTATCGAAAGTTTTGTAAAGGTAATATGCAATTTTGTAAGCATTTTGTTAATTTCAAAGGTCAAAAATTATTTTGTTAATATTTAACAAATTATTTTGTTAAAAAAGCACACGTGAATTCAGGCAGTCAATCAAAACATTTCCCACTGACAATACGCATCAACAATTTCAACTGACTTCAGCGTCTGCAACTTATGTTTTTGCTTACTTTATTCTAATTCCTAACGTGTTTGTAACAACTGTCCAGTGTTTATAATATACGTAATACGTAATATACGTATTACCAGAAATCTGTTATTATTGTTATTCGGATTCCATATACCTATTTATAAATATATTATTATTTATATTTATAACGAGTATCCCAAAAAAGATCCGAAAAAAGATTGTTTTCATTTAACAAAGTACTTTTGTTACTGGGTCTACAAAAAAGTTTGTAAAAATCTACAAAATGTTTGTTATAATTACAATTAGTTAACAGTTGGTATCTGGTTTGGAATCTGGTAATATTTGTTTAAAATTAACAATTTTTTTTACTGTGTTTTAAGGTAAAAGCGGAAATCATAAGCAAAAGAGTATAGTCAATCTTTTTTAAACATTTGTCAAAGGCCGAGATTATTAAATTTTTTTCGAGTTAAAAATAAATCAATCATTTATCGAACTCCAGAACTTTTAATTTACGAACTTTTTCAATATTTGATTCGATTATTTATGGAAATAAATGAATTTTAAAACTCGAGGTCAAAACTTCTATCTGCAGCAAATATGAAATATGGCATTGTTCAACAACATCCGGCAACAGCAACTATTTTGGATTAAAACAGTTTTAATTAAAAAAAAATGTTAAACAAATTATTTTACAATGTTTAACGTCGATTTACAGAAATGTGTTCAATTAAGTGATTTGGCATTATCGGATCTGCACACTTTTGGTATGACAAATCTATACAAAGGCAATTATACAGTTTTGATTTGAATTTCGCAATCAGTCACGCGCGTTCCGCTTAAAATCGCTCTCTCATAACGCAAAAAACACGGAAATAACCGGACAATTCCATTTTTCATTCCTGAAACGTCCCCCTGAAAAAAGTGCCTTTTGTTATCTTCGCAGCCTCGTTGAAAAATTGGTTTGGACGATTAAGTCGTTACGATGTTAAATTGTCACACATACATAAACCAGCAAAAAAGGTCTTAATTTAATACGTTTTTTTACAATTAAATAATCTTCCATAGTCGCGGCCAAATCTGCATGGGTGCACGTCATCAACGGCATATGACGTCAGCGTTAAGGTCTATTCATACGTGCCCTTGCACAATCTAACGCTCGTGTATTGTAGACTGTTTATAGCGGTGGGGGCTGTTTATTAAGACGGAATTATAACATCATTGTTATAATCTTCTACACTTACTTATTAGGAGTTTGTTACGGGCAAATTTTGATTAAATGTGTTTATAGAGGAAACAACGGGAGTTTATTACATTTGTATTAAATATATACTCTCTAAAAATGAATTAGTCAAAAATGACTAATGACAAAAAGAAACAAGACAAAATGTTTTATGAATATTTTTGAAGATATGTTGTTCCTATAACAATAATTTAATGATAGTTATTACTTAATTTTATTGCTGAGAACTATCATAAAATTATTATCATAGGAACACATCTTCAAAAATTTTTATAAAACATTTTGTTCTCTTTCAGTTAGTAATCCGTTAGTAATCATGGAATCGCCTTACTACAGTTATTAGTGGCTGCTTTTTCACTTATTCCATGGTATACCCGATAATATAATAGTCTATTCTTATGTAAAATTGTCCCATGAATCCAAAAATACTGTCAAAAATTATAAAAGTAGAGCACTGATGATAAATTAACAAAAAACCTATTATTTCTTCCTAAATTCCATTTTATTGTAAAGTTTATTCTTAGAAAAATTCACATTTTTTGTAATCTGTTCTCTAGAAAGTTTGTTTAAATAAATTTTTCTTAATTTTTTTAATAAAATTGGTTGGCTTTTTATTTTCAAATAATTTTTTTTGAGTGGAATAATGCTTCTCGTAATAAATGGGTGATTCCATATAAGTTTGGTTTTATTATTTTAAAACAGGATTTTAAATTTAATAAAAAACGTAAAAAATAGGATTTAAACACAACAACGCGAGTTGTTGATAGTTGATAGTTGGTTTCTAATTTTTTTATGTCACGTTAGAAGATATGCAAAAAATCAACTATTTTTTTTTTAAAGTATATCGAAAATATAGTGACAAAAAAAAATTATTGTGAAAGTTTAAGTCCATAATATTAATATTAGGTCTATCATCGCAATTTTAAATTTTTTTTCCTCAGAAAGTTTTTGTCTCAGAACTCCCAAACTATTGAGTTTAACAAAATTGACTCTAAAATATTTTTTTTTTAAATTAAATGCTCTACAAAAAAGGTTAAATGAAATTTTCTGTCAGATGAACCGTTTTCTTAAAATCATGACTTAAATATTGGTATAGTTTTACATTTTGATCTTTTAAATTGGAATTTTGTAATTCATGTAAAAATCAGTACCAATAAAAAACCGATAAATATTCTTATGGGAAATCAAATGCTTTAGAAAAAAAGCCTCTTAACATTTTCGGCTAAATTCACTGAATCAAAACGAAATTCTTGTTTTTTCCTCTGTAGATTTATTTTTTTATGGATGATAATTTGATTTTTTTCTTTATAAATGTGTATTATATAACTAATTAACAACTTCCAATAAAAAATAACATGATTGTTATTATTTAAACAATTAAATAGGTAACAGTGAAAATAATATAGCGAAAAACTCTAATGTGTTATTTTTTTTTGAATTTTCAGTAATTTTATCAATAACATAAAGATTATCATCGATAAAAGAATTCAAGTTTTTAACTGACCCCAAAAAAATCTAGAGCGAAAAAAACAAGAATTTCGTTTTGACTTCAAATTGAACCTTGAATAACTTTTGATGGAGTGAATTTAGCCAAAAATGTTAGGAGACTTTATTTGTAGAGCATTTGATTTCACATAAGAATATCTATCGGTTTTATTCCGGGTACTGATTTTTACATGAATTACAAAATTCCAAAGTCAAATTGTAAAACTATACCAATTTTTAAGGCATGATTGTAAGAAAACGGTTCATCTGAAAGGGAAATTCCAATTAAAACTTTTTTGTAGAACATTTAATTTTCTTCAAAAAATATTCTTAAGTCAATTTTGTTTAACTCAATGGTTTGGGAGTTCTGAGACAAAAACTCGCTCAGGAAAAAAATCTAAAATTGGGATGATAGACCTCTTAATATTAATATTATGAACTCTCACCATAATTTTTTTTGTCACCCCAAACAATATTTTCGATATACTTTACAAAAAAAAAATAGTCGATTTGTTTGGCCCAGTCTAATGTATAGGAGATGTATTTAATTAACGCATGTCTTATAATATGACTATATAAATTTTTGTAAACATTCACATCATAGTTTAGCAATAATAAACGAAAACACGGGAGTGTAGTCTTAGCAACTTTAATAGTTTTTTACTCGGAAACCCGATGGTCAATCTTTCTAAAACTTTGTAAATGTCTTTTAGGTAGACTCCACTACAACCTAGAATTTAAAGTTTTAACATTTTATTCTACCACAATGTTTAGTAATTTTTCAAACTCGTACACTTTCAGTACATTACTTTTTTCGATGGCTGTACCTACCGCACCCCTGGCGGAATTTTCAAACGCGTTTATCCGTTAAATTATATTTTGCTAGAGCCTCAAATTTAGCAAGGCGTAACTTTTGACGATAAACACGTAAAACTTTTATAAAAGACGTTAAAGGAATTTTATTTGGATTTATGGGAAAATTATTTTTATTTTTAATTTACATTATTTTGTTGTTCTTTTTGTCGTATAAAAATCAGGAAATAAAACCAGGTTTCTCATAATAAGTTAAAACGTCCATTTTTGTACATTTTATATATATTTTATCTGAACGTTAAATCATATAAAAATTTTTACTACGTTATATATTTATTATTTTATGACACTTGAAGGATTTATATTTTATACTGAAATAGGTAGCCCTTTAAAAGAAATGTATCAATTTGGGGGTGAAAAATATTATCCAGGTTAAAGGGTAGATATAAAAAAACGATCGTCCAAGTATATTTTAAAATTCGCGGTTTTTTAAGTGTCATCAACCCAACAAAATGTAGATTAATCCAATAGGTTTTTGATGAAACAACATTTTCAAAAATGACATTAAGGCAAACGTTAACTCAACTACATTATTGTTTTCGGTGTATGAGTTTATAATGACATAAATAGGACAAATACTTATTATTATCTTAAAATGATTTAAATCAAAAATTTGTATAGAGCGCCATCTATGAAACAACAGGGGAAACTGTCAAATGTCACATTTTTACATTTTATAAACACTATTAACTATAAAGGTTATAAATCGAAATGTATCTTGAAAATTGACAGTTTTTCACAGTGAAAGTAAAGGAAATGGACTGAAAAAGGACTTTACAGTAGAGTCCGTGCCCGAATTTAAGTTATAGTTTACTGCCGGCGAAATTAAAAGGTCAGTACAATGTTCATATAAACTTTTCAAATATTGGCGTTGAGAAACTATTTAATATTTTTGTATTGAGATAATAAAATAATTTTCACATTTAGTATTATTTTACAAGAAAGACACTTTATTTTAACGATTGTATTAAATTGTATTAAAACTAACTTCAGCCCGTGAATAAAAACCTGTTGCTAACTTCAGCCCATGACTAAAGCGCCGTAAAGCCACAACTTGTCAATGTGTATTTAAAAGGTCACTTAGTGTCATGGAAACATGTACGATAAAGGACGTTTTAAAGGTGGGAGTAGAAAAAATGGTATAAACTCTGTAATATTTACGATTTTTTAAATAAATTTTGAAATTTGTCAATAAACTATGGTAAATTATACATTGCTCCACTAAAATTTGTATTATCCTTATTAGGGGGGCCAGGCTGCAGGGGAGCTATATTTTTTGCAAACTACTATTTAAATTTTGCTTGCGCAGAACATGTTAATTTATGTCATTATAAACTCATATAAATTTGGTGTGGGTCCCATTTCTAATAACCAAGATATCACTGTTGACATTCACTAAATAAGTTGTGTTTATTGAAAAATTCTAGACAATAGCTGGCCATACACAGACGTTATTGCGCGCGGTTTATCGTGTTATCTGCAAAAACATATGGAAAATCATGTACGTGAGTGAGTATCGCCGCGCGAAATGATAGAACGGGAAGGGATTTCAGACGTGCTTTTCTCTGGAGTGTGGCGTGTCCACACGCCACATTCCGCGTCACGGTTTACCTTTGCTTGGCAAAATTTCACTTTGAAAATTTGTACATGATCACATGCAGTTTCAAACTACTCGATAAATGACACTTTTTGCCCACTCACATACGATTTTTCCTTTGAAACTGATATACCACGGGCAATCACTTGCTAAATCATTTGAATACTTTATTAAGTGTATGGAACATGACGCTTTTTTTGCCACGCCGTTCTTTCGTGCATGCAAACCGCTACATGCCAACACGCCACGATAAACCGCGCGAAATAACGTCTGTGTATGGCCAGCTAATCCGTCATTACTAACTCAACATTTTTTGAAAATAGGGAAAGTAAACTGATTGATCTATAACCAAACCAGCATATCAGGTAAAATAGCAAATTGTACAGAATTGTTCACAATGTAGGAAATAGGAGAACATATTGTTTGCACATAATACAGATGGGAATTTTGTCTATTTCGCTGCTTCCTTTGTTTTTTAGTATTTTTTATTTTAAAATAGTCACAACGAAAATATATACAGGGTGTTTTATAGTGGTCCATTAGAAGTTTCTGGAGAAAAGAAAAAGATATCGATTTGAAATTTTGAAAGCGTTTATAATTCCATTTAGTTTATTTTTCTAAAATATTTTAAACAAAATTTCACTTTAAGTTTAACCGGACATGACATCAACTTTGTTATTTTAAATAGATCACCCCATATATTTTTACATTTTTAAATTCTATGTAAAATTCTGAGTAAAATTACTAAACCATGTCCCTTAAGTGAATAGTTTTCGAGTTATTTTTTTTTTAATTTGACAAATGCTTGTAACTTTTTTATTTTAAATGTAACACCCGGATCTTTTTACCTAATCAAATAGTGAATTAAAAAACCTTTGGATTAATTTAACTATTTCCTATACCTAAAGTAGATATATATATATACAGGGTGTCCGGGAAAAGGAGGTCAATCCGTTAACCATATATTCCTTGAGTTAAAACAATAAGACTTTCATAATACCCTTTTTCAATTTATAGCTTCATGTTCGATATACAGGGCGACAAAGTTTAAAATTTAAAACTGATTTTTTTTAATAATTCGAGTAATTGATAAGATATTAAGTTTAAATTCGGTACACTACTTCAACATAAATAGTTACATTTTTGGAGACCAACAAAACAAAAAACAATTGTCAAATAATCAAAATAGGGGGGTCCAGTACTCACTGACTCCCCCTATTTTTTAGTACGTGCGCCAATGACTTCCAAACGGTATTTTTTCAGGTAATCATTTATTGTTGAACATTTTTTGTCTCTTATAAAATTTTGATAAAATGATTTGTTTTAGAGATAATTTGTAAAGTATGGGTCAGTCCATATCAAATTTTCGAAATTTAATTTTTTTTTTGAAAAAATTTAGGTCATGTGATATATCATAAAAAAGGTCTCTAATAGGCCTTTAAAATAAGCCACCACTCACCTTTCTACTTTTAATAGTTTAAGAGATATCGCTAATTTTGTAAGTACTTGCAAGACCCAAATTTATCCGAATTTTTTGATTTTCAAAAATCAATAAAACAAAAGCCAACTATCGAAAAAAATTTATATATGGGATTTTTGAGTTTTTTAGTGAGGTAAACAAATTTACCAACAATTATCAAAATCGGAGATGGTGGGGAAAGAACCTTTGGTTGATTTGATATGTACTGACCCATACTTTACAAATTATCTCTAAAACAAATCATTTTATCAAAATTTTATAGGAGACAAAATTTTTTTAACAATAAATGATTACCTGAAAAAATACCGTTTGGAAGTCATTGGCGCACGTACTAAAAAATAGGGGGAGTCAGTGAGTACTGGACCCCCCTATTTTGATTATTTGACAATTGTTTTTTGTTTTGTTGGTCTCCAAAAATGTAACTATTTATGTTAAAGTAGTGTACCGAATTTAAACTTAATATCTTATCAATTACTCGAATTATTAAAAAAAATCAGTTTTAAATTTCAAACTTTGTCGCCCTGTATATCGAACATGAAGCTCTAAATTGAAAAATGGTATTATGAAAGTCTTATTGTTTTAACTCAAGGAATATATGGTTAACGGATTGACCTCCTTTTCCCGGACACCCTGTATAGTAGATATTTAACAATTTTTTAAATTTTAAATATTATTTTGTATCAAGAAACCTGTGACGGGTGAATTGACGGTATCTATGGTTACCACGTAATCTGCCATTGTTCAAAATTTAATGGCGTCAATTTTTCAGGTTATAAACAATTTTTTGACTAATTCAGTGTTTTGTAAACAGATTTACTGATAAGATATAGCAGTCAGTGACTTATAATAAACATTGACAAGCCAAACATTTTTAAAGTTTAAAAGTAATACAAACAGTATTTTCTTTAAAAAAAATCAACAAAGCTGTGGAATGTCAACTAGATGAAGCACTAGCTCATTGGAGGTAATCAAATTTATTTATTGAAATATTTTATTAACAAAAAGAATGCTTAACTGTAACAATTTAGTAAACCAAAAATATTTTAATTAACAATTTTTTTTACTAATTTAAGCATTTCTTAATTCTTACTTCTACATTAGACGTTGCTTTTCTTATGTAGTCTATTGACTATAATAGTCAATAAAATAATAGGTATATTATTAGAAATTGTTAAATATCTCTGAAATTATAACATTTAGGTATAGGGAACAGTTAGATCATTTAAAATGTTTTTCAATTTCCTATTTGATTATGTAAAAACATACAGGGTGTTACATTTAAAATAAAAATGTTATTTACGTTTCAAGTTAACCCAATTTGCCATGGTTTTTCTTAAGTAACAAGGTTTTAAGATTTCAAAAATTTTACCCTCAAACAAAATAAGGGCATAATAAGGGCAAAGGCTATTTTTGATTGACGCATTTGATAACTTGATAACTATTTTACTCAGAATTTTATGTGGTTAAACCGAAAGTGGAATTTTGTTCAATATAAAAATAGACTTAGATTATAAACGCTTTTAAAATTTTAAATTGATATATTTTTCCGTTCCCCAGAAACTTATAATGGACAACAAATGTGAAACACCCTGTATTACTCCCGTAATTATTTAGCCGTTAGCATACACCGTATGCTGAAAAAACTGAGGGATTATTAAAAAAAACATTGTAGGTAATTAAAATTATTGCCAGACACAACATAATTAAGGCATTGTTCAACAAAAACAGTTAACACTAAAGTGTTAAGCTTCAAAACATAACAGCTGTTATCATATATGTTTACAGAGAATATTGAACTTATTTTAAAACTAAATGGCTTTTAATATGAATAGAAAGACAACAAGTCGAAATTCTGCTCTCTAATCGGGATATTAAAGGCAAACCCCGAAGCCATTGAAAGCATTAAAATTGACGTGTAGCCGAATAAATTAAATGGTTAAGTCTGTTTAGTACAGATAAAATAACATTTTAATGTTAAAAAGCCATATTTAATAAACTTATGTATATATGCACAAACCTGTCAATGACTGGCTGTATTTAATTTAAAATGCATCCAACATACAGGGGGGCCCAATGAAAACCAAACGTCGTATATATACAGTGTGACCCATTTGTTTGCGACTCACCCCTGTAAAATCTTTATTTATTGTGCGATTTTAACCGGATTTGTTTTAAAGTGTAGATCTTGATAAACTGTATTTCCTATAGGAGCAAAATACGCCATATTATTACAAAATACAAGGCCTACTATGTCAGTTTTTAAAAATAAATTTTGATAAATTCATATTTGAGGGTTACGTGTTGATACATACATTTTTGAGTTGACGCAATTTTTTAGGAAATTAAAATTTGCTATTAATTTTGGACACGTTCCACAATTTATATTTTAAGCAGTCACTTCTTGTCATACATATTAATTTGGTATTATGCAAACTATGATCCCTTGCTGTTCCTTAAAAGAACCTTGTGTCAGTTATTATGAAAATACTGAAAATTTACATTAAAACATCTTGCACATTTTAAAAGAAGGAGGGAGAGAGAAAAATGCTGAGTTTTAAATAAATCAATTTTTAAATGTCCGTTACTTGAAGAAATATTTCGACGTTTTGTGTCTTTCTTTTTTCTTAAAATAATTCATTTTTTTGAAATTTTATCTTTCTTATGTTGCGTGTTAAAAAAAATGGTAATATCATAACATTTTTAAAAAAGATTATTTTTTTTAACTTTATGAATGCTCAACTAGTAGGTATGTTTTTAAAACAGTTAGTTTGGCATTAAAATAACGCTTATATTAAATACACCAAATTTTGTAAACAATCTTAGAAAGTATTTTTTTTTGTAAATATGTTAGTTTATTTTTCTACTCTCACCTTTAAAACGCTCATTATCGTACATGACTGAAGTTAGCAACAGGTTTTTAGTCACGGGGCAAAGTTAGTTTTAAATTAGTTGACAGTTGTCAAATGTCAAACAATCGTTAAAATAAAGTGCCCTTCATGTGAAATAATAATGTCCACTCTTACCGCGTGCACAGTTAAAAATTTATAAATTTTTTTGTTAAATAGAAAATGTAAAAATTTACATAAATTTTGTAGTGTTTATAACATAAATGATATATGTTACTTGATACAAAAATTATAATGATTAAAATCTTAAAATTTCAAAAGATTTAACAAACATTAATGTGTTAAAAGGTCCTACACAAATAAGAATGTTAAATAATATTTTTTTGCACATTGTAGTATAATAATATAGTTAATGTTACGAGAAAATTATGTTAATTTCAATATAATACATTAGTTTAAATAACTCCTAAACAAGTGTTAATCTAACTCAAAAATATTTGTTAAATATTAGCAGAGTACAGAAAATGTTTAATCAAATTAAAACAATTGAGTATTTTTTTGTATTCAATTCCACTTAAATATAAATGTTATTCTTTTAATTCGCTAATTTTCGCCTTCTTTCGATTAAAATCGGTTTAGTCGGTTGATGATAGTTAATTCGAATTCATAATTATAAAGTTAAGTGTGCTTTACTATAGCGTGTGTTTAACAAAATTTAAAGGTAAGTTTGCTATGATAATGTTTTTTTTTACTTACATAACGTTTGTATCCCCAGAAATGTTTGACCGTTTACCCTATGGCATGGATTTATATTTTATGGCCTTTTTTAAAATTATGTTGTAGTATAATAAATCATTATTATTACATACTTACATGTTTTATTTTTTTGCCCAAAAACTAATATTCTTATATTAATTTAAATATTTTATTAAAATAAATAAAAATAAACAATTAATATTGTAAAAATTAATTACAAAATATTGTTAAAATAACAAATTAAAATAATTATTGGAGACATACTATGTGTAAAATCAACAGAAAGTTATATGTTAAAGTAACACTTTTTTGTGAAAAATAAATAAAATATAAATAAATTTAACATATTTAATTATGTTAAAGTTATACAGATTTTAAATCATATTAATTATTAGTTTAGGTTAAAATAACCATTAAAAAAATAAAATTGACACAACAGGATTTGTTAAATTAACTTTGAAGTTATGTAAAAAAAATATCATAAATTAATTTTCTTTTACACATTCTGTTGTGTTAAAAATTAACATAAGTAATAAAAATAAAAAAAAACTAAAAAATTTGAGTGGACACAAGAAATATGTTAAATATACATAAAAAAATTTTACTGTGTGGTCCCTAATTGGATCTAACATTTTTAATATATTTTTTCCATTATGAAATTTTCCCTTAATGTTTTATTCTTTCTGGTGTATTTTTTTCATGAAATGTCCTCATATAAAATTCTTTTAACGCCTAAAGATTAGTTTAGAAGGATTAAATTTTAATAAATGTAGGTATACTATTAATTTACCAAAGCACATTTCAATTAATCATATATTATGTATCAAGTTTGATACATTTAATTTAGAAACGAGCGAGCTGGCGAGCGAGTTCTTAATTAAATGAGTGTCTAGAAAAGTTTATAAACGGGTTGAATACTATACTTTTTCTACGACAAATACTTATTATTATATAAAATTGATTTAAATTAAATACTTGTATAGAGCGAAATCTATAAAACAATAGAGTAACCAACTTGAGAATCTGTATTATGTCAAATTTGACATTTTTATGTGTAAATCGAAATGGATCCCTTGAAAATGGACCGTTTAATTCGATATATAAGCAGTTTTTCACAATGAAAGTAAAGAAAATGTTATTCGTTGACAGTTGACATGTCAAAAATTGGCTTTAAATTCCTCTTTATAAACTTTTCTAGACAATCATTTTTATTAAACACTCGCTCGCAAGCTTCGCTCGTGCCTAATAAAACTCGTAACTAAAATGGCATTTATAAAACTTAATACATAATATAATATAAAATATAATATAATACCTATTATATTTTCCAACGAAATTAAAACAGTTTAAAACAAAAATGCTAAATTTAAATTCACCTCCTCATAAACTACCCCAAAATTATTCATATCCACTAACTTTTATCTGGCCTAATTTAGCATTAAAATGTCAGGGTTTGTGAAAAGCAGCTAGCTAATTTTAAGCTTGATGTTTAAATATTTAATGCAGCTAGTTTTTGCCTAAATCTTATTAAAAGCTGCCAAGCTTTATCAAATATAACATTGTTGAATAATTGGAAGAATATGATAAGATAAGCTAAATTATGATTATATATTCCAAAGTGAATTTTTATTCCACACAATGTAAAATAAATAAGAAAATTTAATAAAAGTCTCAAAGTTTTTATATCCCCTATATGACACATTCGGGATTTCAAACTTTTGTAATTTTCCTAAAAATACACCCACAAAAAGTTTGATAAGTTTTATATGGATTATGTTTATATAAATTGTATTTTAATAATTTCACAAATTTTGTTCCTAATATCCTAATATATAGTATATTGATTAAAATCCATACATTTTTAAAAACCATCGCAAAATCCATTTTAAGCAAAAATTAAAATCCATAAAAATTTTATGAATAAAAATTTAACTTTGTGAAAATAATTACAGGTTGGATTTTAATGAAAACAAATTATATTCATTCTACAACTTTAGCAATAAAGAATAAAAGTCGAACATTATCAAAAGTTAGATTATTTTTTAGTTGAAAATTATTTAATAATTAAAGTTTGCAACTTTCGGGAGAGCGAGATACAGTTTTTTACTCGTTTTTGTTTTCTACTAAAACAACTTTATCTAACAAAAAAAATTAATTATAACAACGCAAAAATTACTAAAAGTGTATATTAAAATCCACCCAGATTTCAAAAAGACATTTTACAATGTAACAATTGAATTTACCTTTGTAAAATTTTAAGTAGTCTGAAAACTTTAATATTCATTTCTCAAATTCATGATAACACAAGGTGTCAAACTTTACAAGAGTCATTTGTATACAAATGACAAGTCTAATGTTTAAGTTTGTTAGTAAAAAGATGGGAAAAAGTTCTAAAAGTTTTCTTTGCACAAAACCTCCGTTTTTTAGACTAAATTAGATAATATACAGGGTGTACTTTAAAAGTGGGAAAATAAAAATAAATTCATAAATTTTTCAACACAACAAAATTCATAGCAGACAAAAACAAGCCTTTTGAGTATAGATCAAAATCCCTAATTTTGATCAATATCCAAAGCAATATTGATCAAAATCCATAAATTTATAAAAACCATCGCAAAACCCTTTTTGGACAACAAGCATTTTGAAGCCATGATCAAAATAATTTTAAACAAAATCCAAACCAATATTGATAAAAATCCACAAATTAACAAAAATAATTCCCAAATCAATTTTAGACCAACTCAATAATTTTAAGGTCCATGATCAAAATCCATAATTTTGATTAATAAGCATACTAATAAAAATACAAAAAATTTTTTAAAAACCATCACAAAATTTATTTCGGACAAAATCAAGCATTTTGAGCCCATGATTAAAATCCATAAATTGACAAAAACCATCGCAAAATTAATTTTAGACAGAAACAAGCATTTTGGGGCAATGATCAAAATCCATATTTTTTTTAAACCATAAAAAAAATTCATTTTTTTATGTTATTATTTTAAGGAAAGTTGTTAATTTTATAATGGTTAAAGTCAATTAATCAAGCAATGAAGTCTAATGTTTAAGTTTGTTAGTAAAAAGATGGGAAAAAGTTCTAAAAGTTTTCTTTGCACAAAAACTCCGTTTTTAGACTAAATTTTATAATATACAGGGTGTACTAAGAAAATTCATAGCAGACAAAAACAAGCATTTTGAGTATAGATCAAAATCCATAATTTTGATCAATATCCAAAATCCATAAATATATAAAAACCATTGCAAAACCCATTTTGGACAAAAACAAGCATTTTGAGTCCATGATCAAAATCCATAATTTTAAACAAAATCCAAACCAATATTGATTAAAATCCATAAATTAACAAAAATCATTCCAAAATAAACTTTAGACAAAAACAAGCATTTTGAGGGCTATGATCAAAATCCATAATTTTGATAAATAACCATACTACTCGTAATATCCATAAATTGCAAAAACCATCACAAAATTTATTTTAGACAAAATCAAGCATTTTGAGGCCATGAGTATTAATTTAAAACCAAAATTTACAAAAAAAATAATTTTGGACAAAAACAAGCATTTTATTTAGGGTAATGATTAAAATCCATATTTTTTAAACCATCAAAAAATTAATTTCAAGCAATAATAATTTAATTGACGCCATGATTAAAATCCATATTTCGTATAAAATTATTTATAAGGAAAGTTGTTAATTTTATAATGGTTAAAGTCAATTAATCAAGCAATAAAACGATAGATATTATTTTCGACCTTCTGTTATACCGTAAATGACATAAAATGGGTAACAATCGAGCATCTGGATGCGACAGGGTGTTAAAGATGATCGATGTGTATAAAGTTGAAGTGAGCATGTTTTTTGTGCTGTTCACTTCCAGGCATTTCCATGCTTAACATTTTTATAAATTAAATTATATGAAAACGTCGATTTTAAAAATCTATTAATTTTGTTGGTGTATATTTTATTAACATATTATGTATTATGAATTTTTGGAGATAATAGTAAAAAATAAAGTATTTATCATAAAAGTTTGACAGGCTATAATTTTTTAGACTTTTTACCAATTTTTTTAAATATAAATACGAGGTGTGTTCAGAAAATAGCGGGAATTGTTAAATTTTGCGGGTTCGGAGGGTCCGGTTGTCATAAAATTTTCTTTATTATGTTGGTATACATGCCCCCGAAGTATGATAAAAACTTTAGCTGTTTTCATTGTTTACTTTGTCGGTAGCAGCTAAGGTTAGACGTGTTTTATGAGCTCGGCGATTTTCTTTCTTTAAAAGAAATGGATCAAAGAATTTGGTATCCAATTTTGCTTAAAAAATGAAATAAATTCTGTGAAATGTTAACAAAGGCCTATAGTGAGTCTGCTATAAGTAAAACAAGAGTTTACAAGTGGTATAAGAGTTTCCAAGATGGCCGTGAAGACGTTGAAGATGACGAACGCCCCGAACGCACAAGCACATTAACAACCGATAAAAACATGGAAAAAGTGGAAGAAATGGTTATAAACCATCAGAGAAGTCGCTGATGATGTTGGTATATCGATTGGCTCATCCCATGAAATTTTTTCGAATGTTTTGGGTATGAAACGCGTGACAGCAAAATTTGTTCCAAAATTGTTAAATTTTGAACAAAATTTTTGGCCAAAAACAATACTGTAATGATGCCCAAGCTTCCATATTCGCCAGACATGCCTCTGTCTGACTTTTTCCTATTCCCAAAAATAAAGAGAACCTTAAAGGGCCGTCGTTTTGCAAGCATAGATGACATTAAAAGCGCATCGCTGAAAGAATTAAAGGCTATCCCAAAGATCGAGTTTTAGAAGTGTTTCGATTATTGGAAGAAGAGGCGGCACAGGTGCATAAAATCCAATGGGGACTATTTTGAAGGCGACAACATTAATGTAGACAAATAAATAAATATTTGTTTCAAAAAACGAAAATTCCCGATATTTTCTGAACACACCTCGTATATAATATAAAAAGGGATAAAAAGGATATATTCAAATACTTCATATAAAATATTACTAAATTCAAATACAATTTTTCTGAAATACATCAAAATGCAACAAATCTTGATTCTATCCTAAGTCACTTTTTCTACCTCTTTTCCAACACTACAGTAAATCACAAAAATAGGAAATTAAAAGCAGAACCAGAATCCAAACGATAATGTAGATTTATTCCATTATAAAACATATTTTCAATATCGCAAAAGGCGCGACTTTAAAAATGGAATAAAAATCAAATCGAATGCTGAGAGGTTTTCTATATATTTCCTTCAGATTTCTCGTATTATATTTGCTACCTTACGTTTACTTACATATTTGTACCGTTGCCGACTCAAGTATGTATGTATTTTAATTATAGTCTTATTTTTTTAAATAAATTTATGGATTTTGATCAAAAGTATGGATTTTAATCACACCTTTAAAATGCTTATTTTTATTTTTTAAAAATATGGATTTTAATCGCCCAGTTTAAAGATGATACTTTTGTCCACAACTGTACACAATTTGTGCACTCACCGTATAAATCTTTTCGCAACGTAAAAATTTAATGCATTGTGTAAACAGCAATTTTCCTGTGTAAGAGTAGATTTTAGGGATTTTTATTTTGTGGAGCAATTATGTTGTCTGCCTTTTTGCTGTCTACTTTGAGTGTATTTTAAAATCCTGTAACTTTATACAAGAAAACAAGTTTGAAAAAAATGTGAGCTTAGTTTTATAAGTGGAAATTTTTTATTGTATAAAAATATAATCCAGTTTGTTATCATAATTTGGTAAAAACATTTTATTTTTCATGAAATCTTACTTAAGTGATCAAAATCCATAAAAAAATAATTATTCACAAAATTCGTATGAGACAAAAACAAGCATTTTAAGGACATGATTAAAATCCATAATTTTTATAATTTATCAAAATCCATACCATTTCAAGTAAAAATAATATTGTACTGGAACACAAAAGCAAACTTTGACTATAGAGACGCTAAAACATCAAAGTAAAATTTCCTACGATTTAAATTTAATCAAATGGAGAAACCTCATTTATTTATGTATTTTCAGCTACCAAAAACCTTGTTTTTCCTTACAATCAAATTTTCATTCAACCTTTATTTTGTGAGCTTTGAAGATTTAAAATCCAAACACAATAGGTGTATGCAATTGTAGACACAACATTTAGAGCCTTAAATTTTTCCAATAAAATCTCAGATACAGTATTGCTTTATATTTTATATTGTCAGTGGTTTTCTTTGCTGTTTTAAGTTTTGTTTTATTTTTCTATATAGCAGTTTGACTCAAATAAAAACAAACACGTTTATTGTGTTGGTTTTAGGTTTTTATAAAGTTTCTGGACAGTTTTATAAATAAACAGGTTCTTTATTATATAAAGATACGTAGAAAACATTTGCCCAAATATAAATTTTATTGAAATCATTCAACTATATTAATATAGCCTTTGGCTAATTGTTACATTAATTCGCAATAAAAATATGCATATCAATAAATGCATACATAAATGTTTAGTGTTTTCGAGTTAGTAAAATTAAAGTATATTCAAACATAGAGAACGATATACATAATATAATTTTATGAAACATCTTGTTCCTGAAATTATATCGAATTCCATGATGAATTATTCATCAAGTCTCTGTCAATTTGCAAGGATTTCCGGATTAAATTTCTCCCAATTTATGGAAATATCCTTTAATAAAGTCAAAGTCTCCATCAATTTATTTTTATTGATATTGATATCTAATATTTTAGGTAAATACGCAAAATACGTTATAAACAAAAACAACAAATTTGAAGCTTAACTCCGATTTTTTTTTTAGTAGGTTGATCAAAATCCATAAAATCGCAAAATTCGTTTCAGACACAAACAAGCGTTTTGATTAAAATCCATAAAAATGATAGAACTCCGTTACATTTTAAAATACGTGTACGTTTGCGGTGCCGTATGTGAGTCGATAAAACAGCGATCTGTCAATGGTAACGAGACAGGCGGCATATATGCTATATAGCTAGCAAATATATTAATGCACCATTTAAAGCATGGGATATCGGTTTTCCTTAAGGATTATTGTACTGACAAATGTATGCCTAATTACAGGGAAATTCGACCTTAATGTAAACAATGCCAGTGCTAATATTTATCAAAATCCATATTTTTACCAAGTTTATTTCAAGGAAAACAAGAGTTTTTAGGCTATGATAAAATAAATAAAAATTAAACAAAATCCATAACTTGCCAAGTTCATTTTAAGCGTTTTAAAGTTCTGATTAAAATCCATAATTTTGATCAATAACCATACTAATATTGATCGAAATTTTTAATTATTGAAAATCATCGCAAAGTTTATTCCAAGTAAAAATAATCGTTTTAAGGCTATGATTTAAATCCATAATTTTGATCAATAACCATGCATATGTTGATCAAATTTCATTATTTTTAAAATCATCGACAAATATAAATATGCGTTTTGAGTTTATAATTAAAATCCATAATTTTGATCAATAACTATACTAAGTAGTACTATTGATCAAAATCCATAATTTTAAAAAAATCATTGCAAACGTTTTATGTAAAAAATAGGCGTTTTAATGATAATAATAATAATGATATGTTAATGATAAAAATACATAATTTTAATCAAACACCATAATTATATTGATCAAAATCCATTATTTTTAAAAATCATCGCAAAGTTCATTTTAATAAAAATATAAGCATTTTGGGGCTACGATTAAAATCCATAATTTTGATCAATAACCATACTATTATTTATCAAAATCCATAAAAATAAATTGGAATCCATGCATATTTTCGTACTATATCTAAAATAATAAAATAAACATAACCAATCCACAACTTCATTACAAAAATTTAAATTTATATTGTTCATTAATATTTATTTTCTTGTTAAATATTTATTATGCATGAAACAATAATTTTATAATAAATATTTTGCCAAAGGCTATTATGCAATTGCACACTAAAATGATCAATAAACATAATCTCAACATAAAACTTATTGGGGTATAAAAATGAGCGTTTTTTTAATATTTATTTGAATTTAAATATTGTATTTTATGTCTGTTATTAAGATTAATAGCGAAATTATTAACTCATATTCCATATTCGTCTGGCAAAAGGAAATTAAACTAGACACCATGATTGATTGAAGTAAATTCGGAATTTTAGCAGCACAAAATCACGGACAGCAAGAAATATTTATAATAGAAAAATACTTCGATAAAATAATGTGAATAAGGGAATCCGTATGCAAGAATTTGTCGGGGAAAAAGAAATTTCGCCATTTTCTCTCCTTTGAGTGTGAAAGGAGAAGATTAAAATCGTACAGGCGTAAAAAAGGAATATATTGGGAAAAAATATCTGCTAAATTTTCAACACTACAAGTTCAAATAACAATAATATTATGTTATTTCTATAGAAATAATGCCTTCGCAAGCAATATAAATTTCCAATTATTAATTAATAATTTTACCTAAAAACTACTTTTTCACAATGTAGTATAGAAAATATGAACGTGACCTGCTTAGTATGCGTACTTGTGCACTTTACTGCACACGTTATTCTTTCCTTGTATTTATTATTTATGAATGGGCTTTTTTAATGGTTTGGTTTCACGAGCAAAACGTCCTAAAAGAGTAATGTTCAACGTTTTTAATTTACGACTGAATTTTAAGTTTTTTCTTCTTCTGCGTGGCTTCAGGCAGGTTATTTCAAATTTAATTTACTTCCTTTTATTTGTACAAAGGTGCAAATGGAAATTTAACTTGTGAAATTATACAAGGATCTAAGGAGTTTTGGGTAAATTTTAACATAAATACAGGATGTCAACAAAAAATTTGATAATACCCGCCAAAATAAGAAGTTTTTCCACTACACAGTAAAAAAATTTTGCCCGTGTAAATTTTTTAGTGTAGGGGTAAAAATATTAGAGTTGATTTGTAAGTGTAAAAGTTACACAACAAAATACACTAGGTAGCATTTAGTGCTTATTAACTTTATTAAACACATTTAAAGAATATGAACATTATTCATTGGTACATTCACACTATTTATTATTAAAATAAATCAAAAGGGTAGAAAAACTTAATGCGAGTGTTTATTACCCCTTAAATAGTGACAAAATGTACACATGCTAATTTCTTTGTCTGTTTTGATTTTACTAAGAGCTATTTTTTCTTTACACTACTACATAGTGCAAATTGTATCACAATTAAAAAGTTAAATTACACCAATAGTGGCAAAATAGACTGAAAAAACTGGTAATAACCGAAATGCGTTTTAAAATGTTTGGTTGGTACCTATCTACCTACGCAGTGCATATCCGGAGATACCGCGTTGTGGAAGTGTGGCATTTTTGTTCAGTTAGATTTTAATTATGGTGAACCCATAATGGGACATTCTTATTTTTTGGTAAGTCCTTTTTCTTTAAGCCTTAATACTCAATAAATACCAATATGTTAAAAGGATGTCCATACCCGACCTATATTATATATCAATAATTTCCGGCAGTAGGTCGGGTACTTGTAACATTAATAATATAAATACATACACACTTGATTTACTCTTTATTTTCAACCGTAATGGTTGTTATATTAACCTATACCTACATTTTTATTAATATTATGGAAAATTTGTACACGTGTGGTAAATCCCCGACATACAGCCGCCTGACGCCTCTCTACCAATGGGATCACCCATTTTTTATAACAGAAAAATGGATTACTGAATTCTCAAGATAATTCATTGCTTACAAGTTGACAGCCAGTAAAACATTGCATTGATCTAAAACTTTTACGTTTTAAGGAACCATTTTGCTTAAGCCAGCCATACGACTTAAATATAAAATTATATTATATAGATTTTTGTTCCAAATAAATGTTTCTCTTTATTTACCTTTTCGTTTTATTCACTACCAACAATAGGTTTTACTCAAATAATAGTGTTAATTTACACTAGAAGTTTGCACTAAAAGAGTAAAAGTACCTTTCTAAAATTAGAACTTTTCCAAAGTAGTGTTAATGTACACTGAACAAAAGTGGGATTTTACCCAGGAAGTGTAGAAATACACGATTTTAGGTAAATTAACACTTTTTAATACAGTGTAAAATTACTTTATCCTCAGTGCTATAGTGTTAAATCGTACTTGCTTACTTGGGGAAAATTACACTACAAATTAACTCTAATTGTAGTGTTATAAAACAACACTATATATTTAGTGTGGACCTGTGTGAACTCTAATAAGTGTTGCTTAGAGTTGATTTTTTTTTACTGTGTATTATTCACATAAAAAATCCCATTGACATTTCGAATAATTAAGGTTAATTTCGTCTTATTTTCTAAAAATAATACAATACATATATTTTTTCTGTCTAAAGGTCTTAATTAGTATAGTAAATTATTTTTTATTTGTCCAAATTTGTTGTAACATAATAATATTCTATCAGCGACAACTGCCATTATATTTAAATTTACCGCGTTCTCCTGTTTAAACCGATCTCGTTTTGCAGCGACATCTACTCCATTCTTAAATGGAATTGACTACAGACTTTCATGTAATATTTGGTTATTATGCAACTAGCAAAACACATGTGACATTTGATTGCCTATAGATATGAAAAACAGCGTGCAAGCAAAAACGTATTGTTCGATTAAATTAATTATGATTATTAAATATTTCATCAATTCACCCTACGTGACCGGTTTTAACAATTGAAATTCAATTTTGATTTATTCAATTAATAATAGGGGCCTTTATATATGATTTTATACGCGAATTCAATATTTTAAAGTTAATTAGTTATTATTTGGGCCATTATTTGTTAACATGTCCATTTCATTTGAATGTATAGCGTTCAGGCACATATGTAACATGTTATTTATGTGATAGTGTATTGGCTGTTATTAATCAAATTGTAAATATTACGATTTACGCAAAAAGTTGTTAATTTAGGTTTGAATGATACTATTAACAAATATTATAAATTAAATTGATAAAATTTGAATGTCCACAAAATATTACAAAAACACTTACAAGTGAATATTACAAGAAAATAGGGCAAGAACGAGGAGTAAGTGAGAGGGAGCAGTTTATTTTATGTTTCCTAAAATTATGTTTTAAATTTAAAATCGAGCCTCTAGTATCTATGTACTTTACCGCGATTTTCAAACTTTGATTTAGGAAATTATGAACATAACCAGAAACCAGATGTTGGAAATACACTTAAAGGTTGCGTTATAACACATTTTTACTTTAAGTATATTGTAATTATAATTTTTTTTAGAAATTATTAAACAAATATTGGAAATATTTAACAACAAGAACTACTACATTAATAAACAATTTTCCTGATAAACATGTATTAAATAAAATCAAATTATAATAAAAGCTTGGTTTAGTACAATTATTAGGTTTTATTACAGCAATATAATAGTACGAGGTGTGTTCAGAAAATATCGGGAATTTTCGTTTTTTGAAACAAATATTTATTTATTCGTCTACATTAATGTTGTCGCCTTCAAAATAGTTCCCATTGGATATTATGCACATGTGCCAGCTCTTCTTCCAATACTCGAAACACTTCTAAAACTCGATCTTTGAGATAGCCTTTAGTTCTTTCAGCGATGCGCTTTTAATGTCATCTATGCTTGCAAAACGACGGCCCTTTAAGGTTCTCTTTATTTTTGGTAATAGGAAAAAGTCAGACAGAGGCATGTCTGGCGAATATGGAGGCTGGGGCATTACAGTATTGTTTTTGGCCAAAAATTTTGTTCAAAATTTAACAATTTTAAAACAAATTTTGCTGCCAAGCGTTTCATACCCAAAACATTCTAAAAAATTTCATGGGATGAGCCAATCGATACACCAACATCATTAGCGACTTCTCTGATGGATTATAACCATTTCTTCCTCTTTTTCCATGTTTTTATCGGTTGTTAATGTGCTTGTGCGTTCGGGGCGTTCGTCATCTTCACGTCTTCACGGCCATCTTGGAAACTCTTATACCACTTGTTTTACTTATAGCAGACTCACTATAGGCCTTTGTTAACATTTCACAGAATTTATTTCATTTTTTAAGCAAAATTGGATACAAATTCTTTGATCCATTTCTTTTAACGAACGAAAAATCGCCGAGCTCATAAAACACGTCTAACCTTAGCGGCTGCCACAAACAAAGTAAACAATGAAAACAGCTAAATTCTTTATCATACTTTGGGGGCACGTATACCAACATAATAAATAAAATTTTATGACAACCGGACCCTCCGAACCCGCGAAATTTAACAATTTCCGTTATTTTATGAACACACCTCGTATATGTACTATATTGAAAAACCACCAGAAAGCCACAAAACAAATTTTAACCAAATTTAGTGGTTTTTATTAGTTGGCAATTTAAAAAAATGCTTTGCAATTTTTTACACAATATTAGAATATTTTGTATCAAGTTTGATAAACGCCACTTTAGTCACGAATTTTAATTAGGCACGAGCGAGTTTGCGAGTGTCTAGAAAAGGTTATAAACGAGTTGCATACTAAACTTTTTCTTCAAAAAATGATCTAAAAATGATTTAAATTAAATATTTGAACAGATTTGACATTTCAAAATAAAGTATATATACTATAGTAAACTTCTTTTAATATCACTTGTAATCTATTCTTGTAACATTTTATGAAACGCATCCTTATTTTATCATGCCCTAGTTATGTAATCACACACAAAAAAATATAATTGGGTGCAAACATTTATAAACTATTAATTTTATGCACATCCTGTATGTTCCACTCTTTTTTAATTAAGTTTATCCAGTAAAAAACGCTTTTGTTAAAGTTAAATTGGAATTTCAGGGTTTGTAAACCATTTAAATAATTGCATTTGGCATGGGAATTAAAAGAAACTGTTTATTTCAAATATTTGGTGGAAAAATCAATTGGAATGCACTTTATATACGTTCAACGGAAGGTATTAAAACCACGAAGCAATTCTGTACATTGCCAAACCTTTTAAAAATGGTATTAAGTGTTTTTAGCATACCCCCAAACTTTTCGGCATGTTATAAAAATCGACATTTTTTGGAAATTATTTAGTTAAAAATTGTAAATTCATTATATAATCCATTTGGATGTGGTAGATTTATTTTGGGAAGACTTATAAGGATTATTCGGAAAATGCCCTGTATATGAACTAATTAAGTGTGCAAAATTCACGTCAAACTCTTTTCAAGCCATTCAAGCTTATTTATTGACATTTCTCTATACATTCATATAACCTCCCCTATTTCGCCTAGTTTGGGGACTTTGATGTCCCCTTAGATAACATCGTATTGCACATGTCCTATCTATGTGTATATAATGTTTGAATACGTGTCAACAACATCCCGAATAGCAATGATAAATGGGTGCCGCGAAAATCAACCTTCAATACCAAACTTTGCATTAACAAGCCAACTCTAATTAGTATATAAAAGGGGTCTCAGCAAAAACTTTGAATTACCAAAAAACAAACAGTGTTCAGTTCAGTCGAATTCTTTTACTGGGTGGCTCTTGTTAGTCGCACCGAGCTCTATATTTTTGTAATTGTGGATTATTAAAAGAGGTACAAAATGTTACTATAATAATTCATCATAAAATGTACCGTTTGCGAAATATTTGCAAAAAGGCACATAAGATAAAAAACATTTTTTTTATTTTAACCAACTATACTTTTTACCCATTTTTGCGTAAATTGTTACTAACAATTTTTCTTGCAAAAAATAAATAAATATGCCCTTATACCATTCTATATTTATTTACTCATTCAGCTATTACCATCAGGAATGAAAATTTAGTACCTATTTTAAAAACTCCATAACCACAAAATTATTTTTTTTTCTGTTTACTCAGATGAAATTAGGACAAGTTCACATGTTAAACTTTAAACATTCAATTTGTGTAAATAAATCCAAAAGCACTTCCCTTAGACTAAGTGTATGAGGTGCCGTTTGTGTCAAAATAAAAAGTAAATAAATTTTTCTACTCCCACCTTTAAAACGCCCTTTATCGTACATGTTTCCATGACACTGAGTGACCTTTTAAATACACATCGACAAGTTGTAGCTTTACGGCGCTTTAGTCACGGGCTGAAGTTAGCAACAGGTTTTTAATCACGGGCTGAAGTTAGTTTTAAGTTAGTTGACAGTTGTCAAATGTCATACAATCGTTAAAAGAAAGTGCCTTTCATGTAAAATAATACTAAATGTGAAAATTATTTTATTATCTCAATACAAAAATACAAAAATATTAAATAGTTTCTCAACGGCAATATTTGAAAAGTTTATATGAACATTGTACTGACCTTTTAATTTCGCCGGCAGTAAACTATAACTTAAATTCTGGCACGGACTCTACTGTAAAGTCCTCATAAACCATTTTCTCTACGACTACTTAAGAATAGTAACATTCTAGTGTAATTTTTGATCATAGAAAGGATGTTTTTCTGCAATACTGTGCGAGAATATTCCTACTCTTGGTTAAGAATGGTCACAAGTAACGACATCTCCTGACTGTTTAGTAAACGTAAAAAATTTAAAAATATTTAAATATTACTGTATTATTTATTAATTAAAAATAATAGCAGTTGTATAATTAAGGTTTAGGCACAAAAAATTGGTTATATTTATTGTTTTTCAAATATACAAATCAAAATTATAATAAATTTGATATTAAAATGATAAACCAGTTACCTACTATACCGGCTTTGAAGTTTTGACAGATTCAAAAAATTTAAAAAAAGACCTTTAAAATGTAGAAAAAGAATAGATGTTGACATAGATAAATAAATAAATAAAATAAAATACTTTATTTTCATCCCAAGAAACATACAGTTTATAGAGGGACACCTCTAATCATACAATTACTTGTAAAATTAGTTTTGTATTTGTTACAATGTTATTTTTATTAGTTAGTGTAAATAACTATTTTTAATTATAATAAAGATTTAGGCATACCATTTGTTTAAATTTATTATAATTTACATTATAAAATTGTGACGGCACAAAATGGTTTGACAAGACAAAAAACTTAAATGTCAAAAACTGCTTGGTTTCTTTTCTCTGTTTAAAATTATATAAGCGTTACTATTCTTACGTAGTCGTAGAGAAAATAATGTCTGAAACACGTTTGGAATAGCATATTCCACTCTCGTAAAACCGTCACACTCGCCTTCGGCTCGTGTGTCAAATTTTTCCTCGAGCGGAATATGCTGTATTCCAAACTTGTTACAGAATGTACTATTCTTTACTTTCACTGTGAAAAACTGTCATTTTTCAAGATACATTTCGATTTAAAACCTTTATAATTGTGTTTATAAAATGAAAAAATGTGACATTTGACAGTTTACCCTGTTGTTTCATAGATGGCGCTCTATACAAATTTTTGATTTAAATCATTTTAAGATAATAATAAGTATTTGTCGTAGAAAAAGTATAGTATGCACCTCGTTTATAAACTTTTCTATACACTCATTAACTTAAGCACTCGCTCGCAAGCTCGCTCGTGCCTAAATTAAATTCGTTTATAAAATGGCGTTTATCAAACTTGATACATAATATACTATTATTTTGCTTTATGTATATTAATTATATATTCGCATTCTTTACCAAATTATTTTTTTATTAAATTATTTCTTTTTCAAATTATTTTTTTATTAACTAATTTTTTTATGAAATTATTTTTTTATCAAATAATTTTTTATGAAATTATTTTTTTAGCAACTGGTTTTTTTATGAAATTATTTTGTTAGCAACTTGATTTTTTATGAAATTATTTTCTTATGAAATAATTTTTTTATCAACTTATTTTTGTATGAAATAATTTTTTAATCATCTTAATTTTTATGAAATTATTTTTTTAGCAACTTGTTTTTTTATGAAATTATTTTCTTATGAAATTATTTTTTTATCAACTTATTTTTTTATGAAATTATTTTTTAATCAACTTATTTTTTTATCAAATTATTTTTTTATTAACTTATTTTGTAATGAAATTATTTTTTAGCAACTTTTTTTTTCAAGTTATTTTTTTATCAACTTTGAAGCAAGAATTTGGCAACGTTGTATTTTGACCACGATAGTCAAAAGGTTTTTATTAATTAACCCTTTTGTTTGTTTTTGTAGTATACCAATTGTTTTGGCATTGTTTTTTTCATTGTCTTTACGAGATTTTCAGTGACTTTTAAAGTTTTACATAATATGAATTTTATAAAATTTGATATAACCTAAATTTAATTCAGTTTACAATTCGTATCATACATGGACATTAATATGTCTATGGTATCATATATTTTAAATCCCCCACTAATGAACTGACTACATAGCATATGCGCAAAAAAATAATTTCATAAAAAAAAATAATTTGATACAAAAAATAATTTCATAAGAAAATAATTAAAAAAAAATAATTTCATAAAAAATTAAGTTAATAAAAAAATAAGTTGATAAAAAATAATTCCATAAAAAAATAGTTTGATAAAGAAACAATTTGATTAAAAATAATTTGGCAAATATTGCATATAATTAATTATTTATAAAGCAAAATAAGTTTATTTTGCACAAAATTATAATTTTGACACAAAAACAAATTTAAGAAATGCACTAATTAATGGTAACTTACCAGATTCTGTCATAAAAGTTGCCAGATTTCGTTTGAATTTACCTTAATTTCAAAAATGACATAATCAACAATTAATAAAACGCCAAATTAACAACTTGCATAGTTGATTTTGTCATTTATGTAATTAAGCTAAATTTAAACAAAATCTGGCAACTTTTTTTGACAGAATCTGAAATTAAATTAGGCAACCAGATTAGCCTAAAGTTCCTAGTCGATCAGTGGCGCACTTTTTGGTAGGATATCGATTTATGGAAAAAACAAAGAGTGCCTCGGTACGCAAGGTCAGGCTATTTTTTACCACGGTTTGACTGGACTATAACTAAGTGTGTATTTATTGCATCTAATAGGTGCAATTTATATTTGCAGAAACTGTATGCAATTTATTTCTTCATCCACTGTTTATTGGGAAACCGGTAAAAACTTAACCCAGGATTTCCTCTCGAAAAACACCCAACAACACAACAAATCGTCCCAAGTTTTTTCTTTCGATATTTTTAACATTTTAATACTCTCAAAATCTCTTGTTTTTTTTTTCTTTAGAGTACAGGAAAACTTTTTAAACGGCATGGAAAATGAAAATTCCATTTTGTTTAAACGAACTTAAGTGTCAAATATCTTAAAGTTTACTTTAGATGAGACGGGACCTATTTCATTACATTGAAGTATTCGAGAAACGTGCGCAGTTTAAACAAAACACTGGCGTGTGTGTGGGATGACAGGAGACATGTGAACCCGGAAAATTTCCGACGACTTTTATTTGTTAAAAAAAAAAAGGTCGACTCGATTTTCTTTCGATTTTCCCGTTAGTTTCCTGCCAATGGGACCGTTGTTTCTATGTTTAAAGGTTTTTTGTTTTTATTTATTCAAATAATTACTTTTTAAATGTACTCTAGTGTATTCATAAAAAAAATGTTAATTTTTTTCATTAAAAATACTTTCTACATTTTCAAACAATCAACTGTTTTGCAAGTTAAAAGCTTAAACTAAATAAAAACATTTTCCAACTGGCCTTTATATGTGAAAATGCTAATTTTTTCAGCGAAAAATATTTGAATATTCATGTGCATATGTTTACCTTTTTGTCAGTTTTACTGTTTATGTTTTCTCTTTACTCGTAAAAGTTTTTAAATACTATTTTCGTTGTGCCGTTAAAACATACATTTAAAAACATTAATCTGCAATTAAAATTTGTACAACGTATCTAGTACGGATTTTGATCGAAATTATGTTTTATATCGGAATTATTTATCAAAATCCATACTATTTTCAAAATCATTATTGCAAAGTTTGTTTCATAAAAAATTAAGTGTTTTAAGCCCATGATTAAAATCCATAATTTCGATCAAAATCCATAATTTTTATTAGATAATTTTTGTTAAAATATGTTAGATTTTAACAAAAATTATGGATTTTGATCAAAATTATGGATTTTGATCGAAATTATGGATTTTAATCATAATTTTTTTATGAAACAAACTTTGCAATGATTGTAAAAATAGTATGGATTTTGATCATTTTCTACAATAATTATTAACGAAAACAGAAAAAATCTCATAATTTCGATCAAAATCCATAATTTCGATCAAAATCCATAATATATTTTAACAAAAATTATATATTTTGATAAAAATTATGGATTTTGATCGAAATTATGGATTTTAATCACTTAATTTTTTATGAAACAAACTTTGCAATGATTTTGAAAATAGTATGGATTTTGATAATTTTCTACAATATTTATTAACGACAACAGAAAAAATCTCAGAGAGGTGTACTAAAAATATTGTTCATTACACATCCTCCCATCTCTACTTTCTGACCCCATAGGCTATTATTAAAAAGGCATCATTTGCAATGATTGTGAAAATAGTATGGATTGTGATCATTTTCTACAAAAATTATTAACGAAAACAGAAAAAATCTCATAATTTCAATCAAAATCCATAATTTTTGTTAAAATATAATAGATTTTAACAAAAATTATGGATTTTGATAAAAATTATGGATTTTGATCGAAATTATGGATTTTGATCGAAATTATGGATTTTAATCATGGGCTTAAAACACTTAATTTTTTATGAAACAAACTTTGCAATGATTTTGAAAATAGTATGTATTTTGATGATTTTCTACAATAATTATTAACGACAACAGAAAAAATCTCAGAGGTGTACTAAAAATATTGTTCATTACACATCCTCCCATCTCTTGCTTTCTGACCTCATAGGCTATTATTAAAAAGGCATCATTTGCAATGATTGTGAAAATAGTATGGATTTTGATCATTTTCTACAAAAATTATTAACGAAAACAGAAAAAATCTCATAATTTCAATCAAAATCCATAATTTTGATCAAAATCCATAATTTTTGTTAAAATATAATATATTTTAACAAAAATTATGGATTTTGATAAAAATTATGGATTTTGATCGAAATTATGGATTTTGATCGAAATTATGGATTTTAATCATGGGCTTAAAACACTTAATTTTTTATAAAACAAACTTTGCAATGATTTTGAAAATAGTATGGATTTTGATAATTTTCTACAATATTTATTAACGACAACAGAAAAAATCTCAGAGAGGTGTACTAAAAATATTGTTGATTACACATCCTCCCATCTCTACTTTCTGACCCCATAGGCTATTATTAAAAAGGCATCATTTGCAATGATTGTGAAAATAGTATGGATTTTGATCATTTTCTACAATAATTATTAAAGAAAACAGAAAAAATCTCATAATTTCGATCAAAATCCATAATTTTGATCAAAAACCATAATTTTTGTTAAAATATAATAGATTTTAACAAAAATTATGGATTTTGATAAAAATTATGGATTTTGATAAAAATTATGGATTTTGATCGAAATTATGGATTTTGATCGAAATTATGGATTTTAATCATGGGCTTAAAACACTTAATTTTTTCTGAAACAGACTTTGCAATGATTTTGAAAATAGTATGGATTTTGATCATTTTCTGCAATAATTATTAACGACAACAGAAAAAATCTCAGAGAGGTGTACTAAAAATATTGTTCATTACACATCCTCCCATCTCTTATTTCTTACCTCATAGGCTATTATTAAAAAGGCATCAGATCGAGTTTCATAATACATGAAATCGCACATTCGGCGGGCGAAAAAAACAAACGACTTCTCGGGCTTTTCGACCATTTTTCTCTCTTTCCACTTTCGTAACATATAAAATGGGCAATAAACCTTTTCTTGGCCAAAAAGTCGAACGAAACTAAGAGAAGCATTTGGAAAAAAACAAAACACGAAAAACAACCGAACGCGAATGTTGCCAGATGTTGCTTTTTCAATAAACGTCACGCTCGCTTTTTAAAAACGCGTTTTCAAGGGATGCGAAAAAATAAACACTCCAGATGAAATATAGTTAGTTTTTAATACAGACGCTTTTGCTGTTCTTTGTTACCGCATTTGTATTGCCTTGTTGTATATGAAGTATATGCGAGTTTTTTGATAAATTGTATATGGATTTTAAACACAGTATGGATTGTGATTAAAATTATGGATTTTGATCATAGGCTCAATATGCTTATTTTTATTAAAATGAACTTTGCGATGATTTATAAAAATTATGGATTTTGATCAATATTATAATGGTCAGCCATAGCTTCAAAACACTTTATTAACTTTGCAATAAATTATAAAAATTAAAAATTTTGATCAATATTAGTATGGTTATTAAACAGAATTATAAATTTTATTCAATATTACTATGGTTATGGTTATTGATCAAAATTATGGATTTTAATTATAGCTTTAAAACGCATATTATTACTTAAAATGAACTTGGCGCTAAATCTTAAGAAATATGGATTTTTATCAATATTAGTATGGTTATTGATCAGAGTTATGGATTTTAATTTATATTAGTACGGTAATTGATCAAAATTATGGATTTTAATTAAAACGCATATTATTACTTAAAATTAACTTTTGATTTTTAAAAGTTATGCGATTTGATCAATATTAGTATGGTTATTGATCAAAATTATGGATTTTAAGCCTTAAACGCGTATTTAAGCTTTTTGATGAATTTTAAAATAATGGGCTTTGATTGAAATTATGGATTTTTATCATGGCATCAAAACGCTTATGATGATTTTTACAAATTTTGAATTTTTATCAATATAATTATGGTGCTTGATTAAAATTATGTATTTTTATCATAGCCTTAAAACGCCTATTTTTACATAAAAGGTTTGCAATGATTTTTTAAAAATTATGGATTTTGATCAATAGTACTACTTAGAATAGAAATTATGGATTTAAATCATAGCCTTAAAACGATTATTTTTACTTAAAATAAATTTTTGCAATGATTTTTAATAATTAAAAATTTTGATCAATATTAGTATGGTTATTGATCAAAATTATGGATTTTAATCATAGCCTTAAAATGCTTACTTTTCCTTAAAATGAACTTTGCGATAAATCTTAAAAAATATTGATTTTTATCAATATTAGTATGGTTATTGATCAGAATTATGGATTTTAATTTAGCAATGGTTTAAAAAAAATTATGGATTTTAATCATGTGTTTTAACATTCAGACTATACATTTTAATCGTTTTAAAACCTTGCAAATCAATGCTAATAATGAAAAATAAAAGAGGCAACTAAAAGCAATTGAAAATCTGGACAACACAACTCTTTTTAGTTAAAGTAGTATTTTTAGCATATTTTTTGTGTCACTTTTTGTTAAGGTTAAGCTGATTACTTTCCCGTTTCGAGATTGCCATTGCATTTGTTATTTTTTCTCTCTCGTTCACATGCGTTTGTTTTAAGTTTATACAAAAGAACACAAAACTCTATTATCGTTAAGGTAATGTGTATAATGAAAATAACAAAATCCATACTATTTTAAAAACCGTTGCAAAGTTTGTTTCAGAAAAAATTAAGTGTTTTAAGCCCATGATTAAAATCCATAATTTCGATTAAAATCCATTATTTTGTTTAAAAATCTCTGATAAAAAACATATTTTCGATCAAAATCCATATTTTTTTATTATTCATAATAAATGATCAAAATCCATAAATTGCTTGTTTATTGTGGGATTTTGAAAAAATAAACGCCATTTTACAAAGAAATTAAATCTAAAGCATTCCTTAAAACTACTCTTTATGTGTATGCAGGATAAACCCATGAAAAAATGCAAATCAAAGACCGCGTAGCTAAAAAACGATTCTATAGCAATCTAATAGTATTAAACTGCCACTCGAGGCAATTTCCAACTGAAATCTTTCACCGCCACAGCGAACAGGCGGCAGCAGTTTGTCGTCCGCAAGCTTTCCCCACCCCTACACTTAAAAACCACCCCTTTACCACCCCTTACTCGAATCTATCTACAATTTCGGAGGAATCGGCAAAATTCCTTCGCGATTTTTCGATCGAACTGAAATTGCCACACTTTGGCACTTATGCCCTCTTCATTCTCATCACGTCGACTCCTTAATGTAATCCGTTGCCGCGATTCCGGAAAATTACGCTTAGGAATGGATATCCTCGATTTTCCAATACATATAAGCTTTTCCTTTCCAATGAAGTGTTTTCATTGATTTCGGTGTCGAAAGATTTACAATTGTTTTTCAATGCAAGCATGCTTTTTATGGACCCTAAGAGAAATATACAAAATATGGATTTTGATCATTTATTATGGGCATTAAAAATTATGGATTTTGATCATTAGCTGAAAAAGCTTATTTTTGTCTAAAACAAACTTTGCAACGGTTTTTAAAATATTATGGATTTTGATCAAAATTATGGATTTTGATCACATCCTAAAAAAGACCATTTTTGTCTAAAACGAACTTTGCAGTGGTTTTTAAAATTATGGATTTTGATCACATCCTAAAAAAGACCATTTTTGTCTAAAACGAACTTTGCAGTGGTTTTTGAAATTATGGATTTTGATAATATGTGGGCTCAAATTGCTTATTATTGTTTAAAACAAACTTGCCAAGGTTTTCAAAATAGTATGGGCTTGATCATTTTAAAAATCCTATATAGGAAGTTGTACACCTTATAAATGTCGGTGTCGGTAAGCTACATTTTCCTTAAGAAGTTTTGGTGCAATTTGTCGTAATTATGTGATAAAAATTATGGATTTTGATCATATGCTTAAATAAGCTTATTTTTAAGTAAATCGAACTTTGCAACGGTTTTTAAAATATTATGGATTTTGATCAAAATTATGGATTTTGATCAAAATTATGGATTTTGATCATTTTCTGAAAAAGCGTATTTTTGTCTAAAACGAACTTTGCAACGGTTTTTGAGATATTTTGGATTTTGATCAAAATTATGTATTTTGATCACATCCTAAAAAAGCCTTTGCAGTGGTTTTTAAAATTATGGATTTTAATCATTTGTAGGCTAAAATTGCATATTTTTGTCTGAAAAAAACTTGCCGTTTTTAAAATAGTATGGGTTTGATCATAAAAATCCTGTAAATGAACACCCTGTATTTTGTGTCGATGGGCTACATTTTCCTTAGGTACTTAGTAAGTAGTGTGCAAGTGTATGCATTATTAATAACCACTTAGTTGTTTGAGGCCTGCTTTTAGAATGTTTCGCCAAAGCTTTCAATTTTATATAAAAAATGATATTTACTAAACTATTAATAAAAAATAATACACACCGAAATTGGAAATACAATATAACCCCCTGGGTATTAAAATATTTACTTTTCATTAATTGAAAAGGCAAGATTCAAGGAAACGCAAAGAAAGAGTAAGTAAGGGAAAATCCAAAAGTAATTATTGGTTTTAAGAAAAGACCATTCAGTTCATTTTATAGAATAAATAGATTTCTAAAATACATTTTATAATACGATACACAACGAAATAAAGTTTATACAGCACATTATTTACACATATATTTAAATTTTATTATCTTTTTTTAACGTTTTTTCAGCTCAGCACTTTTTATTTGCCAAAAGTCTGCCTCCGAATTGTTTGTTTTCAAAGCGCTACCTTTGCAAAATTGTTTCGAAACAATTTAAAACATTTAACCCATATAAAATACACTGATTGAACGAATTTTTCCTATACGAGATTTACCCAAACAAATTTTATCCACATATTAAAAAAAAAAATAACCAAATTAAATATTTCGACAAAATATTATTTTTAAACATTTCACAGCCAGTTATTTTCGACAATAAAATCTATAGTGACACAAGCGCACAACTCCAACAATGGCCTTATTGAATTTTCGCTTACAAAATGTTTCATAAACAAAAGCACAGTAAAATGGCGACACGCGGAAAAACAATACAAAGCTGTCCGAATATAGGCTATTGTTAAGCGATTTGAACAAACGCTTCGAAAAATATCAATCAATATTAGTTTTCTGGTTAAGTATTAAAAAAATTGGATTTTAATCACAAGGTTTGCCATGGTTTTTGCAATTTTATGGATTTTAATCACACAGTATGCATTATGATCAAAATTATGGATTTTAATCACTTTACAAAAACCTTGTATATCTAAGCAATTTGAAATGAAAAATTAGGAAAAACATATTAGAAAATAGAAAACGCCAAGGAAAGAGCAATTGAAAGTCAAGACAACACAATAGAGACTCTTTTAAGTTGGAGTAGTGTTGTATTTTTTACTTCTTGTTTTTGCTTATGTTGCTTTCTTTTAGGTTAAGCTGATCACTTTGCCGTTCCGAGATTGCGATTTCATTTGTTATTTTCTCTTTCTCGTGCACTTACTTTTGTTTTTTTAGCCTTTTTGTTTTAGGTACCAAAAGACGACAAATTTCTGCTGCAATTGTCGTTGATTGTTGTAAATTATGGAATTTTCCACTTCAAAAGAGCGATCTCATTTAAAAAGAGCTCCAATCAAAGCAAGATTTTCTCTGATTTATGTAGTTTTATTTCAAAATTAAGAGCAGATTTAAGGCAAAAATAATCGTTTTGGGATCATGATCAAAATCCATACATTAGACTAATATCCATAATAAATGATCAAAATCCATAAAAAACACTTTCGCAAAGTTTGTTTTTGATAAAAAATAGGCATGTGATCAAAATCCATAATGTCGATCAATATCCATAATAAATGATCAAAATCCATAAAAAACACTTTCGCAAAGTTTGTTTTTGATAAAAATAGGCATGTGATCAAAATCCATAATGTCGATCGATATCCATAATAAATGATCAAAATCCATAAAAACACTTTCGCAAAGTTTGTTTTTGATAAAAATAGGCATGTGATCAAAATCCATAATGTGGATCAATATCCATAATAAACGATCAAAATCCATAAATTGCTTATTCAGTCATTTCATTAAAAATTTAAATCTAAGGCAAGCAAAATCCTGCAACACGTAAAATTTGTTAGTGGATTTTGTCAATTAAAGTTGTCGCAACTTAAAGTAAATTCTTGCGAATTCTTTTCCGTCAGCACACAGACATCTGATACTTTCGGGAGTAAATAAATTTCCATTGTAAACTTAGTTGAAATTTTCAGCAGTAATTTAGACAAATTCCTGCTAAATTAAGACGTTCGGTCCCTGGCATCGCATTATTCAGTTTGTCCGTATTTTAAATTTGTTAAATTTGAAAAGTTTATTTCAAGCGACTTTTCTGCAATAAGAGTTTAACTTTTTGTTTTTTTTTATGGACAGAAAACATTTTATTTCGAACGAGTTAAAAATGCTTGTATAAACTCTGCGATGGTTTTTTCAAGATTATGGATTTTGATCACAAAATTATGGATTTTAATCATGTGCTCAAAATGCTTGTTTTTACTTCAAACAAACTATGTGATGATTTTGCAAAATTATGGATTTTGATCGTTTAAAACGCCTTTATGAAAACACTTTTTTTTAGTAATAAAACAAAATTTACAAGGTGTTAATCCGGTAATAAAATAAATTTCACACCCGGCTGCAAAAAACGGACTAAATAAAATCCCTTTTGCCCTTCATTTTTGCCTCAATCTTTTCCCAGTAAATTATCCTTATTCCCTCAGGATCAGGACGATTATATGAGCGTTTTTTTTAACGTTTCCTTACGTCCTTTTTCCTTTTTACGGTTTGCCGTCAGCCGGAAATGTTTTCAGCTTTATAAAATGTATTTTATAACGAGAAATATGAAAAAATTGTTCGCACGTTTTTTTTTCTTAAACATTGTCCCGGTGCATATTTTTACGGTGAATTAACATTCTGTACTTTTTCTTGTTAAATTTGTATGTTAACATATGGGTGAATCTCACGATGGTGTTACCCCGTGATATTTAATAAAACTAATTGATTTTGACCTACACTTTTATTGCGTTTTGATCTTTCATAATTAAGTAGATATATATTACAGCTCAGATTCCACATTTTTAACCGCAATTAATTATTTTTTACAACGTTTTAAAAGTCTAAAACCTAACCTCCGTGACTGTTACTCTTTCTAGGTTAACCTATATGTTTTCAAATATCTGAGGTAGTAAAAGCATACTAAAAATATCAGTTCACTAAGTAAATTAAACACATCCTAAGCAATCGAATCAAATATAAATTTTTATTTAAAATTAAAAGAAATATTTTTTATAACCATTTATGTAGGTGTTACAAAAATTGATTCTATCCTCCGTGAATCTGTTTTTCCTTTAAATTTTATGCAACGGATGGCGTATTAATCATTTTAAATAAACAAAAACCTTAGTTTACGACATAATAGATGCATGTGATTCCTGAAGATCAGTTAGAATTTATATGCAGATGAGAGTGTTGCTGTTTTATAATTCAAAAGTTTAAGTTCATTAATTTGCTATTTAAAAACCTATCCACCGTGAAGTGTAATATCTAAATAAGTAAGTAGATTTTTTGTATAAATATTTTATGTATGTACAATTGTATTTTTAACTAACAGTGAAACAACCAAAAACAAAAAATAATCATTTTCACTTGGGGGACATATTAGATGAATGAATGATACGGGAATAATGAACTCATTATTTAACAGATGTCAGATTTTATTTAATTATTTTTAAAAATCATTTAATTATCTACTTATTGGAGTAGAAAATAGTATATTATGTATCAAGTTTAATAAACGCCATTTTAGTCACGAATTTAATTTAGGCACGAGCGAACTTGCGAGCGAGTGCTTAATTAAACATGTTTGACGTAATTTTCACCATTAATATTGCCCGTTATTATTTTAATTAAACTTAAGAGTTGTTGATACTTTAAAATTTGAAAATAACTGATTTTAACAAATATAGCACAAAAACAAAATTGTTGAGTTAACAACAAACAACAATGGGAATTACGAGTCCAATATTTTAATATGTCTATGAATTATACTTATTTCAAAACATAAAAAAAATTTAACACATATAATTCCTGTGTGATTTAGCAAACGACTTTAGACACATCCCCCGGCTTCATTTCCGGTAACTTCCTGTTTCCGGTTTGCCTGATTCATTGCCTTATGCTCCAATAAGGTTAGGTTATGTCCGACCCCCCGTTTTACCACCCCCCTTATTTCTCAACGTCCCCCATGTGGTTATGGCAGAGCAGAAGTTATGCTTTATATTAAACCACTAGTTGGCCGTATTACAGTCGGATTTCAATAATAGAAAATCATAACATTACACTGTTCTAAAAATCAGATTTTTTAACATGAGTTAACTATAGTTTGTTAATTTTATTTTGTACCAATTTAACATATTTTTGCACCAAATTTCTTATAATTTGATGATTTCAGAATGGTGTGTTATTTTTGTGTTCATTTATGTATTAATTTTTTTGTTTAGGAAATTGATTAATAAAGCAAAATTTTTTATCAAAATTCTTTTTATTTAAGTTCCCAATTTCCAACAAATACTTTTGTTACTGGGTCTACAAAAGTTTGTAAAAATAAAATTCTTTTTAAAAATGACAAGAATTATGGTTAAATTATTAAATCTACAATATGTTATAATTACAAACAACTTATTTAATTACGGTTGGTTGTAAACTTAACATAAAGTTATGTGGACATGGATTAACATAAATTTGGTTTTATTGTGCAAAAGAAAAAATCTGTTTTTACCTGTTTACATTTTTTTGTCGTTTATTTATGGAAGATTGGTTACTGACCTGAAAAAAAGAAAGTGTTAAATTTTTTAGATAACATAATAAAAATCAATAAAAAACACCCCAACTTAACAAACCCAATGTAAAAAAGGATATAAAAGTGTCGATATTAAAATTAATGAACCCTTCTTTTCATTTAACTCATTGGTTTATTAAAATTTCGGAACATTAAAGCTCTAAAGATGTCATATTCAATTAAATGACATCGACTTTTAACTTTTCAACGTGATTTATAAGAATGATTTATAATTACAGTTAAATTTATTAAAATTTAGGACCTTATAAAAAATATTTATTTCCACCTTCTTAGTAAATGACATTTTATAGGTTAATTTTGTGGTTTTTGTAACCAAGTAAACGATACATTATGGGAACAGACCTGTAATATTTTACGGGCTTGTTTAAAAGTCCTGTAAAGTTTTACAGGCTTGTAGAAAAGCAATTTATGAAGTGAAATGTCACATTTGACATATTAATTAAAACTTTAAATTTGAAAATCGTTATCTAAAGGTGACAATACAATTCATTAATATTAGAACCAATAAAATGCCAGTATTCCATAGTGACGTATTTTATCACAGCGGCAATAATTTTTATCATCTTGTTTACACGTTACTAAGAATTTTGACACTTTTTTTGATTTAACATCTGTTGTCATTTAAATTCTGTATTTGATATATATCAATAAAATAATGAATTATAAACTCTAAAAGATCGATGGGTTGTTGTAAACGATAATTAAATTAAGGTAAGTTTGAATAAATAAGGTTTATTAAAGTCTTTTTATATTTTAAAGCACATTTTAATTTTAAATGTCAATCTGACAAATTTTTTAATTCCTAAAATTCATTATATTTTCTCACTATATATAACTCGTGGTATGATTAATAATCGAAGATATTTACTCATTGAAACCGAAGCAGCACATTTCACTCGTCCTGCGGATTCGTGAAATCTGCGGCTCGGTTTCAATTCGAAAATATCATCGATGATAATCATACCACTTGTTATATTATGGGTGAAAATAAAAGTTTGTACGTGTCACGCTTTGCAATTAATCTTTACTAGGCTCACTGGAATATGGGGTTTGCTCCTGCGTCGCTCACCCCACAAACTTCCAGCTCGCCCGTAAAGATTCATTTACAAAGCTTGACACGTAAATAACTATAAATTTAAATAAAAATCAGATTTTTATTACTTTCTATACATATTTTTCAAAAATGTTGAAGGCGCCGGGATTAATATACAAGGTGTCCCTAAACTTAGTGGCATAAATTAAGAAAAAGATTGTGCAAGTCAAAATTAATTAGTTATGTATTCAAGATACAGGGTGATGAAGTGTTACTTATCATATCAGTTTTTTTAATATAACTTCTACTTGGAAAGTTGATATTTTAAGAACATCCACTCACTACCAATACACTTATTCACACATAATTACAATTTTATGAGTGAACGCAGTGTCGTAGAAACGGGGGTTGCTCCAAGCTTATTGCCCTATACAAAGTTTGAGGTTAGGTTTTTATAAAATTTGATGCAAATTTTGAAAAAACTAAAAAAGGCCTTCCATGAGCCTCGGAAATTTTCGTCACGACCGTCACAATTAAAATTTTTAACTAAACACCTCCGCAATTAAAATTATTAGAAATTTATTTTACAATATTATTGTTATAAGCATAATAGAAAATAATATTTGAAAATAAATTTGTTTATTTTGAGTTCATAATGACTTCATTATAACACCGCTTTTGGTGCTGTAATGACATACTTTATCCCACCCAAAAGTTTGATTTTATAGGTTGGCTATACTTTAATTAGCATAATATTTTGCATATTGGTTATAATGTTTTTATGATTTTTCTATTACTTACGAGACTTTTCTGGCAAAATCCTTTTTTTCTCCTTTAACATTAACATCCGCTTATTGTAAATAAGTAAATTAAGGACGGCATGGCGAATCGATTTTGATATTAACTGTCAAACCAATGACTTTTTTTTTTTTTTTTTTTAATTTGCTTACCCCATTTTTAAAGCACTGCACGCCACTGCGAAGCAGTGAAACATTAAATTAATTTCTTCTGGCGGTTAATTCGCAAAATGCATTAAAAACACGTAAAACCGTTTTAATATTTTCATTAATACAAAATTGTTCTTTATCGTAAAAAAAAAATTATTACATGGATTAGATGTACAAAAATAAATATTTTTTATTATTACTTTAAATTACAATAAAGATAACTTTTACAGAAATCCCAAAAATGTTTACTATTAAGTTTGACATAAAATCCGTATTTTTTAATAAACTGTATCTCAAAACAAAAAAGTTAAACAAAATTGTATTTTATATTTGCCTACTTTCGTCTAATATAGCTTTTTAACATAAAATATGCCCATAAAAAGGGAAAAAGCCGTTTCATAGAAGTGGAAAAAATAATTTTCCAATTTACTATCAGCCGAAAGGTTCATAAAAATATACATAATATAGAGAGAACCCCTTTTATACGTTTATTCATAAAGTAAAATCGAACAATATAAAAAGATCTTTGTGTGGAAAAAGGTCTAATATAATAATTCAATAAGGGCCATACCTATTCTGAAACCAATTGACTGAAATGTGGTATTTTACATAGTTGAATGCATAAAAATGTAGCGTTTTTATTTTTGGTTGAATAGTCTATAGACTGCGCCATTTCAGCAAAGCAGATATAATAAACAGGGTAAAAGATCTTTACCTTAGTGGTAAAAAGAAAGGTCAAACATATTAAATTTACTTTATTAAACACTATAACTTTTGCATCAAAATTCAGAACAAACCACCATTGTATTTTATCAATGGGTATTCCGTGTGCATTTTTTAATATGTCTGTCTGTTTTTCTATTTTTGGTAAAAGCAAGAATCAAGAATTTCTTAAAGTTTCCCCAATTTCCATTCTAAATTGTGTGTCAGTGTGGTATTTGTAAAAGACGAATTGTTTTCCTATTTCATGATCTTAAGTTTAATTAAGATTTTAGAATTATTTATATCTTCTTTAACATATTACCTCTATAAATTTAAATGTGATAAAAATTCAATTTATTTACTATAACATACAAAAACAACGATTTCCGTTAAAATGTTTATGCCACAAAGTTTTAATTAAAAAATATAATACAAAAACCCCTTTAAAAAGTTAATATAAAAAAATATCAAAACAATTTATTTTTAAATAGACAAAAATTTAGCTTTCCACATTTTTCATGCAAAAATTCGGTTTATTTTGTCAGAAAATTTAATATATGAAACGTTTATTCTATATTAAATTAAATATGTCAACATTTTAAACCCGTCTATCAATTTTGTAGGGCCAAAATAATATTTTCCTTAAAGATATTTTTTTCTTATATATTTTTTTTATTTTAACGACCATAAGTTACTTTTTAGTAACTTTTATAACGAAATTAATAAATTAAAAATACTTTTGATTTATTTAGGCTTTAAAAGTTATACACAGTAAAAAATTTTTGCCCGTGTAAATTTTTTAGTGTAGGGGTAAAAATATTTGAGTTACACTACAAAATACACTAGGTAGCATTTAGTGCTTATTAACTTTATTAAACACATTTAAAGAATATGAACATTATTCATTGGTACATTCACACTATTTATTATTAAAATAAATCAAAAGGGTGGAAAAACTTAATGCGAGTGTTTATTACCCCTTAAAGTGTTAAATAGTAACAAAATGTACACTACAGTGCATGCCAATCTCTTTGTCTGTTTTTATGTTACTAAGAGCTCTTTTTTCTTTACACTACTAGTGCACATTGTATCACAATTAAAGTTAAATTACACCAATAGTGGCAAAATAGACTGAAAAAACTGGTAATAACCGAAATGCGTTTTAAAATGTTTGGTTGGTACCTATCTACCTACGCAGTGCATATCCGGAGATACCGCGTTGTGGAAGTGTGGCATTTTTGTTCAGTTAGATTTTAATTACGGTGAATCCATAAGGGCACATTCTTATTTTTTGGTAAGTATTATACTTCCTTTTTCTTTAAGCCTTAATACTCAATACTTGACCTATATTATATATCAATAATTTACGGCAGTAGGTCGGGTACTTGTAACATTAATAATATAAATACATACACACTTCATTTACCTTTTATTTTCAAGCGTAATGGTTGTTATATTAACCTTTACCTACATTTTTATTAATATTATGGAAAATTTGTACACGTGTGGTAAATCCCCGATATACAGCCGCCTGACGCCTCTCTACCAATAGCTGGCCATACACAGACGTTATTGCGCGCGGTTTATCGTGTTATCTGCAAAAACATATGGAAAATCATGTACGTGAGTGAGTATCGCTGCGCGCAATGATAGAACGGGAAGGGATTTCAGACGTGCTTTCCTCTGGAGTGTGGAGTGTCCACACGCCACATTCCGCGTCACGGTTTACCTTTGCTTGGCAAAATTTCACGTTGAAAATTTGTACATGATCACATGCAGTTTCAAACGACTCGATAAATGACACTTTTTGCCCACTCACATGCGATTTTTCCTTTGAAACTGATATACCACGGGCAATCACTTGCTAAATCATTTGAATACTTTATCAAGTGTATGGAACATGACGCTTTTTTTGCCATGCCGTTCTTTCGTGCATACTAACCGCTACATCCCAACACGCCACGATAAACCGCGCGAAATAACGCCTGTGTATGGCCAGCTATTGGGATCACCCATTTTTTATAACAGAAAAATGGATTACTGATGAATTCTCAAGATAATTCATTGCTTACAAGTTGTCAGCCAGTAAAACATTGCATTGATCAAAAACTTTTACGTTTTAAGGAACCATTTTGCTTAAGACTCAAATATAAAATTATATTTTAAAAGGCACCGATTTTGATAATTGTCATAGATTTTTGTTCCAAATAAATGTTTCTGTTTATTTACCTTTTCGTTTTATTCACTACCACCAATAGGTTTTACTCAAATAATAGTGTTAATTTACACTAGAAGTTTGCACTAAAAGAGTAAAAGTACCTTTCCAAAGTAGTGTTAATTTACACTGAACAAAGTGGCATTTTACCCAGGAAGTGTAGAAATACACGAGTTTAGGTAAATTAACACTTCTTAATACAGTGTAAAATTACTTTATCCTCAGTGCTATAGTATTAAATCATACTTGCTTACTTGGGGAAAATTACACTAAAAATTAACTCTAATTGTAGTGTTATAAAACAATACTATTTAGTTTGGACCTGTTTAAACTCTAATTAGTGTTGCTTAGAGTTGATTTTTTTTTACTGTGTACTAACTGAGATATTTCAAATTTCAAGTTAAATGACTCACCATGTATATAGTTAACAACAATACAATAATCAGTATTCGTTGTGAATTTCACAATGTGAAATGTTAAATAATTTTGAAAAAAAAGAAATTAATTCTACCATTTTACTAGAATTACCAATTACCAAGCATATATTTATGTATGTAGTTTTTCTTTACTCGAAAGCTCAAAAGCTGAAATGTAAAAGAAACATTTATGAATGCTTCATTAAAAACCGTATAAATCTTCTATTAATTACTGGCAGTAATCAACCTTAATTATTCAGACTTTTTTATTCATCCTTTTATCTCTTTAAAAATTAAACGCTTTTTAAAGAAAGATTTATCTTGCTCAGAGAGTCTGCTGGAAATAATTTTTATTATAAATCTTTAAAAACAACCCTGAATGTTATAATTTTAATCGTGAGACAACGTTGCGCAAAAGAACAGAAAAACAACCACGTTTTCAAAAAAGACCCGCCTTCTGCTGTCCGTAAGTTTGAATTCCAATAACTTTGTTAAAAATTATCGGATCTTATTGATTTAACAACCAAGTGAAAGCCTAACAAGCCCTTAGTAAACTCTTTCAGAAAATGTTTGTTTAGTTATTTCAGAATATTTTTTTTTAATTTTGAAACTTGTGAAACACACATTTTCGCATGTCCCACTAGCGTTTTATAAAACTTACATACATGTTTTTTTTTAAATATTGAATAACCAGAACTTTGTGTTGCTTTATAGCAATCCATAACATCCTTGGTTAATACAGTAAACAATTTATATATAAAATAATTAATTTCAAACTACTTTTTTTAAATTTGACTCATGTCCCAGACATTTTTTCCGTTGCGTTACGTCCGTCGCGTTACCGATAGAATATAAAAAAAAACATATATATGGCAACTTTTTTGACACTCACGTGATCAACAAATGATGTTCGGACGTACACATTACCCAGCTGAATTTATTTATTCAATCAGGAAGAAGATATCGGTTGAAACAGGTGCGGGTAACGCGAATGTAATAATTGTTTGTCCGCTAAGTTACTCAAAAAAATATAAAAATAAGGTAAGAAAAAATACTATTTTTCACGTTTATGTTTATTTTAGGGCACCAAAGCTCATTGAGAGTAATGAATGACTGTAATGTCTTTTTATTAAATTTTAAATATGGTTTCACAAAACTTTTTCCAGTGCGTTACCGAGTCCATTAAGTAACCTTATGGTAACGCAATGGAATTTAGGGTAACGCAATAGAATTTTTCGACAACAAAGTTGATATTTACCATCGTTTTTATTAAAAGTAGTTTATGATAAACCAATTTAAAATTATTTGTGATTACAACTCATGATATAGATTACATCCAAGGGAAAATTCCACGTAATATACAAGTACTAAAAGGGACCTTCACCAGCTTATAGTCAAAGAAAAAAGGTGTCTACACTTTAGAAATCTAAGTTGTTATTCTGCAAGTGAGCACCACTACAAGGGATTTTGTTTAAGCATTACTCTAAAATCGTACCACCCTTTATAGTTTCTTTTTTATGTTATCTGATTAAGTGCTTTGTGTACCCCAGTCCGTTGTGATACCAATGTCTATTTCGTTACTTTTTTTGTTAAAAAAAATACTTAAAATGATTTTTATACACTATCACTTGGTAATAGGTGTTTATAAATTAGAGTTTAACTCACTAATACAGTGACTAAAAGAAAATATTAATGGTATTGTTTTTTTAACAAAGAATCGGAATGGTTTCTTTTAAAAAGTAACTTAACGAACATATTTAAAAAAGCGTACAATTTTTAATAAAAAATAAAATAAAAAATTGGAGTCAAAAGTTTGTGAACTAAGTACATTTTATTTCAAATTATTTGTATAACAACTTTTTTATTGAATTAAATTTTGGATTTCAAATTGGTAACACAGATATATAAAGCTAGCTAAAACATTTTTCTGAAAAAAACGTAAAAAAATAAAAAAGTGCACTGCCTGTCTTAAATATAAGTAAACAAAACTCTAAACATTTATAAAAATTCAAACAAAAGTCAATTTAAGCAAAAAAAAATTTTGATCTTCATTTTCCTGAAAGCGGGTGTTTCTTGAAAATGACCCTGGTATTCTAAACAACTCAATTTATTTCAACATTTATTGCAAAAAGATTTTTATTTCTTGTTATGCAATTAAGTTAATAGCATTATGGTTTTGTCTAAATATTGATTTGTTGAGTGGTTGTGTTATTAATTTTACGCTGTGTTTCGAAGCTTTGTTCGAAATTAATTGTTGTTGAAATGCTCGGAAAACTTACTCCAAGTTCGGAACTATTCCTAATACTTTACGTAAATTGTTATACCTTGGTTTTCAAATTTACAAATAACAAATAATTGCCCACAAAAGAAAATTATGAAATGAATAAAATATAGGAAGTCGATAAAATTTTATTCCCTGAAAACTTGCCGATCTTTGCTAACCATCAAGGATAATTTATTGGTTTGTTTACCTAACTTTCCAAAGGTGCATTTGTCGATTTTAATCCTGAGAAATTGAAGTTAAAATAAAACTTTCCGGGCACCTACATAAATTGAAAATTGAACGTCCTTTGTTTGCTTTTTATGGTATTATTCCTTAAATAACACCATGTATACTAACATCGATGGTTTTATCTTGTAGGTAATAAAAAATCCCTAAATTTGATACGTAACACGATATATTTATCTTTATTAATAAGCGAGATACGCAATAAAACAAAAGAAAGCTACATTCTACAACCATCTTTTGTTTTTTGCCACACCTTCCTTATTTTTAGAGATAGATATGCCGAGTAAGGGCTCATTCGAAAGGAAATTTAAAATTATTTCAATATATAACATTCAATATCTTATTTTGTGTACGAATAGGTTTTCCCTTATACAAAATTTCTGACACGTAACAAATTAAACATAATATTCTTGTGACGTTGATATATCACAACACTTTTTCTCCGGCAAATTTATATGCAATACAATATAACAAGGGTCAATATTCATATACATTTGTCAGAAATTAATTGAATAAAGAAGATTGTGATTTATTATTATCGTGCTACGAAAAAGTAAAAATATTAAAACATAGTTTACTCTGTTTATTTTAAAAAGTTTCGTGTAAAAGTGGTTTCATATTCTTTAATAATTTGCCTTGGCAAGAAAACACAAATTTATGGCCTTTTTAGTGCCCAACTTTCTCAAAGTTTATGTACGTTATTACACCATATGCTTGCGAATATCTAAATAACAATTATTGTTCTATCTTTAAAACCTTGTTTATTGTTTTAATTTTACTATATGAAAATGAAATATTATTATTTTTTAAGTGAAATATGTTGGGATATGACAATGGAAAAAAGAAGAAAATTTGTAAAATAAGCTTTTAGAGAGTGAATAACACAAATGTTTTGTATTTTTAACAAAGCAAAAATGAAAAAATGCCTTGTATGCAATATTAACTTATAAAGGACAAAACATATTTGTTTTATTGCCTGCGCATAATCTAGAGTAGGTATAATGATATACTTTTTCTACCCCAATTAGATAATTTTTAAAAATAACAAAATAGATTAAATACCATAAAATCTGACATGTCAGACGGTTGTGAAATTATGGAATTTTATCACTTATGATTATAATCCATACAATTGATAAAAATCCATATTTGGTCAAACCTGTTATAATTTGGTAAATAATGTGATACTTGTAAAATTATGGATTTTGATCTTTGTTGGACATGGTCCATAAAAATTATTAAAATACATAAAATGTGAAAATTTCGGCGATGATATATAGTTAGGTAGGTAATTTTATGAAATTATGGATTTTGATTATAAATCCATACAATATAGTCCATACAATCCTCTGTGATTATAATCCATACAATTGACCAAATCCTTATTTGGACAAATCTGCTTTAATTTTGTATGACCTAAAGAATGTGATAATTTTGAAAAAGTATAGATTTTGATTCCCTGATCGGAATCCATATTTCGTTAAAAATATTATAATTTTGTACGACGTTAAGAATGTAATAATTTTGTACAACCATGGATTTTGATCACTTATAATTATAATCCATACAATTGATAAATATCGGTATTTAGTCCAACCTGTTATAATTGACTTAAAGAATGTGATAATGAAATTATGTATTTTGATCCCGTGTGATTATAATCCATACAATAGATTAAAATCCATATTTGGAGATAAATAGTAATATTAATATAATATTGCAACGTAACGAATATGATTTTTGTAAAATTATGGATTTTGATCTTTGTCGTTCATGGTCCATATAAATGATTAAAATTCATAAAAAAAAATTGGTAATAATTTTGTGCAACTATGGATTTTGATCACTTATGATTATAATCCATACAATTGATAAAAATCGATATTTAGTCAAACCTATATTATAATTTTGTATGTATAATGCGATAATGTTGTAAAATTATGGAATTTGATCCCGTGTGACTATAATCCATACAATGGATCATAATCCATATTTAGTTAAAGTAGTAATAGTAAAATAATTTTGTATCGTAACGAATATGATTTTTGTAAAATTATGGATTTTCATTTTTGACGGTCATGGTCCATAAAAATGATTAAACCCATAAAATGAGAAGCTTTCGGTGAATATGTTTAAAAAATTATGGATTTTGATCACTTATGATTTTAATCCATACAATTGATCAACATCCATATTTAGTTAAACTTACTTTAATTTTTTATGAAATAAAGAATGTAGTAATTTTGTAAAATTTTGTACAACCATGGATTTTGATCACTTATGATTATAATCCATACAATTGATAAATATAGGTATTTAGCCAAACCTGCTATAATTTTGTATGACTTAAAGAATGTGATATTGTTGTGAAATTATGGATTTTCATTCCGTGTGATTATAACCCATACAATAGATCAAAATCCATATTTGGTGAAAAATAGTAATATTAATATAATATTGTAACGTAACGAATATGATTTTGTAAAATTATGGATTTTGATCTTTGTCGTTCATGGTCCATAAAAATGATTAAATCCATAAAATAAGAAACGGTGAATATGTTTAAGAAATTATGGATTTTGATCACCTACGATTATAATCCATACAATTGATCAACATCCATATTTAGTTAAATTTACTATAATTTTTATGAAATAAAGAATGTAAGTAGTAATTTTGTAAAATTATGTATTTTCATTCCCTGTTATTATAATCCATATAATTGATCAAAATCCATATTTGTTGAAAAAAATAAAAATAATTTGATAATTTTTTTAACTTCTGAATTATAATATATACTATATACTAATATATTATTAACTACAGTCCATAAAAATGATAGAAATCCATAATATTTGGTAAAAATAACTTAAAAACTTTCATATTTTACATCCCACGTGTTATTTTCTTGTTTAAGAAAATTAAATTTGCTAAAGACCTGTAATGGAAACTATAGTTTTAAAGGGTTATTTATCATAATGTTTTAAGTGGCTGTCATGAGAGGTAAGATGCTCTGCTTAAGTGAGCATTTACCTAAATTTGGAGTTTGCGAAAACAGTTGAATTCAAGTGTTCTTGATATGAATAAGCAAAAAGGATTACTCCTGAAAGTTAGGAAGGATATATTATGACAAGTTAAAGTGCGCCTGACTGCCTGAGACATGGGCCTGATATTTAGGGTACTTTGAAATTAATCATTATATTAAATTATATTATATTACATTATACACTGTTATCTTCTGACTATTGCTAACCTTTTTATTCAAGTTTAAGTCATTAATACTTAATTATTTATTTTTAATTTTAGGGTAGTTATGCAATTATAAAAAATACACATTTAAAAAAGGTTATTCTTCATTTAAATCAGAAGAAAAAATGCCTTCACTTTGTTAACTCAACCGACTTCGTAACTACAATAATAACGAAGTTAAAATGATACACGGTGTATATTTGACTAAATTAAGAATGCTTTATCTTTATTAATAAAGGTTGCATAACTTTATATTAAAATATATCACATACCTATTGTCAAAAAAGGAAATTCCAGCCTTTAAAGATGAAAATCTTTTTCATAGAAAATTTCAGAACGTAAAAAGCGAATTTCCTATGGATTATAACGCAATAATAATGTTTTCCTGCAAAGTAAAATGAAAAATAAATTGAAAAGAAGCTTAAAATGCGTTGCATTTTATGTAACAATATTTACTCGGCGTTTTCTTGCCTTTAGATATTCATCTAAAAAGCATTTTTAGTAACATAATTCTTTTTGCATATAGTTCACAATTTTCGTACGGATTTGTCGCTTTTTGATCAATTTGCTGTTCATTCAGTGTAATGCTTATTTTAATAATAAATATTACTGTCAACAAAATAAACGATTTTGGTAGCAAAAACTATAAAACTTAATTAAACCAAAACCAAATAATTTAAATGGATTATATGTAGGTTTCGATTTATTTGCGTTTAACTGCTGCGATAATGAATTTATTTTATTTGTAAATTAACAAACATAAATTCAAATTTATTAATTTCATGTTTTATGGATTGTAATCACTTTCTGAAAAATCGTAATTTTATTTTTATATTTAACACAATAATTGTTGTTTAAACCACTTTTGATTATAATCCATACAAGTGATTAAAATCCTTATTTCTTTAAAAATAATCTAATTTTGGAGTTAAGAACCTCTTTTTAGGAAATTATGGATTTTAATTACATTTAAAACAAGTGATCAAAATCCATATTTCGTGAAAAATTATAAAATTTTGGAGTTAAAAATCATTTTTCGGAAATTATGGATTTTGATTACTTTTGATTATAATCCATACAAGTAATCAATATCCATATTTCGTGTAAAATGATAAAATTTTGGCGACATTTTTTTTTTAAATTATGGATTTTGATCACTGGCGATCAAAATCCATAAAACATCTATTAAAGTCCATATAAACTTCAAAACGCCAAATTGCGGATTTCAAGCGTCCAGGGACTGCAGTGTGTTTGGGTAAAGCTTTGGTTATTCAAGGGGTTCCTTTTCCCTAATCCGGACTATTTCATAGCCATGTTCACAATTTTTTTTTTTAATTATGGATTTTGATCACTGGCGATTAAAGTCCATATTTCGTAAAAAATTATAAAATTTTGGAGTTAAGAATCTTTTTTAGGAAATTATGGATTTTGATTACTTTTGATTATAATCCATACAAGTAATCAATATGCATATTTCGTAAAAAATGATAAAATTTTGGCGACATTTTTTTTTTAAATTATGGATTTTGATCACTGGCGATCAAAATCCATAAAACATCTATTAAAGTCCATATAAACTTCAAAACGCCAAATTGCGGATTTCAAGCGTCCAGGGACTGCAGTGTGTTTGGGTAAAGCTTTGGTTATTCAAGGGGTTCCTTTTCCCTAATCCGGACTATTTCATAGCCATGTTCATATGTGTAAGTTATAACGTAATTTATGGGCACAAAGCGCTCCTTTGTGTTTCCGAGTCCACTCATTTACATGTTAATAAACGACCAAAAAGCCAAGCCCGAAAATTTTAATTCGGACATTTATTTTTCTTGCAGTTTTTCACGGTATATTAAATTTTATCATTTTTTTTAACAACCATGTCAAATGGCGACGAGTGAACTTTTATGGATTTTAATCGTGGTGTTTTGCAATTTATTAACTGCAATTATTCGGCGAAAAAATCGCTTTTGTTTAATTGTTTAACTGAAGCTAAAATAATCTTTTAATTTTGCTGAAACGGAGGAAATGAAAGGAATTATTTGGCAATTTTCCCGACCGTGCCACAGAGATTTTCATTTTCATCCATTCGAAATAAATAAAACAAAAGGTCTCCACTGTTCAGTCTAATTTCACTTAAAAGTATACTCTCGTAAATTTGTCTTTTATTCCCTGGATATTCTGTTTTCGAGCATTATTTACCCAATTTTACATCGTCGCCGACAATTTTCACATTTTATGGATTATAATCGACATTGATCAAAATCCATAATTTTACAAAATATCAGATTTCTTGCGACATACAAAATTATAGCATTTTTAACGAATTATGTATTTTAATCACAAGTATGGATTATAATCACAAGTGATCAAAATCCATAATTTTACAAAATTATTGCAGTCGTTACAAGAATTACTTGCACATTAAAGTCATCGCAAGCAAGCGGCCGAAACGTTGTTTACAGTCGAGACAAATTAATTTTAATTGTTGTGCACAGAGCAAAACAAGCGAATCTCGTATACTATAGGAGGGAGGGTGTGCGCCTTAATGGGTGCTTCTGTCTACGAGCCGGCTCGTTGACAAACGACGCCGGCCGCGGCGTCGTCGGCGTCATTAAGCGTCCCTTGATCGTTAGCGGTAAAATCGTCTCTCTTTAAGGACTTCAGTGTTGAAAAGTGGTCAAGTTAGACGACGATTTATCGTCGGAATTAATTGTAGGTGTTTTTTGAAGATTATGGATTTTGATCATTTTTTATGGATTATGATCAAAAGTGATCAAAATCCATAATCATTAATTATTATGTTATTTTATCGAAAAAACATGAAAATCTAGTTTTTAAGAAAGTGATTAAAATCCATAAAACCGCTTTTTGAAGACGTATTAAATTATTTGAGGGTACATTGACTTTTGGATGCCGTTAGGGAAATCTGTGACGTTTGTCAAGTAAACTATCAAGACTTCTAGAATTAATTGTAGGTGTCGAAATATGCGTTTTTCGAAGATTATGGATTTTGATCATTTTTTATGGATTAGGATCTAAAGTGATCAAAATCCGAAATCAATAATAAATATGTTATTTTATCGAAAAAACATGAAAATCCACTTTTTAATAAATTGATTAAAATCCATAAAACTGCTGTTTGAAGACGTATTAAATTATTTGAGGGTATATTGACTTTTGGATGCCGTTAGGGAAATCTGTGACGTTTGTCAAGTAAATTTATTGTAAACTATCAAGACTTCTAGAATTAATTGTAGGTGTCGAAATATGCGTTTTTCGAAGATTATGAATTTTGATAATTTTTTATGGATTATGATCGAAAGTGATCAAAATCCATAATCACTAATAATAATGTATTATTATATTAAATTATTTGAGGGTACATTGACTTTTGGATGCCGTTAGGGAAATCTGTGACGTTTGTCAAGTAAATTTATTGTAAACTATCAAGACTTTTAGAATGTTACGGAGAAGCAATTAGTCATCGGTTTGTTGTTTTAAGACGAAGTAGTCGGGTCCGTAATCCTGCCTAATTCAGTTTGGGCAACTCGGTAATCCGTCTTGTGCCGTACTTTGCACGAACTTTGTATGTATCTTGATCGAACCCAGCAAAAAAATGACAATTTTAATTTGGAGACATTTTTTCATGCATTTTTCTCGAAATGATTATAATCCATACCTGGCGTCGGTTCTTGTTACGGTTAATTTTAGAGGGCGAATTGTTTTATTTTGTTTTGTGCACGCAGAAAAAGCACTTAAAGAAAATCCTCCTCGCTTGTTATCTTTTGCTTTCCTATTTTTCTCGTTAAATGTTAGAAATAAAAAAAACGTTTGTGTTTTAAGCTTAAAATACGTATCTTAACATGCCCGACATGGAGTTCCATTAGTTTTCCTTAATTTCTTCGCAAGGAAAACTGTAAAATTATCAAAAATGAATTTGAAAGCGTTCCGAAGCAAATTTGCATTTAGGAGCAGAGAATAAAATTTTACAGTAGGGAAAAGATCTTTAAATATACATCATAAACGTTGAATTTTATTGTTTCGACAAATTAAATAGCGCCAGTAAAAATTTACAGTGTTATAAAATGGCCAATTACGTGCGAAATCCATAATTTAGGCAAGTTCACACTGTTTTATGGATTATGAGCATTACGTTTCAGAAACCTTTACTAATATTAGGAAAACGTTATTTAATTTTATTATTATTAATATTTTCACTAACTATAAAACGCCTTTACCAATTCAGTTCCTATTCCAACAGTATATTACGCTGGAATTCGATAGGTGGCGCTGTGGTAAAATTATATTATATTATATTATATTAATTTATTGCAACAATCGTCCAAAATGAATAATTTAAAATTTTATGTATTGAATAACAGGATTTATATTTTTTACTTTGGCCAAGTTATTTTATTGAATATTTTATTACCTTATTAAATATTTATTAAATCCTTAATAATAAAGCAGGCATCCAATTTCCTTTAATTTCAACAAGAATGATAAAAATCCATAAAAACACAATCTAATCGACATTTTTGCACATTACATTGCATTCTTTGAGCAGACACACAAAGACTGATTTAATTGTACCCGGATTTCGCGATGCCAAAGACATCGCACAAAATCCATAAAATCCAATCCTCGGCAAGGCTCCTCTTTCGTAAGCTCTACTTACTTTATCTTTAGCAGTAATTTTCCGTCTAAGAAAGTTCAATAGATCAAACGGATCTCCTCAGACAACCGAACTTATTCAGTGCGAGACACTTTTGTGTGATTTTTATCCATACAAACATTTAAGAGTTTTAAGGGTGTGATTAGAATCCATATTTTTTTGAAAAGTGATTAAAATCCATACCTTATTATTTTGTTATTTTATTTATATTTAAAGGTTTTGAGGGTATGATTAAAATCCATATTTTTTGTAAAAATGATCAAAATCCATAACTTTAATTTTTCGTTTTTATCAATTTTTTGTAAAAATGATCAAAATCCATAATTTTCTTTTTGGGCTTGATTTCAACTTTTAAGCATTTTAAAAGCATGTTTTTCTGAAAAGTGATCAAAATCCATAATTTATTTTCGACGTGGGATCATCTAAAAACGAACATCTTTTGGTTTCCGGGTTTTTCGTAGATTTTTTGCGTTTTTGTGTAATTTTTATCCATACAAACATTTAAGAGTTTTGAAGGTGTGATTAAAGTCCATATTTTTTCTAAAACGTGATTAAAATCCATAACTTTAGTATTCGGTATTTTATTAATATTTAAGGGTTTTGAGGGTGTGATCAAAATCCATATTTTTGGTAAAATTGATCAAAATCCATAACTTTAATTTTTTCGTTTTTATCAATTTTTTGGAAAAATGATCAAAATCCATAATTTTGTTTTTGGGCTTAATTTAAACTTTTAAGCATTTTAAAATCCATATTTTTCTGAAAAGTGATCAAAATCCATAATTTGTTTTCGACGTGGGATCATCTAAAGACGAACATCTTTTGGTTTCCGGGTTTTTCGTAGATTAATCACTTTAATAACTCGGCTTTCTGTTGAAATTTTGCGGAGTAACTTATGAGAGAACGTGTGGCATTTTTCGGTGTTTTCTCCCTTCGCAGTGTTAATGTTGTTTTTATCTCCCAAGATATATTTTCTGTTGTTTATGACTTTAACGTCCAGTGTATTACTCTTGCGAGCAGTTGTTTAAAAAGAAACGGGAAATTCTTCAAGTTTAATTGAAAATGAGATGAATGGCGTTAAATTTGTCATTTTATGGAAAATAATCTCACGTACAAAATTAACTATAATTAAGTTTAAAATATAACAAAGCTCGTCGTGAAGTAATTTTCTTAAATTAAATTTACGGAGTTTTAGATTTAGTTTTATTATTTAACCCCATGGCAATCTTGGTAACTTTTTGATGGGATATTTAAAATGCAGATTATATTAAATTAAAGTGTAATAAACGTTAGAAAGTTTTGTAATATAAAATAGATAACAAGTTTTAAAGTAAGCATCAAGTTTTTATTACAACTTGGAAAATAAGAACGCAAAAAGGATTTTTCTTATGCATATCTGCAAACACAATAAGTTGTTAAAATATTACACATAATAAACATGTTTCAAATGTCACCTTAATCTACTTTAAATTTAATTAAGAAATAAATTTTAACATTTTCTTAGGCTTCAACAGATAAATTGTCACCCCCATCCAACTTAAAATAAGAGAAATAAAGCATTCTTCTTACATTACAAGTTAAAATAATACATTTCCTTACACCTTTGTCAAGTGACAGGAAAATTTAACTTCTTTTTAAGTTGGCAACGACTCCCTCAAACTGTCAAAAGTTCTATTTTAAGATTACTAAGGCACTAAGGGCATTCATCCAAGCATGTAATCTTAAAGGTATTGTTTTTCGCTTATTGTTAAGTTTTAGTTAATATACTTAGTTTAGAGTTTACTGTCTTGATTGTCCATTTAAAACAAGTGTTTCTGCAAAATATGAGGGAAATTATGAATTTCGATCAAAATTGTGGATTTTAATCCAACCCTTAAATTGCTTGAAAATCAAGTTAAAGTATGGTTTACAAAGTATGGATTTTGATCACAATTATGGATTTTAATCACGCTCTTAAAATGCTTTAAAATCATTTTTAAGTATAATTTGCAAAGTATGGATTTTGATCACAATTATGGATTATAATCATGCCCTCGAAATTTTTAAAAATCGATATAAAACCCATCTAAGAAGGAATTGATTTTGATCACTTTATGTCGAGTGATCACAATAATAAAATATGAGGGAAATTATAAAATTTCGATCAAAATTATGAATTTAAATCCAACCCTTAAATTGCTTAAAAATCAAGTTAAAGTAGTTTACAAAGTATGGATTTTGATCACAATTATGGATTTTAATCACGCTCTTGAAATGCTTAAAAATCAATTTTAAGTATAATTTGCAAAGTATGGATTTTGATCACAATTATGGATTATAATCATGCCCTCAAACTTTTTAAAAATCGCTATGAAGCCCATCTAAGAAGGTATTGATTTTGATCACTTTATTTCGAGTGATCAAAATAATAAAATATGAGGGAAATTATAAAATTTCGATCAAAATTATGGATTTTAATCCAACCCTTAAATTGCTTAAAAATCAAGTTAAAGTATAGTTTACAAAGTATGGATTTTGATCACAATTATGGATTTTAATCACGCTCTTAAAATGCTTAAAAATCAATTTTAAGTATAATTTACAAAGTATGGATTATAATCATGCCTTCAAAATTTTTAAAAATCGATACAAAGCCAACCTAAGAAGGTATGGATTTTGATCACAATTATGGATAATACTCGCACGGTTGTTGACGGTGGAATTGAAGTTTTTTAATAAAATTTAACCAAATAATTTTTTTGTTTGCGTTTTAGAAAGCTTTTTAAACTTCAGCTTACAAAGCTATTTGTTTTAATCCATATAATCCTTTGGGATAAATAAGTAAGAAGTTTTAAACCCTTGAAATATAAGAGTATTAAAGAAAAAAGCATAAAAAGACAATTAAAATTTCCACATTCAGGGATAATATTTTTAAACCAATATTTTTCGTTCTATTATTTTAGGGCGTAAAAACACCTCGACTGGGAATTCGAAATCATTATTTATTTGGGTTGCGAAACTTATAAGTTTAGCCGTGGTTTCGTTTTTTTACTAAACTAAGTTTACGATTATCAGAAAATTTATTTTACCTTGTTTTTATAAAAATAAATGAGGTTTTCGATTGCTTTTGGATTAGGATTAAGAACAACAAATATTCGGTATGATTAAAATCCCTATTTTTCGGTTATGTTATTAAAATCCATAAATTGTAAAAACGAAGGTTATTTTGTTAATGTTTTCATAAAAATATACTTGTATTACCTAATTATTTGCCAGTTTTAACCATTGTATGTTATATTTAAACTGTATCAACTTGTTTTCATTATTTTAAGCTTTCATACAAAAAGGAAAATTTATTGTCAAAATTATTAAAACGAAACATACAAACAACTTTATTTCGCTTTAGCCACTCACACAATAAAGGATTAACTCAAATATACAGCTATGCATTTATTTTAATTCTTTTTATGAAATATGCGACCACTAACCAAAAACAAAACTACAACGTAATTTTTTTAGGAAAATATTATGTTCATTGTTTCTTTAGGTAAATATCACGTCCACTTGGATTAAATAAATATGAAGCATAAATGAATAAATAAATACCAAATTTAGCTGTTAAAAACAAACAATAAGCATTATCATGAAGAAATTTAAATCTGCCGATTAATCAAAACCAACCAATATTGATGTCGTGGTGGTAAACTTTTCGCCATAATAGACATTAAAGTTTCGTGGCCCCGCAAACAACAATTTGAAAAGTTTTTCGTCAAATTTGGGTCGCCGGCAGATGTTTTTCGCGTACATTTTCTCCCCCGTGTCTTTCGCTTTTCCTTGATGACACTAATAATAAAAGATTTTTCAAGACCGCCCCCGAAAAACTTCTGTAAGCCGTTTAAAAGGTTTAAGGCTTAAATTGTTTGTCGCCGTTTAGGGGAGAACAAAACATATTTTCCTTTATAACTTATTTATTTTTCAAATTACACTCTTACAATATAAAGAAACATTTTTCCAAATTTATTAACCAACTCGGCAATGAAAACCGCGTTAATATATCTTTACTTGTCTTCAAGATATGACGTGTTTACTGAAATTATGGATTTTAATCAAAGGGCCGTAACTTTGTCAAAATAAGCCTAAATAAATTTTTGATTATGTTTTCATAATAACAACAAAAAATCCCTAAGTTATGTCGAGTGATCAAAATCCATAATTTTTATCCAGCGATCAAAATCCATAAAACCACTATAACCAACTAATTTAAATTAAAAGATGATAAATATGTTTTTGCTTATTGTTAAGTTTTAGTTAATATCCTTAGTTTAGAGTTTACTGTCTTGATTGTCCAAATTATGGATTTCGATCAAAATTATGGATTTTAATCATACCCTTAAATTGCTTAAAAATTAATTCTGTTTAATTTACAAATTATGGATTTTGATCACAATTATGGATTTTAATCATGACCTTAAAATGCTTGAAAATCTATTTAAAGCCCATCTAAGAAGGTATGGATTTTGATCACAATTATGGGTAATTACGGTTGGCTGTGTAATTGAAGTTTTGTAAAAATTTAAACAAATAATATTTTGCTTGCGTTTCAAAAAGCTTTTTAAAGTTCAGCTTACAAACCTATTTGTTTTAATCCATATAATCCTTTGGGATGTATAAGTAAGAAGTTCAAAACATTTTTAAACCCTTGAAATAAAAGTATAAAAGTATTAAAGAAAAAAGCATTAAAAGACAATTAGAAAACTTCACATTCAGGGATAGTATTTTAAAACCAATATTTTTCGTTCTACAATATTATGAAACATTTTTCCAAATTTATTAACCAACTCGACAGTGAAAACCGCGTTAAAATATCTTTACTTGTCTTCAAGATATGACGTGTTTACTGAAATTATGGATTTCGATCAAAGGGCCGTAACTTTGTCGAAATGAGCCTAAATAATTTTTTGATTATGTATTCATAATAACAACAAAAAATTCCGCATTTATGTCGAGCGATCAAAATCCCTAATTATGGATATTAATCAAAAGACCGTAAGTCTTCCAAAATAATACCAAATTACTTTTTGACTTAAAATTCATAATAAAAACAACAAAATCCTTTAATTTATGTCGAGTGATCAAAATCCATAATTTTTATCCAGCGATCAAAATCCATAAAACCAGTATAACTGGCTAATTTAAATTTAAAGATGATAAAAATTAATACACAATTTGAGAGTCGTCACAAAATATTTTCTACAGCATATAGAATAGCTGTGCGGGGACATTAACTTGATGTAAAGTGTCTTTTGTGAGATCTCGTAAAAGCTTTCGTATAGACTCGCAGCGGCTGAAGCATCCTCTTACAAAAATACATTATGGAATTTAGCCTGCCTATCGAAATAACTTTATACCCTTTTACAGGGAGTTTTTCCAATGCCGTTAGTAAAACCGTTGTCATAAAACGTGTCTGCATTATGTTGCGAAGACATTTACATAAGTATGTTGTCGAAATAATGCATCCACGCGTTTTTTTTTGGATTCTAATCGGTTTTTATGGATTTTAATCACAACCGATTAAAATCCATAAAAAACTTAAAACAGACAGAAAAACAATCGTGATAAATGTCAACTGAAATCAGCTTAACCGAGGAAGAAAACTTTCTCCCATTTATTTTTCTTATCTGATGCCGCAAAAACAGAGTAGTCAGTTTTTCAGAACGAGGAAAAATCGCATCGATTCAATCGCCGTGATAGTCATCTGTTGATTTATACACCCTGCCACCTCTATATATTTTATTGTTATCATCCTACATACAGGGTGTTATGTAATTAATGTTATATATTAAAATACTGAATACCTTTTGACATAAGGAATAAAGGAAAATATTTAAAAAAACATTTTTCCAAAGATAAAGAAAAAATATGCATTAGAAGTTTTTTATATTTTTTGTGATACGCCACTGGTTACACACTTGTTTATCTCTGCACACCTGTATTTTGTGAGTACATAGATACCAACCAACAAAGTAGCTATGCGTTGCCAGATGTAAAAAATTTTTACTAAAAATTTTTCTTGCAAAAAATAAATAAAAACTCAATAAATACAAAAGTTTTATGCCCTTAAAGCTCTAATACCCTTCTGTATTTATTTACTGATCCAGCTATTAGCTTAAGCAATGATTAGAAAATTTAGTACCTTTGAAATTTGAAATCCATAACCACAAAATTAATTTTTTCATCATTTTTTTTCCCTGCTTACTCAGATGAAATTGGGACTAGTTCTCAGGTTAAACTTTAAACATTTAATTTGTGTAAATAAATCCAAAAGCACTTCCCTTAGTTAAGATATTTACAATTTGAAAACATAACCTAAAATTTAAAAGAAATGCACTAGATTCTGTCATAAAAGTTGGCAGATTTTGTTTGAATTTACCTTCAGTACAAAAATGAAATAACCAACAATTAATAAAAACGCCAAAATGACAATTTGCATTGTTAATTTTGTCATTTTCGTAATTAAGCTAAATTTAAACAATGCTTGGCAACTTTTTTGAAAGATTTTGGAAACAGTTGTTACCAACCATAACATAATAAATCCACCAGATTAACCTAAAGTTCCTAGTCGATCAGTGGCGTACTTTTTGGTAGGATAAAGGTTATTATAAATTATTTTTAGACTTTGGAATTTAGAAAAAAAAAGTTTCAGGTGCTTCTTTATGGACCCTAAGGAACAACCCATTTTAATATATAACATTAATTACATAACACCCTGTATTACATCAATCCATTTGGAAATTCTGTTTTTTATATCTTTGTTGTTAGAAAATGATCATTTAAATTACCCTGTATATAATGCAGAAGCCTCTTGATTTAGGCTGTTGGTTTAAGGAATCGCGAATAATTAATGAGGCGGCATGTCACGGCAAGCCCGGATATAGATGGCACCTAATGGAGCGAGTAATATGGATTTAAAATTGAGATGGTTGATTTAGCATTTTCGCATGCAATTTTAGCTTCACGGCGCAATTTTACGAAATTATGGATTATAATCAAAAGTGATCAAAACACATATACGCGTTAGATTTTGCTTTTGTAAATCGTAAATTGATTAAAATCCATAAAAACTTAAAATTATGGATTTTGATCAAAAGTGATTAAAATCCATAATCGTTTAAATTTGATTTAAAATAATTTAAAATTGATAAAATAATTTTAAAAAGTTAAAAATTGATTTAATAATCGTAAAATTATAGAATTCAGATATCTGAATTAAATCCATAAAAATGTGCACATACAAATTGTTGATTTCATACAATAAAATAATGCTTTTAATCAATCTTACTTTACTTAAAAAAGGTAATTTTACTTATGAAAAGTAAAATAAAAAGACTTTTCTTTTATAGAGAGTATATTTTCAATTAATCTTTCTTAAGTCATCGGCAGATACAAAACGTCAAACCTTGATTTTCTTTCGTTTTATACTTCAATTTAGTTAAAATATACTTAAAAAGCATTTTTATTCAGTTGATGATTGCGACGTGGTTTTAAATTGTTTAGAGTGATCAAAGTCCATAATTAAGCAAAAATGTGCATTAATTTTATTTTATTTTTAAATTAATCTGCTTAAAATATAAAAGAGTATTACAAAGCTATAAAAAGGGAAGCTATTTTATAATTTCACAGCATATTCCTGATTAATTAAAAAAAAAGAAAAAGCTACAAAAGGGGACAAATAATTGCTACTAATTTTGTCTGATTAGTATTAATCTGCGAAATGAAATTTTCCTTCCTTGTTTTCCCCGTTTTCTTTCTTTGCATAATCGGAAAATCCTCCTGTTGTTTGTGAGTTTAATCAAGACGTTTTTTTTTCGAAAGAAAATGGTTTGTTCAGTCTGTTATCATTTGCAGGTAAAAAATGTATGATTACAATTTTGTTTATTTTGTTTTGTAAAATGTAAATAAGTATTACTAAAATAACTTTCAATTATCGTAAAATGTTTCGTTAAGTACCCAAGTAAGTGTTTTATTTTTACACAGTGGTCAGAATTTTAAACACTGTTGTGTTCAATAAACACTGTTCATACTCTTAAATATAATAATAATAATAATCTATTAAGTCAAACTGCATAATATGCATAATTGTACGTATATAATAATAGTAATAATTGTTAATTGGGATTTTAATTACTTGCAATCAAAGTCCATAATTTGTGATTAAAATCCATAATTATAAAAATTCGTTATTCTGTTAAAATGATGCCTTTTTGTAAAATTATGGACTTTGATCACTTACGATCAAAATCCATAATTGTTAAAATTCGTTATTTTATTAAAATAAATCACTGCCGATACATAAACCATAATTTGTGATTTAAATCCATGATTGTTAAAATTTGTTATTCTGTTAAAATGACGTCTTTTGGTAAAATTATGGATTTTGATCACTGACGATCAAAATCCATAATTTGTGATCAAAATCCATAATTGTTACAATTCGTTTTTCTGATAAAATAACGCGTTTCTGTAAAATTATGGATTTTGATCACTTACGATCAACATCCTTAAATTTGTGATTAAAACCATACAATTCGTTTTTCTGATAAAATAACGCGTTTCTGTAAAATTATAGATTTTGATCACTTATGATCAACATTCATAAATTTGTGATTAAATCCATATTTATTAAAATTCGTAATTTTGTAAATTATGAGTTTGAATCACTGTCGATCAAAATCCATAATTTGTGATCAAAATCCATAATTGTTAAAATTCATTATTCCGTTAAAATGACGCCTTTTTGTAAAATTATGTACTTTGATCACTGACGATCAAAATCCATAACTGTTAAAATTCGTTATTTTATTAAAATAAATCACTGCCGATACATAATCCATAATTTGTGATTTAAATCCATGATTGTTAAAATTTGTTATTCTGTTAAAATGACGTCTTTTGGTAAAATTATGGATTTTGATCACTGACGATCAAAATCCATAATTTGTGATCAAAATCCATAGTTGTTACAATTCGTTTTTCTGATAAAATAACACGTTTCTGTAAAATTATGGATTTTGATCACTTTCGATCAACATCCATAAATTTGTGATTAAATCCATAATTATTAAAATTTCATCATTTAAATAAAGAGTTTTTGGAAAATGGCGATTAAAATCCATAATTTTGGAAAATAATTGTTTGTTCCGTTAAATCGTCGGTTTTCCTTGCGATTCCCTAAAGGGTTATAAATTTCGGTGTTTTATCGTTTTATTTTATAACGCCTATTATTCATACACACAAGAATGATAATCTCTGATTTATTGGGGAAATTTAATATTTCCAAAATGCTGCTTTTAAAGAAAATAATATAATAAATAATTTTGCAGATAAAATCCGTAATCATTAAAAGTCTTTCATACGAACCAAAACTGTATTGTGATAAAATTGTTGTTTTTATTTGTATTTAAAGGTTCATTGATTCCATAAATTTTATGGAGTGATATTGTCTAGGAAACCTTATCGATCATATTATAAGTTTTGTTACCCTATTCCGTGAAAATTTACGAGGTTATTTCTACCAGGGAATTTTAAATTAATAGGAATTGTTATGATGTTTTCGCTTGTAAAATGTTTTGATGTTTTGTTGTTGTTGTTTTGCTTGAAAAACTTAGGATCAGCCATTTAATTTTAAAAATGGATTCCAGAATCGATATTGTTGCTTTATATTCTAAACAAATAAAGGTGTGGGGTCAAACACAACAGAAAGAAAAATATACTACTTAAAGAATAACCAAAAAAGGGAATTGCAAAAAACCATCATTGGCCACAGTTGTAAAACGTTCTTTTGTCAAAGAAATTTCCACCCCAAAAAGTTAAACGTGACTTATCTTACTGCAGCACAAAATGTCTAGCCAGGTTTTTTCTTTGAATTAAATAGAATGGTCTTGAATCGCCAAATTATGGATAAAAATCGCATCGATTAAAATCCATACTTCCCCATACATTAATACTTTAAGTGTTATGAGAAAGTATGGATAATAATCACAATGATTTACCAGGGATTGTTTTCGAATCCATTTTAATTTGCCATGATACATCGTCTCGGAACGTAAAATAAATACGAAATTTGGTGAGCAAACAGAAAATGAGAAACCCCTTAAGCTAAGAAAGTCTTAATACGAATTATATAATAACACGAAATATCAAGAATATTATTCAAAGGAAAAATTAGTTAAGGGGTCTTTCCGACTACCCACAAATCATATTTTTTGTAAAAAAATACATTGTACAGATTTGGCAACATGAGTTTGTAGTTTGTTAATTTTATTTTGTAAAATTGTTAACGTTTATAAAAATAAGGTCCTCTTTGAAAATTACAAGAATTATGGTTGAATTATTGATGCAGTATTTTGTTATTAAAACTACAAATTTTTTGTTATAATTACAAACTACAGTTGGTTGTAAACTTAATATAAAGATATGTGGACCTGAATTAACATAAACTCTTTGGTTAATATTTGGTTAAAATTAACTTTTGATCAAAATAAAATAAGTGACAAAAATCCATAACTTTGTATTTATTGTTCGATTTTTACAAACAAAACGTAAAAAAAAATCAACTCTAAGCAACACTAACTGGAGTTCACACAGGTCCACACTAAATAGTGTTGTTTTATAACACTACAATTAGAGTTAATTTGTAGTGTAATTTTCTACAAGTAAGCAAGTATGATTTAACACTATAGCACTGAGGATAAAGTAATTTTACACTGTATTAAAAAGTGTTAATTTACCTAAAATCGTGTACTTCTACACTTCCTGGGTAAAATCCCACTTTTGTTCAGTGTAAATTAACACTACTTTGGAAAAGTTCTAATTTTAGAACCGTACTTTTACTCTTCTAGTGCAAACTTCTATAGTGTAAATTAACAATATTATTTGAGTAAAAACCTATTGGTGGTAGTAAAAAGGTAAATAAAAAAAAAACATTTATTTGGAACAAAAATCTATGACAATTATTAAAATCGGTGCCTTTTAAAATATAATTTTATATTTAAGTCGTATGGCTGGCTTACGTAAAATGGTTCCTTAAAACGTAAAAGTTTGAGATAAATGCAATGTTTGTCAACTTGTAAGCAATGAATTATCATCAGTAATCCATTTTTCTGTTATAAAAAATGGGTCATCTCATTGGTAGAGAGGCGTCAGGCGGCTGTATGTCGGGGATTTACCACACGTGTACAAATTTTCCATAATATTAATAAAAATGTAGGGATATGCACTGCGTAGGTACATAGGTACCAACCAAACATTTTAAAACGCATTTCGGTTATTACCAGTTTTTTTAGTCTTTTTTGCCACTATTGGTGTAATTTAACTTTAATTGTGATACAATGTGCACTAGTAGTGTAAAGAAAAAAGAGCTCTTAGTAACATCAAAACAAACAAAGAAATTGGCATGCACTGTGTGTACATTTTGTCACTATTTAACACATTAAGGGATAATAAACACTCGAATTAAGTTTTTCTACCCTTTTGATTTATTTTAATAAGAAAAAGTGTGAATGTACCAACGAATAATGTTCATATTCTTTAAATGTGTTTAATAAAGTTAATAAGCACTAAATGATACCTAGTGTATTTTGTAGTGTAACTTTTACACTTACAAATCAACTCTAATATTTTTATCCCTACACTAAAAAATTTACACGGGCAAAATTTTTTACTGTGTACGGATAACCTCTATGCGTTTGTTTATTTATTTCGCAGAAATATGGGCGGGTCCCACCCTTAAGTGTCAAGTGTCTCTAATTGGTTGACAAATATCGCTAGGTTAATCTAGCGTGTTTGTTATTGGATTATATCGTCGGTGCATTAAGGTCTCGGCTTGCTAGATTAATGTATGTTCTAAGACGATGAACAAACAATTCTTGGGGGTTAAAACACAGGGTGTTTACTAATAAGAAAAAAATCTTTTTGAAAGGGTAAAAATTGATCTTTTTCCTTCATTCACGACGTCCACCGTCTAAATATAAAGTTTTCGAACTTTTCGAGAGATATGAAAGTTGTAATATTGATATATTTGGCATTTCTTCGACTCAAAGAGGCTTAAAAAGTTCTTTTTCACTTTCTGCAGTAAATATTAAAGATTTCTTTCTGGATTATGTGGGATTTGCGTTATTTAATAAAAGTACTCTGACCCCTGGGTAATAGATATCAATGGATTTTATAAGGATTTAATCACTTATATGGTTAATTAAACATGTTTATATATGTAAAAACACAAGTGCGCTATAGCTTTTTAAAGAATGCAACATTTTTTTATTTATTTGATTTATTAATATCATTCAGTAGGATACAGTGTGGCCCATTTGTATGCGACTAATCCCTGTAAAATCTTTATTTATTTTGCGATTTTAACCGGATTTGTTTTAAAGTTTAGATCTTGATACACAGTAAAAAAATTTGCCAGTGTAAATTTTTTAGTGTAGGGGTAAAAATTTTAGAGTTGATTTGTAAGTGTAAAAGTTATACACTACAAAATACACTAGGTAGCATTTAGTGCTTATTAACTTTATTAAACACATTTAAAGAATATGAACATTATTCATTGATACATTCACACTATTTATTATTAAAATAAATCAAAAGGGTAGAAAAACTTAATGCGAGTGTTTATTACCCCTTAATGTGTTAAATAGTGACAAAATACACACTACAGTGCATGCCAATTTCTTTGTCTGATTTGATGTTACTAAGAGCTCTTTTTTCTTTACACTACTAGTGCACATTGTATCACAATTAAAGTTAAATTACACCAATAGAGGCAAAATAGACTAAAAAAAACTGGTAATAACCGAAATGCGTTTTAAAATGTTTGGTTGGTACCTATCTCCCTACGCAGTACATATCCGGAGATACCGCGTTGTGGAAGTGTGGCATTTTTGTTCAGTTAGATTTTAATTATGGTGAATCCATAAGGAGACATTCTTATTTTTTGGTAAGTATTATACTTCCTTTTTCTTTAAGCCTTAATTCTCAATAAATACCAATATGTTAAAAGGATGTCCATACCCGACCTTTATTATATATCAATAACACTGGTTTACAAATTAAAATTAAAAAAATGTACCTTCGCTGCCACTATTTTTTTCTAATGTATTGTGACCTGTTAAACTTAAAAATCACAAAAAAAAAAAATTTTTATGGCAAGGTTTTTGAGATAAATTTTTTTCTTTAATATTTTGGTTCTTTAAGAAAGCAGCTTTACAATTTGGGTCATATCTCGGGTTAGAAATGGCCAATCTGGTTGAAAAAAGTTTAAAATTAAACATATTTGAGTCGCCAACAAATATCACCTTATTAGTACCCAATCAGTTAATAAGCTTAAGTTCAATGGGCTCAAATATTGGAAAAAGTCGTTTTTTTTGGAGAAAAATGAGAATGTAACATTATTTTCTTTGCCAATGATGAATACAAGTCAACAAAATATGTCAATTTTTAAATTATCTACGTGGAGTTCAAACTGTTATAAAGAAAACAAGATATTTTTAAAACAAATCTATTGATGATTATTATAATTAAAGGGGTTAATGCAAAAAGTGGACAGGTAAATTTTTTTCCGAAATTAAGTTTTTTACAAAAAAAAAAGGTTCTATTTGCCTAATAGAACCTTTTTACTGTTAAATAAATTTTATTTTATATTTTAATATTAAAATACAGTGTGTTCCTTTTAAAACTAACCCCCCTAAATTCTCGGAAACTAGAAGTATTTTAAAAAACGCAGAGACAGGTAAAGTTTTATATCGAGGGGGAAAACTTTTTAAGGCAAAATTTGGTTTCCCACCTTTACCTTCTGCGCCCCGGAGTTACCCCCTTAAGAATTTAAATAGAGAAGGGGTACAGAGTACTACAATATTTTAAAGGTCTTGAAAATCCCTATTAAACGGCATTTTTTTTTTAAATTGGTCAGTTCATGTTTTAGATATGTACAAATTCTTAAGGGGAAAGCTCCTGGGCATAGAGGATAAGGGTGGGAAACCAAATTTTGGCATTAATAGCATTAATGGCAAAATTTGTTGTCTCCCTCGATATAAAACTTTATGTGTGTGAGTTTTCAAAATTCTTTTAGTTTCCGAAAAATTCAGGATGTTTCATTTTAAATGGAACACTCTATATATCATTATAATATAATTTAATATACAATACTATTGTAAATTAAAAATAATTTAGGTTTTTAGATTGCCTTCTGTTTTCGTTATCTGATTCCCTTACAAGGAACCAAATATAATCCCCCATCATTCTTTCATTCCAAAAGCCCTGATAGCGCCGCTCCATGGATTTTATTTCTTGATGAAACCTTTCACCATGCTCATCACTCAGGTCACCAAGATTTTTGGGAAAAAAATGTAAGTGGGAATGTAAGAAATGAATCTTCAGAGACATATTTACACCTGTAAATGAAAGGGATAAAATATATATATATACATTAGGGTGTCCCTTATTTTTATTTTTTTTACGCATACCCTCTAATTATATTTATTACGTGTTTATATACTTCCAGTAAAAATTTCAGCACATTCTATAAACGGGAACCCGTGCCTACTTGCATCTGAACCCTCCGTTAGCCAACGTTATTCGCGCGGATTTTGTAATACGAAGCACTTTAAAAAGAAGATATCACAACGTACCTGTACATAAACTGTCATAACTTTGACATTTATCCATAGAATTACTACGTAGATATTTTAAAAATGGGCATATTTTAATGATTTTTGCTTCTTTTTGGTAAAATGGTAAATACTTAATTCTAATTTTGTCCAAAAAATTGACTTTTTCTCGATATTTGGCCCCATTGCACCTAAACTTATTGACTAATTGAGCATTTATACAATTACATTTGTTATTATGTTAATTACGTTTAATTTGACATCTGTTGTAATCAAATTGGCCATTTCAAACTCGAGATATATCCCAAATAGTAAAGCCGGCATCGAAAAATCAAAGACAATTTTTTATTTGGAAAATCTTGCCACAAAAAAAATTTTTATTGTCATTTTCGAGTTTAGCAGGCCAAAATACATCAGAAAAAAATAGTCGCACTCAAGGTACATTTTGACTGTAAACCAGTGTAATTTACGGCAATAGGTCGGGTACTTGTATCATTAATAATATAAATACATACACACTTGATTTACTTTTTATTTTCAAGCGTAATGGTTGTTATATTAACCTATACCTACATTTTTATTAATATTATGGAAAATTTTTACACGTGTGATAAATCCCCGACATACAGCCGCCTGACGCCTCTCTACCAATGGGATCGCCCATTTTTTATAACAGAAAAATGGATTACTGATGAATTCTCAAGATAATTCATTGCTTACAAGTTGACAGCCAGTAAAACATTGCATTGATCTAAAACTTTTACGTTTTAAGGAACCATCTTGCTTAAGCCAGCCATACGACTCAAATATAAAATTATATTTTAATAGGCACCGATTTTGATAATTGTCATAGATTTTTGTTCCAAATAAATGTTTCTCTTTATTTCCTTTTTAGTTTTATTCACTACCACCAATGGGTTGTACTCATATAATAGTGTTAATTTACACTAGAAGTTTGCACTAAAAGAGTAAAAGTACCTTTCTAAAATTAGAATTAGAAGTAGTGTTAATTTTCACTGAACAAAAGTGGCATTTTACCCAGGAAGTGTAGACGATTTTAGGTTAATTAACACTTATAAATACAGTGTAAAATTACTTTATCCTCAGTGCTAAAGTGTTAAATCATACTTGCTTACCTGGGGAAAATTACACTACAAATTAACTCTAATTGTAGAGTTATAAAACAACACTAGTTATAACACACTATAGTGTGGACCTGTGTGAGAGTTGATTTTTTTTTACCGTGTAGTGCTAAAAAGTATAATAACCCGGGTAATTTGTAAAATGCTTAAATATTTTGTGCATTTTATGGATTTCGATCAATTTTATATATTATAATCAAAACCATAATCGATTAAAAAAACTTCGCCAATTTAACATTTTGATGAACTTTTGAAGACATTCTTTATTGCTTAATCTAATTTATTCTTGTCAACCAGCAGGATTTTAATTTAGCTTTTTAATTAAAAAACTTCATAAAAACAGAACAACACAAACTTTAATGAGTTTTATCTGTTAAAATTCTCGCGTATATTTTGCCTTAAGAAATCTGTAAAATTAATCTATTTACTCCAGAAATGACTAGTCTTGTCTAGGTGTCCTGATTAAAAATTTCAAGGGTTCAATTTCCCCATTATTGTTCAATCTGGCAACACTTCATATTTTTTCATAAAAAATAAATTATTTGTTTGATACAGATAATTATTATTCTACAAAAAAAAACAGTTAAATTATTCTTGCTAAAAAATCTTCCTTATTAAGAATAGGTGTTAACTTTTAAGATAACCCCAAAGAACATAATCGTTCTTACTAAAAAAATTTCAATAATATATATATATATATATATATATATATATTAGGGGTGTGCGAATAATTCGAATTTACGAATAATTCGTATCGAATCGAATATTATTATTCGATTCGAAATTCGAATCGAATAATTCGAATTAGCGAATTATTCGAAAGTTTCGAATCATTCGAAAAATCCACGAATTATTCGAAAATTTTCGAATAATTCGAAAATTTTTCGAATAATTCAAAAATTTACGAATGATCCGTGAATGGATGAATAATTTAAAAATTTTCGAACCCATCGTCAATTTTTTTGATATTTTTCGAATTTTGAGATGTTCAAAGTTTGAATATCTCAAAATTCGAAAAATATCAAAAAAATTGACGATGGGTTCGAAAATTTTTAAATTATTCATCCATTCACGGATCATTCGTAAATTTTTGAATTATTCGAAAAATTTTCGAATTATTCGAAAATTTTCGAATAATTCGAATTTTTCGAATAATTCGTAAATTCGAATTATTCGATTCGAATTTCGAATCGAATAGTACTATTCGATTCGATTCGATTCGAACGCTATTCGCACACCCCTAATATATATATATATATATATGGGTGATTCTACAAAAGTTGGGCAACTTTTGACCTCATTTTTTTTATATAGTTTTTGGAGAAAATTAAACAGTATTTTGTTATGAGAACATAGATAATATAATAAATATACTGTTCCAGACCGGGCCAGTCACTTTTTCAAACAGTTTCTGAAATATAATAAATGCAAGGGAAGTGACGAGTATACCAGGGTACTAATTAAATACATAATTTATTGGAAAATATATTTTGATATATTGATATATATATGATTTATTGCAACTTTGAGCATATTATATCTTAAAATCAAATAATATCACACATCAGTGGCGGCTGGTGGATTTTGGGTATACCGATATCTCAATTATTAGATATGGGACCCACGCCAAATTTATATGAGTTAATAATAATAATAATAATAATAATAATATTTATTTCAAAATAATTTGTACATTTAAAGTAAATTACAAAAATATTGGAAATATTGTCACAGGAGAAATAATAGGGAGTTATAATGACATTAAATAAAAAAGTTCTGCGCAAGCAGAATTTAAATTGAAGTGGGCGAAAAAAGATAACCGAAACATCGAACATGGAACTTACGACACGGTACTGATGAATGGAAAACAAATTTGAGATTATAATTCGGAATTAAGTATTTTAATGATATTTTTTATTAGTGGATGCTACTTATCAACAAATCACATATAGCCTTATATAAATAGAAATATAGAAATATATTTACGTAAGAAAATAACTACTCACCACAGTACTGAAACTTTGACTGGAACTATACGTGCATTCACCACAACTTCGCCGCTTGCATTGTTTTCAAGATGATTAACGTGCAAATGGCGGGCTCTGTAGTTAATTTTTTACCAACACTTGAGTTAAAACGAGGACTTGACGTTTAATTTAAATATTTCGCAGGAATTTTGAATTTTAACATTGGACACAGAACTGACGGGTAAAAGTGAGGAGCCATTCCATGCCAAATCAACACACTTTAAAAAGAAATTTTTCCTCACCATTTCAGATTTTCCTAAAATTTGGTATACTTATACTATGTACTAAGACTAAGAAAAATACCAATTTTTATCTTACAACCGTTTCCGATATATGGCTATGTAAAGTTTTTAAAAACTCGCGAAAAAAGTGTGAACGTTTATTTTTTAAATTGCGCTGGAAGCTGTCCTAATTTAGTTAGAAAGCTGGGAGAGGTGTCATTTTGCAGCATTTTAAATGCTCTTTCAAATGACATAGGACTGCCAAGGGTATTAATGAAAAGAGTTTGTTCAAAATCCATATATATATTTTGATTCATTTTTTTTTTTAAAGTACATAATTTAAAATTCTCAAAATATTTGTATAAATACTTGGTAGTGTTCTGAATCATATAATAAAATATTAATGTGGGGTCTTAATGGGTTCATTGTTAAAAAAAATATTTCTGATGCTGGTTTTTCACTTTTAACTAATTTTGACATTATTCAACGTTTATCAGGCTTAAGCCTGATAATTGTATTTTTTTTATAATGTCGGCTGTCATCATTTCCGACTTGTGTAATTTAATTACTGTGATACGCTTGTTTTGGCGATTCATATTGAACTAAATTTTAAACAAAACAACATAAAATGAATATTTTCAAAAATATAAGGGTTCTAAGAACCCTAATAATATCGGCTGCCTACATTCCCGACTTTTTTAATTCAATTACTGTGATACGCTTTTTTTGGGGATTCATATTGAACTAAATTTTAAACAGAACAATATAAAATGAATATTTTCAGAAATGAAAGGGTTCTAGGAACCTGCTCGAGCAAACAATTTCCGCGAAAACCTTATTGATAAATTTTAAACTCGCTTAAAAAAAAAATTCAGGGAACTTTTATCGGACCCTGTATATATTCGTAGTTTATTTAAAAATAAAACTATAAATGAGGTGTGTTTAAAGTGATTTTGGTGTCAACATGGAGCCTACTATTGTAAGAGTGCAGTGTTATAATCCAATGAAAAAAACAAATAATTTTTTTTTAACATGAACCCATTAAGACCCCACATTTATATTTTACTATATGGTTTAAAACAGTACTAAGTATTTATACAAATATTTTGAGAATTTTAAATTATGTACTTTTTGAAAAAAAATTGAATCAAAATATATATATGGATTTTGAACAAAATCTTTTCATTAATACCCTTGGCGTTCGTATGTCATTTGAAAGAACATTTAAAATGCTGCAAAATGACACCTCTCCCAGCTTTCTAGCTGAATTGGGACAGCTTCCAGAGCAATTTAAAAAATACACGTTCACACTTTTTTCGCGAGTTTTTAAAAACTTTACATAGCCATATATCGGAAACGGGTGTGAGATAAAAATTTAAAAATTGGTATTTTTCTTAGTCTTAGTACATAGTATAAGTATACCAAATTTTAAGAAAATCTGAGGTGGTGTGGTAAAATGGGTGTGTTGAGTTGACATGGACTGACCCTGAGTACAAAGATTATCAATTTTTTAAAAATTGCTATTATTCGAATCTATGATAAAATATGAAAAATGCATTATTTAATGTTTTATAGTTTGTAGTGAAATTGAAAAATTTAAGATAAATTGAATATATTTTAAAATAAAATCACTCAAATATTTGATTCAGGAGTTGTGACACGCCAAGGTACTGATGTTTTGAATATTTATTATGTTTTTTGACAAACGTGCTTTTGAAAAAATACATTAAAATTGGATGGAGAAGTTAAAAAAACCTGGATCTTTTGTAATATAGATACTAAAATATTTACAAAAAATATTAAAATACCTACTCTATTGACTGATGACATCAAGTTGTCCAACTTTTGTAGAATCACCCATATATATATATATATATATAAATTCTTAAAAATGTTCTCTCAAAAACTGAGATAGTAGGCCTTAAATTTTGTAAACATATGGTGTTTTTTGCTCCAAAAATACAGTTTATTAAGATCTAGTCGCAAACAAATAAGTCACACTGTATATAAAACTCGTAAAAATCACTTAAAACACTTTAAAGTTTACCGCGTGATATTTTTTTCTCACGTTGGGTCTACTAAGGATAATTTTGTCACGATGAGCTAGGGATTAATTTCCGTAGAATTGGCAGCAGTTTTTTTTTATTTTCAAAAATAAAAAAAAATGGTATACCCACATTATATATACAATTTTTTTAAATAAACACATATTTGTAGAGAAAAGTACATTAAAAACAAAAACAAAATATATTTTTAAAAAATACTATTTATGAAAAGTTACAAATATTCATAAATAAATTGCGTAAACTAGCAAAAAAAAAATGAAAAAAAAAATGGGTATGGTCCTTTCAATGGAACCAAAATTAAAAAACATATAAGGCCGCAACGCAACTTTAAAAACGTCGCCAATTTAGCATTCAAAGCCCCATACATAAATAAAACTGCATAAAAATGAAAACAGCTTTCAAAATGAACAGGTACTTAATTGTCCAATTAAAACTACACAACGATAAGCACATTTTTGCTTAACGCCCGATAAAATTCTAACATCAATAAAAACCTCCTCTATAACTTTTATTTTCCTTCTGCATATAGCTGCTATAGCAGCTCTTATTACGACTTTAAAGTAAAATGTTTTACCCTTTGTGTACCACCACAAATTAACAAATTTCTTTTCATGCCAAGGTAAAGGGAAATTAATCAAAGCTACCTATGATGTTGTAAAGCAGACACAGAGCTCTTTGATAGCGTACAAATGCTTTTGCTTGTATCGGGCAATTGCTTGAATATCGGAAGAAATCCGTATACCTACAGCAAGTTTAAGATTTAACGGGCCAATTTATTTTTGAAGTGAAACTTCTTTGCGGGCGGGTTAAAACTAAACAAGTACTTTAAGACTCTTGACCTCGCTTCGATGCAGTAATGCTTTATCGTCATTTGAGCGATTTTAGGAAATGATTTGCGCCTTCTTGGATCCACCACTGTCAAAATCAGTTATTGTATACAATTTACGGAATTTACAAAATTTTGATAATTTTGTACACAGTGTAAGTTGGTTAAATAAGCTTCTAATTAAAATGGTGGAAACAAAACAGGGTTCATACTATTGAATTGGTATAAAATTCCCTAACTTTTCCAGGTTTTCCAGAACTTTCTCAAGCTTTTTCCATAGACTGTGGAAGGTGTCAAAAATTGATATTGATATCATAATTCATATTATATGTGACCTGGACTATAGAAAGGTACCTATGGTCGGAAGAATCAATTTTTGTTTTTTTGATCGAAATTTATAAAAAATGTAACGTATTTTTTAATGGAACATACCGCAGACTCCTAAGTTTGAAACTTTTGCTGGAAATCATCCTTAAAGTTCAACATGAATTATAAAAATCGCGAAAAAAAGTTATAAATAGATCAAGAATTGCTTTTTTGATCTTTTATTTTCGTCAATATCCTGAAGAGACATATCGAAAGACGAATCTGGTCAACGTCATCTTCTGTCACTACGCCTGCACCTCCACCTTGATCTTCGTAATCTTCATCACAATCCGCAAAACATTGTTTCTCCACTGCTTTAACGCACTCTGATATGTGACTAACTGCCACTATACAGGGAAAATGTGGGAAATATCTCGGATTCACATAAAATATGAAAAAATAAGATGAAGAGTTCATGAAGCCCATGTTGAACCCTCTTATAAAGTTTTTAATTAATTGTTTTGAATTATCATCATTTAATTTAAGGTTTGCAACAATACGTTATAGGTATTATTTTTTATGGTCCTTTTTATTAAAAATAAAACATGAATTCGTTTATTATTCTTTTTCTCGAAAACGTTTCATTTTATTGACAATAAACAAGAGTACCTTGATTTAGTTGGCTGTAAAGTGTTTCTTAAACCCGCGCCTTTGTTTGTTTATGTTATTTACATACCTCCTCACATATCAGGTCGCGAATTACAATTGAGGGGCTCGGTGCAAGAACCGGGTATCTCCTTATTTTTGCTAAATTGAGTTAGGTATATGAAGATACACCCTTCAGTAGTCCGCATCGTTCGGCACAAACCGTGTAGATCCACGTTAGCGTTAACTAAATATATCAGATTCAGGAGATACCGCATAAATTATACTGTGCAAAATAATTTTTAACAAGGTTTTTCTTTTCTCCTGAACATTTTCCGAATATGGAGATACCCGGTTCTTGCACCGAGCCCCTCAATTGTTTTTTTTTAAGCTTTTGAAGGATCTATATTACAACAAGATAATGTGATTGTTATAGGAGATTTTAACATTCACAAATTTTGTATTCGTGATTTCCCTATTGTAAATGACCAATAGAATCCAATAAAAAATAAGTAATTGGTTTGAATTGGTTTGAAATGTGTTTTGGCGCTATGAATCATCAATTCATTCCAGTTGCATTCCTATTGGTAATTTCCAATGAAGTCAGCGGCTTGGATTGGGAATACCAATCCATGCCTATGCTTGTCTCTATTGGCTAAATCCAATAGAAATGCACATGGAATGAATGGGGTAGTTAAATTTTTTCTGACCTATACTTTTTATGGTTTTATTCAAGGGGTTTTGTAATATTAAACATTTCTGTGAAATCAGAATTTCAATTGAGTTTACCGTTTTCGTGATATTTACAAAAAATATACATTTTTATGACGTCACAAACCTCACCATGTGACCAACATTCTAAGATTTCTATTGGTTGAAAATTACCCTGTTGTCAAGTTGTCTTGTTAATGATTTCATTCGGTTATGTCAGAAAATACCCGAAGAGGTTATGTACAAATACTGTCACTGTCAGTTGAGTGAAAGATGGTCACTAAATTCATTAAGTACCTATCTTACTTATTACGAGGTATCATATTACTGTTTGATATTTTAGAGTCCAAGATATATCTAAAAGAATATAAAGAACTAGGCATTATACTAATGAAATGCATTTACGACAAAATATGATTATAATTATAGGTATTTACTTTATTTGTTTAAAAGCTCCAATGTTCAATGTAACCAACCATTCCACAAGATTCCTCTGCTTTGGAGTCCGTTATTAATAAATCACTTATCTAATATCAATTACTTACAAATAACATAACAATAACATTGATTTTCAATAATCTAAATTTAAAAAAAAAAACCCGAAAAAAAGAAACGTCAAAAAATCAATTCTTCTTCTTCTTCTCAACTAAAATTTTAAATCAAGTAGTTTTAAAACTAAAATATTATAACGTGGCGCCATCTATCGTGAGAATCTTAAACTAAACACCATAGAAAAAGCTGGCAACGTTGTCAATAGCCTAGTGACGTAATTAGGAACTTTTTTTTGTAAATATCTCGAAAACGGTAAACTTAATTGAAATTCCGATTTCACAAAGATGTTTAAAATTACAAAACGCCTTGAATAAAACCATAAAAAGTATAGGTCAGAAAAAATTTAACTACCCCATTGGTAATTCATAGCGCCAAACCCATTCCAACCAATTATTTTTTTAAATTTGGATTAGAAAATACCTACCAGTTTATTTTTCATTCAAAAATAATTTTAGATCCCAGAAGGATAACCGGGTAAAAACCAGAATTTATTTTTTACAGAAGAGACAAAAAATTTATTGTTATAACAATAATTTCTTATACTGTATTGTGATAATGTATTGATACATATAACTTACTATCACAAAAGAAAGTAATAAAAATAAAATTACTCGGTTTAAATCATTTTTTTGTCTTTCTTGCTAAGGATGTTTGTAGGCAAGGTCGAAGTCGATATTGTTTATGTCAAATTTTTTTATTTTGTCCGCTGTGACAACCATTCTTACGGCATCGTCCCTAAACCTTACAAATATAAACATTTTTTTAATATATAAGTATACTACTAACACTAGGCACTAACACAGAAATCGACTAATAAAAAAACGCTAATAAATGGCGTCCAAAGACTTGTTGTTTTTTCTTTATGATGGCGTCTCAACCTCGTTGATTTTGCGCAGCTACACTAGAGCCCTCTTGCGATATTTGTATTGTATTGGGAATAACCAATTAGCAGATTTTTCGAATCTTACAATGGGAATGCCCAATTGAATTTAATTGGAAATTACCTATAGGTGGCTTTATCTAATCTAAACCGCAAAAAAACAGTAGAATCCTAATTGGATTTTTCCATATTTTAAAGTGTTGGGAATAACCAATTACCATGCGAGACAAATCACTAAAGAATCACAAAGCATACAAAAATTATATTAAAACTGTGGAATCTAATTTAACCACTAATCCTAAGCAATTTTGGGATTTGGTAAACAAAAAAAGGAAATACTAGAATTCCGGGTAGATTAGTGAATGTAGATACAACATCTTCACAAATTGTTAATGGATAATCCATTATGGATTTTCAGACTACTTTATAAGTGTATATTGAATATACTATAGGTTCATTCCAACCAGCAGTAATTTCCAGTAATATTACTGATACACATGCGCGTTTGTAAAATGTTGTTCCAACCAACTAAAATTACTAGTTTAGAACTGGCAATTACTGTCAGTTCGTCGTTCCAACCAGAGTTACGAACAGTTAAATTACGGTTCAAACGATTCTTGCTCGAGAGCAAGAACTGTTGATAATAAAATTAGACGCATGCGTAGAAGGGGCACCTAACCTCATCTTCTTGTTTATTTATTAACTTTTGTAATATTGTGAGTTTGTTTTCTGTTAAAGTGGACATATTATTTAAAAATGACTGCTATACAAGGTGATTTTATTAATTTTTAATGTTGATACATCTAATTTTTGTCATTTGTGAGCAGGAATGGAATAATCTATTATCAATGTGTGATGTTATTAAAATATACTTTTATATATATTTATAAACTCAACAAACCTGGGTTATATTTATTTCTAGTAGCAATGTCCCCAAAAAAATCTAAATCCTCGTCATCCAAAGAATCATACAAGTAATTATTTAAAAAACCTGCCATATTTATTACTTTATTGAAATAGATATACCTATATGCGCTTTACTTAGCTTTTAGCACAATACAATTGTGGGTTTTAGGTTATATTCTTTTTCTTCTGATTGTGAGTAGGTACTACTAGTTCAAAAAAGGTTCCAACCAGTTTATACATTATTCAAAATAATTTTACTATTTTTGTTCGCGCAGTCGCATTAACGCTGTTACGGACGATAATATTACGGTAATATTACTGCTGGTTGGAATGAACCTTATATATACTATATATACTATATTCTCCTAAAAATTATGTCATTAATTTTAATTCAAGCAGTCTTAATACTTATATAAATATTCAGCCTTTCTCAAAAAAACATGTAATGAATGCTATAAAAAAGCTTTCAAATAAAAACACATCTGGACACGACTTTTCTAGTCAGGGATTGTGAAGTTATTTTTTGTAAACCACTTACTTTCATTTTCAACAATATAATTAAAACCTGTATACGTATAATTATAATTTTGGCTAGTTTCCATACATCAGGAAACCTATAGGTTTCCTGATGTATGGAAACTAGCCAAAATTTGTCCAATCTTTTAGTCTGGTGACAAAAGTATTGTAACAAATTACCGTCCTATTTCTATTTTATGCAACTTTGCAAAGGTATTCGAGATGTGTGTTTATACAACTTTATTCAACCAAGCCAAGATTCTTATTTCTCCAATGCAGCATGGATTCATGACAAAGCGTTCAACTGTCACTAACTTAGCCACTTTTAGTCAATACATAGCTGAAAACTTAGATCGTAAAGAACAAGTTGGCGTTGTATATACAGACTTCTCGAAGGCCTTTGTGTGAACCTTTAGTTACTTTAGTTACTCTGTTTGCCTGTTACCTATACAATAGAGAGCAATTTGTCTCATACAATGGACACAGATCAATTAAGTATACTGCTACATCTGGAGTACCTCAAGGTTCAAACTTGGGTCCACTTTTATTTAACCTTTTTATAAATGATCTTCCAGAGTTACTTAATTGTGAATGCCTATTGTTTGCCGATGATCTAAATAATTTTTATCCAGTTAAATCAATTAAGGACTGTAATTTTTTACAGGAACAATTAAATATACTGGAAAACTGGTTCATAACTAACAAACTAAGCCTGAATATTAGTAAATGTATAGTGGGTACATTTACATTAAAGTTAAGTCCTTTAGTCTTTAATTATTCAATGGGTAATTGCAGTCTTTTCAGATGTTGTTCTGTTAAGGATCTGGGTGTAACATTTGACAGCATACTGTCATTTGCAGAGCACATTAATATAAATAGTGATTCAGCAATGAAAATATTAGGCTTTATAATGAGAAACTGTGGTAAATTTACCAAGTTAAATACCCTTAAAGTTTTATACGCTACTTACTTAGTAAGTACAAAGCTGGAGTATGACTCCTTGATTTGGTATCCTTGCTATAATAATCATATTAATGTAGTTAAAAGGGTACAACGAAGATTTTTAAAATATATCACATTTGAGGTTGATGGCGTCTATCCAATAAGAGGATCAGAACCACTAGTTTTGACGAGGAGATTTGAAATGCCAATGCTTTCAAGCAGAAGATTTACTCCAGCTTTACTGTCTAAATTAAATTTATTTGTACCCAGAGTAAACTCGCGTCAAACTCTTACATTCTATCCTGGTTTAGCAAGGACCAACATACTTAAAAAAATCTCCGATACATACAATGTGCTTAAACTTTAATAATGTTAGCTTGGATTGTGATTTATTCTTTTGTAAGTTTAGCGATCTTTTGGCAATATGTAAGATATTTCTACAATTATAGTGAATTATTTTTAAGATTAACAAATTATATAATTTATTTATTTATCATATAATTATATAACATAATCAACTTTTGTTTTAAAACACAGTTAGGTTTATTTTTAGTTGTTAGTTGTAATAGGATTAATTTCTGTTGGGCAAATAAAGATTATTATTATTATTATTTTAGTTTAAGGTTCAAGCTATGCAGATTTAGTTTGTTCAAAATTTAATCATTAAGAAGTAAAACTTAAAAACAAAAAAAGGAAAACATGTTTCAATGACACTATTTTAAGAGATCCTTACCAGGGTCCATCATATTAAATTTGTATTAAATTATATCGAATTATATTCAGTACTTTAAAAGTTATTCAAGGGAAACCAATTAGCAGGGGAGTCCTTTCGGGGCCCATGTCTCCGTAAGGAGGGCCAGTAGGAAAAAAATTTATAGGAACGTGTCATCTTATTTTTTCTATTTGTTCTATCTGAATCCGAGATATTTTCCACATTTTCCAGGACACCCTGTACATAAAAACAATTTTTGATAAAAAAATGATAGTGAAAAAACATTGGACGTCCTCAGAAGTCGTTTGATAGCAGCAGTGATAGATCCCGTAAAAGAAAATTAAAAAACTTGTTGGAAACTAATACTGTTAGTGAAATTTCCCTTGCAGCTGAAATAAGTGTACGATCTGACAAGTTAATCTCCAACATATCCAAAGAGAGCTACAAAAATAAAAAGGCGTACCTGTAGTAACAAAGTGCCGATAAAAATGACAAGTAATGAAGCATTAGCCTTTTTTATGGACAAAAAATTCACAAAGGATTAACACATCTCAATGCGTCAGATAAGTAAAGCTCAAAATGCCGATATTTCCCCCAATTATCACATACTATCGCTAACAAAAAAAACTCATACAGCATAAAAATCTAGTGTTCCTGATTTTCTATCATTTCGTTGGAGTAATTATGGCTTTTAACATGATACGTCACATTTGAATGGTCTAAAATTAATTACAAAGTTAGGTTGAAGTTTGAAAGAAAAATAATATTTCGTCATCACTCTGTTTTTGTCAATTACTGCCCGCAAACGGCAAAGCATGGAAGTCGTAGTCTTGCTTTATCTCGTTCCAAATGGCTTCAATGGCTTGCCAAAATTCGTCTGCATTGTTTGGTTGAAAATGTTGTTAAAAAAAGTCATAATGGATGTGACAAAGCTCGATGTCAGCTTGACATTGACGGAAAAGTTTTATTCACACAGCCACAATATAGCTGTATGAGTTTTTTTTGTTAGCGATAGTACTTCTTGAGGCAAAAAAACAAAGCTATTCTGATAAAGTCTCAAATTGAAACACTTTTGACAGCTGTAATAAAAGTAAAAGACCGTGTTGTCAAATTAAGCGTCTCAAACTGTAATGAATGTGGAGCAACACCTTCCCAAATGAACAATCTTGGCCTCATTCGTAAAAGAAAAGTTATTGAAACCGCAATAACCCTGGGTTTATCTAGCCTTAAATATCATACAGATTGGATATAAAATCGTGGCAAATACGAAAAGAGAATAAACTTCAAACTGATAACCGAAAAAAAAGCAACAGGTTACGCAAAGAAATGGGACTCTTGGTCTACATACATAAACTTGGATTTGGAACCAGTAATGACGGCAATAGCGCGCGAAGGTTTTTTGAAAATTCAGTTTTGTCATCAAAAACAATTAAAAGGAGCTCCTTGGTACATAATCGAAGTTTAAAAATTTGAAAAATTCTATTGTACGTCCAGAAATACAACTGGTATAATATGCCACAAAGTGTCCATAAACTGCTTGTTCAGTTAATAAGGGAAGCAGTACTTCCAGTTGGAATTAGGGTTGCCAACTGACCGGGACTGGTCGTGATATCCCGGGACACGGGATAATCCCATAATTAAAATAATTTTGATTGATTTTTAACAATGACTAATATTTTACTCTTAACAACGAACGTTAGGCATAATTTATTTTTCGGTTCAATTCATGGTTGTGCATCTTTACTGTACAAAAGGTTGTCCGCTGGGAAGTTTTGACTACACTCGCCAGAGGCGCTAATGTCGCCAAAGTTGTTTTTGTCACCGAGACTACCGTTGTCTTAATGACAGTTTTTATAATAATTATAATTAGACATGAGCTTTTCAAAAATAACTTCATTTTGTAAACTTTTAAGTGTGTGTTAAATTTGTGTCCTTATAACCTTTTAAGTTTATATTGTGTAACATATTAATTATTATGGTTTATTCATGTTGTGAACGAGTGCAAAAGCAGGGGAGATAGGGTAAAAATGCATCGATTTTCCAAAAACGATGAGGTATGTCTAGTTTTTTTATATTATTTTTAATCTTATGTAAGGATACCTATATCTAGGCTTTATATATAATTTTGAAAAATTATGTTAGAAAATTATAACCATTCTTTAAAATGCATTTTTGTGATAATATTTCAACTATGGTACAAAATATGGTTATAATATTTTATAGAATATTCTCAAAAAAAAATCATTTTAAACTTTAAAAATTTTCATAAAAGGGTTAAAATCACCCGCGGGGTGTAATTTGAAAATGTAAATTTGCCTCTAAGCAGTAAGTCTTGAAATTTGTATAGTTTTTAATTTTTATAAATATATTTTACCTTATAAATTAATTAGATTAGGAATGAAATAATTAGATAAACTTATTTGCCTCTATTAGATACGTTTATAGTTAATTGACTGATGTAGAGTAATTTTAAGTTGTGTTTTGAACATTTGCGTCTAAGTATATGTATTTAACTTTGGAAAATAAAATAATAATTACAAAAATGTAGTTTTATTATTCCTCTTTTAACTTTCACTAGAAAAATATTAAAATTATTTATATATTGGAGATAACAAAATAATACAATTCAGCCACCAATAATTTGAATATCTCTTTTTGACTACACCCGCTAGATGGCGCAGTAGTCACGGAACAAAACTTTAATACTAAGTTGCCTATCTAACTAAACCCCCCGCCCACCCAACTTATCCCTTATCTATGGTTCAATTGACGACTGTCAACTTCTTAATGTAGGTAGAGTATGTACAGAGTTGCAACGTTGCACTCAAGATACAAGATACTGTATGCATACAACTTGCACTTAGTTGCACTTATTAGAATTTTTGTCGGTTGGCAGGCGTCTTGGTCATAATCCCTGTTCCACATGAAAATGGTGTTTATGCACGATGACATTATAATATGACAATTATAACAAAAATTCTTTGACGTAAACGTCTTTTTATAGCCCGCGGGCGTTATTATGACCCAGCGGGCTATAATGAAACGTCAAAAATTAAAAACATTAGGCGCAAAACTATGAGCTTATTTTATTTTAAATTTATATTAACAATAGAGTTATTACAATTAGTCATGTTTATGTTGCTTCCTCAATTTCATTCATCTTTAAACTTTAAAACTGACTAATGTCAATAATATTTATGCACGATGACATTATAATATGACAATTATAACAAAAATTCTTTGACGTAAACGTCTTTAAAAACAATAATATATTAAAAATAATAATACACTAATCGTGCATAAAGTTTTGTATGCATTGCTGGCATAACTGGTTTTTATGGTCCTACGGCGCTTTTCTAGCCCTCGCGCTAACGCGCTCGGGCTCGAAATAGCGCCTCGGGCCATAAAAACCTTTTTATGCCCTTAATACATAAATAACTATTATAGAAAATGATGAAGATTCATTTTATTTATGTATTATGTATTTCTTTTAAAATGTCATGTTTATGCTTCAAAAGGCTTCGTTGCAATTAGAAAATAATAAGATAACTGCCTTAGAATTAGATGGCATTCTAAATACGGTGAAGGAAAACATAGGCCAGAGATTAACTGATAATTTTTATGGCAGTGTGGCTGCTCAAATTTTGAAACGACTAAATGCAAATAAAAAGATTGAGTTTGAAAAGTGTGCAACAAAGTTGTATGTATGGAAGTTTCTTCAAACAATTTTATGCATTAAACATCAGAAAATAATTTTCTTGGGAAAAGATTTTAAATTTTGAAGGACTGTTTGAGTCTATCAGCTTAGTTATGGTTATAATACCTGTTGTCTTAAAACACTTTAACAATGGATATTCAATCTATAAACATATTCAAAACTATTAACTACAGTTATTTAAGAAATATCATTATTACTGTTAAACAGTTTAATTATTATCACCAAGTTATTTTGTGCTACCAGTGAAGCAGTTTAATGATGGCTATTATGTCATTTAAAGATTAACTAGTATAATACAACTCTCTTAGAGCTGTAATAATAATTGTGTACTTACTGTAATAAAGCAATTTCATAACCTTTTTTATTTATTTTTAAGCAATCCCCCTTAAAAAATAATAAATAATAATTAAAAAAAAAAATAATAATCTTAATAAAATATAATAGTAAAACACTGTATGAGATCAAAAATGTTTATTAAAATAAATAAGAAATTCATGTTTTTAAAAACATAAAAATAATATTTAACAACACAACAAAATTAAGTTAATATTTTTATACTGTTACCTACATGCCACAGAATTGATACGTAGTACGTACTGTATATGCATTTTTTTAAGTTATCAATTCTGTGACATGTATGCATAAAAGGAACACAATGTGTTAACATCTCTAATAAAAAACTAATACAAAAATCACATATCATTTCTCTTACAACATTAAGCCTAAAATTCCCTTACCATGTAGGGGAAGCAGGGGTAATGGCGCTCACCGGGTAATGCCGCTCACCCCAGTTACTTGATATATACGGTGCATAGAAACACGGCCGATGGCTAAGTCGTAAGGGGTATGACGCCTAAGTGGGCAAGCTACATAACATCAGTCCACTTGCACAGCCGAGAAAGTGAGGTGAGTTTATTTGTTTGTGGCGGCTGTCATCTAATTTTTAGCCAAACTATTTTATCGGCAAGTCAAGATTTTTAGCACTTAATAGTATCCAAGGAAATTATCAGTCAGATAAACTTAACAAGAGGTGAATAAACCGGCCCTAAGACTGTTTTAGTTATTTAACCCTTTCAATACGACTTTTCGGAAATTAATTTAAAACTTTTTTATTAGTGTTAAAACTATATTTAGGTTAAAAATAGTTAATTGACTGAATAACAGATTTTTAACTTTGGTGGTATTTGAAAAAAAGGCCTGGGACAGATTTATCCCTGCAGTAATATGCCCTGGGATATATTTATCCCCACACTAAAGAAATTCTACTATTTTTGAAAATGTTTATTATCAAAAAACACTGATGGGATAAAACTATCCCCTGTCATATTACTGCAGGGATATTTTTGTCCCAACGTTTATTTTGAGGAATGAGTTGTGACGTACAATGCACATAAAGTATCACAAAAATTCAAGCAAAATTTACACAAAAACTGCACAAAATAGGTTATGTGACTGGTCTTTTTCAATTTAGAGCTTGCAATGGCCGAAAAACAGCTGGTTATTGTTCACGTGACGTTAAATAAATTAAGTTTTTATTACTGATATCCCAAGTCAAGACATAGAAATACTAAATTGTCCCGACCCTGTTTTATTTAAACTCACTTAATTAAGTAGAGACATTTTTTAATTTTCTTTGGGACGTATATATCCCCGCAGTATTGAAAGGGTTAAGGTTGATCTCTTTAGTATTTGTTAATTAAAATGGATATCTTAGATTTAAGCGTCATTACCCCTTTGCCTGAGCGGTATTACCCATTACCCAGGGGCAATGACGCTCAATCCTGTTTTTTTTTTAAGTTTTCCTACTATTTGTAAGTGAAATATAATTACTTTCTGTATTAAAATCTTGATTACCAAAGAGTTAAACTGTTGTTATTTGTTCGTACATTTAAAATAATCTAACGTTTTTTAAAAATACCGAGTTTTTTTCTTAACTGAGCGCCATTCCCCCTGCTTCCCCTACGTCATTGATTATAATTATTAAAATATGCATTTAACCAATTTTTTTTAAAAAGCACTGAATTTTGTCCATTTCGATTGCACTCATAGAATAAGAATATTGCACTATAAAAAGTATCTATATGGCATTTATCACCATGTATGCATGTATACATCGACTTACGCTCTTACGTTGCGTCGTCAAAAGTACCGCGAAACCAACGCGAGCGGAAGATGAATTGAATCGATTATTGCCGAAAATGATCGTTCTTAAAATATTTTAATAATAGTAATTAAAGTCTAATCATTAATCATTAATATTTGCATATAAACGGTTTAATAATGGTAATAATAAAAATAGTAATAAAACAATTTAATAACCATATTTAATCAATGTAATTGTCCTAATAATCCTTTAATTGGTTTAGGTATTTAACCACAATAACCACAATAAAAACGTTTTAAGAATCCGTGTTTAACTATGACAGTGATAACATTGTTATAATAGTATATAAATGTATTATTGTTACAATCATAGATATGTATTATTATCACAATTAAACAAGTATTTGTTAAAGTGTTTTGTTAGCTCATTTCTTTCAGTGTTGTTATTTTGATCCGTTGTTTTTGATGTTTTTTTTAAAAAAATTTATTGACTTAATGTATACAAGATTATGCCATTATAATAATATATTGTCGTAAAGTTCATAGTTGGCAACCCTAGTCGAAATAAAAACTATACAAATTTTATAACCCGGTTGTAAGCAGTATTCGTGATAAACGAAAAAACATTTTTCATTATTGAGACTACTTCAAGAACCAAGACAAGATGAAGAAGATGATGACAATTATAATGACAAAAACTAAAACATTAAAAACCATTATTGTAATATATTGTAATAATAATGTAATAATATATTTTTTATTCATCACAGAGTTTTTTTAAACTATAAAAATAATATTTATGGTACTACTTAGTGTGTTATGTTGAAAATAAGTCACGCGAGAAAGATTTATACCACGAGGCCGTCAGGCCGAATGGTATAAATTCTCAAGTGACTTAGGAAACAACACACGAGTGGCATACAATGTTTTATCCAACAAGTGGAAGAAATCGTTTTTTATGAGATAATAATTAATAGGCTTTGTGATCAAATCAAAGCTACTTGCATCTCTGTACCCTATAAATGTCAGAATGACAGTGACTTTTTTACATTTTGGTCAAAGTAGGTTGTTTGTTTGGTTGCCACGGGCATGATACATTGTTAGCAAATGTTTAAATAAATTTTGCTTTAAAGCTCGTCATGCATTTTGCTTTAAAGCTCGTCATGCAATTTTATGTGTGTATAGCAATGTCGCTATACATTTTAAATTTTTACTTTTAATTGTATTAAATGGACTTTAAAAGCGTTTATATAAAAATTACAATAAATACAAGGCTTTAAACTTTGAACATTTTATTTGCCTTTGTATATTTTGTTAATTACATGTTGTTGCTGTTTTAAGACTTTCCCCTCCTGAACCACCGCATGAACACTCTTCTTTTTCTTCTTCATCTAGAGATTCTCCACAGTCCATTGTATCTTCACTGCATTTGGCATCATCGTTGCAATCCTGTTTTTGGCCACAATCATCATCATCATCATCATCATCGTCATCTTGATTGCAGGAATCAGATTTTTCGCAAGAATCAGATTCCAACTTGCACTCGCTTTTGACGTTCTTTTTGCTAGTTTTTTTTGGACTTTTTTTACTCTTCTTGCAGGTGGCGGTACCTTTAGACACCGCCTTGCGTTTCTTCGACCTGCCTTTGTTCGTTTGGGCGCTCTTATCAGGGCAATCGCCGGTATCGTTACAGGTTATTAGGATTTTGATCGGATCGCCTTTGCCGCATTTTGCCACCTCAAACGCTTTGACAGCGTCTTCCAGTTTAATTCTGTGCGAGACCAGCTCCTTGACTTTTACTTTACCCGACCTGACCAACTCGATGGCTTGCGGGTAGCAGTTTCTGTAGCGAAAGATGCCCCTGATGTCCACCTCTCCGATCAGGCAGCTTGACATTGGTAGATTCATTTCGAAGTCGCCCAAACCTATCAGGCAGACGCTACCCGCGGCTTTGGTCACTTTCAGGGCCACTCGGACGCATTGTTCAGCCCCGGCGGCTTCTATGCAGACGTTCGGTTGCTCGCCCAACATGCACGTTATTTTCTTGGCGAACACGTCTTCGCAGAGCTTGGGTGTGACGTGGATTAAAAAGTCGGCCCCCAGGCATTTGGCTTTTTGCAGTCTGTAGGGTTTCTTATCGCTTATAATTACCTTCTTGGCGCCTCTAGCTTTGGCCGTCATAAGACAACATAGTCCTATGGGACCGGAGCCGAATATGCAAACCACCGAACCTGTGGTTATTTTCGATTTGTTGCAAGCGTGGACAGCGCAAGATAAAGGTTCTATGAGGGCGCCATCTTCAAAATCCAAACACTTGGGTAATACGTGGCAAAAATCTTCAGCATGGCAATAAAATTTTCTTAAGTTGCCATCCACAGGGGGTGTCGCGCAGAATTTAACATCCGGGCAAAGATTGTACAACCCTTTCTTACAATACTCGCACTTTCTACAAGTAACTTGAGGTTCTATAGCAACTCTATCGCCGCATTTTAAACTCTTTACACACTTTCCCACTTCCGTAACAGTACCGCAACCTTCGTGTCCCATAACCATGGGTTTTTTCAGCTCGAACGGCCCAACTTTACCATCGACATAATAATGAACGTCTGAACCGCAAATACCGACGACTTCCATCTTCAACAAAACCTCGTCTTCTTTCGGTTTCGGCATGCATTTCGGTTCGACTTTTAAGCAGCCTTTCTTGTACAGAGTCGCAGTCAAGTTTGGTGTTTTCGACATTTTTGCTGTGTTTTGTTCATGCAATGTTCAAAGTTTAGTTTTTTATGAATTTGTGAAATGAATGGGTAATTTTGAGATGTTTCAAGTTATTTTAGGGTTTCATATTATTGATATGACGTTTTTAGAGTTGTCATTTTTAGGGGACTGGTATTTATAGAGGGTGAAAACTTTTTAAGTTTTCTCCACAATGTGAATTGTGGTTTTCGGTCGTCGGAAATTTTGTATGAAAATGCAGAATTACAGATGAGCTTCTGAATTTTTCTCTTTAATTTTTTTATGAACAATTACTTTTTCAAGCATTTTATTTTTTCAAAATTAATTTTCTCCCAAATTATTTGACGAAACTTTATGAAATTTTCTAAGTAAGGGGACATCCATTAATAACGTCAGATAAAAATGGGGAAGGGGTCTAGCAAAATCTTACCAAATCTCATTTTAAGAGAGGGAGGGTCATTGATAATATCAGCAAATCTCATTTTAAGGGATCTTTGAAAATCTCACGTCAACTTTTGAGTTTAAAGAATATGTATATATGTTACCAATTGCGTTCATATTTTCGTAAACTACCTGTATCAAAGAACTTTTTTGAATTTGAAAGTTTGAAAGAATAAATTAACGCCTCTCTCGTCTTAAACGGCCAAGAACCCTATACCATGTAAAATTATAGGCTTTTAAAACCTCATGCCAATTTTTCAGACCATCCCGTAAATAATTTTTAACTAAATCTGTCCTTATTTGTTTTAAACGCCTCCAAGTCTTTTTTTTCTTTTTCTCCATTGTAAATTTAACAAAAAATGTTAGCTTAGGAATTTTCCTTGATTTATCAAAAGCATAGATCACAATCTGCTATTACAAAAGTTACATATTTATGGAGTAAGAGCCTCTTACTAAGAGGACAAGCATTACAGTGGTTGTCGTGCTACCTCTCAAATCCTAGTCAAAAAGTAACTATTCAGAAATCAAATTTTGTCAAACATCCAAACCATTAATGTTGGAATTCCTTAAGGAAGCATTTTGAATCCAATATTATTTGTAATATTTATTAACCTTGACAAGACAGTAAATTCGGGCCCATGTAGGTAGTCTGATCAACTATGCTGATGATTCAAATCTGTTAATTAAAGCAACAACAATAAAATAACTAATTTCATTGGGATCAAAAAATTAATTAATTAATAAATAAAAATAAAACTGTCTCATTTCTACAACCAAACTTAATGAAGAGTCCAGGTAAAATTAGCATACATGGCAAACATATTCAGGTATCAATAAATACAAAATTTCTTGGAATAACTAGAGATGCAACCTTTCACTTTGTGATGAAGTACTGCGTTATATTTTGAGGACAAGCTCATAAGTTAGAAAGCAAAAAACAAATTTTAATACAATTTTAAGTTTACCATATGCTTCGAGCTGTAGCCTTTTAAGCTTAATATTATTACCTTATCTACATTTATAAAGTTCTTTTATTTTTTAAATTAAACAACATATTGTTCTTAGAGTCAAATTCTAAGTCTCTAAAAAGTAATGATTTCCTGAATCCGAGGCATGGGCTTGCTAATTTTTATAAAGGCTGCTTGCTATTTTTGGCTAGTTTTCTTCAACCACTTGCCTCAAAAGATTAAAGTTTCATTAAATTCAAAATCTTTTAAAAAACTTTATAATTACATTCTAAAAAAAGCCGATTCTATGAATGAGTTCCTAATTTAAAAAGTTTTTGGAATATTTAAGTATTTTATTTATACAATTTTATTTATAAATACAACTTTTTATTTGTACAATATTTTTATTAAGTTATACAAATTGTTCTTTTTAATTAATGAATAAGTCTTACCTCATTGTTTATGTTTGTGTATGTCTTATATTTTAAAAATTAGGTACTTTAATTGTAGGTACACTAAAATTTTCTATATTTTTTTCTATTATTATTGTTAATATTATTATTATTAATATTATTATTATTATTACTACTGCAGTGACAAAAGTCACGTAGGTAGAAATTGCAAAGACCGTTTTATTTCTCCATCATCCTACTTATTAACATTAAAACTTAAATTAGATTTTATATTATTTCGCGACTACGCGTAGCTACGTGACAACCCTCACTCGTTGAATAAGTCTACGAACTCATCAAATGAACCAGTTAAGTATAAAATAATTATAATTAAGTAAGTGCGTCATGGATTTATAAACAACATTGTGGGGTTTTCTTTTTTATCTGCAGTTGTATTCACAAGGTAGGTATATTTAAAATTTGTTTGGACAACTTTTTTAAGAAAGCGCGACTCTGGTTTGAGGAAAAAAATTGTGATACAGGATGTCCTGAACTCTCCCAGAGAAAAAGGGACCCAGCTAGCAAGGTTAGGACGACATTTTAAGGTCACCTTTCGTCAGCGACGTCACATGACCAATAAAAGACGGGTTTATGACGTTTTTATGTTGCGTCTTTCTGACGTTTTCAATAGGTGATTTTATATTTTTTATAATAAATATATAATAATACGTATACTATAGTAGGTAGGTATTTTTGAACACCCTGTAGATAAAATCCCAATTTTTTTGTAGATCAAAACTTATTTTTTTATCAGAAAAAATAAAAAAAAATCCCTATCATCGATGACACGCAAATCCGTCTATGAACAAATAATTATCCTACAGGACAATAACGAAATACTATTTTAAACAAAATATTTTTTAATTCTAAATTTAGTTTTACAATTTCATTGCTGTCAATACCTATATAGGTATTTATATTATTCCGAATAAAAAAAACAGACAAAAATTCGTGGAACTTGTGAAGTGTCGATACATGGCGGGAAGTAAAGAACGCCGTTCTCGATACCACCAATCACAGACTGTGATTCAGTCAGCTGACTACTGTGAGATCAGCTGACTTTAGTGGCAGGCTGCGATTGCTTGATCATTTGTAACTGTCCATGTTTTGCAACGGTGCACTACCGCGGTGGCGTTTATTCTGTTATTCGGTTAAATTAAGTTACTTAATAACTGTTGTGAAAAACTACAATTAAGTGCAGTAACTGCGGATCAATAGGTAGGTTTTACATAATTTTTAAATCATTCTTAATTTATTTACCTATACCTATAGATACTAGGTGTTTAAAAGATGTACGCCGTAGTTGAGTTTGCACACGACGGTGACGGGGGAATTTCCGCTATCAATACAAAGTGGCTAACTCCTCGCAAAAAAGAAGTTTACTGGCCACCTTATAAACAACAGTGCAAATACGACAAGGCGCTTTATCACGCATGATAGCTCGAGCTATACATATATAACATTATAATGTTCGATTTATGGGATAGGTCTACTCTATTAAGTTTATTTATTTATTTATTTATATTTTATAATATATGACATTTATAATATATTTCCTTGTTTTATTTATTACAATAAATGACAAATCTTGTACGTCTTTAAGACGTCAGTACTTACGTCATATAGACGTCTTCAAATTACGTTATTTGTACGTCCTAATATGACGTCAACGGTCTGTGACATTTGCCCGTTTCAAAGACGTGATTTTGACGTGATGTTAAGGGTGAATATGACGTAACTTGTGACCAAAAAATGCCGTGATTATGACGTCACCATGTTTGCTGGGGAACGTGCCAAAAGTTATAAGAAACACATAGGTACTTGAAAAATTAAAATTATCTATGGCTATTATTATGGCCATGGCCATAAAGAATTTTTTAATTGCTAGAATACTGATTGTTGATATAATATGTAATATTATTATTATTATTGCGTGAATTTAAGAATTGTCAACAATTCATTTAAAGCACAGATTATACATCATTTTTAAATCAATAGTTATACCTATAAACTATAGTTTTTTCACAAAAGGGGGGAGCAGAAGTCTTACTCGACAAATTTTGTTCATTTGCACAGCTAAATCGCGCACATTATTTGTGTTTTACGTTGGAAGGAAAAAATTAAAAAAAACTTTTTAGTACTCTATTTCGATTGATTATTCCTTATATCATTGATTAAGAAACTTACTTTACGTTAGTGTGTGTATTTTATCTAAGGGATCATGGTGAATTATTGTGTTTTTAATTGTAAATAAAATTCAAGAACTAAATCGTTGCATTTTCATGTTTTGCCAAAGGATCCAATTCGGTAAGTATATTTGCACTGAAAAAAAACAATGGTTATCTTAATCAAATATATAGTAACTTTTACTAAATATTCTGATTAGTATAGGCACAGCCATATTTACTGTTATGTTAACCATGTTTATATTGTAACAGTTCTATTGTCACTTTAACTATATTTTTGTTGTTGCACAAAACAATAATTTATTTAGTTATAATAATCATATGCAAATACCTTATAACCCTCTATATGGTTAAATATACTATACGTATGATATGTATAAACTTTCTGTATAGTAAAAACTACAACGACATATTGTTAATAATGTGTGACATTATATTGTTATTGTTACCAGATAATCTTATAATTTTAACCATCTAGTGTAGTACTAACAGTTTAGCCGTAAATGATGGTTGTAATAGCCTAATCAAATATCTAACTTTACTAAATTTTTATAACAAAATGATTAGAGTACATATAACAAAACTAATTTTACGTATATTGTTATTACAACCATAAGTAATAATTAAATGAACAATATTTTGCATAACAAATCTATATTGTTAGGGATTACAATATATTTTCTTAGAGTGTGTTGGTGCAGAATTAAGCTAAGAACCCACTTGGCCCACGCCACGCTACGCCATGCTACTCGACGTCGACTGACGTGGGCTCACGTTTTCGAGTCACCGTACACACTAGTAATACGCTACGCCACGTCTAATGACAAACAAATAAAATAAAATTGCTTTATGAAATTATGAAATAATAATAAAAGTGCTTTATATACTTATTAGTATTAGTATTGTTCGTTTGGTAAAGAAAATGGAGTGTGCAAGTAGTTCTTCATTTGATGAATGGGAATGTGAAGTAGAGGACTGTGCTGTTGCTATTATTATAAATAAAAAACAAAATTTCTTTAATGTTGATTGTACAGGAACTCATATGAACGCACTTTTTCAATAATTTGTTCATCCATGTTTGAAAACTGTTTACAGAACATGCGCACTCCGTGTGTAGCTGCATGGAGGGGGACAACACGCGTCCACACGTCTCTTCAAAATTCAAAACAATTTGATTTTCGAAACGTCGCTCGACGTCAGGTGGCATGGTGTAGGGTGGTATGGGACAAGTGAGTACGTATTGCATTGAAACCTGTGTTAAATTTCTGCATAACAAAACGTCGCGTACCGTAGCGTAGCGTAGGGTGGCGTGGCGTAGGCCAAATGGGTTTCCAGCATTAACTAATGATAACTTTACCTAATATAATTTATATTTAAGTTTGAAAATTTTTAAGAAATTAGTAAAAATTAATTTTTGCACAAACATAACCTTAAAATCAACCATTTTTATATTTGAGTTCTCTAAAAAACGCCGACTACTGCATTTTAAACAACAAAATATATCTATGAAATCATGGCAACATAATATTATATTTTACCGTTGAGTGGAGGCTTTCTTAATCAACGCTTTTAATAATGCTAAATGCTGTTTAAATTTAGACGACTTATTTGTTTGACGTTTTTTAATGAATTCACGTTAATCACTACTAAAATGCGTATTTATTGTATCCAGTAGGTACAATTTATATTTACAGAGACTGTATGCAACAAATCGAGCCATAGTTTTTTTTCGATATTTTTTAACATTTTCCGGCTTTATTCTTAAAAACACTCATCAAGTTTTTTAAGCGCCATTTTAGTTACGAGTTTTATTAAGCACGAGCGAAGCTTACAAGCGAGTGTTTAATAAAAACAAGTGTTTATAAAACGAGTTGCATACTATACTTTATCTACGACGAACACAAAGAGGAATTTAAAGCCAATTTTATTTGTTAAACATTTAACATCTGTCAAATGACACGGAATTAACCTCACTTTTATCTTATTTATAATAAAGTCAACTTCAGCCCGTGACTAAAATGCCCAAAAGCCACTATTGCTAACTTCAGCCCGTGACTTAAACGCCATAAAGTCGTAGCTCGTCAATGTAGGAGTAGATGAACACCGGTTGTAGAAAAAATCCTGTTAAGATATTAAGAGCCGAATTACTTATTCGGCTCTTAATATACAAATAGACTGTTGTCAATTTTTGTTCCTGTCATTATTTATCATTTTAAGTTATGTTTTCCCCCTCTGATTATGCCGAAATGATGATTATTCATGGAGAGTATGGGCGCTTTCCCGATTGTCCCCTGGACTGTAAAGTTGTTCTGCGTTGTAACCACCCTGGTTACTTTTTGATGCAATAAAGCGCGATCCATTAAAATTGAAGTAATTAAAATGCAACGTTGCCAAAATCGCTCGTCAATATTTAAAAATATATATTATTTTCAAATATGACTTATTATTAGTTATTTTTGACTCATTCATTTTAAGAGAGTATACTCTCTTTGAATTAGTCAAAAATAACTAATTATAAGTCATATTTGACTAATTGTCATAGCGAAAAAGCAGTCACTAATAATTAGTCAAATTCTATTGAATGAAATAGTTAAATTTAAATTTAAAAAAAGTTTTGACCCAGACTGGGATTGAACTCAGGTCTGTCACTTGTCAAGCTTGTCAAGCTGTTGTCATAACCCATGTGGCTGTCAGCCGCTCTTATAAAAATCAATTTTATTTGTTAATAAATATTGTTCATAATATTTTAAAGTTGAATATATTATTTGTGTTGCTGGTTTTGAGCTAAACTTTTTGCATCTTTATTTGTTTTTATGGGTCATTTAACCATGGAGCTTAAGTAGGTATATGCATTTAATTCAAATAATATTTAATTCAAATAATACTTTGTTGTTGGCCGCAAACGATTAAAGATCTTTAATTTTTAATTTCGAAATTAGTTACTTTTAACTCTCAGAAATAGTCAAAGATGGTGACTAATCTTAAATTAGTCAAACTATTTCCGTAGTAAAAAATAACTATTTAAAAGTGAAAACGACTATTTTATTAGTAAACAATTCTGGTACTAATTCAAATAGTAGAATTTTGACTATTTCATTTTTAGAGAGTATTGAATTAATTATGTTTGTTGAATAATTTCATTTTTTCGATTAAAAAAAATCATATGTAGCTATCTAGTGCTTAACCCTTACACGCCCTTACATAAATCATAACATTTTAGAATTAAAAAAAAAATATGTTAATTCTCTTAAACTTTAACTAAATTTCGAGTCTCTGGCACTTACAGTTTAGTACTCCCAACATTTTAGTAAAATAAATGGGTGAAAAAGAAAACAAAATTTATATATATATATATATATATATATATATATATATATATATATATAAAAACGTTTATAACGTTTTTAACGTTAATAACGTTTTCTATTTACGGTAATGCTGAAAACATGTTTGTACCAATAAAAATTAACTATGGTTTGTGCATACGACCACTCATCTTTTTCTAATTGGTAAAAAAATGTTTAGCTGTGATTGACAAGGTCATAACAGATTGGAAAACAAATTGGTAAGAAAGCTTATTAAAAATATCGATCTTATTTGTGCAAAAATTAATTAATTAATTAAAAATCTCAGATTTATAACAAAAGGGACAAAATACAAAAAAAATACAATTTATGCATTGCATATATGACGTTTATGTATATCTATAAGTAATACGTTCTATTATAATATGTATTAGCAGCTATTGGAGATAACTGCTATTTTTATAAATGCATCTTTTTCTAACCTTTTTGCGAATTTTTGGATTGTTGAATTTTAATTAAAATGGTAGATGGAACTTGAAGGTACTTCTTGATTATTGCCTAGGGGCTCATCGGTAATCCGTTCCCACCCGTTTTTAACGCGGAGCACGTTGTTGCGCACCGGCATTTTTTCTACCGTTCCTTTCTTAATTTTTTTATTACGACTCGACATGGAAGGACTTTAAAGGGATTCAAGGACTTCGCAGAATTTCTGGGGGTCAATACAAATTATATGTAAATAGTAAATATACCTACCTATGTACATATGTAGATATCTAATAAAAGTATGTTTTTTATTTTTTGTTAATATTTTAGCCTGTTATAGCCGGTTAAAGAAAAAGGACCCTCACTCTTTTCCTACCCATAGATCAGGGATAGCTTAAAAAATAAACAAAAGCAGCGGCGGCTCGTCAGAGGAGGCGGAAAAAGCTTAGCCTCCTTAAAATTTTTAATCGTAATACCAAAATAATTTTGTTCAATTAGTTCGTGTTTTTGCGATATTCTACAAATAACGGTTTCTTTCATATGCAAACATTAGAATTCGTATAAATATTTTTTAAATTAAATACTATGTGCAAAGATCATTGGGTTCTAAGCTAAAAATTGTTCGTGTAGCAGCTCATCAAACTTTGGCTAAAAAAATTTTCTACATTAAACATGTATTTGATTTAAATATAAGTATATTAAGAAAATGATATCAGGAGGTTATTTTCTCCCAGTTTACATTTATAGTTAATTTTTAGTGCCCCAGTAGAAAGAATAAATAATTTATATTTTTATTAAAAAAGAGATACGAAGCTCCATTATCTCCGTTGAATAATAAGAAGACTTGAAAGTTTTATAAAAAACACATTTTGATAGTATTTATTGTGTTTCGTTATAAAAAAATTATATTAAATCGTTTACAGTAGTAAGGCTTTACCTATATTGCAAAAAAATATTAACACAAATGGATATTTTGTGAAATAACATTTTGTTATAAAATTCGTTTTATATATGTACTGTTAAGCTCTCATTGTAGAACATCCTGTATAAATTTATTAAGCATCTTCCCTGAATCAATTGACCTATTTTTGCAATTCATCACAAAAATGTCATACGATTAAAAAAATTCCCATACTTATGATGATTAATAAACATCATACGTTTCTTAAAAATAAGAGATATATGTATATATTACTATAGTAAGTGCATTGTAAAAAAACCGCGGTATTCCTATAAAAAGTATAACGTAACGTAGTTTTAAATTACTCCTTTAGTAGTATTAATTACATACAATAATCCACTTGAAATGTCTGAATTATAATAGTTTAGCCGGATGAGTTAATTGATAGTTTTTCAAAGAAATATTTTTTAATAATTCATAATTCATGAAACGATGACGTTTAATAAATGGTGAATTAATAATAGTCCAAGAGGCAATATCAACGGGCATGTGGAGGAGACCATTTTCATTGCTTATGATGATTACACAGTGGTGCACTTTTTCATAGCGCTTATCGATTTTTTTCTTTAAAAAAATTAATAAAAATATTTTGCGTTTATTGTGAAAATGGTCAGTAGGAACGATCACATGCCCGTGAATATTACCGGCTCTCCTATAGTATACTATAATATGAAATGCAAAAAAAATTTGCAGTACTGTTGTTTCATAAACACATTATAAAATAAGTCAGTTAGAAAAAATTCAAAATAGAGATATGATTTTAAAATGTAACCGTTATTTATACACCTGTTATATCCATGTTAAGTGTCCTAAACATGTTGTCTGTCAAACAAAAAATTTTGTTTAATTTAAATTTATTGATATTTTAACTAAAACAAAATCTGATAAATTAAAAGTTTTTATCTATTTTGCGTTCATAATTATTTCATTATAACACCGCTTTCGGTGCTGTAATGAGATACTTTATCCCGCCCAAAATTTTGATTTTATAGGTTGGCTTTAAACAGCATAATACTTTGCATATTGGTTATAATATTTTTATAATTTTTCTAGTGACTGTGATACCAACAATACCAATGACTGTGATACCAACTATTTCTAAAGTAAAATTCGACCAAATTAAATTTAAGGAATAAAATTTATTTTTTTTGTAGAATTTTTGCAAAATAGATAAAATAGCATAAAGAACTCATGTCATAAGACCTTTTGTCGCACTCGTCCATTACAAAACTCCTTCGTCGCTCGTTTTATAAATTGTCCGCGTGCGACAAAATGACGTCTTATGACTAAGGCCGGATTTTAGGTAAAACACCTTTTGTTGGTTTTTTAGGTTTTAAAGATTTTTTTTGTATTTGCACGTTTTATAAAAAATGGAGTCATCTGACTAAGTTTTATTTGACCTAATATACCTTTTTTATATTTTTTTCACCTATTTTCCCTTTTTGCCATATACCTATAACTATAGCAAAAAGCATATACCTATAACTATAGTTATAGGTATATGCTTTTTGCACCTAAATTGTATTTTTAATACCTAAAATGAACTTTTCTTACCAAAAATATACCTACCAATTTTAAGTTTTATACTCTTAATATAATATGGATAATAAATTTTTTATAATAATAATAATAATAATAATGGTTGGCAACACGGCAAACAATAAAGTTGGCATTGTCTCCCGACTCGTTTTAAATCATGCAGCGTGTTGTAGTGTAGTAGGCTTCTATGCACAGAACTTAGTTTGTATATTTGTCATAATATGACATATTATGTTTGTATGGATAGTCGCATCAAAAGAGTTCCTATTATGTTTTTTTTGCTATTTTACATTATTTGTGATATCATATTATGATATATTTACTTTTTTAAAGAATCTTTTATTTTATTTGTTATTTTTCCAACCAAACATTTTTGTTCAGTTAATGTTAATAATAAATATTATTTTAATAACTATTTCATTTTTAATTTAAATCCTTTATTGCCGGACATTAACAGAGCAATTATAATGTAACTAAAACTACATATATAAGACCTATGTATAGTTTTACAACGATATCGACATTATAATGAAAACATTTTATTTCAATAAATCAGCTTATTTTATTTTTTTATTTAAGTACCTAAAATGTAGGCACCTAAAATAATAACCTAATTTTATAACTATGTGACCTATTTTTTACATTTTTTTTTTACTTTTTTATAACCTAAAAATACGGGCCAACCAATATTAACTTTTTAATTAAGTACCTAAAATATAGCCTATATCAGTTTTTAATATTTACATTAAACCCAGTTAAACCTTCGTAAAATTTTTGTGTAAAATAAACTATGTACAATTTCTGTTATTATAATTATGTATACATCTTTAATAGTATATTAAAGAACTAATGTCATAAGTAAGGCCCGGATTTTTAGGTCATAAAAAAGTGATAAAAGGTTCCTAAATTAGGTGATATTTTTAATAAAATAGGTTATTATTTTAGGTACCTATATTATATAGGTACCTAAAATAATAACCTATTTTATTAAAAATATTAAAAACTGATAATAAAAATCCGTTCAAAAAACTTCTGAGAAGATTTGTTTTATGCCCAATTCTCACATAGCGACGCGACGCTATAGCGTATGTGTGTGCTATAGGGACACTTTAAAATGTAGCTGACCAACGCAGTTTTGTCGCTCCGGAAGCGACAAAATATTGTCGAGTCGCGTTGATCAGCTACATTTTAAAGTGTCGCGTCGCGTAGCGTAGCGTCGCGTCGCTATTTGAGAATTGGGCATAAGTAATGCTAAATGTTGCATTTTTGTCATCTTTTTATCATATTTACTATATTATATCTAACTAAGATTTAGTTTTCTATTTATAACAATGTTTTGTTAAAAATTTGATTGTAAACTTTTCTATTTTTTTGTTGTATTTTTTATGTAAATATGTAAATTGTTATTTTTACGTAGCACTGATGCAAAATAAATATTTTATATTATAATATTATGATTATTATTACAGTTACTACATACAGTGTCCGGAAATAAAATAAATATATTTCTGGGGGTGATTCTACACGTAAAAATTAAAGAAAAAGTTGCTATAAATCAGGTTTTTATAAATTATTTTAGATACGGTTAGTGCAAAAATAATGATGCTTTATTTCTGGGGTATTTTTGGTCAAGAAATCATCTGGTAGTGTCAAATCGGATAAATTATTACCATAGGCGTGCGAAACAGGGGGCTACTCTGGGAAAAATACTCATAATTTTGTTTGTGTTTTTTTTAATTCTCGATTTTGAAATACAATTTTCCAGATAATTTTACGTAAAAAAGGTACTCCTGTTACAAAGTCATGGAGCCAACCGTTTTCGAGAATTTTTTTTTATCTAAATATAAGAAAAATGTTCAGTATGAAAAAATTCAAATTTCGTTTTTTTGTATTAATAAATATTCGTTGCCTGCTTGATATTATAGGTATTTATATTATGTTCTAACACTTCACGTGTTAACTATAGAGAGAGAAAAAAATGCAAGCAGCATTTTAAGTTTAAATAACTACAAATTTACTACTTAGTCAACTTTAAAGTATTTTTTACGGTTAACCAAAACGGTTTTATAACGGTATAGATACGAAAAATTACCAAATTTGGGGAATGGTTTATTTCGTTATTTTACCCACATAATAACCTTTTTGATCTACTAAGAGAATTACGTAATAAAAACAATATAAATACCAAAAATTTACGTAAAAATAACGCTATAATTACTAACTGTTTGCTCTCTCTTTCTTAAACATTGATATTCGTAATTTCTTTGTTCTTTTAATTTATATTTTACAAAATGGTAGGAACTTAAGTAATTACAAAGTAATAAAGGCCACCCTAGAGTAAAATTAAAAAATATAACTTAAATTGTCAAAACCATTGATATTTTGCATTAAAACTCAAACGCACATTATTTTATTGATAAAAATAGTTACGATACGTCTTAAAAATTATATGCCCTCTAAATATTTTACGGTTTTAAGAAAAATTATTGCTTGGGTAACAAAACTTAAAACCTACAAAACTTAAAACCTACAAAATTTTATAAAATCTTTTAAAAATCATTTGGTTTTAATCATTTTTTAATAACTAAAACTTTTCTTATTATATTTTAGAAAGATATTCATGAAAAAATATTATATAAATGTTTAGAAGTAATGGATGCCATCTTAAAAAACTCATTATGGCGGCCTAAAAAAAATTCCCGCAAAGTTTTATTTTTCACTTTAAGCTTATTTTTCCTTGTTTAGTCAATATTATTAGTATTTATTACCCACTAATAACCCTAAAAATACCAGGCCAATAGGAATTATTTACGGTTATAAAGTGGTCTTAATATCGTAAAATTATGACTTATGAGTAAAATTTACCAATAAGTAAAAATTCTGACGTTAAAATTACCGTTAAATTTTCCTTTAGGTGAAATACACTTATAAGTAATTTTCTTTCGTAAAAATTACGTCCCTCATAATACTTTAAAGTGTTGAAACTTAAGGGTTATTAAATTAGGTAAAAATAACATAAATAAAACTTATATTATAACTTTAAAAAAAGTTTTACTTCAAAGTAAATTTTTAAGGTTAATTTAACAAAATATTTACTTAAATTAAGTAATATTGTCTCAAAGCTCTACGCTTTTACTTAAAATGCTGCTTGGGTGCGCAATTGCCTATTAGAAGTGAACAAAATTAGGGTGGCGACTCTGTGTTTACGGGAAATCTACCGTCGAAGCCAGATTCAAAAGGAATATTAGGATATTTTCTCCAAAAAGTTTTCATAAACCTCCTTGATTTCACGTCATATGACGTGCCCTACTATTTAAGATTGTCGATTTTTTATGCACAATGGCGCTCCAGACCATTTTTGTGAATCCATACAATATTAACCTGGATTTTATTTAAACATTAGAAGATCTACTTGTTATAGCAACTTTTTCGTTTATTTTTACGTGTTGAATCACCCCCAAAATAAATTAAGGGTATTTTCGGACACCCTGTAGACAAAAAAAATTACGAAAAATTTTGCTACAAAAAATCTGGTGTCCCATTTTGCCCTGATATTTTATTTATTTATCTTGTTTATTTTTTTTTGTAAATTGTAAATGGTACTAATATGTTTTTTAGAAAGAAATGGCCCCTGCCGTAACTGCTACAGACGCATTTTTTTAAGATTTAAAAAAATGTACATGTCTTTATTTCACAGTTTTCTTCTATACATCACATTCGGAAAGTTTGGCCCAGCATTTAAGTTACACCCTGTATATATTATGATTCTGACCTAAATATAAAATGAAACATTCTTCCCGAATATGCAAGTATGTCAAACCCTGAAAGACTTTTATATACTTACATACATACTTTATTTGAAAAATGTAAATTTTAGCCTCTAAATTCTTGTAATAAAACCACTATAACAAACCAAAATATTTACTTCGTTATCGAATCTATTTTCGGGTATTTTAATATCCACTGACCTGCCCCAATATTATAATAATAATAAAAATAAATGTTGGAGATTACAATTTATATAATTGTACCTAATTATTTTATTTTAGTTAACTGTATTTCCATAGCAACTCCAGTCGTTTTAAGTACTTGTATAATATAATATATAATATAATATTTTTTAGGAGTATTTATTTATTGTGGTCATCTTATAGGTTTTTAAGATCACTTAAAGGTAAGTTAGTTTTTTAATCAAATACTTTAATCGAGAAGAAATATCAATGCCTCTGGGTGAATCCATAAAATAAATGCGCGCGAAGATTACAGGTTAGGGTCTTAGATTTAAAAAATATTTTTTTCTACTCCCACCTTTAAAACGACCTTTATCGTACATGTTTCCATGACACTAAGTGACCTTTTAAATGCACATTGACAAGTTGTGGCTTTATGGCGCTTTAGTCACGGGCTGAAGTTAGCAACAGGTTTTTAGTCACGGGCTGAAGTTAGTTTTAAGTTAGTTGACAGTTGACAAATGTCATACAATCGTTAAAATAAATTGACTTTCTTGTGAAATAATACTAAATGTGAAAATTACTTTATTATCTCAATACAAAAATAAAAAAGTATTAAATAGTTTCTCAACGCCAATATTTGAAAAGTTTATATGAACATTGTACTGTAATTTCGCCGGCAGTAAACTATAACTTAAATTCGGGCACGGACTCCACTGTAAAGTGCTCATAAAACATTTTCTTTACTTTCACTGTAAAAAACTGTACATTTTCAAGAAATACATTTCGATTTATAACCTTTATAATTGTGTTTATAAAATATAAAAATTTGACATTTGACGGTGACACACAGATTCCCCTATTGTTTCATAGATGGCGCTCTATACAAATTTTTGGTTTAAATAATTTTAAGATAATAATAAGTATTTGTTGTAGTAAAAGTATAGTATGCACCTCGTTTATAAACTTTTCTATACACTCATTGATTTAAGCCTAAATTAAATTCGTGTATAAAATGGCGTTTATCAAACTTGATACATAATATACTATTATTTATCGTTAGACTTTGCCTAAATCAGCACACACATTTTTTTTTTCCTTCCTTTGTCTACTGAGTTTCGCAATCCGTTTTACTATTTAAAGTACAATTGGATAGCGTTTATCGAAAAGGAACCAAGCGCCAAAAACTTTTTCTGGGGTAAACAAAATTATTTGCAAAATAACTAAAAAATTAATAATGATTTGGAAACCCTCTCAATACTTTTGAGAAAAGTTTCAAATGATGATCAACCTTTTGAGCATCATTAAAAATAAGCTATTTTACAAACAGTGTTACTAAGCCCAGAAAAACTTTTTGGCGCTTGGTTCCTTTTCGATAAGCGTTATCCAAGTAAAGTATGCATCTTGTTATAAACTTTTATAGACACTTATTTAATTAGGCTAAGTTAAATTCGTGTCTTAAATTGCGTTTATCAAACTGTATACATAATATATTATTAAATCACGAATTAAAATTATATTAAACATCATTTTAATTCCAGCAATAAAAGTTTTATTTTACATCGTTTTAAATACTTGAAATAATATTACCATAGGGAAAACATTGCAAGTTAAAATAAAATTAAAATAAAAATTACAATATTTTTTCACCCATTAAAAATAATTTAATGTAATTAAGGTAGCGACTTCAAATAAACCAAAGAAAAGTAAATCCTCTTTTCAAATAATTTTAGGCATTTTTTGATTGACCACAAGAACCGTATCCTTTTTTTAGGGATGCATACTATAACGATACCGGTACCGATATATCGGCGATATTTTAATTTTTCCGATATATCGGTATCGGCGAAATTAATTTTTCCGATATATCGGTATCGGCGAAATTAAGTTTTGTATCGTCGATATTTTTTTTTAATTTTACGCCTCAATTAATAGATTTATGCACTTCAAAAGGTACAAAACTGATTAGGTATTAATTAAGTGGTTTATTTTTAAAACTATACAATTAACGGCTTGATGTTTTAAAAACAATAAAATCGGTCATTATTTTATTCGCTCTCAAAATCAAATATTAATACCTAAATCAAATATCGCCCGCTCTTTACCGGTCGCTTTTACTAAGGGCTGCGGGATATTCAAACGTGTTTGTTTTGACTAGCCCTGTATCGGTATCGGTATTGATATCGGCGATACCTTTGTATAAATATCGGTATCGGTATCGTATCGGCATCTCTTGTTTTTTTTTCTAAAATTAATTTATTAGAAAATTATTGTTATTTAAAAAATTATATCATTTTTATGTTGTATTTTTTTATTTGTATTGTTTTATGTGATAATTATTGATTGATGTTAAAAATATGTATTCCAAGAATAAAATTGTTTGTTTTCCTAGGAACTCAGTGATTGTTATTTTTTTTTAAATTAAAATATCAATTTACAATAATTGTAAATTGATATTTTAATTTAATTATTTCTGCCCCCTCTATGTAAATTCCACCTCTTTGGGATCCTCTGATAAGTTTGTAATGTTATCATAGATTTTTACATAAACATAAATAAAAAATAATAAATTTATTATTATTTAATTTATTTGTTCTACTCCCACCTTTAAAAGTGACCTTTTAAATACACATTGACAAGTTGTGGCTTTATGGCGTTTTAGTCACGGGCTGAAGTTAGCTTTAAGTTGTCAAATATCATACAATCGTTAAAACAAAGTGTCCTTGTAAAATAATACTAAATGTGAAAATTATTTTATTATCGCAATACAAAAATACAAAAGCATTAAATAGTTTATCAACGCCAATATTTAAAAAGTTGATATGAACATTGTACTGACTTTTTTATTTTGCCGGAAGTAAACTGTGAAGTGCTCATAAAACATTTTCTTTACTTTCACTGTGAAAAACTGTTGTTCGATTTTCAAAGAATACATTTCGATTTATAACCTTTATATGTATTACATAAAAATTGGACATTTTTTTAACCAATACATAAGGTTATTTTTCGATTTTTGTTGTAGGGTTATAAGAACAAAGGATCAGTAATACAGTATAATTTTTAATCTGATAACCTGTAGGTTATATACAGGGTGTTCCAACGTAAACTTAAGTACAATTGTACTACCCCCCCAAACGTTTTATCGGATGAGTGTGGACAAAATTCCTTGGATTTTAATTTGTAAGGGGGGTTGAGTGATATATTATTTTAAAGGTCTTTTTATTCTTAAATGTGTTAGTTAGTTTTGGAGAAATTGCTATTTGAATTTTTAAATTTGGGGCGGGCGAGGTGGTGCGTGTAGGGATGCGGGTGGGGGCGTGAAACATAAATCAAAATTCGTCCCCCTAAAAATAAAAATTGAAGTGAATTCACTGCGGTGAGACGAAAGTAAGTGGTGCCGTCTACCGTCTTAAACATATAAAAGACCATATCGAAAGGCGGTAGATGGCACCACTTACTTTCGTCTCACCGCAGTGAATGATTTCAATACCTATATAAGGACGAGGAACCATAATTTCGTTTGTGTTCCGCACCGTACAGTCATTTAAACTTCTTGATGCGTATTTTCAATTGGAAATGTTTTGATTGACTGCCTAAATTCATGAATTTAGGCAGTACGTGCACGTACTTTTTAACGAAATAATTGGCTAAGCATTAATAAAATAATCTGTAACCTTTAAAATTAACAAAATGCTCACAAAATGCATATTACCTTTACAAAACTTTCGGTAAAATATTTTCCGTTGTTAAAATAATTACAAACCCTTGTCTTCTACAAAAAATTATGTTAAAATTTTACAAAATAAAATTAACAAAGTACAAATTCATGTTAACAAATCTCATTCTTATAACAGTGTAGTTACGGTTATTTCCGTTTCTGGCTTAACGGAAAAAAAATGTGACACCAATTTTAAGTAATAAAAACCTTAATAAACCCATAAAAAATAATGAAGAAGAACCCTTAAAAAAACAAACAAGGATTTATTGTCGTTGCTTTGTGTATTTATTGACATTTGTCAGCCCCCACTTAAATTAAAGTGTTTACCGAATTTACAAAAAAAAACAAGTGCAAGCGTAAAAAGTGACGAAAAAAGCAATTTAATGGAGACGAACGCCTGGATAAAAATAAATATAATAGAAGGGTAATGACAAATTAAAGACATCGATCGATTGCTCGAACTGGTAGATAAGATACCCTACAGTTTCATGAGTATTGTCCACAATTACCAGATAATTAATTTTATTGGTCAAAAACATGTTTTTTTACAAGAATAGTTATTTTTATATTCACCTATATGATTTAAATAAAAATATTCAGAGTAATGTTTTGCCGGTATAAATTTTGTTAAAAATACTACTATTAGATATTGTTTTGGGATTAATTTAAATAAGTATATAGTATACACAAAGTGTATTACACATACATAGTATACATGTACATAAGTAAACAACTAACCCTTTAACTAGAAATAGCAATCCAGCACGGTTTTTAATCCAGCTGGATTTTTGCTGGATCAACATCAATTTATAAAGTTTTAAAGAAAATTCAAAAAATTTTAAAGAATTTTTTAATACTTTTATTAATATTTTTATTTTCAAAAAAAAAACTAAAATTTTAATTCGATAGCAATTAAATTAATTTATTTAATTTATTAATATTGATATATAAATTTCATATTTTGGTTATTTTTAAACTCTCTGTATATTATAGTTTTTTTTTGGAAAATTAATTAAAAAACTAATTAGCTAGCTAAACTATAGAGTAAATCCAAATGAAAACACCAAAAATGAATTTAAAAGTGCGCTGCATGATTTTTTATTTTAATGAAAAAATTTGAGGATGATCTTTTAGGTATCATATATGAAAAACCGTTGCCGTTTTAATTTTTAGTTGCTTTATTTTTAATCGGCACGCTTTAGAAACCTGAAATCGTTTCATTTTCTTACTCTCTTATAAGAGGCTAAAACTTTTTTTCTGTGGCATTTATTGAAATGATTGTAATTTTATTTTACTGCCTAGTAAGTATGTTTTCAATATTAATTATTATTATCTTAGTTCATCTCATAAAACAATGGTAAACCACTAAAAATTTATAATAATTTGCCAATTTTTGTGATTTATGTCTGGCTCCTGTGCCTATTCTGCTAAATCTATAAAGTTGCTTTTTTTCAGGTATCGAGTACTTATACAATAGAAAACGTAACTATTATTTTAAGTTTGTAGACTATCATTTTCTTTAATAAAAAAATTATTGAAACCTTATAATTTTCAAAATTAGCCAATTTGGCCCTCAGAAATCATTATGTTGAGGAAAAAATAAAAATCTGAAACTTTCAGGAAATCATCTTTTCAGACTAGTTAGTCTTGTTTTGTTATTTTTATCCATATAAAAGATATAATAATTTTTTTAATGCAGTTAAAAAGCGATATTGTTAGTTTTATTTATAATTTAAAATTTAGATGGCTTTGACTTAGTCAATTCATGTTTGGTAGAGAAATGTCAGAACTGTCAAAAATATTTCATAAATATTATTTGTGCGTATTTAAATTGTGATTTCAAAAAGTTTGCAAGTTTGCAAATGTAATAAATGACTGAGTGTTCGAGATTCATGAATTTAATTGCAATTAAAAATGAAAGAACATATCATAATTTTGTACCTCTTTCTCATAGAAAATATTCAAGTTCTGAGAGGTTTTAAATTGTTAAAAAAAGCAAAAACCAAAAAATATTCTAAATAAACCCCTTTATTATAACATGTTTTATTTTAACCAGTTACCTAAAAACTAAAATTTAAAGAAGTATTTACAGATTGTGTAAATTTTTTTCCAACACTAACATTTAAAATACATATAACTTTGAACTATTCAGTGCCTCACTAAAGGGATCAAAATATTAGAACAAGACTAACTTGGTTTAAATTGTGAAAGAAACCGACATAAAACTGCTTAACGCATTTTTTATACGTTTTAATTAACTCTTTATTAATTTCACTTATTATACAAAATTTATTAAAGAAATACGCACAAATAATATTTATGAAATATTTTTGACAGTTCTGACACTTCTCCACCAAACATGAAAGCCATCTAAATTTTAAATTATAAATAAAACAATATCGCTACTAAACGGACATTAAAAAAATTAATATATCTTTTAAAGGAATAAAAATAACAAAACAAGACTAACTGTACTGAAAAGATGAAGATGGGGACTACATTTCCTGAAAGTTTCAGATTTTTATTTTTCCCTCAACATAATGATTTCTGAGTGCAAAATTGACTAATTTTAAGAATTATCAAGTTTCAATAATTTTTTTAATAAAGAAAATGATTGTCTAGAAACTTAAAATAATAGTTACGTCTTCTATTTTATAAGTACTTGATACCTGAAAAAAAATAATTTTCTAGATTTAGTAGAATAGGCACAGGAGCCAGACAAAAATCACAAAAATTGGCAAATTATCATGAATCTTTAGTGGTTTACCATTCTTTTATGAGATTAACTAATTGGATAATAATAATTTATATCGAAAACACACTTACTGAACAGTAAAACAAAATTAAAATCATTTCAATATTTGTCACAGAAAAAAAGTTCTGACCTACTATAAGAGAGTAAGAAATTGCCACGATTTCAGATTTCTAAAGGGTGCCGATTAAAAGTAAAGAATCCAAAAATTAAAACGGCAACCGATTTTCATATTTGATACATAAAAGATCATCCTAAATTTTGTTTATCAAAATAAAAAATCAAGCAGCGCACCCCATTTGGTGTTTTTATTTGGAATGACTCTATACTAAATTACTTTTAGTAATGTTTAAACCTAAATAAATAATAAATATTATTTTTTTAAAGTACTAAAAAACTTTTTATGAAGAAAAAGTTTGCACTATTTTATTTATTTTTTATTATTATCTTTTAAACCCCATAATATGAATTATATCTACAGGACAATTAAATATATGTATACATTACAGAACATTATACTGATTATACATTACAGAACATTAAACTGATTTTTACTTTAAAAGCTTGAACAAAATTAATGTAAAGATTATAAGATTATATTTTTTTATTATTTTTTTGTCCTCAATGTAACTACTGTAATATAATGTAATGTTTATAAAATTTACATTAAAATTCAGTCAAATTACTTACAATTCTCACAACAAACAACCCGGGCCACAGCGGTGCCAAGAAGAAACTTATTTAGCGTAAAACTTTATCAAGCGAGAGCGAAAAGAGCGGTGTAGAAAGGGGTGTAGCACGTGCCGTAAGCGTGACAGAACGGTAAGGTCGCTCCTGCCGAGGATGTTTGGGCGTTAGCGCACCTAGCAAAGCGGCAACGCTGTCAACGTAGACTTTTGCGTCATTTTTTGGAAAGTTAATTATTTGCGGATCGAAAAAAAATACTGGTGAAGCCAATTATACATACTAGGAACTACTTCATTTTGTATAGAAATAAATAACAAGTTTTTTTTTAATAAATAATTTTCATATCGCAGTAATAATACTTAATAAAACTGGTTTACTAATAACCGGCCACTATTTTTATCCAATGTATTTTGGAGTGCAACAAGGTTTTCAAGATATATTTTGTTTTTAATTTTCAAGGTAACTTTACAATTTTGATCATATCTAAGGTTTAAAAGGGCCAATCTGATTGCAAAAGGTGTAAAATTAAACATAATCGAATCGGCGACCTACATATATATACTGCTAATCAACTGAAAGTAATATTGGTCGGCGATTCAATAATCTTAATTTTGACACCTTTTGCAACCAGGTTGGACGTTTCTTAGTTGAGATATGTCCCAAATTTTAAAGCTACAATCAAAAAAACAATGAAGAAAATTAAATGTTCAATTTTCGTAAACCCTGCCATAAAACAAATATTGTGATTTTTAAGTTTAGCAGGCCAAAATACATAAAAAAATAGTGGCATAGAATGTTCATTTTGGCCAGTGGAATAAAATTCGCTATTCGATGAAAAAAGATTTTTATCAAAAACTCTCGGACATGTTTTTAGTTTTTTATTTCAAATATTATAATTATAGTTTTTAATTTTTTGCCCCAACCATTTTCCCCATACCACATTATGCACATTTATCTTAAATAACAACCCCACTTTTTTCATCGAAAATTGATATATGAACTAGGGTTTAGTTTTTAATACAGGTTCTGTTTAATGCCAGTATATTTTTGTTAATGCTGTTTTTGGGTTCGTTACATTTCAAGCTTTACTTGTTGAACTATTTTCTTTGATATAAGTGCTTCGTAATTAAATTGCGATAATTTGTTCTTAGTGCTGTAACACTTAATATTTTACCCAACATCCTCAGAAAATCAACGTTTGGGCGGGTATTGTTGGTGATCATGTGGTGGGACTTATTTTTATTAAAAATCTTAACGGGGCAAGATATCTGGAAATGCTAAGAGAACAAGTTGATATAACTTTAGCAGGGTTGTTTCCAAATCCATTGGAACCTAAATTAGGTTAACTAATCTTACAAATAAAACAAGACGATACACCACCCCACTATGCTCTTCCTGTACGGAACTATTTAAACAAGAGGTTTCATAGAATGGATCACCAGATCACAACCTCCTAATTGAGATCAATTTGGAAAGTTACATCAATGGGCAGAGATTAGGAACATAAACACTGGAGGTTTTAAACAAAGTTGCGGGAACAATTTTACATTAGATTACTTAAGTGTCATGATGTAAACGTGGGACATTTTGAACATTTATAAGATTGAAGAACAGTTTATTACTGAATTTTTAATTAATTTTAAAATAAAAAGTTCAGTTTTTTAATCTGTTATTACAATTCACCCTGTATTGAAAACTATGCACCAATTTGCATCAATTTTCGATGAAAAAGTTGGGGTTGTTATTAAGGATAAATGTACATAATGTGGTGGGGGAAAAATAGTGCACCATGGGAGCAAAAAAAATTAAAATTATAATTATGAGATTTGAAATAAAAAATTAAAGTTTACGTGTCCGAGCGTTTTTCAAAAAAATCTTTTACTCTTACTGGGTGTTTTCGTATAAATGGGACACCTCTCTAAAATCTTTATTTGAAGAGATATTAATAAAATAAGTAAAAAAGTAATTTTTTTGGCAAAAATTAAAAAAAGCATTGTTAAAATTTTTAAAACAGATATAACATTGTTTTTTTCAAAGGAATATACCGGGTGTATCTGAGAATAGGCGCACCCCTGTAACTCTTTTATTTATAAAGATAGACACATGAAATTTAGCATGGTTAATTAGGATATAAAATGTAACTTATAAGAGTACAAAATGAATTTTTTGAACTTCCGGTTTCGCCGGAAATGATACCAACTTTCGATTTTTAAATGGAATGCCCTATATATTTTCACATATTTGGAATCCTGAGGAAATTCAGACAGCATCCTCAAATTGACCTTTCGACGTTTCATCATCAGAAAATGCATCATCATAAAGATCAATCTAGAGTGATCTTTGTGATAGAAAAATTGTGATATATGTATTTAAAAAGTTAAAATAATGTAAATGTATACTTGTTTTAAATAGCAGAGGCTAAATAAATATATTATTATTATTATTATTATAACAATTTTTTTTGTGGTAATTTACGTGAGCTGATTCCAAAAATGACCATTTTACTCAATTAGCTCTTATTTTTGCAATTTTATGGTAAAACCAATTTCTTAGATCCATAAACAAATATTCAAATTCGTAAATTTATTTATAAGGTTTATATGGCTAATAGCCATTGGCTATATACATATATGACTTATAAAAGAACGTTTTGTATATGTTTATAAACATTTTGTTAAACAATGTCATTGTTTTTTGTTTAAGCCTCGTAGATATAAATACATATTTTAATTCATTACTTTTACAGAATTTATTTAAGAAGGCCAGAAGCGAAAAGGACTGTAAGTATAATTTTTGAAACACGAGGTTGTTTTAAGTGCCATCTTAAAAATGCTTATTGCGTTAAATTCAAAAATTTTATCAAAATGGGACATCTGTTTTAGTCACTGGCTAAGTTAGTTTTATTATAAATTGCGAAAAAGTGAGCTTATTTATGAATTAAAATTGGATTAAAATTATTATTTCTGTTCTTTGAAGATAAAGTGTAGTATGCAACTCGTTTTATAAACTTCTCTAGACATCGTTTTTATTGAACACTCGAACGTGATTAATAATACTCGTAACTAAAATGACGTTTATACAACTCCCTGGCGAAAATAAAGCGTGCATGAAAAGTGTGCAATAAGTGTGTATTTGGAGTGCAAGTCTTTATAACAATGTGCATACACGCTACTTTGTAGTAATTTCACACTTTTTGAAATAATTAAGTTTTTTCACTCTTTATGCATCACGCTTTTTATTTTTTATATATAACATATATGTCACGCTCATACTACATTATATTTTAGCAGGTTTTTTTTATTTTTTTGAAAAAAATATTTATTTGATTAATATTATTTTATAAGGATATTTATATTTCAATTATGTGTAAATTTAAAAGACTTTATAGGTCACCAAAAAGAATCTGTTTTTGTAATAGGCACACAGGTGGTAAGAAACGGTGTGCAAACAATGAAAAATCAAAAGGGGTTCCCTTTACAACATTGTCCAGTGATTATTCACACTTTTAAATTTTTGGACATTGTTTCATGTTCCATTTCCCAACCTCCGCACATAATTTTTTTTAAAAGATTGCACATTGTTGGCACATTGTTCTCAAATAATTTTGCACACTTTTTGCACATTTCATTTTCGCCAGGGCTTGATACAATGTCATAATATACTATTACAAAAGTATTAAATAGTTTCTCAACGCCAATATTTAAAAAGTTTATATGAACATTGTACTGATCTTTTAATTTCGCCGGCAGTAAACTAGATTTAACTTAATTTCGGGTGGAGACTCTACCGTGAAATGCCCATGAAACATTTTCTTTACTTTCACTGTGAAGAACTGCTTCCTATTTAAACTGTGGTTAGTCCATTTTCATGGGATACATTTCGATTGACACATAAAAATTAAACATTTTTACAGATTCTCAAGAATGGTTACTCTATTGGTTTATAGAAATGTTTACACTGCAAGAAAATTGCTGTTCATGGAGTTAAAAAAAAATAAGTCCATTGCTTTTAATAGTATATTATGTATCAAGTTTGATAAATGCCATTTTATACAATTTAATTTAGGCACGAGCGAGCTTGCGAGCGAGTGCTTAAGTTAATGAGTGTATAGAAAAGTTTATAAACGAGGTGCATACTATACTTTTTCTACGACAAATACTTATTATTATCTTAAAATGATTTAAATCAAAAATTTGTTTAGAGCGCCATCTATAAAACAACAGGGGAAACTGTAAAATGTCAAATTTTTACATTTTATAAACACAATTATAAAGGTTATAAATCGAAATGTATCTTGAAAATTGAAAGTTTTTCACAGTGAAAGTAGGAAATGTTTTATGAGGACTTTACAGTAGAGTCTGTGCCCGAATTTAAGTTATAGTTTACTGCCGGCGAAATTAAAAGGTCACTACAATGTTCATATAAACTTTCCAAATAATGGCGTTGAGAAACTATTTAATATTTTTGTATTTTTGTATTAAGATAATAAAATAAATTTCACATTTAGAATTATTTTACAAGAAAGGCACTTTATTTTAACGGTTGTATGACATTTGACAACTGTCAACTAACTTAAAACTAACTTCAGCCCGTGACTAAAAACCTGTTGCTAACTTCAGCCCGTGACTAAAGCGCCGTAAAGCCACAACTTGTCAATGTGTATTTAAAAGGTCACTTAGTGTCATGGAAACATGTACGATAAAGGGCGTTTTAAAGGTGGGAGTAGAAAAAATATTTTAATAGGTACGTTATAAAACTGGCAGATTTTGAGACATTTCTGCAAATAACTTTAAAACGATCGCAAATTCTTTGCAACTAAACTTTGCATTTTAACAAACGTCTGTTAGCCTAGAAGTGGTATTTTTTTAAAATACCTAAAGATACAGAAAAAAATGGCTTTTGGGGTTCCAAAGTACGCAGATAAATGGAGTTACTTTGGCAAGTTCATGCCCATGGGTACCAATAAAAAAGCGTTCCAGTTTTGTTGTACAATTTGTTTAGTCTTCTAGATACTATTTTTAATGAAAACCATAAAACTGCAGATTCCTTAGGTAAAAATATTACGATTTGGCAAAACTATACCACTAATTAATTTTTTGAATCCATATTCTTGCATACAAAATTATTTTGTGATTAGGGTTTTTTTTGTTAATAATGGTGATGTAGATTGTAGAGGGCGCTCTCTGTGGCACTCAAAATGACAAGTACATATTAGAATTTAAAACATAATTTAAACTAAAATACTCTGTTAATGGTTGTATAAGAAGTAAAAAGATTTATACTGTCAACGAAATTGGTTATAATCGTATTTTTAGGAAGACCCGGTCTTTAAAAATTTCCTTAATTTACTTATACACTCTCTCTCTCTTTATCTTTCTCTTTCTCATACCTATAGGTCGCCAATAACTCTCCTTGCAATATTTTCTTGTAATATTCACTTGTAAAGTGCTCGTGTAATATTTCGTGAAAAGTATACTTTTCACGAGGGTATACCCTAAATATCAAAAAGAAAATTGCGGGTTATTCAGTAGTTTTAGAGAACTTTTATATTAAGAGCAATGTTGCCAAAAATAAAATATTTACGTTAGTTTTTTCCAAACCTTTATGTTACACCCTGTATAACTGTGTTATGAATGTCAACTTAAGCAACGAAAATCCCAATTGTAATGTTCTTTTTACTCAACAAATTATTTTCTTAAAATTGTCGTCCTTTACAAATTTCTTTAGAATGACGTTCGCAGACATGTTGTTAAAAGAGGCGGTAACAGCCACCACTTGTTAAAATAATAACAATATTTAATAATGTGTGGGTTTTTGTATACATATAAAGCATACATATAAGTATACACACGCGATACAGGAGGAGTTTTTTGATAATTACCATGTTGACTGGAAATGATAACAACCCTTAATGAGGGCGAAAACAAGTGAAGGCGCACAAAGACTTCTTGATTAAGGTTAAATAAGTTACTTAAATAATAATCAATTTGTGTTGTATGCTTGTGTGAGAAAATCTCCGATAAGGCGGGATGAACGCAAATTGCCCGCTGAAAATTTTGAAAAAATGTATTTTTGTACTTCCACCTTAAAAACCCCATGGCACCAAGTGACCTTTGAAATACACATTGACAAGTTGTGGCTTTATGCCGCTTTAGTCACGGGCTAGGTTAGCAAGTTAGCAACAAGGTTTTTAGTCACGGGCTGAATTTAGTTTTAAGTTAGTTAACAGTTCCCAAATGTCATATAATCAGTTCATTTTTTTTATCTGGATTGCGGCAACGTTGCAAATTTATGGTTTTGGTTGGTAAATACGGAACCAAAATTGGTTGCATTGATAACTATAGTTATACATTTAATTGTGGTTATTTTTAAATTATTGTAGGTTACATTGAACGGTTGTCAATTTGAGTTGTCAAAATTCGTAGTTAAAAATGCAATTAATTTGGCTTTGGTGGTGCGTAGATAAGTAAAATCATATAAAAGAGTAGTTAAATATAGGTGACTATGGACCAAGAGAAACAAAGTATTCCTGCAGATAATATTCTTCGCTTTAAAAAGAATTTATATAAAAGAGATTAAAATTTTATGTGAACACAAGTGAATGTTGTCCAATCATATTTTCCCTTATTTTTTAAAAAAATTTTTGATCTGCTGAATGGAAAATAATGTGTGATTTTATATTAGTAAAACCAAAAACGTTACTTTTTTACTCCAAAAATGTCCATAAGGCGATGTACTTTTTCTGCCATTGAGGTATTTGGCATAACTTAATCGAAATTAAGTTTTGCCCTTAAAAGTTCTTTTACTTTAGAATCTGATATTATTTTTAGCATAGTTATAGTTTATATCGATATTATATAATAATTGGACCCCGTTATGCAATAAGGAACCAAACGACAATTTATGAAAAAACGAGTTAATTGCATTATACATAGTCAAATATTGTCTTCCCCCGATTTGCAATAGCGATCCAAAGATCTGGCGGTCTAGCGCCATTTGGCGGACGATAGAACTTACTTGCATAACCAAAACTATTTCTATTGTAATTTACTATAAAGATCCAAAGTTACTTGGTTCCCTTTTGCAAATTCTGAGATGTGTTGGTTCCCTTTTGCGAATTTCCCACGAAAATTTTTTTGGAATTTGGCTGACTATAATATGCAGACTACATATCTGTCAACATGCGTAAGAGAACAACCGGTACAAAGGAAAATAGTGAGTGCAAGGGATCCCAATAAGAGACAGTTTTTAAGACAGTACTTTGTAAACAAAGTAGCCGTTTGCAGAGACTTGTTCATTAACATTTTACGTATTTCAACTAAACGTATAAACACTGCTCTTCAAAAAGTAAGAACTTTGACAGTATTAGATAGGCGTGGTATTAGCGGAGGACACAATAAAATGTCAAATGAACAAAAATATTCCGTAGTCTCCCACATAAACCAATTCCCCCGATTCAAATCGCATTATTGTTTTTGAAAGAAGGAACAACATTGCCAGTCATGACAACCTTTACAAGATTGAAAATTTAAATATTTCAGTAAGCTTTTCTACATATAAAAAAATATTTTTAACGGAATTTAATTCAAGAGAAGAAGAAATCCAAAAAAAAAAACTTGCAATAAATTTGATGCGTTTAGCACAAAAATGGAAAGTTTACCTGAAGGAGATGAAAAAGTTGGAATCGAAAATGAAAAAAATTTACACTTGGAAGAAGCAGATACAGCCAGAAAAAAATGAATTTAGATCTTTCTAAAGCAGACACTGACGATAAAACGGAAACGCTAACTTTCGACATGGAGAAGACACTACCTCTTCCTCGGCTAACTACTAATATAATATTATACAAAAGACAGTTATGGCTCTATAATTGCGAGATTTATGCAAAAAAGCAAAAAAAATCCACTTTTAATGTTTGGATCGAAGGGGAAGCGGGCCGTGGAGCTCAAGAAGTGGGTTCCTGTTTAAAGAAATATATTTTATCTAGTGCTGTATCCGAATCTGTAGAAACCATCATCCTCTGCAGCGATTCCTGCGGTGGCCAGAATCGCAATATAAAAATGGTTCTCTTGCTAAAAAGTATTCTTGAGGATTCGGTACATTTAAAAAGTATTAGATTAAGGTTTCTGGTGTCTGGTCAAAGTTTCCTACCGAACGATAGCGACTTCGGTGACGTAGAATGCGCGATTAAGAGACAAAATAAAGTATTTTGCCCTTAAGATTACATAAACATCATAAAAAACATGTAGAAAGAAGCGACCCATTGACGTAAATGAAATAAAAAAAGATGATTTCGTTAGCACTAGGGCATTACAAAAAGTAATTGTTAACAGAAAGAAAAGTTGTGAATGTGAAAAAGTTAATTGGCTCCATATAAAAAAAATAAAACTTTTTAGAGAAATAGTATATTACACTACAAGGGCAGAAAGTGTGAGATTCCTGCACTGCGCGCCATGATGGCGCGCAGTTCAGGACTCTCACACTTTCTGCCCGTGTAGTGTATACTATTTTTCTTACTACCTCGACTCAAAATACGTTGTTTCGTCCCCGATTTCACGGCAGAAAGTTTACGTTTCTTGCATTGGTCAAGCTACACGCGCACACTCTAATAGCGGGAGTAAAATTTTTTTAGTCGTGTGCTTAACATTCAAATTTCGTACTGCCAACATGAGAAACACAAAAATATGACAGTTTTAGACCATAATTTTGCAATTATAACAACAAATAAACAATTTATGTTTTTACTTTACTACTTTTTATGTTGTTTTAAGTGTTTAATGGTACTTTTATTTGTTATAAAGTAGTAATTTGTTAATTAAAATACAACCTTTTATTTTTACTGTATTGGCACCGCTGAATTACCATGACAACGCTACAGTTTGATTGATTTTGAATGTAAACGTCAGAATTAAATTAAACGTCAGATTTTAATTTTGACACAAGTTTTTTTATATACATTTAATTTTTTCCCGTATTTTCTGCGGGGTAGCAAGAAAAATAGTATACACTACACGGGCAGAAAGTGTGTGAGTCCTGAACTGCGCGCCATGATGCCCTCGGCTTCGCCTCGGGCATCATGGCCCGCAGTGCAGGAATCTCACACTTTCTGCCCTTGTAGTGTAATATACTATTTCTTACTACCTCGGCCGAAAATACAACCCGGCCGAAAATAAGGGAAAAAATTAAATGTGTATTTATGTACCTATCTCCATTTGAAGAGCTTGATAAATAAATAACAGTAGGCCGTGAATTCAGCGGTGCCAATACAGTAAAAATAAAACGTTGTATTTTAATTAACAAATTACTACTTTATAACAAATAAAAGTACCATTAAACACTTAAAACAACATAAAAAGTTAAAAAGTAAAAACATAAATTGTTTATTTGTTGTTATAATTGCAAAATTATGGTTTAAAACTGTCATATTTTTGTGTTTCTCATGTTGGCAGTACGAAATTTGAATGTTAAGCACAAGACTTAAAAATTTTTACTCCCGCTATTAGAGTGTGCGCGTATAGCTTGACCAATGCAAGAAACGTAAACTTTCTGCCGTGGAATCGGGGACGAAACAACGTATTTTGAGTCGAGGTAGTAAGAAATAGTATATTACACTACAAGGGCAGAAAGTGTGAGATTCTTGCACTGCGCGCCATGATGCCCGAGGCGAAGCCGAGGGCATCATGGCGCGCAGTGCAAGAATCTCACACTTTCTGCCCGTGTAGTGTATACTATTTTTCTTGCTACCCCGCAGAAAATACGGAAAAAAATTAAATGTATATAAAAAAACTTGTGTCAAAATTAAAATCTGACGTTTAATTTAATTCTGACGTTTACATTCAAAATCAATCAAACTGTAGCGTTGTCATGGTAATTCAGCTGTGCCAATACAGTAAAAATAAAAGGTTGTATTTTAATTAACAAATTACTACTTTATAACAAATAAAAGTACCATTAAACACTTAAAACAACATAAAAAGTAAAAAAGTAAAAACATAAATTGTTTATTTGTTGTTATAATTGCAAAATTATGGTTTAAAACTGTCATATTTTTGTGTTTCTCATGTTGGCAGTACGAAATTTGAATGATAAGCACACGACTAAAAAATTTTTACTCCCGCTATTAGAGTGTGCGCGTATAGCTTGACCAATGCAAGAAACGTAAACTTTCTGCCGTGAAATCGGGGACGAAACAACGTATTTTGAGTCGAGGTAGTAAGAAAAAAAATTTAGTATCTTTATAAAAACGGACTATGTTAATGAGACTGAATATATAGAAATAAATATAAGGAAGAGAAAAAATCAAAGGATTCAGACGTACAGTTTTCTCAGTTACTGGAATCGCTATGGCCAAACGGGAAACCAGTGGCTCAGTCAAAACTAGATGACATACGCAGTTATTTGCATCTTATTCCTGGGGCTGATCATAATTTTTATACTAGTCTAATAGGAGACCCTTCAATAGACGGTTATAATGGCGAGTTAGACTTTGACTTTGACCAATAATATATTTTTTCCTGTTCCGCAATATAAAACCAAGTGTTTTTCTTAGAGTTTTTTTTATTTTTATTGTAGGTAACTAACTTGGTTGCGGACCCAAGTGATGTTTGTTAAATTTTCAATTAAGCAATAGGGAACCAGGTATTTTTTCCATACTTGGAATAACTTTTTAAGTGTTTTTGTTTTTTAAAATTATTGTTCTGTTCATATATAGTAAAATATGATAGCGTTTGTTCAGTTTAAAAGTGTTTTTATAAATATTTTTTTTGATCAAAAGTCTGAAACGTTTTTCCTTATTTTCTCGTAACTGCAAATATGTTGTTTGGTTCTTTGTTGCATAACGGGGTCCAATTAACAAGTAAATTATAATTATCGTATAATACCACTAGTTGTAAAATTTTACCGATAAAATTTTTAATTTGTTGAGTAAATAAAAATTAAACAAATTTTCAGGGAAAATTTTATTAGGAGCGGTATTCGGTAAGACTATTTCACGATTTTTTTTTAAATTAGAATTAACTGTCGATTCAATTTCAATTCCAATTGGTTGCTGTGTAGAGGAGTTTTATATATACATATATATATCATAAGGGCATCTTATTTTTTCGAAAAAAATCGGAAAAACACGTTGCTAAATAGATAATAGATAATATTAACAAGAAGCATGAATGCTGGTGGCAACAAAAATCCGAGTCGAAGACGAGGATTTTTGTACCTGTACGAATGCATTTTGTTAAAAAATATTACTTAGCATTGTATTTTTTCGATTTTTTTTCACAGGGAAAATTAGATGCCGGAATGGTATTTGACAAGACTATAGTCTAATATATTTCATGAGTAACAGTAATTCTGCATACACATAGCTTACAAAACATACTATCTATTATATTATTATTATGTATGCATGTATACATGCATACATAATAAATATGTAGGTATTAATATGAAAACTGAAAATAAGGTAATTTATTTAATCCCAAAATCATACAAACTTAATTATTTGTGGTACAATTAAAATATAAATTGCAATTTTGGTGACAACAGCTGTCAAGTTTTGCCGCGGGTAAACTCGAAAAACTGCTGACATGTGATCTCATACAGTTTTTCCACCTAAAAACCATTTGTAATTTAAAATTGCGCGTTTGTGATTGGTGGACATTAAGACGAGGGAAATAGTCGTAAGTAATATCATAAGGACATCTAATTTTTTCGAAAAAAATCGAAAAAACACGTTGCTAAGCAGGGCCGAGCCTAGGGTATCTGCCGCCCGGGTGCAAGAATTAAATTTGCCGCCCCCATTAATGTAAAAAATTAGGTTCTCGGTAGGGAAGGAGTTCATAATTTATCATTCTCAATAAACATACTTATAACAAATTTTAAAAAATAACAAAGTATTTATTAACAAATAGGTACATAAAAGAATAAAATAAAAATACATTCAGGAAAAAAAACAAAAATAATTAAACTAAACTAAAAAACTAAAATCTACTTTTCTCGCTTTTTTAATAGCAAATTCCCTAATCAAGTCGCCTACATCCAAGTTGTTATAAATATCTTCTTCAATACTTATAATTGCTAAATTTGAAAGCCTGAATTGACTCATTTTGGATCTTAAATAGGTCTTAATCAGTTTTAATTTCGAAAATGACCGCTCTCCATGGGCAACAGCTGCCATCGTCAAAAATATTCTTAAAGCTACAAATAAATTCGGAAAGATGCCTTTTAAATCATTAACTAGTTTTTAACTTAAACGCATTAAAAGACAAAAGAAACTACTATGTTTGCATCCTATTTGCCTCACTTTAATAGAAAAATTGCTGAAATACGCAGCCGTCAAATCGGAAGAAATTATGCTTTAACTTAACAGTTCAGCTTGTAAACAATATCACGTGGTACACAGCGCGCGATTTGATTGGTTTCCCGTAAGCCCGCTTCCGTAAAAGATGAAACTTGACGAACTCGAAGCGGACGGATGAAAAGCGAAGCGGGCGGGCGGCAATCTATAAACCGGGCTTTAAGAAAATTGTCATCATCATTTTTTGTGGCTACCGCGGGTTCGGTTATGTCTTTTTTATCATTGCCGCCTGACAGCACAATTTTGGCATTGTTTTTATGTGTAGAATAATTACGATGATTCCTTGAAACGCCGACATCAATAAAACGCAAGTGATTTTTAGAAAGTTTTTTGCCTATTGCAAGGTGGCTTTTTTATTCTTGATAATATGATATAATTTTTTTGATGATATTTTGCCGCCCTGTGTTAGTGCCGCCCGGGTGCCATGCACCCCTTGCACCCCCGGCACGGCTCGGCCCTGTTGCTAAGTAATATTTTAACAAGAAGCATGAGTGCTGGTGGCACCAAAAATCCGAGTCGAAGAGGAGGATTTTTGCACCTGCACGAATGCATTTTGTTAAAAAATATTACTTAGCATTGTGTTTTTTCGATTTTTTTCACAGGAAAAATTAGATGCCCGAATGGTATTTCACAAGACTATTTCATGAGTAACAGTTAACAATAAAAATATAAATTGCAATTTTTGGTGACAACAGCTGTCAAGTTTTGCCGCGGGTAAACTCGAATAAACTGCTGACAGGTGCTGTCACACAGTTTTTTCACCTAGACACCATTTGTAATTTAAAATTGCGCGTTTGTGATTGGTGGAAATTAATACGAGGGAAATAGTCACCTAAATAGTAGTTTTATCGCTGCCAAACTGAAAAAACCACTCGTTTTCTGAAATCTGATTGGTCCACAAAGTAATGAGTGGAATAGTCAATAATAAATATTACTGTCAATTGCCGGTTGTTTTAACGAACTCTTATCCTTGTTTTAACGTTATCCCTTAAGTTCTCAATTGGATTAAGATCCGGTGAACAAGAAGGCCACTCCAAAACAGTCACACTTGAAAAAATTCATAACTTAATAGAAACTATGCCTCGTAGAATTAATGCTTGTATTTATGCTAGAGGTGGCAGTACTGATTATTTAATAAACAAAAACCAATTATTTCTTCTTAAATTCAAATTTGCCGTAAAGTTTATTCTCAGAGAAATTCACATTTTTTGTTATTTGTTTAATGCAAAATTTGTTTTAATACATTTTATCTTTTTTTTTGTAATAAAATTTGTGAGGATAAGGTTCCTTTTATTTTTAATTAATTTTTTTAAAGTAAAATACTGTTTTTCGTAATTACTGAGTGATTTCATAAAAGATTGGTTGTGTGTACCTTTAATGTACAATTACCGAAAATAGTAATGTCCAATTGAATGCTCAATTGTAATTGTTCGGAAGCATTCGCCTCTTAGGGATTTATTTAAAAATTAAATCTTTCATTTTCTTGAATAAAATAGGAATAAAAAACAAAATTAAAAATATTTATTTAGAATTTTTATATTTGGTTTATTTTTAAATTAAATATACTAGGATTTATCAAATACCGTTTGATATAATTGTATACCTCATTTTTTTAAATACATTGAAATTGTTTAACTCGTCAACGGATTAGTGGACCGATAAAACTGAAACCAATGTTTGTAGGGATTTGAAGGCTTTACAAAAAAGGTATCCATCATTTTATGATAAATTAACTCTTTTAAAACTCAAGGTAAAAGTTGAATTTATAGAATTTCTTTAAAAAAAAAATGCCGCTTTCTTTGCGCATTGTTTTAACAGAATATTTTTATAAAAAAGGGTCCTACTAAATTTTACCATAAATTTAGTTTTGCCGAAAAAGTTGGAAAAGATTATAATTGAAGCATAGTATTCCCAAAAGGGTTTGGACCCAATTTGGTCAAATATTAAATTATTATTTAAAAATAATCTATGTGCCATGCTTGCAAACGACTTAAAAAATATTCCATATTATTTTTGTAAGTATTTTATCTACTATTTTCATTGATTACTCACAATTTTATTTTTGGCATTTAGACCCTTTGGGAAGACCAAGCTTCAATTATTATAAGTTTATGCCGTTTCATATTTTTTCTGCTCCCACCTTTAAAACGCAAACGTACATGTTTCCATGACACTAAGTGACCTTTTAAATACACATTGACAAGTTGTGGCTTTAAGGCGCTTTAGTCACGGGCTGAAGTTAGCAACAGGTTTTTAGTCACGGGCTGAAGTTAGTTTTAAGTTAGTTGACCGTTGTCAAATGTCACACAATCGTTAAAATAAAGTGCCTTTCTTGTAAAATAATACTAAATGTGAAAATTATTTTATTATCTCAATACAAAAATACAAAAGTATTAAATAGTTTCTCAACGCCAATATTTAAAAAGTTTATATGAACATTGTACTGACCTTTTAATTTCGCCGGTAGTAAACTATAACTAAAATTCGGGCACGGACTCCACTGTAAAGTGCTCATAAAACATTTTCTTTACTTTCACTGTAAAAACTGTCAATTTTCAAGAAATGCATTTCGATTTATAACCTTTATAATCTGTGTTTATAAAATATAAAAATTTGACATTTGACGGTGACACACAGATTTCCCTATTGTTTCATAGATGGCGCTCCATACAAATTTTTTATTTAAATCATTTTAAGATAATAATAAGTATTTGTCGTAGAAAAAGTATAGTATTCACCTCGTTTATAAACTTTTCTATACACTCATTAATTTAAGCACTCGCTCGCAATCTCGCTCGTGCCAAATTAAATTCGTGTATAAAATGGCGTTTATCAAACTTGATACATAATATACTAATATTAGATTTTTATACATTGAAATAAGTTGGTATATATATATATATATTGGGCAGATATTTCATAAAACAAAATTTGTTTTACTGTAATAATGAAAACTAAAATGCTGATTAACGTATTAAAAGTGAATTTATTTCTACTTATAAGCACAAAATTCATTTTAGTTTAAAATTTTAATGGGTTTAATTTACATAGTAAGAATAAATATTTTAATACAAATTGCCCAGGTAACAAAAAATCATATAAAAAGGTAAATACATAAAAGAGGGTTATTAACAATTTTATTTGCAAAATTATGCAAAAGTTTATAATTATTTTAGTATTAAATTTTATTTAAATATATTAATTTATTAATAACAACTAATTAAATAACATGTAGTTTATTAAATAAATTATAGAACATATATTATATTTAAATTATTTCAAAATCAATTTTATTCCATAAATATTAGATGGTTTAGATTATTGCATAAAAGCTTAAAAGTCAAACGAAATGTGCGTAGAAAGAATGATAAATAGCAGGTAGGTAGAATTATTGAGTTTAAAAATAAATATGTTAATTTTATTACCAAAACCCGAATGTCTCCGAACAATTGCAATGGAGCATTCAAATGGACATTACTATTTTCCGTAACTGTACACATGTAGGCATGTTAATGAATAGTAATTTTACTATCTTTTATATTTCTGGAAATATTAAAGAAATATCTAAAAATATATAACTTCAAGACCCTGTATCTCAGAGGAGGGTTTAATTTAACTTATTGTACTTTTTTACATACATAAATTGTATTAGCTCTTGAACAAACAAATAAAAAACATTGTAGTGCTCTTTTTAAATTTGGTGCGGGCAAGTCAACAATATGCCGACCCTTCAGAAAATAAGGATACAAAATGTAGAGTATTCGCGATATAAAAGAAGGGGTTGCGTGTCAGATAGTTCACACCATCCAGTGTCTCTTAACAGCGCCATGGTAAGTGAATTTTGATCTTAAGAAAATTTTAAGTTATTATTTTTTTATTTTATTTTGTTGTTTTAATTTTAATTTTGGTGCGACAAATTGTTTGTGTTAAAAAGTCAAACATATTTAAAAAATGTTCTTTAAATAAATGCGCAGTTTTCAATACTTATGTTTTAAACTTTTTTAAGCCGTGCAGTTTTAAAATAAAGTAATTAACAGTTTTAAATTTAATTCTTAAAAAACAAAAAAAAAGTTTTATATTCAAACGACATTTTTATTGCAGCGAATGCTTTTGAAAACTTTTTATTAGAATAAATTTAAAATTTTAGTCTTTATTTTTATTAAATCAATAAAAAATTGCGTGGTGGAACAAGCTTAAATAAAAGTTTGTGAACAAAATTGTTATTTTCATACTTTTGTTTCAATCGTTTTAAAACTAAATCCAAGAGGATGTAAAAGTCTATTTAATGATTTATTTAACAAATAAATTTGTAATTTGTGTACAATTTTGTTTTTTAAAGTTTGTTTTTAAAAATGTGTTAATAACTGTGACGTCATAACTGCTTAACCGCGAAAGCAAATATTTTCAAATTTAAATGAATTTTACTTTTTTGTAATAAAATACAATTGTAAATTTAAATTTATTTAAACTATAGATAGTTCTATAGATATTGGTAATCTCGTAATGCGCAATAATTTTTATTGTGTTAATTTCAAAATCAATGTGCAATGTTAGTAGTAATTTAATGATACGTCCCATTTGATTTGATAACATTATAAATAAATACAGATGGTGATTATAACAAAGCTTACAAAATCTTTGTTTAATCTTAATCAAGGAGCAATGACTGGACCAATACTTTATAAAATACCGAAAATTTGAAAATTTTAATGTTTTCAAAATGGCGTCCTATTCTTTTTTATTGGAAAGTGGGATCATGTTTACATTTAATTTTGTTATGACTCAATTTTAAATTCTTAGTATACTAATATATCACAATACACGATCATACAAAAAAGAAAAATTCTTTTTATTTCAAAGAATAACGTGTACTCAGTCACACCTCCATTTAATATATCTTATCATTAAAGACCACTTTTTGGCGAAAAGAAAATTGGAAAATTGGAAAAGTGAATTTGTTTTGTTCCAACCTGTACAATCGGAAAAATAAGTAGTTATATATATATATGTAATTAGTTTCAAAATACCTTTCAATTGATGTCACTCTTGTATTTTTTAAATGTAACCCTCTGGCAGTACGACGCCATTTGTTTTTTAAATCCACCCATGTCTAATTGTGTTACTTTAAATTAGGTTTAAAATACTGAAATTTTAAATAAATAAAATTACATCCTTAAATGTTAAAAATTGTACACATAAAATACGATTTTTTTGGTTCCAATTTTAGACATATTCTTTAAAGAATCTTATCAGTTTGCAAATTCCTTTTTAATGATGTGTAACATGACCCCATTTTCTTTTGAAAAATCTGTGACCTTTTGACAGGAAGCCATTTAAACACTTTTCAAAAATTTATTTATTGTTTATACGAACTAAGATTTTCATTTTCTAAATCGAACGGTTAAAAAAAATGGGGGGGAGTTTTACGCGTTTACTGTATACACGGTAATTTATAATGAGTGGATCAAATTTCGGGGGTAGTAGAAAACGTAGAAATTGGAATAAGTAATTATAAAAATTATTTTGCGTATTTTTCAAAAATTAAACTATTAAAAATATTTTTTTAATACTGTTAAATTATTTAACTAAATAGCAATTTTCAAGATTTTTGCTTTCCTATGAAATTGATGTTTTTTGCTGTTTACTTGCAAACAGTTGACTGGAAAAAAAAGTAAATACATTTTTGGTAGGACATTTATTCTGCAAAAAAAGTCTAAAATTAATATTTGAAGTCATCAAAATTTAAAATTTTAGCAAAAATTATTTTGATTTGATTTTTTTTTGGCACCTACAAAATAAAATGAATGAAAAAACATTATAATTAATTATTATGCTTTTTTGGATTAATAAAAGAAACTTAAAAGTGAAAAAACTGAAAAAACAAAAAATCGGATGTTTTGGGGTTACACACACCAGTGGCGTCAGCGCTAGGTGGGGAGACAACATTTATTACCAAACCTATGTTACGCTACTGGCCGGTACCACCGAACAAACAACAATCTTTGCTTGTACAGATATGTTGCACAATATCTGAATCTTTGTTCTATTCACAATAGACATCGTTTCTTTTATTTTTTCGTATAGTTTGTGTTCTTAAAAATAATAATAAATCAAAATTTTAATATCCTGATTGATAATCTACAATCCCCACGCCACTGGTAAGAGTACAAAACATAAAATCTATAAATTAGTCAAAAACCTCAACAAATTATTATGTACAAAAAATCAAATGAATAGCTCCGGCAGTTGATTAGGACTTTTCGCATTAATTTACGCATTATATTTAGTTTGGTCCACTCATGACCCTGTATAAAGATAATGGATTATTTGAAGGATTTTTGTTTTTTAATATTATACCCGGTGACTATTGGTAGGTATTTATAAAGTCATAAGTCACCTGGTACAACATTAAAAAATAAACATCATTTAAATATTGTATTTCCTTTGGATATACATATGTAAATGCATAACAAATTTATATAATTTATTTTAGAAGAAAATTTTGAAAAATAATATTTTAACACTCTGCATATCACAATTCCACCATATGGTAATAAACTAATAATAGTGTATCAAGTTTTATAAACGACATTTTAGTCACGACTTTCATTAGGCACGAGCGAAGCTTATGAAGTTTATAAAACGAGTTGCATAATATACTTTATCTACTCCTACATTGACAAGCTGTAACTTTATGGCGTTTTATTGACGGGCTGAAGTTAACAACAGTGGCTTTTCGACAATTTACGTCACGGGCTGAAGTTAGCTTTATTATAAATTGGGAAAAAGTGAGGTTAAATTCGGGTGAGAGTTGACAGATGTCAAAATTTTAACAAATAAAATTGGCTTTAAATTCTGTTTTGTGTTCGTCGTAGATAAAGTATAATATGCAACTCGTTTATAAACTTCTCTAGACACTCGTTTTCATTAAAAACTCGCTCGCAAGCTTCGCTTGTGCTTAATTAAACTCGTAACTAAAATGGCGTTTATAAAACTTGATACATAATATACTATTATCTATTTTGCGTTCATAATGACTTCATTACAACCGCTTTCGGTGCTGTAATGAGATACTTTATCACACACAAAATTTTGATTTTATAGGTTGGCTATACTTTAAACAGCATACTACTAAAATAATATTTTGCATATTGGTTATAATATTTCTATGATTTTTAAGTACTTACGAGACTTTTCTGGCAATAAATTTTGTTTAACAACCAAAGAAAATCCTTTTTTTCTTCTTTAACATTAACAGCCGCTTATTGTAAATAAGTAAATTAAGGACGGCATGGCGAATCGATTTTGACATTAACTGTCAAACCAATGACTGTGATATCAACTATCTAAAGTAAAATTCGACCATATTAAATATAAAGTATAAAATTAATTTTTGTTTATGGAATTTTTGCAAAATAGATAAAATAGCATAAAGAACTCATTTCACAAGACCTTTGTCTTATGACATTAGTTCTTTAATATACTTTTATATGCTTTATTAAATGTGGGTCCAGAAAAGTTTATAAACAGGTACTTTTTCTACGACAAATACACGTACGTTAATGGATGTTGTAAAGGTGGGAGTAGAAAAAATATATTTTATATTTGACAAACTACCTATACTTTCATATAAACTTGCCCACCCCGTATAAATAAGTGGTGTAATACGTTTGAAGAAGTAATTAGAGCATTGAAGTGATAAAAACCTGATAAATTGAACGAAATTAAATGGAATCGAGGTTTCAAATTAACTTTATCGTTTTGAATAGCGTCACAAATCGAAAAACGATCGAAAAAAACTTACAAATAACTAATAAATCATAATCGATAAACGAGCGGTTATGAAATGTGCGCATTTATGAATTCAAAGGATCTTTTTCATTTACTTCAAATCAATGTTTTATAAAAAACTTATCGCTGTCCGCGTTATCGTTTTGTTAATGCAATTTACTTCGTAATTCAAATATAAAGGGCACTTATTCATTTATTAATTTAATAAAGTCAAAGTTTACAAAAATCAATTGTAATAAGATTTATCTATCTTAACGCCATACTAATGGATAACATTGGTCGACAAAATAAAGGGTATACAACTACTAACAACTTTTCTCGGGTCACAAAATTTTGTTTAAATAATGTCCATGGAAAACATTTTGTTTTTTGATTTCACAGTCTGTAATTTTAGTAATGTTTTTTAATTTGGCAATAATTTATACCTAATATAATAATAATATTATTATGGTTTTTGAAACTCGTTACGTTACATGTAACTGCAGTTGTACGCAGTTATTAATAATTTAATAAAAAATATTAATAAAAATCAAACGTTCTTATAGGGATAAGATAAAGAACATAATATTTTGTATAGTTTTAAATTAATAAGCGTTTGATATGTATTCCACAAGCGTTTATATATGACAAAAATCTAATTGTAGATAATTTTTTTAATTCTCTATTTTTTGTAATTAATTGTTTCGACTTTTACTTGATGAAACTCCATGTTAATATTGTTTTATTTTAATATAAACTACACTGTTTAAAAGTTTCACTATTTTATTTAAATATGACAATTGTTTCGCTACACAGTAGCATCTTTAGATCGTATATTTTTTGTTTCATTGCTGTTTCAAGTTTATATTGCGTTTTAATTTGTCAAAGGAATATTTATACTATGAGTTTAATTTTATTTCAATGTTTTTTCATGGATAACTTGACAGAATAAATTTTTGTAAATATATTTACTATAGTGTTACTATAGTAACACTGTGCTCGAATTATACTTTTACTTTTATAGCAGGGCACCAAGGGGGATTACCTAATTCGAATACGCCAAATCCAATGGTACAGTTGTATTCATTAAAAAAGCGTACAAGAATTAGAATGAGAGAAAACTGTCAACATTATTGCGTAAAACCGGCTTTCCACTGACTTAAGTCACTATAACTGACAGATGAAAATAAAAATGCCTCGTCAGTTAAAAAGGCTTAAATAGTATCAAGAATCGAAGAAGAATGGTCAATTCGTGCTGTGGCGCAGTTGTATAATATAAATAAAAAATCTATATTAAAAATTAAGAAACAGGAAGATTTACTAAACCAAAAAGTTGGTTCAGGTCGTCCCAAAATGTCCACCCCTGAACAGGATGCTGCTTTTTTGGGATATCTGAGGATTTATGGGAAACTATACAACTATATTATACCTACTATAGTAGTATATATACAGCTGGGAAGACATTAATCCAAATATTGTATTAAATTTAATTCAGTTAATCCCAATAATAGAAAAACAGGGATGCATGACTAAAAATTAAATTTTTTTAATGTTTGTTTTTTTTTCATTTCTAAAAGGTAATAATTTTTTTAATATTATTTAATTAACCTACGACGTCAATGCTCTTTATAACCTATAGTAATTATTTTAATGACTTATGTCAGTGATAAGCCGGTTTTAAGCAATAATATTATTTTGACAGTTTTCTCTCATTCTAATTCTTGTACGCTTTTTTATTGAATACAACTGTACTAGTCGCTTTTTTAGGTTTGCTCTTGTTTTCGAGATATTTTAGATTTAAATTGTGGATCCAAGCATCACAAAAAAACATTATTTGTCTCATTTTAAAACTATTTAGTGATATAAATTGATAAAAATCGATGGAATAAATGTATAGATAGATACATATTGAAAAGATACTGTTGAAAAAAAAATAATTTGGTCGATTTTATGTTTTTTATGATTTTTTTCTCAAAATATATACAGTTTTTATAATTTTTTATAAATACAATATTAAACGTACTAAAATGTTTGGAATACGGCCCTGATTGCCAAGTCGTCTTTCTTATGTTTTTTATCAATGATAACTTCTACCTCCAAGAATTATGCAAAAAGAAACATTGTTTATACACACTGTTTAAATAAACAAGGATCAGCGGCAACGGAGCTCACTTTAAATTTCAAACAATGACAGATTACGTGGTACCCATAGATACCGTCAACTCACCCGTCACAGGTTTCTTGTAATACAAAATAATATTTAAAATTTTAAAAATTGTTGAATATCTCTAAAATTATTAACTTTGGGTATAGGGAATAGTAACATCAATCGAAAGGTTTTTTAATTTACTATTTGATTGGGTAAAAACAAACTGGTTGTTACATTTAAAATAAAAAAGTTATTAATCTTTCAAGTTAGCCTAATTTACCCTGGCTTTTCTTAGGTGTTTTGTAAAAAAATGTTAAAGAATTGACATGTAATCTTTTAAACAATGTTTTAAGATTCCAAAAATTCCAACCAATTTAAAAACGTAATTTAGTGAAATTTAGTATAGGGTCGCTTTGAGGGGTGGTGAATCCAGTGCCGTGTATAGATTTTTTTAATCGCCAATATGAATTCTTAAAAATTTACTCATAAAAACTGACATAGTAGGCCTTGTATTTTTTTTAAATATGGTGTTTTTGCTACAAAAATACAGTTTATCAGGATCTACACTTTAAAAGAAATCCGGTTAAAATCGCAAAATAAATCAAGATTTTACAGTGTATGTACAAAATAGGTTTCTCCCAAACAGATGAAATGAACCTTAATGAAATAGAAACAATCTGTCAACCTGGTTTAAGTTTCTGAATAATGAGCCGTATGAATTTGTTACCTACAAATAATATTCCCACTTTACTATTCATATTCCCATGGTCTGACACAAGTAAATCGGATTTTTCCGGATTTAATCGGAAACTAAATATCGTACGACCATGATAACGTTCTAATTAATCAATTCAAATTCAATTAATTTAAATTAAGAATCATTATATTATATAAAATCATCGAATCGGCAAAGCCAGCCGTTGTTAAATGTTTCTTAAACCTTTGAGTGAAGAAGCTTAAACTTTGTAGAAATGTTCTTTGGGATCCCAAGGACAAATCCGCAGTGATTTAATTTTCGCGTGCGCCACTTCCGGTCCGCGCGTAATAAAGAATTTGAATTTTTATACGAAATTAAATCACTGCGGATTTCCGTGTTCCGTGTTTGGGTTTAAGTTTAAGCAAAATCTTAAATAGTTCGGAATTAATTTTTATCTTTTTTGAAGGTTAACAGTTTTTGTATTATTAAATTGGAATTTATCATTAAAAATGCGTGTCAGTCACGTGATTTCATTCATATATAATCCATTCATAAAATAAGACTTTTATAAGATAAAACGTAAATATACGCAATTAAAGAGGTCATTCTACATAAAAAAAGTCTCAAATATATATTGTAAAAATGCAAATCAATTTGTTTACGCACGGTATTCCCTATAGGGTAAAATCATTTCATAAGATTTGATATAAAACCAAGGTTCTGAAACAACATGACAATTATTTAAATATAACAAGTAAAAAAACTCTAAAACGCCTTTACCAATCTTTATAAAATTTTGGATAAAAATACTTTAACTTATATCTCAGTTTACGTGTTCAAGGATTTTTCGAGAAAATACTTTTAAAGCCCTTATATTTAATAATAAAAAAACGTTCGATATATAACTTTTAGGGAATTTGTTTTTAATTAAATAAAAAATATGAAAGTACCTATTTAAGTTATATTTTACTAAAAGTAACAACTTTATTAAAATTATTCTTATAAAGAATCTTTTTTCTCAGTGTACCATGGTTGTATTTTTAAATAAGACTGATTCCCCGTTCGACAGTATCATTAAAAACTCTTAACTTACAAGACTTTTCTTATAAAACCGCTTCACATGGTACTTTCAACAATCAATAATAAGGACATCAAAAAATAAGCTAATTCTTTTAGTATACTTTGTTATAACCAAATTTTCTTTTTTTTACCATACCATGCATTTCTTTAGTTTATGTACAGTGTCGTCAAAAATTCCTAAAATGTTAAAATTGCTCTGAAAGCAGTGTACGTTTTTTACCTTCTTGTTTGGATTAATTTTCTGAAAAACCAAAAGTTTCGTTCCAATATCTCACATAACCCAAGCTTAGACTTCCTTTATATTTCAGAAAGAGGCCCATAGGCCTATAGATGGTTGTAAAATTGCCCGACGTAGCTTTTCCCTCCCTTTCTGCACTCTCTAAAAATATATGTCAAAAATGACTAGTTTTGAAATACTTGTAGACCACACTGCTGTGGACTCCACAGCAGTTGGTATCTCGGACATTAAATAGCCAATTCTTATGAAAAATTGTCATTAAATTATTAGTGGCTGCTTTTTGGTCATTTTGGACATTTTTAGAGAGCATTTTTATTTTTGATATTTTTTTGTTCTTTTTCCTGTTTTTTTTGTCTATTCCCCCTTGATGTAGTTTTAAGTTTTCAAGCTACTTAAAACATCAAACCAAAAAAAAACAAGTGACATTAATGGTTTATGAAAAACTTGGCTTGGTTATACTTCAAGAATTTGTTAGTTAAACAAAATCTAAATTTTTTAACACAAATGATATTAAATGATGACACCTACTTTTCTAAACCGAAAAAGTGCTAGTTATCTCATATCAAGAATTTTCTAATCTACGACTTTATAGTAAAAATGTATGAATGAATGAATGAAATTGATGATGAAATATATCAAATCAGTCATAATTTATGCTAATATTATGCGTGTAGATAAAGTGGGACATCGTAAAAATAGAATAGTGTCGAAGGTAGATGCAATGATTTTAGAGTAAGTAAATGATGCAATAACTCTTTTGAATTGCCTATAGAAATTGTAAAAAATACAAAGCAAATTTACCAATAACCAATATTAACATAATTTTTCGATTTAGTTATAATATTATACAGGTGAAATGGCAAAGACACTCTTTGGGGAACAAGATTTTGGTGCCAAATTTCAATCAAATAAATCCAAGATTATGTAATTACAGGATTAACACCTTAAATACCAGTTCGGGGCATAGCCATCGAGTGAGTCATGGCTTCTTGGAATATGGCCACCCTAATAAATTCGTGGAATATTATAATATCTATCTGCATCGAGTTTGAACCTTTTGAATTGTGTGCTTCACTTTGAATTATTTTTCCATGAACCATGTTTCATTTATCTTTTTTTAAGGGGGGCGATGTTCGATTTTTAATTGTTTTTTGTACAGGGATCATTTTTAAATGAAAGGTAAATGCGTATATAAAATTAATAACATTTTAACCATATTTACAATTCGGTGTATTGAACTTAATTCGTATCTACGTAGTATATGTAGTATACTACAGCGATTATATTTTTTTGGTTAGATAAAATTGGGTATCGTCACTTTTCAACTAAACAACAAAATAAATATTAAGTGAAGTTGTGCGTCACAATGGGCTTACTTGTCAATATTTGGTTTACTATAGTATATAATAAATAATGAGTGGCCGCTTGTAAACATCCAAATCTTGGAAAAAAGGTCAAAACAAACACAAATATTAATTATATTTATTAATCGCTTCGAAGACGTTTAATTAAGTGACTGGGAATTTTTGAAGATTAGATTGCTTTTTTTATAATATTGGTGGCACCAGATAATAAATATGTCAATATTTTATTGAATATTTTGGAATCATATGAAATTGGTACAATTTTGTAATGTGATTAAAAATAAAACATTTTCTATTTGTTAATATAAAGCCGGAGTAATTTTTTTTTTCACTTAGTACTGGTTGAGACTAGCCTCCATAATTTGTCTAATTTTTTTATCAACCCATTTAAAATTTAAAAGGTATACAATACAAGGGGATTTTACGTATTAAGACAGTTTTTAAAGTGATTTGAGGCATTTTTAGGACATTTTAAGATCAGTTTTAAAATTTTAGAAAGCTCTATTATAGATATAATATCTATAGATAATTTTTAAGTTTTCAGATATTTTAAAAAGCTTTAATATAGTTTTAGATGGTATTGAGACATTTTAATGTGGTTTTAGGACGTTTTAAGACATTTTAGATAATTTAAGAAAATGAAGGGCAGTTCTATCTAACGCAACTTTAGGTACAAAGACAGTTAATGTAGTTTTAGGACATTTAACATTCAAGATGGTTTGGGACATTTTTAAGGTGGTTTTAGGACATTTTAAGAGTTTTAAGACATTTTTAGTATATTAAAGGCAGTTTTAAAACTTTGGAAATCTCGAACACAAAAACTTTAAGTTTTCAGATATACACTGTTCAAAATTTCATGACCATTTTAACACAAAATTAACACCAAACATGGTCTATATCGATACAAACCAAAATGGTGTTAAATAAGGTTCGTTGGCCGGTGTAAATGCAAATACTAAAATGGTGTTAATTTAAATTTCACACAGTATTAAAATAAATTTTACTTGGTGTTAATTGAACTCCTTTTCAGTGTTAAATATTATGTGTTTGTGGACAAATTAAATCATACTACACAGAAAAAAGGAAAAAAAGGAAACAGGAAGTTCCTTGACGCATTACTAGTATATTACCAGTGGTATTATTCCAGAAAATGGAACCTTCAACTCGCTAGAGATAATGTTTTTAGTGCGTTGCACTAACTTAAAATACTTCAAGTAATGACAGCTGTTTCCACCTATTTAAGGTCTCTTTAGTATCGAACAACTTGTAGTTTCACACCAAAGCAAAGGATTACCTAAATTTATATATTCTTCATGTAAGTCAACAGAGGCGAGATTTAAGAACATCACGTGATCCACACCGCCTTTGCCGCGATCGGTACACATTTTTAACCATAATTTGTGGTGTTATATTAACACCGCTTGGTGTTGGATTTTGACACCATTTTAAGATTACTTTTTACACCACAGATATTTTAAACAGTGTATTAAACAGCCTTAAGATAGATGTGGTTTTAAGACATTTTTAGAGTTTTATAAAATTTTTAACAATTGAAAGGCAGTTCTATCTAAAGCAATTTCACGAATCAAAACAGTTAATGTTTTGAAACATTTGTAAGGTAATTTTAGGACATTTTAAGAGTTTTAAGATGTTTTTTAGGATTTTAAAGGCAGTTTAAAACATAATTATAAAAAACATAAACATAAAACATAAAACATTTTTTAAGTTTTCATATATTTTAAGTAGTAGCTTTAAGTGGTTTTAGTAGTTTTGGCATATTTTAATGTGGTTTTAGTAAATTTTAAGTTCTAAGACTTATTAGACAATTTAAGGACATTAAAGGCAGTTCTATCTAACGCAATTTTACGCATAACGACAGTTAATGTAGTTTTAGGACATTTTAGATAGTCCTTAAACAGTCAATAGGCATCAAGACAATTAATGTAGTTTTAGGACTATTTAGATAGTCCTTAAACAGTCAATAGGCTTTAAGATTGTTTGGAACATTTTTAGTAGTTTTAAGACATTTCAAGAACATTAAAGGCAGTTTTAAAATGTTGGAAAGTTTTAAGCTTTTAGATATTTTAAACAGCTTTAAGAAGGTTAGAGATGGTTTAGGAACATTTTAATGTGATTTTATGACATTTGGGACAATTTAAGGGCATTAAAGGCAGTTACATATACGCAACTTTACGTTTAAGACAGTTAATGTAGTTTTAGGACATTTTAGATGATCCTAAACAGTTAGTAGGCTTTAAGATGGCTTTAGGACATTTCAAGAACACTAAAGTCGGTTTTAAAATTTTAGACAATGTTTAAGGCTATTCAAGAACATTAAAGGCAGTTCCAACAAAATTTTTCATATTATGACAGTTAATTTTCTTTTCAGGACATTTTAGTCCTAAAACAATGTTAAGGTTCAAATAGAGTTTTGAGATAATTAAAACAGCCTTAAGATGGGTTTGTTAAATTATATTATCATAACTTTGTTATAATTAATAAATTTATTTAAAATATGATTTTTTCATCATTCGCTTGTTACGCTGCAATACTCTCTCTTATTCAAATTATTTGTATCATGCTCCTATTAATTGTCTATGATGACGTCACGGAAATTTACGCAGTTTGGACCAGCTACCAGCGCAGTGAGACAAGATCGGAAAATTATTTTCTTGGAAATATTTGTGAATGATTAACACAAACTTCGCGTTCACATACCAAAAAGCCCATAATAATTATTTTAGAATTTGTTTGTTAAAGTAGAACAGTAATGTTGTAAAAAATATTCAAATGTTATTTTTTTCACTGTTGGCAGTTCTTGGTAAAATAAAAATTTATATTTGGCAATACCTTTGAGAATAATTTTAGCAAAAAAGATTAAGTGTAGTGTAAATTTAAGACATTTAATATTCAAGATGGTTTGGGACATTTTTAAGGTGGTTTTATGACATTTTAAGAGTTTTAAGACTTTAGGATATTAGGTAAAGGCAGTTTGAAAATCTCGAACACAAAAAGTTTTCAGATATATTAAACAGCCTTAAGATAGATGTGGTTTTAAGACATTTTTAGAGTTTTAGAACATTTTTAATAATTTAAGCAATTTCACGAATCAAAACAGTTAATGTTTTGAAACATTTTTAAGGTAATTTTAAGACATTTTAAGAGTTTTAAGACATTTTTAGGGTATTAAAGGCAGTTTTAAAGGTCTAAATGAAAAGTAGTTCTATCCAACGCAATTTTACGTATTAATGCAGCCTGCATTATGCAGGTAATGTAGTTTTAGGACATTTTAAGTTTTAAGACTTTTTTAGGATTTTAAAGGCAGTTTAAAACTTGGAAATCTATAAGACATTTTTAACGCAATTTAACGCATAATGACAGTTAATGTAGTTTTAGGACATTTTATATAGTCCTTACACAGTCACTAGGCTTTAAGATGGTTTGGAACATTCCAAGAACATTTAATAATAAACTTATTTTATAAAATAAATAACTAAAAAATATGATTTTTTCATCATTCGCTTGTTACACAGCAATTTTACTCTCTCTTATTCAAATTATTTGTATCATGCTCCTATTAATCGTCTATGATGACGTCACGGAAATTTACGCCGTTTGGACCAGCTACCAGCGCACAGTGAGGCAAGATTATTTTTTTGGAAATAATTTTTTATTTGTGAATAATTAACACAAACGCGTTCATATACCAAAAAGCCCATAATATTTATTTTAGAATTTGTTTGTATAAGTACAGCAGTAATGTTGTAAAAAATATTCAAATGTTATTTTTTTCACTGTTGGCAGTTCTTGTTAAAATAAAAATTTATATTCGGCAATACCTTTGAGAATAATTTTAGCAAAAAAGATTAGGTTTAAAAGACAAATTGGTAAATTTAAAAAAATAGAAGCATTTACATTTATTTTTATGTTACTATTTATGAATCTAGTTCTGTATTAGCTGCCTTAATTGTTTTATTTTTAATAAGAAATATTAGGGACGACAAATGGCAGAGAGCATTAATAGTATAATAATAATAAATAACTTACTTACTCTCTAAAAATGAAACAGTGGATTTTCACTGATTGACAGTGTATATTAACTATTTGCCGCAGTTATAAGTATACCACTAGCAATTAGTGAATACTCACTTTTTCATGTAGCGATGTCTTTGCACTAATTTATTTAGTGGAAATTACACTGTACAAATTAGTGAAATAAGTTTAGTTCAAAAAAGTTAAAATTTCACTATTTTATGTCGAGAGTTCAGGAAAAGTAGTGATAATAAAAAACACTAATTTGGAGAAGTTAAAATTTCACTAATTTATATTGAAAAACACTAATTTTACAGTGAATAATAACTCACTGACGGAAATAGTGAAAATTTCACTGTTTCACTTTTAGAGAGTATAATTTACTATACTTTAATTACTGCACAATTTGGCGTAGTAAATTTTAGTTATAATAAAAAACTATTTAAATTATTTCCGCAAAACGGTGCTTTTTGACCACTGTGCAACTACGAAAAAAATGCTTTGACGCACGTTGACATATGAGTAAATTCCATTAAGTGGAGAGATATAGTAGCGAAGGTATGGCGATAAGCGGCAGAGCTTTGGAGGTGTGTCCGATTCACACAAACTACGACCGAACTTAACCATTCCAAGAAGCGCTCTCTCAAATTGTACCGCACGCATTTTTGCGTATACCGGGTCACTCAAAAAATAGTGTTTTTGTAATTTACGGCCTAGGCCTAATTTTCCAATTTTGGCTAAACAAAATTTGTTAATTATTAAGAGGAATAACTTTATGAATGTGTATAATGTATTTTTTTATTTTTATTAAGATGGTTTAACTTAAAAACAAGACTTGTCTTGTAAAAATGGCGTATATTTATTACCTCCTACTCTCTTAAAATGAATTAGTCAAAAGATAATTATAAGTCATATTTGACTAATTGTCATAGCGAAAAAGCAGTCACTAATAATTAGTCAAATTCTACTTAATGAAATAGTCAAATTAGTATATTTAAATTTAAAAAAGTTTTGACCCAACCGGGGATTGAACTCTGTCACTTGTCAGCTTGTCAAGCTGTTGTCATAACCCATTCGGCTATCAGCCGCTCTTATAAAAATCAATTTTATTTGTCAATAAATATTGTTCATAACACAGTACGACAAAATTTGATTTTTGGTCCCTCCCATGAAAAATTTCTACAGATTCTAAAAATAGAGTTAAAAAAATGATACCCGTGTCTCGGCGTTTTTTCACATCACGTCATAATTTTTTTTTAAGGGCTATCCAATAAAATGTTATTCACACTATTCGCGACATAATTTAATAGACTCGATAACAGCTGGACTGCATAGTTAAAAATATATATATTTACTAAATGGATAGGCAACCATTATAGATGCATTTTAAAATTATTTTAATCTTATACAGAGTTTTGTAAAAATTGAGCTTTGTTGAATTAACATTTTTAAAAAAAATTAAAAGATATTTAAATGAATTGATTTAAGTCTTAAAGCAAGTGTACCTAAAACATATTTAATTTAAGTAAAAAAAGTATTTAAGTATACAAAGTAAATTGAAACAGCAAAAAACAAAAAATTTACACATCTGCGGCATTTATACATAAAAAGCATTGTTTTCAAAACAATCTTTATACGAGGGTAATACTTTTTTTTTAAATGTTAAATAAAAACATTATTGCAGCGATAAATCGATAAATTTTTCATATTAATTTTGATTGTTGAGTTAACCATCCATTTGAAATCAAAGTAAAAATGCAGTGTCCGAATCGAAATAATTTTTGTTATGTATGTGGTTTATTTGTACCTCCAAGCCATATGCGAAATATTACAAAAAGTGTAGTAACAGCTTTTGAAGACTATTTTTTGGTGACGTATATACCAAACTTATGGTATGTACCATAGGTTTTATGCGATTATTGTTACCGTTGTTTGCATGGATTGCAAGATAAAACACACAGTATGAAATATGTTGCTAATTTAGCTAATTTGGCTTCGACCCGTCGCGACGTACCGAACACGCATCTGACCAGTGTTATTTCTGCATGTCAAAATTAAAAAGTTTTGGATTTCGGTACAATACTGAAAAGAAAATTGATTACGCCGATGTAGAATCCGTCATTCTCGCAAGAGTGCGATCTGAAGATTACCCAACTGCTCCTTCAGAAAACATATGTGAGGATAAAAGTAAAAGACCTTTAACACCCAGTACAACCATTTTTTCCGAGATGGAATCTGAATTTATTCCCTGTAGTTCGGGTTATAAAGTACATTTTATAACACAGGACATGAAAGTACATATGTCACTGAAAATACATTTTCTCCATGCTCATTTGGACTATTTTCCACCAAATTTGGGCGATTTTAGTGACGAACATGGCGGACGTTTTCACTAAGACATTTTAACAATTGAAAAACGCTTCAAGGGAAAAGACATCAGGCATTTGCTGGGTGAATATTGCTGGTCAATTGTTCGAGATTCTGAAGCAATATACATCCTGTTCAGAATAAAACCGAATATATCTATATATATATATATATATATGGGGCGTGGCCTCGCCTCTCTCCAAGGCGCGTCACGGTTGCTTGTGTGATAAACGACATGACGAAAGGAAATAATGCAAAAAATCTCATTAGCGATGCAGTCTATTTGCTTAGCTACTGTGTCGCGCGTTGGAGGGAGGCGAGGCCACGCCCCATATATATATAGATATATTCGGTTTTAGTCTGAACGAGCTGTATAATCGTCAAACTAAACGACCAAGATTTTATTCCAACATGTATTGAATATATGATAAATACAAAAATGTGTTTCATTAAAAAAATAAAAAAAAAAATATTTAAAAAAAATCAAAATATAAACTTTTTTTATATTTGTTTTTTGTATTGTGTAAAAACATACAATATTTACAAAAATATTGTATATTTTTAACCGAGTAAAAAATGTACAATCTGTATAAGCATAAATAATAGGAATGACGGCTTAAAATTTTTTTATGACGTGATCTCGTGAAACTGTGAGACACGGGTACGTTTTTTTTACCTCTATTTTCAAAATCTGCTAAAATTTTTCATGGGAGGGAAATCGTGTTGTACTGTGTAATATTTTAAAGTTGAATATTTTATTTTTTGTTGATGTTTTGAGCTAAACTTTTTGCATTTAAATTAAAATGTCAGAAACATCAATCAAAATTTTCTGTACAAAAATATAAATTTAAGTTATAAAACTGTTTTGTTAAACTATGATACAGTGTTATATTTAATAAATAAATAAATAATTCAAATAATACTTTGTTGTTGGCCGAAAACGATTAAATAAATTAGTTACTTTTAACTCTCAGAAATAGTCAAAGATGGTGACTAACCTTAAATTAGTCAAACTAACTATTTACGTAGTAAAAAATAACTATTTAAAAGTAAAAACGACTATTTTATTAGTAAAAAATGCTGGTACTAATTCAAATAGTAGAATGTTGACTATTTTATTTTTAGAGAGTAGACTGTATAAAAATGCCAGCGCTCCTGTGGCTTGGAAATACTATATGTATGTCTTTATCTTTACATTGATGACGTATGGGTCAACTTATAAAAATTCAACTATAAAATTCATCTGTTATCTGTCTATTATTAATTTTTTAAAGAAACTTCAAAAACATATAATTTTAACAACCATATTATATAAAGCTCATGTTTTTTATTTGGTTAACCAATTAACAAATTTGTTTCCATAACAACCGCTATAAGATTTATGGTTTCAATTTAACATTTTTAGTTAAATAAGGGTTATCAATTTATTTTATCAATAAAAAAATAATGTGCTAAAAAATTAATTTTTACTGTTTATTTTAAGATAATCTTTTGACCTAGACTATCCCACCCCATTCCACACTTGAATAACTCTTAATAAATGTATGATTAAAAGTCTAGTTTTGCAATAATTCTAAACATGTTACCGACAAGTATTTATTACTTTGGCAACAATAAAAAAAAAAATCAGAAAACTCATTATCGTGATTAAAGCCCATTATAACTCACTGCAGGTAAAATGCGTGTTGGAAGTCACGTCTTCACGGTACACAATTAAAATGGAACCTTTCGGCAAAGAAACCATAATACTATTTTATTAGGTAATTAAAGTGTGTTATTAATAAAAGGTTTTCCAAAAATATTCACAAAAAAATATTCTTAACTAATCAGGGAGTTTAGTTTTGAATCGTTTTATCTCGCTTCCTATTGGTCGGACAAAAGAAGCGTTGAAACAAAAAATGTGCAGCTTTAAATTTTAAACATAATTGTTATAGGTAAAACTTACTGTATTTAGTTCCAAAAAAACATAGAAGGCTACAAAGTTACCAATTTTTTTTAATATATTTTGATATTAACGATTTTTGTATTTTAGTCTAGCCATAAAGTTTCACAACCCTTAAGTATTTCAATGATGTTGATTTAACGTAATTTTTACGAAAGAAAATTACTTATAGGTTATTTTATATCAAGGGATTTTTTACGTAATTTACGTAATTTAACGTAAATATTTTCATTCTTAACTAAATTTTACTAACAAGTCCTATTTTTACTATATTAAAAAATATAACTAAAAGGCTAATTTTTTTGAAAGACGCCATATTAAATTATTAAAGATGTCATCCATATTACAAAACAATAATTAATAAATAATATATTTTCCAATCATTGCGAAGTTATTCAAATTAAATGATTTTTTAAGGCTTTATACAGGGTGCACCAATTGGTGTATCCTCATTATGATCTTATTTTTATTTGAAGGTTAAATTAGACAAAAGTTCCCTAATTAAAAGTATATTAAAATGGCATTTAAAAATTGGAAAAACAGTCGGTTTTCAATTAATTTGAAAAAACTAAAAACCTGTAAAATCCAAAAATCTTTATAACTTCGTTATTCCTGGACATTTTTGCCTACTAGATTTTGAGATACCACCACCATCTTTTATTTTTCTTATGGCCACCATATTGGAATTTATGAGCCATAACTTATGGCGTCCAAAAAATTGGATGAAAATGTAGATTAATATGTACAAATGTGAAACATACTTTGTTTTAAAAATAACTAAGTTATAACGAACTTTGGCTTTGAAGGGTTTTTGGTTTCTTTTCAAATAATTTGGAACAACTTTTTTATCTAGCATTTTAATCAACTTTAGACTCTAAAGTTTAGAGGGTCAAAATAAAAAAAAAATTAATTAATTAGGCACAAAATAAAGTTTTGCCTGTAAAAAAATAGGTATATTAAAAACAAGGAAGTTTTTCTATGTTAAAATACCCTATATACACATATATTTATATATACTCTATTATATTTTTTAAATTACTAGATATGTACCTACCTTATTTTTTTAATGATGATTATATTTACACCGTTCAGTTGAAAAACCTCCCCAAAATATTTGTATAACCCCTGTATAACAAAGATCGATTTTTTTACAGGTTAAAACTTGTTTCATCCATCCATATAATTAATCGTAAATTTTAATCACCATCCTATGAGTCAAAGTGATAACATTTAAAGAATTTTTCGAATCTTTTTAAGAATTTAAATCTTTAAACAAATAATCCACCTAATTTAAATTCTACAGAAACTCTATAGAATGTTCCTATTTTTTATGACGAGTTTTTAAAAACCTCCCTAAAATATTAATATATAAAATACCCCTGTATAACAAAAATCGATTTTTTACAGGTTTACTTGTTTCATCCATCCATATAATTAATTAATCGTAAATTTTATATCACCATCCTATGAGTCACATTAATAAAATTTAAAGAATTTTTTCGAATCTTTCCAAGAATTTAAATCTTTAAATAAATAATCTACCTAATTTAAATTCTATAGAATGAATGTGAGTACGGTATTTTCCTTTATCAATTAAAAAATTAAAATTAATAAAATATAAAGCCATAGGAAAATTTCCTTAAACTTGAACGTATATTAGGTTTTAAAATCAGGCCATATTAATCAAGTTTCAAATTAACTGGATAAACATTTTGTATTTACTGTTTCACTGTTTTTGACAGCTTTACGACACTTCTTAAACTGACGTAACGACAGTTTAAGAAAATTTTGGACAATTTTTAACCATTGGCTATAAAAGAGCGATATGTATTAAAGTTTTTTTGTTCCTTTTAAATATGTAAAAAATGATAATAACATTCTTAAGAAATCTATCAGGAAGGCCACAAGCCTTGGGGCTAAAGTATGATGCAAGCTTACGCAATTTTACGTACTTTTAGAGATTTTAAACACTTTTAAGGTTGTTTAAGGACATTAAACATATAAGACAGCTTTAAGTTGGTTTTAGTACAATTTTAATAATTTTTTCTAGATTTTCGTAAACATTTCTTAAACTTGCGTTGGGCGTCGTATGACGCAATTTTACGTGCATTTTCACGTGTACCATCAGTATACCAGAACTACCACTAAGATTAAATTAAAAAAAGAAGGAAAACTTTAGCGGCGTGTGATTGGTCGAACCGAGACGGGCCCTATATATCCACGCGGGCCCGCCCCGGCAAATCCATTCATACTTTGTTCATTCACCAGCGAGCAGTAAAAGTGATCTTACGCTAACAGTATTATTAGTGAGTTAAAAAAGACACCTTTGAAATCTTTGTTGTAAATCGTCAAAAGTTACCAAAATCATGAAATCTACGGTGAGTAATTTTTTTTTGTATCTAGTTACCGGTGCATGGCATTCGTTCCGAGAAAAACCATATCTACTGCAGTAGGCCACGTTTTGTGGTTTGTGGAAATGTGCATGGCTTGCTGGGATTTTTACGGAATTATCCCGATAAGAAGAACTAAGCGGTTATTTCAAGTTTTTAATTAATTTTTAGGGATTTTCGTTTTAGAAAATGCCGGTAAAGCACATGTCAGCCCTTTGGAACCACATTGCATTTTTTTATTATTCTTTAAAGGGGCTTTTGATTGTTCTAGAACATCTTAGGATTCATACAGTTTTATGTTTTTTTTGTAAGAGACTTTGATTATTTTTTGGTTTGGAAAAAATATTTTTTTAATTATTTCTATTTCTAACTTTATTTAGCGAAATTGGAAGTTTTTTCATGTTTTTGAAATACAACTTTGTCCAAAAATTAATTTCCATTAATTTTGTTGGGACATTTTTAGACAGTTTTAAAATATTTTAAACTTTTTGGCGCATTTTTAAATGCCTGATGACATAAATTAATCACATTGTTTATTTTAATTTTTTATCTCATCGTTGTATGCAATTAAAAATCGAAATTCATGTTTATTTTTAAGTTTTTAGATCAAATGTAATTGACCAATATAATATTGGCAATATCCATATCTTTACAAAAGTATTCCTGTAAAGTTTATTAATAATGCTTTTTAATTTTTTATCGAAAAAAAAGAACATTGACGTCAAACGCCTGATTAGGTATTTAAAATTTATATCTTTTTAAAATTTGTATTTTTCTGTGTAATTACTAAAAATTACACTTTCACATAAATTATTTAATTATAGTTAACTAGGTATATTAAACAAAATTTTGTCGAAAAATGTATGAGGTGGTAAAACTTCTTAAAATATTAAAAATATTATATAAACAACAAACGAATCCTAAGAGAGCTGGAGCCCTTAAAAGTCCGTCTCTGATTTTTTTCTAAATATTTCCAAAAGTTCGTCAATGCATTTTTTAATTTTGAGAAGTTAGGTATGTATTTAAAAAATTAATGACCTAACCCAAGGTGCACCAGAATCCGGTGACCAGATAGATTATTAACTGGTACCTGTACCATAAAAATAACTTTAAGAAATTATATTATTAACTTTTTAAAATAAAATGCATTGGGGAAGTAATTTTTTAAATAAAAAAATGCCCATATGCAAAATTACAAAATCAACACAGTGAAGAAATGGTATATACCATTTCCCCACTATTTAATTTTTTAAATAAAATAAATAATGATATACCTACATACATATGAAAGTTTTTTTACAAACGCCATTTAACGGACAAATCAACCCATTTTATACCTCATTAAATTTATAAAACATCATTTCGAAATCCAATTTTGTATTATTAGGTATACCTACATTGACTGACGTTTGTAGAAAAAAATATCTATGATTATAAAGGCCAATTTTTTGTAATTAGAATATGATACATCGTACTTATTGGAAATATACTAAAAATATCCCACAACAGGTGACAAATTACCCATTTTTTAATCTCGAAACTATTATAATTAGCTGTTGGACACCTGATCAAACGATCCGTTTATATAACCAAGCGTAAAAAAATTCGGATAGGTCAATTTAAGGGGGGACAAAAATACTTTTATTAGTTTTCATTACATTCTTACAATTATTTAAGAGCAAAGTTTTCTTTAAAATATTTTTTCTACTCCCACCTTTAAATCATGACATGACAAGTTGTGGCTTTATGGCGCTTTAGTCACGGGCTGAAGTTAGTTTTAAGTTAGTTGACAGTTGTCAAATGTCATACAATCGTTAAAATAAAGTGCCTTTCTTGTAAAATAATACTAAATGTGAAAATTATTTTATTATCTCAATACAAAAGTATTAAATAGTTTCTCAACGCCAATATTTGAAAAGTTTATATGAACATTGTACTGACCTTTTAATTTCGCCGGCAATAAACTATAACTTAAATTCGGGCACGGACTCCACTGTAAAGTGCTCATAAAACATTTTCTTTACTTTCACTGTAAAAAACTGTCAATTTTCAAGAAATACATTTCGATTTATAACCTTAATAATTATGTTTATTAAATATAAAAATTTAACATTTGACGGTGACACACAGATTCCCCTATTGTTTCATAGATGGCGCTCTATACAAATTTTTGATTTAAATCATTTTAAGATAATAATAAGTATTTGTCGTAGAAAAAGTATAGTATGCACCTCGTTTATAAACTTTTTTATACTCATTAATTTAAGCACTCGCTCGCAAGCTTGCTCGTGCCTAAATTAAATTCGTGTATAAAATGGCGTTTATCAAACTTGATATATAATATACTATTATCTACTCCTATTGAAGAGCTGTGACTTTATGGCGTTTTAGTCACGGGCTTAAGTTAGCTTTATTATAATTGCAAAAAGTGAGGTTAAATTTTTCAAATGTCAAATATTTTTAAATTAAAATTGGCTTCAAATTCTTATTTCTGTTCGTCGTAGATAAAATATAGTATGCAACTCGTTTTATAAACTTCTCTAGACACTCGTTTTTATTAAACACTCGCTCGCAAGCTTCGCTCGTGCCTAATAAAACTTGTAACTAAAATGGCGTTTATAGAATTTGATACATAATATACTATTATGTACTTCTATAGAAAAAAAATTGGATTTTACCTAATGAACTCAATATTCACGTTATTAGGCATCAGTGATTGGCCGATTCCAATATTTACTGTGAATCGGGTTTTAAATTTAGAGAAGGCGACTATAATAATATTTAAAATTGGTAGAAAGTGAGGTTAACCAAATGGTTAAATGGTCAAATGGCAGATGTCAGATTTTATTTAATTATTTTTAAAAATCATTTATTTATTTACTAATTGGAGTAGATTATTTACTCAAATGATTTGCGTCTCTCGTCTGGCTATTCGAGTCGCAAACCTCATCCTGGTAAATAATAGCCTGCATTATCTCTCGTATAATATACTGTCATCTAGTAGGTATTTAATTCCAAAAAAATTGACATTTTTAATAATGTAATGTAAAATGCCCCCTTAATGTGACTATTTCGGTACTTCGCGGAAAATAAACGGTTTGAAAAAGATCCAAGTCGCGTTTTCTCGTGTGTGAAAAAATTTGTCGATCTAGCAGACTGTATGGTGCCAGCAGAGGTTCTGGGAAAACTTGATTACATAACAGAGGACTCAGCACATATCCCATATAATTATAATTTATAACATATATTAAGTATGAATCATCGATCTAATGCGTTTGGAATGTTGTTTTATTATATTAGAGTTATTTTTTTGCTATTAAATTACAATGTTAAATTAAATATACAGGGCGGATAGAAAGTACCTACTGTGATTGCATCTTATGAACAACCATCAATATGAAAAGTACAAAAGCCAAATTTTATTTGCAAAATACTTTTTTATAAGCGTTTAATAATTTTGTGCTTACATTGGAATCTTCAGTTTCAGACTTTTTGTCATAAGTAGATAATGTTGTCGTTTGATATTATAGGTTATGTGCATGAATTTATTCTACAGTGACCTGTAATTACAGTTACCTACACTAATGCAATATATGGAACCTCTCTTCCTATGTAATTTTCATTATTGTACGGCGGTGTATTAGCTATTTATGCACCAAGGGTTTTATTAAGATGTCGCCAGTAACGCCAGTGCATATAAGATTTTATTTTTTGCTTCATATAAAACATATCTCGTATCCAAGGCGTTATAACAAAATAATGTTGTTAGCTGTTCACCTAAGTGAAAAATAAAATAATTTGACTTTTAAACTGCGTAAAAATATATAAGTAGTATTAAGGAACTTAAACCTGGTTAATTTTTTTTTTAAATATCGGGCCAATTTGTTTACATTTCATCGGTTTGGAAGAAACCTGTCGGACATATAAAAACACGAGCAAAAATACCGATTAAAAGAAAAATTAATAAAACATTTATGCTTTATTTTATTTGCGTTATTTAATTTTTTTCTAATTAAATATATTAAATTTATCGAAATTTTTCGGACAAATTGGGCCAAATGCATGTACCGTTCTAAAAAAAATTACCAAAAAGTTTTTTTACATGTATTTTAAAATATACGTTCTGTAATATAATTTTTCTACGACACATTTCGTCATGGCATCGTTAGAAAATGATTATTTTCATTGGCAAGGCAAAACTCGAATGTAAAGTGACATTTCTGTGTGAAAAGTGACAGGTCTGCTTCTATATCGGATTAAAACGGTTGTTAGTCCGTTTTCAAAGGATAAATTTTGCTTTACCAAGAAAAATTTGACGTTTGCCGTCGGTAATACAGATTCCCATTTTTACGGTTACTGTATTTTAGTAAAGATGTCGCTCTATACAACTATTTAAATTAAATCGTAGATTTGTCGTAGAAAAAGTATAGTATGCACCTCGTTTATAAACTTTTCTATAGACACTCATTTAATTAAGCCTTATTTAAATTCGTAAATAAAATGGCGTTTATCAAGCTTAATACATAATATGCTATTAAAATGTTATTTTCGTGTTGGTATTACAAAAAACAAAATACCAGCAATAGGTATGTTGGTATAATGTTACGCATTTAAAATCAAGTAAACAAAAATATTAAAAGGTATTTATCACAAATTCTTTTCATTAATTCACGCTATGCAAAAATATTTGTTTAAAATTTAGTTTATGATTGCGAATGCATTTTTTTCATTTATAATTCATGATGAATGAATTGTAGATTTAGTTCTATTTTTATACATTTTCTTGTATTTTATTTTTCATTTGGAGTTATATTTTATTTGTTTTAATAAAAAGGACTTTTTATGCTTTGCAACGAAAGGATATTTATTTTATATCTATTTGAATATTGCTTCAAAGAATCCAATTATTTTTACCTTATAACTTTTATAAAAGAACGAGTTTTATTTTGGAGCATTTAAATTGTAGAAAACAGTATATTAAAAATTAATTACTTTATAAAGAAAATTTATTTTTAAGAAAACAAATTTTTAAAGCAAACTTTTGTTTTCAGATGCTTGTATCAGTATTACTGGCCTTTCTATTGGTCCAAAACTCTCACTCGAAAAACCTACCGCTAGACGAAGTGGACGACATGTCCAACGAGTTGACGCCCAGCTTTTTCCCAAACTACTATGACGCCCCTAAAAGGACGACGCCCGAGTGGGTGAAAATCCGACAAGCGCCAGAACCGGTGGTGTTCAAATCTTACGGTTCCAAAGTTGAATTGGAATGCACCGCCATGGGATCACCGCCTCCTACCATACAGTGGTACAAACATAACACCAAGTTAACAGAAGTAAGTGTCAAGATATCATATTTCGACAGTTAAAATGTCACATACGCTAAAGAAGCATCGCTAGTAGCGCCACCACTTTATCATCGTCACCAGAATTCAGCTTTTAGTAAGCAGCTGTCAGACGCGTATGTTTCAGAAAATTTTAAAAATATCGAAAGTTTCCCAATAAACAGTGGAAATTCGAATGAAGAAATAAATTGCATGAATGATTTACGTGAAAATTGTAAACATTGCAATTCAGTAAAAATCATAAAACAAATAAGTCATCTTAATTCAAACAGCATTTAGCATTATTAAAAGCGTTGATTAAGAAAGTCTCCACTCAACAGTAAAATACCCAGAACCGGTATTATATTATGTATTATCCGTCCGTTTTTTTTGTTTTCTTTTAGGTTTTTTTCATTGTTTTTTTTTCAAATGGTTTTTTTTCACATTTTAGGTTTTTTTTCAAGATTAGTCCCATTTGCATAATTTTTTATGTTTCCATGGACTAAAATTAGCCACTTAATGACAATTATTAAATGTAAATACAGTCTCGCGTTATGCACTCGCCACAACCACCGATTTGACCAATAAGGGCCGCGCTTGTTTTGATTTGGTCCTAAAAAAAGTAACTTTCTATAATATTTTAGATTCAGCGCTTGATTTTTCAAAAATCTACCAAAAGCACTTTTTTCATGATTTTTCAAATTTATGTAGAGAATGGACATTTTTTAAAAAAAAAAAAGAAATTAAAAAAATCGATTTTTTTTATTACGGTATTCGTTAGAGTTGAGCGTTGCACGTTTTTCATCTAAAAATCTCAAAACTATAAACTTCAAGCTTCAAATTGCTTTTTTTACGGCTCCAATACGACCATTTTTCGCAAAAAAAAAATGTATCCTTTTATTTTTTGTATTAGTGTAGAAGTTTTACATTGATATTGGTTTTTTAATGTACATTACATTACATTCCACGTGGAACCTACCAAATAATAAGAAATCAGATTTTTTAGGAAAAATGTAATATATTCTACATTTTACTCAAAATTTCATTTTGAAAAAAAAACAAAAAAAACGGTTTTTTCTAGTTTTTTTTCATGTTTTTTTTCACATCTGAAAAAAACCGTTTTTTACATCTACATTTATATATAATATTATGTTGCCATGAATTCGTAGATATATTTTGTCGTATAGTTGTCGGCGTTTTTTTAGAGGACTTAAATATAAAAATATTTGATTTTAAGGTTATGTTTATACAACAATTATTTTTTGTTAAATTTCTAAAAGTGTCCAAATTTAAATATAAATTATATTAGGTAAAGTCATAAGTTAATTCTGCACCAACAAATATACGTACCATATTGTATCCCTTGGCAAAACATGAAAATGCAACGATTTAGTTCTTGAATTTTATTTACAGTTAAAAACACAATAATTCACCATGATCACTTAGTTAAAATACATACACTAACGTAACTATATAAGCATATAAGCGTTAAGTTTCTCAAACAATGATATAATGAAATCGAGTACTAAACAAAAGTTTTTTAGTTTTTACTTGCAACGCAAAACCCAAATAACTTGCCCGAATTAGCTGTGCAATTTAACAAAATTTGTCGAGTAAAGCCTCATTCAGAACCTCGTAATTAGTTGGAAAAATTAGTGGTTTCAATTATACTTATAATTAACACAAAACGATCATCACAATGCGTAAAATTAACATCTAAAATTAAGGGAATTTGCTAAAAGATTGTCCATTTTTCTTAACCTGACATAAACAATATTAATTATATTAAAATAATATTTTGTACAACCATTACAATAATATTTATATAACCTTACCTTCACTGGCAAATCTTCAAACTTTTTGCTTTTGACATAAAATATCCGCGCACATGCGCAAAGCCGCTTTCCAATTATAATTAGCACTAGTGGTAAAAGTTAGAAGTTTGCAAACTTTTTCCACTAATTGAAAAGTGCTACCACTAATTATTTGGTTGTGAACAACACTGTGAATATTCATAAAACAAACTTTTACGTTAATTGAAACCACTAATTTATTCCACTAATTACGAGGTTCTGAATGAGGCTTAAGACTTCTGCCTTCCTCTCTTTTGTGAAATAACTACTTATTTATTTAAATACTATGAGCAGATGGCGCGCGCGTTGCGAAAACCGGATGCTTCTTTAGGCTATTTTAGAAGAAAAAAATTATACTATTTATTTTTTCTTTTTTTTTTAGAACGATCTGGAATTCAACCATATAGAGGCTCACCCAGATAGTCTAGCCAAAGTTACTTCAAAACTAGTAATAAATTATTTATTGCCACGTCACGAGGATATGTACAGGTTGGTATTTTTTTATTTTCATGATTTTTTTTTAAGTTAATTTAAATCAACTTATTTTGGTAATGGGTCATTCCACGTTACTCGGGGATTTTTGTCCCGCCCGTCACAATTAAAAATTGTGAGTAAAAACTACACGTTATAAAATTTATTTAAAAATATTGTTTTATTATGCTTTTAATAAGTTATAAGCACAATAAAAGTAATATTATAAAATATTAATTTTATAACTTGTGGTTTTTACTCACAATTTTTAATTGTGACGGGCGGGACAAAAATTACCGAGTAACGTGGAATGCCCCTATTGCAAATTTTCAGTTCTCTAACAATTGTGTTTTTTTTTCAGATGCGTAGCTACCAGTGGTAAAGAAGAAGCTTCAGCATTAACAAAAGTGATCGTGGAAAATACAATGAATCAACGTGACCTAAACTTCACTCAACTTTTGCAACACAAAATTTTGGGAGGTTTTCATCAACCCAAAATCACTTACTTCTACACCGTCAATTTGGATGCCATAAGTAAGTTTTTTTTGTAAAAGAGTGATAAAGAACAACAACCAAATTTTATTTGCAAAATCATTAAGATTAATATAATAAAAATATTGTTAATAATATTGAAGAACGATTAAAGAAATTAGTTACTTTTTACTCTTAGAAACAGTCAAAGATGGTGACTTATAATAATAATAATAATAATAATAATAATAATAATAATAATAATAATAATAATAATAATAATAATAATAATAATAATAATAATACTTTATTAATCCAACAGACAACAGTCCATATAAAGGATATAAATTACTTAGGTTACAGTGACAAATTACAGTTATAGGTTCATAAATTTAAAATAGCTAATTAGGACAAAAAAACCATAAATAAAACAACTTAGGATAATGAGCGAATAATTCGAACAAATGAATTTAAATTTTGGTTAAAAATATCACGACGTCAATGGAGCATATCTTAAATTAGTCAAACTTTAACTATTTATGTAGTAAAAAATAACTATTTAAAAGTGTAACAATTCAAATAGTAGAATTTTGACTATTTTATTTTAAGAGAGCACACAATCGATAGATTGAAACTGCTTTAAGTATGTCAACTAACTTATTTTTTCTTGCTTCAGGCTGGGACACGGTGTTGCCGTGCAGAACCGTGGGGAACCCCAAGCCGAGTTTGATGTGGTTGGACCCCTTAATGAACGAGGTGCCGCGTGACGAGAGTCAGCGCGTTCACGTGCTACGTAACGGAGATTTAAAAATCACGAACATCGAATGGAACGACATGGGAAATTACGTTTGCGTAGTCAAAAATAAACTGGGCGAGGATCGGATTGAGACGTTCGTCTATCCAATGGTCAGTACACCTTTATTAATAATAGTCATTAGGTATTTGATTTAAAGTAAAAACTCTTTTTTACATATTTTCTTTTGTTTTCAGGCAAGCACAAATTAACAAAGGTACACTCGAGGCTCACGTTTATTGAGAACAAAATTCTAGTCAAATTCTGTCTTATGTAAGGTTTTTTATTTATATTATTATTAGTATTTATTTTTTTATGTATGTAATAATAATTTATGTACTTACTTAATGTAAAAATTTAACGTTTTAAAGAATATAATAAATGTATTCTTTAAACATACAAAGTTGTTTTATTTCTTGACATTAACACTGATCCAGAATTTTCGGTAGATCTACCGTTTTCTGAAAAATTCTACCGATCTACCGATAGACATCAATATTCTACCGAAAATCTAAATCTTGCAATAATCCAAAAAAAAATAACTTTTTTTAGAATAAATTGCATAAAAATATTATTCTTAGACAACAGTATTATATATTTTTCACAAGTATGTGATTAAAAATGTTTTTACCGACATCATTTGTACAAAAGGCGTACTAAGACAGTATTAAAGATTTCTATTTTTGTGTTAAAAACTGTTTTTACCGACATTATTTGTCCAATAGTCATAGTACCACGGTATCGCAGATTTCCATGATAGAATAAACAGATTTCTATTCTTGCTTTTTGCTTTGTAGATTGGTAAAGTACAAAACATTAAACTTTGTGCAATATTTAACGGCGTTTGTTTTCTTGATTTATGAAAATTATTAATTTTTTTGTGTTTGTATTTTTTACAATTTTATTATTTCTCGCTTTATAATTGGATAGCGTTTATCGAAAAGGAACCAAGCGCGCCAAAAAATTTTCTGCAAAATAACTCATTTTTAATGCTGCTCAAAAAGTTAATAATAATTTGAGAAAAGTTCCAAATGATGATCAACCTTTTGAGCATTATTGAAAATGAGTTATTTTAAAGTTGTTGGCGCTTGGTTTCTTTTCGATAAGCGTTATTCAATTATTCAACTTATGTTAACATTATCATGTTATTGTTTTTATTAGTTTTTTTTTTATTTTTAATAAATATTTTCCTATTCCCAGTGTTTTTTTTACAAAAAATTACACATTAATTTAAATATACCGAAATTTTAATGTGACTACCGATAGTTATCAATAGTTTTTTTTTGTTTGTATATTTTTGGTACTAGTGTCCCAGACAGCAATATAATAATAATAATAATAATAATAATTTATTGCTTGCTAGTAATACAACTGTATTTTACAAATGTCAAATAGGTATTCATATATTACAATATTAGATAACTAAATAAATATAAGTATTAAACAAATAAGTTTGAGACTACATAACATTTTCAAAATTACAATTCAGGAATTCACTAATGCTATAAAAGGCCCCATTCATGAGGTCTTAATTAAGTCTGCATAAGCTCTATTTTATGATTTGGACGTCAAATATTTACAACACCAGAAAGAAGTTCTTAAGACTTCGAATGCGCCACTTATTGAACTAATCAAGACTTCTCAAAAAAGAACTCTTGAGGAACCCTTTTCTTTGACTTCGCATTTAAGCATTTTAAAGAGTCCTACTGTATAAACTTATAAAAAGACTTCTTTAGAATTTCCTGTTTTGGATATAGAAGTACCACTAGGGTACTGATGAAAAAATTACATACTGGATCGTTGCTTATTTTGACATGTCAAGTTTAATTACCATAGAACAGACGAATTTGTTAAATTGATTTTATTAAAATCATTTTAATAATTTGCTCGTATTCGCTTATTTTTGGAATTGCGATTACTTTGTCTCACTTTTGTTTAAATTCAAGCGTGATCTTCACCGGCACCGATAGCTCGTCAGTATCAGGTAGCCGATTACCTAGGTCTAAGACCGTTTGGTATGGAGCACGCTCTAAATTCTACTTCGCCGCTTCTTATATCAAACACAAGCAGTTACAGCGGTGAGAAAAAAGTAATCGCATTAAAATGTCATAAATGTGACGTCTTCATGTTGACGTCTAAAGAGTTAATAATATGATTTCAGTAAGAAGTAAGAAAAGAGAATAGGTACTGTAAGATATCATATAACTGAAGTCTTATTTATGATACCCTTAGTAGCTTCCAATTTTGATTTCAATAAGAGGTCAGAAAAAAAGATACCCAGATAACATTTATGAATCATTAAAAAATCACTCAGTGACAATCATCGCGTGAGCTCACAGTGAACTCACTATGACATCAAATGCATTTCTGTGAATTTACCTGTACCTCACCTGGAGCTCATTAGCTGAATCATTGCTGAGCTCATCCTGAGTTCTTGATGAGATCATTTGTGAAATTAATTCACAGAACTGCATTTGATGTCATAGTGCCATAATTTAAATTTATAACCTTAAGGTTTTTCTCTGAACTATGCAAGTGCATAACAGTGTTGCCATGGTATCAGAGCTGTGCGGTACTCGAGTACTCGGTACTCATTCCAGAGTACATTTCAAAAAAAGTTCTTGTACTTGTACTTATTAAAATGAAAAATTTAAAAACGGACACGAGTACATTTTTTGTGTTCGAGTACATTTTTTGTACTCGAGTACATTTTTTGTACTCACTACTACATATTCAAATTTATCGCTATAATTATAATGCTTTAGCAGCTAAAGTTTAACGGTTCGGCAATATTCGGAATAAATCCTCGATATGGGCAAGTTGGTAAAATATCATTGTGGTGCCCTATTTTATAGAGATATTACATATTACAAGAGGTAGTGCCCTTTTTTATCTCTGGTAGTGCTGTCATAATGTCGTATGTAACGGTTTTATTTAATAAATTTGAGATTATTCTGCAATACAGAATGTGCATTAGTATTATTTTAAGTGTTTTGGTTTTTGTTATACTGGGGTAAGTAGGATTTTAAATATTATTTTATATTTGATTACCTACTCGATTATGTTTTTGTTATATAAATATTTGGTACCTACGCTTAAAAAGTTAGGTTATATTTTTGCATTCAATCTTTTTTCAGTCATAAATGCATGTTACTTTAATTTAATTTCGTGCTTGCAGTTAAATAATGTTTAGGCTATTTATTAAATAAAATATATAATAAATTACTTGCATGAATAGGTATACCTATAGGTATATACATACCTATAGGTAATAAAGGTTATGTAAAAGAATAGTTAATCTATTTTAATATTATTTTTTCCTGTTTAAAATCGAAATAATTGGTTATTTGGAAAAAAAATATTCAAAACATAAATAAATACGTGTATTAAATAAATATAAAAATGCAGTTTTTTTTAAATATCCCTAAGTGATCTAAACCTGATATTTTGTCATGTTTAACTTTTAACAACTTTTTTTGCTAGATACTGAAACCTAAATTACATTTTAAGAGTTTTTGGAAAAAGTACTTTTTACTTGTACTCGTGAATACTTTTGGATTTTTTTGTACTCAAGTACATTTTTTTCAAATTACTTGTACTTTTACTCGAATACTTTTTTCTTGTACAGCTCTGCATAGTATATACCATAAGTTTTGCCAAGTTTTGGGAATGGATTTATCTTACCAAGGCTTAAAAATTATCGTATTTTTAAATATATTTTTATAATTAATTTATAAATTATACTTAGCACGTGCTAGGTACATATATACATGTATAAAAATTAATAATCAGATGCAAGTTACTTTTTTAAATTTTATTAAAAACATGTTTTAAATATTTTTTATTTTATTTAAGAAAATAAATATTTATTTTAATTAATTTTAGCATTTTTAGTCCCTTAAGTAAAATCATTAATGACATCCCTTTGATTTCATAATGAATTCATCGTGTGACCCATTAAGGATCTCACGTTGCTCATCAGAAGTGCAACACTTATGCGTGCCACAGTGACATCACTAAATGAATCAGCAATGATTTCACGTTGATGTCACAACGAATTCATCGTGTGACTCATTAAGGATATCATGTTGCTCATCAAAAGGGGAACACATATGCGTACCTCAGTGACATCACTGAATGAATCAGCAATGATTTCACGTTGATGTCTTAAATGATGTCATAATTGATATCTGGATACTTTAAGATGTTAAAAAATTGACTTCTCATTTATGAATTCATCAAGAACTCTTAATCTTAAGCTCCTAAAAATGATTTCTCTAAGATGTCATATTGGGACCTCGGTAAGATGTTTTTCAACAGACTTCGTACAGAAATCTTTCTGAATTGGATGCTGTCTGGGGTATGTTTTGTACCGATTTATATTACGTTTGCTGTCCTGTAGGAATTCTATTTTTTTTTCTTTGCCTGTTTGGTTTTTCTGGTTTAGATGCGTTAAAGATGCTTAACGTCTTCGAGAAAATTCAAGCAATTTTCTTAGTCCAGGTGCAATTACCTTCACAATTTAAATAAAGGCACAAAAAACTAGAATTTATTATGCAACACACAATTAATTGTGTTCTAAATGATATTTAGACATACATTTACAAATACAATACAAATTTTGAAACGAATGTCAAACGATGCTGTCAATTTCTTTTTACGCAGACCTGTCACTTTCCACACAGAAATGTCACTTTACATTCCTGTTTTGCCTTGCCAATGAAAAGATTAATTTTCTAAGCAACGATGCCAATACAAAATGTGACTTTTACGTAGTGATCGTAGAAAAAATTCATTACTTCGCAATTTTTCCATGATTTTTATCAACATTAGCTTGCTTTATTTATTTTATATATTTATTTTTTATTTTATTATTTTTAATGTGCTTTCAACAGGCACCAGGCCCAATTACAGAAGTACACAATGACAAACACAAATAAACAACCATACCCCTGGTGGGATTCGAACCCACGACCTCTCGGCTTGTAGTCCGCAGTGCTAACTACTACACCACCGAGGGCGGTTTTTTCAAAAATGTCAGCTTGTCGAAAAAAAATTCAAACTGGAGTTATCTGTTTGATTTAAACCTTTCCCAGGACGATATGTAAATTTTCGACCTCAATTTTTGCCATAAAAACGAGTTTTTTAAGTTATTAAAATCGCTAGCGTTAAAATACTTATCCGATATCAAAAGTCTGTAAAATAAAGTTTTAGAGGGCTCAAATACCTTCAATTTAAGGGCTTGTTTGACCAAATCGATCAATTATATTTCAAGCTATACTGAAAAACGTAAAAAAATTGAAAAAAACAATTGAAAATTCATATTTCAAAAACCCTTCCATAAAATTAGTGTTTAGTGGGTCAAAATACATGGGAAATTTATAATGGAATATGGTGGGCAGACTTTTTTTTCTATTTTGTAAACTAGTGTCTAGTATCTAAGAAGTAATGTTGTCAAGTAAAAAAGTAATGGCGGAAACGAAAAATACACATTATAAAGTTCGAGAAATTATTTCTCATGTTTTTAATTATTTTAAAAATAATAAAACCGAGGAAGAGAATCTGAGGGCTGTGAAATCAAAAGCAGCGATGAAGGCAGTTTTTAAGAAGAATATTAATTAATTATAATTAATTAATAATATTAATTGTACTAATTGTACCAATAAATGTTTTATTCATACCGGGATAAAAAGTATCTACAATATTAATTACAAATTATTTTGTTTATTTCACTATTCAAAATTGAATCTTAATCTTCGACGACGCTGGTAGCAGTAAACAAGTGCAAACTGCTTCGCCAAGTTATAACGCGCGGACTGTACCTATCATGGAAATGGGAACAAATAAGCACAGTTATTTGGAGATGTTACAACACTTTTTGGTGAACAAATTGAAGAGCTGCCAATAAATTATTAAAATTCAATGTACTTCCACCATGATACATGTCCAGCGCATTATTCTGGTAACATTCGGAATAGGCTTACATAGATAGAAGTTTGGCGAAAAATGGATGGAAGGAATGGCACAATTTTTTGGCCTCCACGAAGTCTAGACTTTTTATAGATAAGGTTAAAACAAATAGTTTATGCAGAACCGTTAGAAAAAGATGCAGAATAGCTAAAAATTCTATAAATTTCTAATATTAGCATAATAGCATATGCTATTCGGTCGAACTCAATAGTAGAAATTCAAATAAGTTATAACGAAATTAGTTGTAATTGAAGTTTGCGAAAAGTTAGTTTTCCTGCCGCTTCACCAGCCCCTGGTCCCCCTATTTGAGATAATTCAAATTAAAGTGGTGCAATTTATAATCTACTATCTACTATAATTTATCGACAAATTTAAAAAATCCAAATACTACAGATTTTATAAGATTTTGTCTATTTAATGTCATTATAAATTTGGTGTGGGTACCATGTCTAATAACTGAGATATACCCAAAATCCACCGCCACCACTGGTTTGCTTTGGCTATGCTTGCAGTTTTCTTGGGAACTGTTGTAGCGACTAATGGTTAATTACCTGGAGGAGTTCTTTGTTTGTTGCGAAATTCGCGTTAGGATTAAGTATTGGGTATTATGTTATTGCTAAGGACATGCAAATAAGGTAATTTTACTTATCTGGTTTATGCCGATTTGAAATTCAGGTGCAATGACAACGTTTGGTAGGTGCGACGAAGTTGGCCCTTGACGTCGACCGCCCACTGTTGGCACACGTGGGTTTATAATCCAAAGAAGATTAATCGCTGTAACCCTTTACCTCACTCACACACATTTTTACAGGTTAGCACGATTTACACCCTTTTTTTTAATTCTGGTTGACCACGAATACTCGAGTATCGATCGAATATCACAATCATTGGTATGTTTGATTCTAACCGCTGTCACTATTGGGAAGTACAGACATGATTATACAACAACTTTTCTTTCGGGTTAGAGCGCAACTGACAATACTTATTTAAACAAAATCTTGTCCAAATTTTGTATTCAAATATGAGTGGGAAGTGTACTAGTTAAATAAATATTTAAAATTTCTAGTAGTTTTATTATTACTATAGTTGTAGCGAAAGAAAAGTTTGAAAATTTGGGTTTAAACCATCTAACAGTGAAAATTGAAAAATTAAATTTGGTAAGTATGGTATAAAAATGTAGGTAAGTAGTTAAAAGTTAAAACGGGACGAGTTCTAAAGGTTTAAAGTCTAGCAGAGCATTACATTTTTCTAAAAATAAAAAAAAAATCTCCTTGTAACCAATCCGTGGACATACTGTATACAGGGTGGTCCAAAGGAAACCTTTAATAATTTGAGAATCCACAAAAAACGTCAAAATAATAATAATTATTTTAATAAACTTATATGGAAAACTCAACAATTCCAAAAATACAAGTTTGATATATTTTTTGAAGAAAAAAATTATCACACACTATAGTAACTTTATAAAGTACATAGTTTATTGAAATTTGTTGAGTATTGTTTTTTTATTGGGTACCATTTATAGTAAGGCATTAAATTCGTTTTCATACTACAAGGGTAGATAAAATCTTTTTTTTTTAAGGTACGCCAAAGATGTGAGTATGAGTATGAGTATGGGAACGTATGGCAGGCCCCATCGACATTATCTTCCACTAATCTCCCAGGGTTATTTTACCCCCTTTCCGTTCTCCTACGTATCCCGCCAATTCACAGCATTACCTGTGTTTGTTGGATCCGAAGTTTTTACGCCGGCTGGTAGATCCACCCTAGGAGTTCGTGAATGACAGTGTCTATGGTTAAGGCCGCTCCACGGATTTTTGTCAGCCGGGTCGGGCCTTACGTCCAGGCTAGAGGAGTGCGGGATAAGGAGGGCTAGTGGGGGTTTTTGGAGGACATTGAACTGACCCAAAACTAAGTACAATCCGGAATCCTCCTCAACCTGGGTCTTAGTAATGACCCCATTCAATTGGGATTCATGAATGGGGGTAGAAGTGTTAGTACGCTTCTAGACAGAGCTGTCAGACATCAGAAAGCTTAAGTCTTTTTTTTAACTTAAGTCATTTTTGAGACTTAAGTCATTTGATTTAAGTCTCTTTTTTTTGGACGACTTGAGACTTAAGACTTAAGTCATTTTCAAAATGATTTGTATTATTAAGCTTTTTCTACATTTGCGTAAGGACTTAAGTCTTTTTAAAATGACTTAAAACAAAAAAATGACTTAAGTCTTTTTAAAATGACTTAAGTCCAAAAATGATTTAAATCTTTTTAAAATGACTTAAGTCTAAAAATGATTTAAATCTTTTTAAAATGACTTAAGTCAAAATAATGATTTAATTCTTTTTAAAATGACAAAATAGATAAGAATTAAATTCTTAAAAAAATAAATAAATAATGATTTAATAATTTTTTGGTGTGATTATGGATAAAATATTTTTTACTCAATTTTTTTTAATGTCCACATACAAATAATTACGGTCTTGAAGCTTCACTAGAATAAGTAAACATTTTTTTAAATTGCAAAAAAACCTTAACTGATGATTTCAAATCGGTTAGCTTGCTGATTTATTGGAATATTCTAAAAGTCGAAGAAAAATTAAAAACTGTAAAATGTTTCGATATTTTTTTTTGAAACGCCTTGATGGTGCCGTTAAGTTTTATAGGCCATTTTGGTAGAACTTTTCAGAAAATGACTTTGGATTTTAGAAAAAAATATATACAAGGTGTTTTTAGTGGGTCCTGATTTTTTTTTGAATGTCCGATACAGCGCTGTGTAGGTACTTTATACTTAAGTATGTATATAAAATTTTATGCGATTCTATTGATCCATTCCCAAGATATGATTTTTCAAAATTTTCGACAAAATACATAAATCGCCCTGTAACTCTTAAACGAAGGACCTCCGAATTTTTTCAAAGCCAGATTCGGATTCACCTCTGAAAACTACACCTACCCTATGTCGGTTTCCTCATGCAACACCATGTATAGAGGCTTAAATTGTTACAGTGTAACAATGTTACACGCTTGAAAAAATTGACATAATCAAATTAAAGCTAGTCCGTGCCTGGCGAACTAAATACGCCAAAGGTGTTTAAAAGTTAACTATAGTTATAACTAGTATTTTTTATATTAAAAAATTATTAAGTTACTTTAAAAGTTATTAAACAATTTTCACATAAGTTTTAAATAAGCAAACTGTAATTTATGGATAGCACCCAGGACCAGATCAAACCGGATCCAATTTTTCATGGTACTAACACACCAAGGTACTAACTTTCTGATCATGACAAAATTTGAGCTCCGGCTCGTGGATGTCCTAAACAAAATCATTTTTTAAAAATTACAATAATTTTACATAAGTTTGGTTACATATATAATAAATATGTTTTCACTAAAAAATCGTTTTATTCACCTAAAATAAGTAATAAAAAATAGCATAATATACTTTAATGATAATTAAAAAAATAATATTTAAAAAAGTACCTTTTTTACTGGTTACTTGAAATCACTTCAAGAAAGTTCAAATTTGACCTTCTCTACTAAATCAGTTATGAAACTTAAGAAATTTGTTATATGTTTTTAACATACCTTTATTAGTTTACTAATGAAAAAAAATTAAATTTACTCAAATATATTAATGTAGATTTTATAGGTTTTGGCCAGCTTTTTGGGCATTTCCAACACTGTGTGCCAGTACAATACAATAATTGACTAATTAAGTGATCAACTTTTTGTTATGCACCTATTTTAAAAATAAATTTCATTAAAAGTCTTGTCAAAGAGTATCTATTAGATATATACTCTTTGATCTTGTTTTGAATCTCTCAAAATGAGTAAGGTATTTGTTTTTTTTTACTTAAATCTTTTTTTTTTACTTAAATCTATAAAACGACTTAAATCTAAAAACGACTTAAGTATTTTTAGGGAAATAAGTCCCTAAAAATACTTAAGTCCCTAAAAATGACTTAAGTCTTTTTCTAGATTTAAGTCGTTATATATTTGATTTAAGTCATTTTTAATAAGACTTAAGGCTTAAAAAAAAAGGCTTAAGTCTTTTTGAAAGGCTTAAGACTTAAATCTTTTCTGTTTTATAGAAAAAATGACTTAAGACTTAAGCCATTTTTATTTCAAAAAAGACTTACGACTTATGACTTAAGTCTTTTTAGAAGTGACTTGTGACAGCTCTGCTTCTAGAACCTATTATAATAATTTATATTATTGCATTCTTACTTTTTTTACAAATTTAATTTAAAAATATAAATATTAATATACAAAATAGATAAAGCCGGCCCTGTAGTGTACGTAATTGAAATACGGCCATATGGCCGGCATTGGCTATTGAGAGGGTCGTTCTTCTTATCTTCTGTGATGTTCTTGTATATTTTTTGAGCTTTTGTTTATTTGGCTTTGATTTATGGTCTGGTATCTTAAATGCATATACAATTTTATACCTATTCACACACAACACTTATTTATTATCTAAATTTTTTGTCCTCCTGCTTGATTTGGTTTATTTACTCCAGAGCTGTCACAAGTCACTTCTAAAAAGACTTAAGTCATAAGTCGTAAGTCTTTTTTGAAATAAAAATGGCTTAAGTCTTAAGTCATTTTTTCTATAAAACAGAAAAGATTTAAGTCTTAAGCCTTTCAAAAAGACTTAAGCCTTTTTTTTTAAGCCTTAAGTCTTATTAAAAATGACTTAAATCAAATATATAACGACTTAAATCTAGAAAAAGACTTAAGTCATTTTTAGGGACTTAAGTATTTTTAGGGACTTAAGTCCCTAAAAATACTTAAGTCGTTTTTAGATTTAAGTCGTTTTATAGATTTAAGTCAAAAAAAAAAGATTTAAGTAAAAAAAAAACAAATACCTTACTCATTTTGAGAGATTCAAAACAAGATCAAAGAGTATATATCTAATAGATACTCTTTGACAAGACTTTTAATGAAATTTATTTTTAAAATAGGTGCATAACAAAAAGTTGATCACTTAATTAGTCAATTATTGTATTGTACTGGCACACAGTGTTGGAAATGCCCAAAAAGCTGGCCAAAACCTATAAAATCTACATTAATATATTTGAGTAAATTTAATTTTTTTTCATTAGTAAACTAATAAAGGTATGTTAAAAACATATAACAAATTTCTTAAGTTTCATAACTGATTTAGTAGAGAAGGTCAAATTTGAACTTTCTTAAAGTGATTTCAAGTAACCAGTAAAAAAGGTACTTTTTTAAATATTATTTTTTTAATTATCATTAATAGTTATTTATGTCATTAGGTTAAGAAGTAAGGCTTTTTGTGCTAAGCTCAAAGTTTGAAGGCCGACGCGTAGCGGAGGCCTACAATTGAGCGAAGCACAAAAAGACACTTCTTGGCCGAATGGCATACAACATTTTATCTTCAAAGCACTTTATATAGGTCAATTTAATTCAACATGAAAGTGGCATAACCTCACTTTTTTTAATCTCATTTATTTATTAGCTAAAGATTACATTAAATGTACAATAATTATTATTCCTTTTAGAAGCAGTAATAGTTTGACAATACCTAGCTACATGATTTAAGTAGAAATGGATTTTTGTAAGAAAATGGTTTACTTACCCTCTTGCTATTACATTGAATTCAATTAATTGTTTAATAAATAGGTATCTAATTTCAATTTGTTTGCATTTTTATTAAAAAATAGGTAGTTTGGAATGTTTACGCTGTGTTTAACATTTAATTTTACTGAAAACTTAAAGCAAATTAAAATTTAAAGATAATTTAAATCGTAGAAAAAGAAAACACAACTGTGAAACGTCAAATTGCAATGTCCTAACCTCACTTTTTATTTTATTATTCATATTTAATTTTACAATAATTTAATGAAAAATATTAAACATTATAATGTTATAACAGTAAAACAAACAAATTAGTGCTTATTATAAATAAATTAAACCAGTTTAGTACGTTAATTTCTTAGAAAAGGATTAATTTGTCAAAACAATACCCCTAGCGAGAAAAAATCGAACTAATTACTTGCCTCATAAAAATTTTTATCGGCCTAGGCCATAACAAGGTATTTCTTTATCGAATGTTGACAACAATAAAGTTTAAATTATAGACCGCGTGGAGATAAAGTATATTATGCTATTTTTTATTACTTATTTTAGGTGAATAAAACGATTTTTTAGTGAAAACATATTTATTATATATGTAACCAAACTTATGTAAAATTATTGTAATTTTTAAAAAATGATTTTGTTTAGGACATCCACGAGCCGGAGCTCAAATTTTGTCATGATCAGAAAGTTAGTACCTTGGTGTGTTAGTACCATGAAAAATTGGATCCGGTTTGATCTGGTCCTGGGTGCTATCCATAAATTACAGTTTGCTTATTTAAAACTTATGTGAAAATTGTTTAATAACTTTTAAAGTAACTTAATAATTTTTTAATATAAAAAATACTAGTTATAACTATAGTTAACTTTTAAACACCTTTGGCGTATTTAGTTCGCCAGGCACGGACTAGCTTTAATTTGATTATGTCAATTTTTTCAAGCGTGTAACATTGTTACACTGTAACAATTTAAGCCTCTATACATGGTGTTGCATGAGGAAACCGACATAGGGTAGGTGTAGTTTTCAGAGGTGAATCCGAATCTGGCTTTGAAAAAATTCGGAGGTCCTTCGTTTAAGAGTTACAGGGCGATTTATGTATTTTGTCGAAAATTTTGAAAAATCATATCTTGGGAATGGATCAATAGAATCGCATAAAATTTTATATACATACTTAAGTATAAAGTACCTACACAGCGCTGTATCGGACATTCAAAAAAAAATCAGGACCGGACCTTATTTTTTTCCCACTAAAAACACCTTGTATATATTTTTTTCTAAAATCCAAAGTCATTTTCTGAAAAGTTCTACCAAAATGGCCTATAAAACTTAACGGCACCATCAAGGCGTTTCAAAAAAAATTATCGAAACATTTTACAGTTTTTAATTTTTCTTCGACTTTTAGAATATTCCAATAAATCAGCAAGCTAACCGATTTGAAATCATCAGTTAAGGTTTTTTTGCAATTTAAAAAAATGTTTACTTATTCTAGTGAAGCTTCAAGACCGTAATTATTTGTATGTGGACATTAAAAAAAATTGAGTAAAAAATATTTTATCCATAATCACACCAAAAAATTATTAAATCATTATTTATTTATTTTTTTAAGAATTTAATTCTTATCTATTTTGTCATTTTAAAAAGAATTAAATCATTATTTTGACTTAAGTCATTTTAAAAAGATTTAAATCATTTTTAGACTTAAGTCATTTTAAAAAGATTTAAATCATTTTTGGACTTAAGTCATTTTAAAAAGACTTAAGTCATTTTTTTGTTTTAAGTCATTTTAAAAAGACTTAAGTCCTTACGCAAATGTAGAAAAAGCTTAATAATACAAATCATTTTGAAAATGACTTAAGTCTTAAGTCTCAAGTCGTCCAAAAAAAAGAGACTTAAATCAAATGACTTAAGTCTCAAAAATGACTTAAGTTAAAAAAAAGACTTAAGCTTTCTGATGTCTGACAGCTCTGATTTACTCTTACGCCTTTTTCATTTGGTTAAGTTGTTTATGGTTTGTCTACACTGAGAAAATGAGGTTGTTAGTTTAACACTTACGGAAATGTTATCTATTTTTAAATTTAATTTTTGAAAGAAATAAAAAGAAATTTTAGACAAACAATCAGAGTGCTTCTATTAGAGATTTTTCATTATTGACTGTATGCACCGCCTTATTGAAATCTTTTTACATTTTTGTAGTAGTAAAAATGTATATTCAAAGACTGTACGAGTTTAATTTAAAGACTGTAGGTATCATTCCAGACTTTTAAATAAACAATTATGCGCATTGGTCGTATTAAATGTGCCAAAAACTGTTCAGTTAATTAAATCTTGAAATAGTTTACTTTTCTCAGTTTGGCAACATTGCGAATTTGCGTATATAAGTATTTAACGATTAAATTATATTAGAATCAAATTGGTACTGTTATTAGGTCATGCAATTAGGAAAATTACTTATCTGAACTCGAGTCTGAACTAGTTAGATTAATTCTGATTTCCTATCCCTAGCGGACAGACTGTGTTCCTTGGCATTTGCCGATTGTGGTGACTAATCAGGTGATCAGGAGTGATCAGGTGGCTTATCGGTGTGACCTAACCTTATTCACTCACTCTCACACAAACTTTACGACGCTATAGCACTTTGTGACTTAACCGGGGGCCACCCGCACTTTTCAACTTATTATTATTTCCTTTCTTTTTGCACTTGGATCTGTTATCACGTGTAGAATCGATATTATTTTTTTTTTGTTATTTGAACTTTAGTGGTGATGGCACTGTAAGTACCGGCGCTTATCGAAACCCCAACTCAAGACTCGCTGCGTCACACAAAAAGGTACGCCAAAGATATCTAAATAAAATAAGCCGATAAATGAGTCGATTTAGGAAAAAAAAGTCCTCTTGAACTTTTTTCGTTAAATGTATCGTTTCACGGTAAAATTGCATTTTTTTGATGATTTAATTTAATTACAGCAATAACTCACGATTTATTACAGACGCGACAAAAATTGCTGAGTAACGTGGAATTTCTCAAAATTTAATTTAGAGGGAATTATAGAATAGGAATTTTACTTTGAAACGATACATTTTACTAAAAAACTTTAAAAAAAATTTAACGTTAATCGACTTCTTATTTAAAAAATGTGGATTTTTTTAGATCATTGGCGTACCTACCTTTTTTTTTCTAAAAAGATATATTATCACCCCTGTAGTGATGCCACTGCTTGTACAAGCAGTGGCGTCACTGTACATACATGTAGTATAAAAACGAATTTATTGCCCAACTATAGAACGTAATAAAAATATATATATATATATATTCTATATATAGAATAAATAATAAAAAAAATAAATAAATAATCAAAAAACAATAATTATAATATTTGTTCCATGTTGACAATTTGTAAATTTTTAAGAATATTTAGGTTTTTTCAAAGTCTGTCTGAGAAATCATAAAGAAGAATAAATGTATTAAACAATCTCTAATTAACGGGTTTATTTGTCCATATAGGTACTTATTTAGTTAATAAAGGGTGCAACAACTATAAATTAATAAAGTAAAAAGAAAAATCAAGAGGCAACTTTTGTTTTATAAAAAATATTAAATCTGTGGCGAACACCGTTAAAAATATCGAACTATACAAAATACCTAGCCATTCTACAGCAAAAAATCGCCTGAATGTGTATGTAAAAAATTAGTAAATAGTAAAAACTTACCTAAAAACACACAGCCACTTTGACATTTGTTTTTTGAATTTAGCCTGCTGCGCACTGACAACAACAAAAACATGACTATTATTAAACAACGCAAGGGCGTAAGAAGTCAAAATTAACAAAAAAATCGTTAAAATTACATTTATCTCACTAATTTGTACTATTTTTGCTAAATATTTGTTTTAATCCTATGCAAAAACTCACCAAATATTTTCACATGTGCAACCACTTGACTTTAAATTTGAGCAGGGTTAAACGAACTGCCAACTTAATTAAAAAAAATTACCAACCAGGCCACTTAGTTTTTTTAACAATAAACGTCAGTGACGATTCGTCACAAAGGATCTGTGATAATCGTTTATGAGCATAGAAATAATAGTTATTTATGTCATTAGGTTAAGAAGTAAGGCTTTTTGTGCTAAGCTCAAGGTTTGAAGGCCGACGCGGAGCGGAGGCCTACAATTGAGCGAAGCACAAAAAGGCACTTCTTGGCCGAATGGCATACAACATTTTATCTTCAAAGCACTTTATATAGGTCAATTTAATTCAACATCCAAGCGACCTAACCTCACTTTTTTAGAATCTCATTTATTTATTAGCTAAAGATTACATTAAATGTACAATAATTATTATTGCTTTTAGAACCAGTAATATTTTGACAATACCTAGCAACATGATTTAAGTAGAAATGGATTTTTGCTATTACATTGAATTCAATTAATTGTTTAATAAATAGGTAGGTATCTAATTTCAATTTGTTTGGATTTTTATTTAAAAAATAGGTAGTTTGGAATTTTTAAGCTGTGTTTAACATTTAATTTCACTGAAAATTTAAAGCAAATTAAAACTTAAAGATAGGTAATTTAAATTGTAGAAAAAAAATTGTGCGTTTTCTTGGTTGCCTAACCTCACTTTTTGTTTTATTATTCATATTTAATTTTACAATATTTAATGAAAAATATTAAACAATAACAGTAAAACAAACAAATTAGTGCTTATTATAAATAAATTAAACCAGTTTAGTACGTTAATTTCTTAGAAAATGTCAAAACAATACCCCTAGCGAGAAAAAATCGAACTTGCCTCATAAAAATTTTTGTCGGCCTAGGCCATAACAAGGTATTTCTTTATCGAATGTTGACAACAATCAAGTTTAAATTATAGATCGCGTGGAGATAAAAGTATTTTTTCTATGTTTTTGAGGCTCCAAATTCAAGCAGTAAAACTCAGATTTATACAATAGATTTTATTTATACTATAGTATAAAAATTAAACATAGAAAAATAATATAATGAAGTATTTAAGGCTTAAATAAAAACTACTTATTTATAACTAGGTATTAAGAGAGCTAGCTAGATGATAAAGATATAACAAAAATAATAAGTAATAGGTATTACTAAATATAACTAAATAAAACAATTATGTAAAGATAATACAGGGTGTCTAAAATATAGGGCTGCTTTAGGGGGTATTAAGAATTAAATTAATGTTATTTTTTTCGTATTTACATGTGCAAATTAAAATTTATTTACAAAAAAGTACCTACTACTATGACACTTTATGTGATATATTAATGAGTTTTTTTACTACATAAGTTTTATTTCGAAAATGAGATTTTTGTAACTTTAAAAAACTCATTGCTATATTTTGTTTAAATACCTAATGGCCAATACATCAATTATTTTTATTTATGTAATTATTCGTATAAATGTAAATGTAAACAATTTTTTCTTAAAAATTAATTTTTGTTGCATACAATTAAAGAACGCTGTGGCTCCCGTCCGGGACTTAAGTTCAGTCCCGATTGACGTCATAATTTTAAGATTTGTTATGTTATAATAAAATAATAATAATAATAAATTGTACCTGTATACATGTTAAGGGCACGTTAGTTACGTCATAAAACCAAACCAACCCAAACTCAACAACACAACCCAACCGACCCCGCCCCATTGGGCCCCCCCCCGCCCCATTGAGCAAAAAACCCAACTAAAATGGGCAAATTTATGTTACGATAAAAATAAAACACTTTTTAACAAAGAAACAACAAATTTATAAAATAAAAAAAATAAAAAAAGTTTGACAACTTCTAGTAGAATCGAACCCGGTACCTCTCGCATGCCAAGCGACCGCCCTACCATCTAAGCCATCCAGCTTGACACCAATTATAAAAGCTCGGGGAATAAAAACGGATTTACATTGTGTGACGTCTGTCGGGATCGAAGTTAAGTCCCGCCTCGGGACGGGAGCCACATCGATTAAAAAATTGTAAAACATACAGGGTGATAACAAATAGTACAACATTTCAAGTCAAAAAACATTGTAAAATCAACGTAAAAAATATTAGACAACCATAATATGCATCTCAGAACAATTATTATAATTCTGATAATTTTTATTGACATAACCTAAAAACCTTACCGATCCTTCAGTGTTTGCATAGTTCTGGTACACCTCGAGGGTCACATCTCCAAACTCACAAATAACTTAACATAACCTTAAAAATTGTGTGTCTCCTGTTTGACAGTTACTGTCATAGGTTCAATAATTTCCATTTGTATATCTTGGTGTATATCTTCGTGTATATTTTGGTGTATATCTTGGTGTATATCTTGGTGTATATCTTGTTGCGCCTCATTTTTTATGTCTATGGAGACGTTTAACTCTCCCAAACCTTGCATCAGAGAAGCCGATGACAAACCTGCGCGAATATCTTGGTGTATATCTTGGTGTATATCTTGGTGTATATCTTGTTGCGCCTCATTTTTTATGTCTATGGAGACGTTTAACTCTTCCAAACCTTGCATCAGAGAAGCCGATGACAAACCTGCGCGAATATTTTGGTGTATATCTTGGTGTATATCTTGTTGCGCCTCATTTTTTATGTCTATGGAGACGTCGAACTCTTCCAAACCTCGCATCAGAGAAGCCGATGACAAACCTGCGCGAATATTTTGGTGTACATCTTGGTGTATATCTTGTTCCGCCTCATTTTTTATGTCTATGGAGACGTCGAACTCTTCCAAACCTCGCATCAGAGAAGCCGATGACAAACCTGCGCGAATTTCAGTTAAAAATCTTACAGTTGACGTTTATAGTCATTTTGACGTTTAGAATGTCAATTTTTACGTTTTTAACGTCGTTTCTAATGTCAAAGTGTCGTTTATTAGGTCGGTTTTACTATTTTAAATACTTACGTCTCGCCTTTAGACGTGTTAAGTCCTGTAAAATCCTCCTCCTGGCATTTATAAACCAGTTTTCTACTTGCAATAAAGTGAGGTTAGTTTCGATCATCAGCTGTTGTTTTTCTTGATCAGTTGGGTATGGATGCTGAAAATTATTGTAGGTATGTAAAAAATATCATTATTTTAAATATTATTACTTACATCTGTATGTTTAAAAAGCCATTTTTTAAGGTGATTTTTAGCCTTTGTCGGTAAATGAGGCCTCTTTGTTAATATTGTTGTTATAGCGTCAGGTTTAGAATCTAGAACGTCAAAGTTGACATTTGAAATTGTTAACGACACAATAAGACATTTGAGGTTATTTAAACGTCAAATTGGGTGATTGAATTTTTTTTAACGCCGTGACTAGGTGCACGTTAGAGTGCCCGCAATTTATTTTTTACGGGCACGCTAGTGACGTAATAGATAAAAAACGTCATCACTGCCGTGCCGCTTAACTTAAAATTGGCGGCACAACAATAATATAATAATAAATTGTACCTGTATACATGTTAAGGGCACGTTAGTTACGTAATAAAACCAAACCAACCCAAACTCAACTCTAACCATTTAAAATATATTCAAGATCAAAGTTTAAAGAATTTATTTAAAGAAACTTTTTTAATAATTTACAACTCATTAAAAAATAATGATTGTCAAATTAGTAAGACATATTTTTGAAGAAAGATTAACGCTTTACAAAAAAGTCTAATGTGTTTAATTGATTACTCTAACCGTTGATATTTTATTGAAGATATTCGTTCAGTACGCATTGGGATTTGAATACGAATATCTTTTTAACGGTTACAGTAATCAATTAAATAGATTGGGACCTTTTTTGTTAAGTGTCAAATTTCCTACAAAAATATGTCATACTTATTTGACAATAATTTTATTGACATTATTTTGTTTTTTTTCGTAAATAATGGTAAGCAATATGCCCTGCCTAACAACGTGAATAATATACTCAATATTCACGTTGTTAGGCATCAGTGATTGGCTGATTTCAATATGCACTGTTATTTAAACCAATCGAGTTTTAAATTGGAAAAATGTAACAGATGTCTGATTTTTTATACACAATATATACAAGGGGCGACTATAATGATCTTTAAAATCGGGAGAAAGTGAGGTTATAATACATTTTTTTATTAATGAAAATAACTTATTGGAGTAGAAAAAGCATAGTATTACACTCGAAACAATGCGCATTATCTCTTGTATAATAATATACTATAGTATTAAATAAGTTATAAAATTATTATTAATATTTTTTATAGATTCTTCAAATTTTAAGCTTGGGTATCTTTTAAATGGTTTAAATCCCTTAAACACATCAGTCTTTTTTTGTAGAGCATTCAATTTTAAAGACAAATATGCATAAAGATTTGATTAAACGATTAATTAATAATTAAATATGGGTATTTTTATAAGGGACTAAAGAAAAAATGGAAAACTGTGATGAGGAGTATCTTCCTATTAATTTTAAGAGCTCAAATTTGGTGACCACTTCCTAGAGGTGCCTAAGAACCATTTTTTCAGGGTCGAAAGTAAACAAAAATATTCAATTTTTTTTTAATCACCCAAATGTTTATTTATATGTAAATTTATTTATATGTTAAATTTGGCAAACTTGGCTTAAAACTGTCAACAGTTAAAACTGCCATAAAGTTCATTGACAGAACTTGAGTTTACAATGTTGTCAGATTTAAAAATATGTAGGTATTAAGTACAGTTCATTTTTTTTTATCTGGACTCGTGTTTTTTTGTTAGGTTGGTGGCTTATGCTAGTTTGACTTAATATTTTTATTATTTAAAAATGGTACTTCTGCTAAAGAATTTAATTAAATACTTTGACACTGTCAAATTGACAATAATATTTATTATTGATAATTTACTTGTTAATTATAAATAAAAAGATAATTATTCCAAAAATAATAGCAACGAATTTGAATGTAAAAGCCCTTTTGAGGGCAAAACTTCATTTTGATGAAATTATGCCAAATGCCACAATGGAAGAAACAGTACATCGCCTTATGGACATTTTTGGAGTAAAAAAGTAACGAATTTGGTTTTATAAATATTACATCACACAATATTTTTACATTATTCACCATTGGACAACATTTACGTACAAAAAATTTTAATTTCTTTTATATAAATTCTTTTCAAAGCGAAGATTATCCGCTAGGAATACTTTCTCTTCTGGGCCGTAAAGCAACCTATATTTAACTACTTTTTTATATGATTTTACTCATCCAAGCACCACCAAAGCCAAATTAATTGCATTTTTAACTACGAATTTCGACAACTCAACTTGTCAACTGCACAATGTAACCTACAATAATTTATACATAACCACAATTAGATTTATAACTAGCTTAGTTTGTTTTAATCAATGCGACCAACCAAAACCTTAAATTTGCAACATTGCCGCAATTCAGATAAAAAAATGAACTTAATACATTTATACATTTTTAGTAAATGTTACAAACAAAAAACTCACCTTTCTGGCATTGTGAATTGTGCCTTCTGAGCAATTGTAGGCTTCTAAAGTGCATATTACAGAAGTTACACAAATAAACGTCCATAACGTTAGCATGGCACTCGATTTTGTGACAGGACAACAGAGCTACCGATTCGAAACTTTCCGGACAATTTTTGATGGTACATGCGAATTTTTTGCCTTTTTTTCCGCCTTTGGCAAAACTAGGCAAGTGGTATTCCTTGTGGTTTTGCAGTTGTTCCAAGTCCTCGAATTCCAAGCCACATTTACGAATTGGGCATTTGTAAATCGCCTCAATTTCGAGTTCATTGTTTTCTACCGGTAAAATTTCTGGATCATATAAATCAGACTCTTCTTTTAAACCTAGTTTAACTGTTGTACCCGACTCAGGTTCTTGCTTGCATACCATTATCTAGAAAATGGTACATATGTATCTTATAACTACTTCAATCCATACATATTATAAATGCGAATGTATGTTGTACACCTAAACTGCAGAACCGATTTTGATAAAATTTTATACGGAGATAAAAGACTGACATAGCCTAGATACTTTTTTCGATTTGTTTTGTTTTTTTACCTTTTGAGTCTTGGCCATTTATAACAAAAATCCCTAAAAAAAATCACGGTTTCTGTGGAATAATTGCAAAATAGGTAAAAAACGCATTTTAATCAAATTACTTGTTTCTGTGTGGGTGAATCTCACGAAATGTCCCCCGATGGTGCTACCCCGTGATATTTAATAAAACTAAATGAGTTTGACCTACACTTTTATTGTGTTTTGATATTTCATAATTAAGTAGATATTACAGATCAGGTTCCAGATTTTTAACCGCAATTAATTATTTTTTTCAATGTTTTAAGTCTAAAACCTATCCTCCGTGACTGTTACTTTTATAAGTTAACCTATATGTTTTCAAATATCTTAGGTAGTAAAAGCATACTAAAAATATCAATTCACTCAAGTAAATTAAACACATCCAAAGCAATCGAATCAAATATAAAATATTATTAAAAATTAAAAGAAATAATTTTTTTAACCATTCAATAGGTGTTACAAAAATTGATTCCATCATCCGTGAATCTGTTTAAGCTTTAAATTTTATGCAATAGATAGCGCTTTAATCATTTTAAATAAGCAAAAACCTCTGTTAATCGAAACTATTTAATCATTAGAAAAATTCATCACTCATGTTTTGATAATAAAAAAATTTAACAAATGGGTTAATATTACTCAAAACAAGTTTTTTTGCGCACATTTTCTGATTCAAATTGTTTTAATATTCGAGTAGACGCACCTTAATAAAATAAAAAATAAATAAAAAATATTCGAGTATTTGAATATTCGAATATTTGAGTATTCAAATAATTTATAACTGATTTCCACCACTATTTAAATACTTGAATATTCGAATTATTCATAATCAATTCCCAGCCTTAGAAAAAACTACTTAGGTGTGAATACAGTGTGACCCACCATTGATGATAGGTTAAAAAGTTACATAGCAATAAAATAATAAATGGAATTACTTATAGAATTGTTTCCTTTTAATTGTAACCTTTATATTTAAAAGGTTTATGATTTAAATATTTAAACCCTGTTAAAATTGAATTTAAGAGTTGGGATTTAAAAAAAAAATTAATTTTGGCTTTATCTCAAGGGATTTTTATAGTACATAAAAACAATGTCACTTTTTTTCAACACCTCTTAATAAACCTTAATTGCCTAGGTGGGTAAAATGAAAGTAAAAAGCTTAAAAATTGGTCCTAATCTACTATACTCAACACCTCTTAATAAACCTTAATTGCCTAGGTGGGTAAAATGAAAGTAAAAAGCTTAAAAATTGGTCCTAATCTACTATACTATATATTATAATATACAACAAACCCAACCCAATTTCTATCTTCAGAACAAAAAAGTACTTTTCAGTGTAAACATTAACTATTTAAAACCATGTAAATAAATACCTGTTTTACATAATGATGCTTTATGTCTATATATTCAGGTTTTTGTATTTGGGTATTCAAATTATTTACGGATGGGTAGTTTATTAAAACAAGACTTCGACCATGATCATAATTTCCCAGTTCTGATAAATCGTATTCGCTGCCGCTGGGTTGACTTTCAACATGTTTACGTATTTTTTCTTCGACTTTAAGACACCTATTTTTGAAGTCGTATGCAAGCCGAAGAGCTTGTCGACAAACATTACATATAACTGGGTTTGGTATTAAATCCAATGCCTAAAATGTGTGTTTTTGTTAAAGTAAACATTAAATGTACAAATTCTCACCATTTCCGGTATACATGTCGTTAACTGATCCCTATATGGCATAAAACCAGAGAAACTCTCCACCGCGTTTATATTAAAATATTTCGAACCCCTTTGCAGCTTAATCAAACACAATCGACACACTTTCGTCATTTTCAATGTTTTTTTTTCTATTTCCCACGATATTTTGTGAAAAAACGCGAAAAAACTATTTTGACATTTTATAACAAAATGTCGAAATGTCACTGTAAATGTCAAATGACAATGACACCAATCGCTGTAAGAAAACAAAAAACTGTCGTTTTGATGTGCATTTTGTTGGCAGCACTTGCCGGTACAAACGAACTACCAGCCGATCAGTTCACTACCATAGACATAGGAAACTTTAGGTAGATATAAATTAAATATTTTAATTCATAAAAAGGTATTAAATCAATTTTAAACATAACATGAATAAACTAAATAATTAAATAAACTAATCTTATAACAATTGTATTCTATAAAACATGTTATACCAGAGCATAGACATATTAAAAGAGTGTATTGAAATGAAGTTATAACTGAATCTAAATGTCATTGTCATAACCTCAAAGCGACAAGTTTGTTAAGTTTAGTGAATAAACTAAATAATTAAATAAACTAATCTTATAATCTTATTCTATCAAACATGTTATACCAGAGCATAGACATATTAAAAGAGTGTATTGAAGTGAAGTTATAACTGAACCTAAATGTCATTGTCATAACCTCAAAGCGACAAGTTTGTTAAGTGTTTTTGTTAAAATACAATGGTGGTTTGTTGGTTGGGTTGTAGAAGTTATATTATAATATCGAGAATTAACCTGAAATAACCTTTCACAGCCTGTTATAGTTAATCCCAGGTAAAAATCTTATTATTTTTAACCAGTTCCTAAATAAAGAAATCTTTCATTCACAATGATAATTAAATTACGCCATTTTTTGTTTCAGTTTTGTTCACTTTTATTTGTCAAGTACCAGAGTCTGGTAACCAGAAAATAAACCATAGATGGACCAAATAAAACACACAATTTAATTTTACATTTCTTTTTATTAATATAAAACTCGTATTAATCGTATCACAGTATTAAAACAACTCAAAAAAATTAATCATATGTTTCATCATTCAAACTGAATGTGGGTGTTTCGATTTTAGGATCATTAAATTTAACCAAATTCGCTAACTCAACTGCACTATAACCTAAAAGTTGCTTTAAATCGCAAACAAATTTGTAGACGAAACGTTTTCCATGCACTTTGGAAATCATGTCGCCATCATAGTAATATCTAAGCGCTCTAGATAATTTTTCGTAGTTCATTGTGGGTTTGTTTTTTCGTTGACCCCACAAATGGGCCACCACTGCCGGATGGGTGAACTTGAATTCACCCTCATCCCCTTAAAAGGAAAAGAGTATTAGAAACGTCAAAAGTGACGTTTTAAGTGTAAACCAAGATGCAAAGATTACAAGGTCGTCCAGTAAACATTACCAAGTATACTTGCTAAAGCTTCACATTAAAAAGTCCCACTTTGACATTTGAATAAGGAATGCAGTAAAATAATTGAGGTTATATGTATTTCAATTTACGCTGTGACTAGAGGCACGCTAACGTGCCGCGATTCGAAATGTTAAAGGCACGTTAATTACGTCATAAACCCAAACCATCCCAAACTCAACAACACAACCCAACCGACCCCGCCCCATTGAGCAAAAAAACTAAACTAAAATGGGCAAATTTATGTTACGATAAAAATAAAACACTTTTTAGCAAAGGAACAACAAATTTATGAAATAAAAAAAGTTCGACAACTTCTAGTAGATTTTATGTTACGATAAAACTAAAACAAACCAACCAACCCAACCCAACCGAACACTGTTTAACAAAGAAACAACAAATTTATGAAATAAAAAAATAAAAAAAGTTCGATAATTTTTAAGTATCGAACCCGGGACCTCTCGCATACCAAGCGACCGCCCTACCAAATGAGCTACCTAGCTTGTTGCCAAATATTAAACGCTCGGGGAACAAAAACGGATTATAATTATGACGTAACTAACGTGCCTTTAACATTTTCAATCTCGGTACGTTAGCGTGCCTCTAGTCACTGTGTTCAATTTAACGCTGATTTCGTCTTACGGTGGATTTAGCCAGAATTTAATATTATTATAACCTAATTTAATGTGATTTAACGAAAAATTGTGCCATTTATACATTTAGTTTTACATGGTGTTTTTTGAAACTGATGTTGGCAAGACTGAATGATAATTATCTTTATCACTGAATGATCCTAAATAAATTAAAAAAAAAAAATTGGCTGGATCTACACATCAGTTCCAAATTATTGCAAAATTTTAAGTTAATTGATCAAAAGGAACAGAGTTTTTTATAGATAGTTTAAAAAATTGAAAATGTTTTTTGGATAACTTTTTTTTTATTGAGTATAATTGAGGATATTATGTTTATTGAAATAAAAAGCATAGCAATGTTGGCACAAGAGGTGAAATATATTCATTGGAGTAACTAGCCATCTGACCCAGGGGGTAAGTAAAACAAATGTTGTCTCCAAAAGGCACAAATAACAATTTTTTGAACAAAGAGTTTCAGTGAGAAAGGAAGTAAGTACCTACTACAATGTGATCTTGAGGACGTGTCCAAAAATAATTGATGACCGTTTGTACCGCGCATGACAGTTTGTTGTTATGAAAAGATACAATAGACCACAATACACACAACATTGTGGATTGTGCAATAGATCTATTCCATAAAACGGACTTTTGGATAGCGCGTGCGTGAAAAGGCACCTCTTCCTTTTTTTAATTATAAAAGAGAAAGAGATACATCTTAGTTTGGATGTAAGGGTGGAACTAAAAGAGCACTTTATAACTTTATAACTTTATGGGATAGGTCTATTGCTAGCAAGATACATACACCTTAAGTGTATGTGCGCATTTTGGGCGGGGCTTAAATACGTCACTTGTTGATTATTTTTAAATCTTTAATTATCTGATGCTAAAATTCTTGTTTTTGCGATGCTGTTGGATGTTAACTTGCTCTATTTTTTTTGTTTAACTTGTTGTTTTTGCGTTCAGTGAGGTTCGAATTACTTTTCAGTGTTCTAATTATTGTTATTGCCTTGTGTTAACCTGTTCTGTTTGTTTATTATTGTTTTTGTGTTGCGTTAACTTGTTTTGTTTGTGTTTTAGTTTGTGTCGTGCTATTTAGATGCAATTCGGACAACCAGTCCAAGAAAAACCCTTTAAATAAAATCATTAAATTTCATCGATTCCAGAAAAACTTTAATTTGTGCAAACAGTGGTTAAATGCCATAAAAAGAATAGACAATATTAACGTTAAGACCGCTTCTGTTTCCTCTAAACATTTTCTGGACAGTGACTATAAGTGTAATTTAAAACACCAACTCTTAAACTACAGTCCTAAATGTTATCAAGGACTGAAAGAATCTATTATCCATATCATAACACTTTCTTTAATATTAAGTTTAATAAAATCGCACTATGTCCAGATATTTCTCTATTTTCTTTGATAATATTACTATTATGCGTTTATTCGCACGGCAACTACTCATCAAGTGACGTCATGCGCGGCACGAACCAAAACTCGTCCACGGGAGCATCCAGCCTGATTGCTAGTTGCGAGCTTGCAGAGGCGGTTTTAAAATAGGTACCTACTCCTATTTTGAAAGTTGATAAAATACAACCTAAGATTTGTAAATGATAAATACATATTTCTATTGAAAATTTGGTAATAACAAAAAATTGTAACAGATAAAAGTCAGCCTTTTTCTGGGGGGGGGCAGCGTAGTTACGCCAATGAATATATTATTTTACAAATTATAATATACCAGTATACAGTGAGTCCCTGGATCGGACTTTTGACAGGAAAAACTTTTTTAGACCTGATACAGCTAAACTGAGCACGGATTTGGAATCAACGACTAAAAATTATGTTTACGTGTCCGAGCGTTTAGCTGTGATATTTCAAGAGTTGAAAATTTACCTACAGTGTAATTTGAAACGGCAATAAACTTGCACGTGCAAGATTATTGCACGTAGAATTGCAGACTGTAATACGGGCTTAACAAAACACATTGCAAACTGCGAACATAACCCAATTGTTGTGTTTTATATTGCCGTTTTTGTCAATAATAAGGTTTAGTCAGTTATAAATGTATTTATGTGTATATTTAATAATACATTTTAAAAATGTATCACTCTTATAATGTAACACAGTCTGTGTAATGTAATAAACACATATTTAAGTATATGTAAGATACTACTGTCATTTAAAATTTGCTATGTTGTCAAATTGGTTCAAACTTAAATCAGTGGATATGCGTTAATCAGTTGATATAAATAAATTAACGTTTCTGCGTACACCAAGTTCATATAAACTTTTCTTTTTATTTTCCCGAGTTATGTTGACTACTAAATTTTGCCCGATTAAAATCTGAGTCCCTGTTTAATTATACAATGTATGGACTCGATTTACTTATATTATTTTTTGAATATAAGACGAAATTCGCGTTAAACCTCAATTAATTGTATTCTAATGTAATTTTAAGATTTACATATAAAATGTCTTACCAATCCACTGTATAATGGATTTATATTCATTAGTGGTCAAAAGTTCCAACAAAAATTGCCACAACTGTATCTGACCGTTACTGTTATTCCTATTTCCACTCGTGGAATTCGTATTATTTTCGAAATATTTTACTTCTGTGTAATAATAGTTTGGCATCACTTTTGTAGACTAAAAAAAAGTCAAAAATTCGTCACTAAAATAAATTTGTATTGTTTAAAACAGAATTACTTTGGTTTGTTTCATCAATTTGGGAGATTTTTTAACTAGTTCCACCCGTCTTGTAGCTAAAAAATACAAAAAATCAACATCTTAGAATTCCGCCATTTTGTGACGTCATACGTCACATTTTGACATTAAGCCACCTACCGACAACTTTCATTTGTCTTAGTAGTTCTAGGTGCGTCCAAAAGATGTCGCCAGGATCGCTACGCACAATTTCCTGAAAATCCTGCATGGTAAGTTCATGCAATTGTTTTCCCGTCATCGACCAATCAGAGAGGCGTATATTGGGCAAGTTAAACTGTCGGACCGCCCACTGTACCCAGTGGCGTACGTGTAATACAGTCCTGTATAAAAAAATGTCATAAAAAGTATAAAATAACATTATTTTTCTCTAAGTACCATTCCTCAGGGTTTGATGGTATTTTCAGCCTTTCCATCTCTTTTTTATAGTTTAAATCAACTTGCCATTGAACAATATTCTTGGGTCTTTCATCTTCAGCTGTTTCAGTTGGTTCAGTTGCCTCTTCAGCTTCATTTTCACTCTCATCTTTAACAACATGTACATAATCTTCAGCAGGTTTAAGAACATCAATAATATTAATACGTTTCAAGTTTGTTTGAATTTGCACATTGACTTGAACCAAACCTTCACCTTGTACACACTGATCCACAAGATTTTTATGGTCTTCAAGCTAAAAATGTTTTTGTAAGAAAAAAAGCCACCTAAAAAATATTTTTGGTGCACTGTGCATTTTTTAAAGCACAAACTTTGTTTAATTTACTTGATTTTTAATTTTTAAACAACCTGAATGTATAAAATATGATTAATTTTGTTGTTTACACATGTAAAACATCAAAAGCAATTAAAAACACAATTAAAAAAAATCTACATTGTAAAAAAAAATTTTAATTGGAGAAATATTTAAACAAAAAACCTACTGCTTGTGTTCCTTGCAAAACAAAAGCATAATCCGGTAAATTAACACATAATTTATTTTCCAAAAGCTTTCTTAGCTTTGTAAGTGGTTCTCGTATGTCCATATGTTGCATTATATAGTGTGACTGAGGATCAGGGACCATGTTCATGAAATCAGTATCCAATTCATTCATGAGATTTTGATCAAACTCCCCCACACTGTCAAATGTGTTAATTATACCTAAAATAAGTAAAAATGTTTGGTCAAACGATGTTATTTGTTTTTTTGTGTCTATCTTCTTTTTTATTGGTTTAAATAAAAATTTGTTAAAACAAAAATCTTTAAATTCTCTACAAAAAAGGCCCAAAACATTTTTTGTAACTAGTTTTAAAAAAATATATCAATAGTTTAAAATGCCATTATTTTATTAACCCTAGAGGGTTAATAACACATAAGAAATGTAACAAAGATTTCTTGTAGAGAATTTAAAAATCTACACTTTTTATAACATCATAAAATTGATCTTTACATATTTCTTATTATGTTGATGTATTTAAAGCGTTACAATAAAATACATTAAAACCACAAAATCCAACATAAATAACCCCCACCTAACTGCGAAGTATCCTCGAAATGTGTTATTTCTTGACTTTCATTTATGGTACTTGAGTTACTTTCATCTTCATTTCCCTGACCTTCCAAACTCACACACATTGAATTCTCGGGCTGATATTCTAACATATTTCCATCTGCATCCAAAATATACCTAAAATAACGCAAAACGTACACTGAAATCTTAAAACCTGGAAAAGTAAGGTTATGTGTTACATTTATTTTTTCAATTTACCTTTTACTGGAGTCCGATTGTGATGTACATATTTTTTGCCCAAAATCATCGACACTTAAAATGTATGTTTGTGCTTTAGATTTGTCCATATTTACGAAAATACATGTAAATATTTATAAAATTATACAAACGTCATAATACGTAACTAACTTCACGTCTGGTAGTTCAAATAGACCAAGTCTGTAGCAGCAATGCCAACTCAACTCAACAAATGCAATAATTAGCCATTTCCCGTATTCAAATGTATTGTTGTTTTTGTTAATGTTTTTGGAGTTCGATTTTATCCTTCATCGTGTGTACATCGCTCCATGAAAAAGTCTGAAAATAGTTGACTTTGACCCAGGAGGGATAAAATGGGGTTCCCGGTATAGAAATATACCTGTATTTCTCGACAATATCGCAAGCTTTGTCCTTTCAGCGAGGAATTTTGTGATTTGTGCAATTGATGTAGTGGATGTTTCAAGATTTGAAATTCCACATGTCCGTGAGTGGATGGCTTCGAGAAGCTCAAGGACGTTAAAACTTGTAACTGGGCAGTAAGAGCCAAGCTCAAGTCCAATAGACCTATCCCATAAAACAGACTTTTGGATAGCGCGTGCCTGAAGAAGAGTGGTATCTCTTTCTCTTTTATATAATTAAAAAAAGACGACGTGCCTTTTCACGCACGCGCTATCCAAAAGTCTGTTTTATGGGATAGGTCTATTCTCTCGAAAGAGAGAATAACAATTATTGAAGAAGAAGAAGAAGAAGTTAATGTTTTTGTTAATTTATGCATGGCAAATTCTGTGGAAGCCGTTTTATAGCGCGCGATCGACCACAATTTAAACTCACCGAAAACGGCGGTTTTTTGATTAGGTAATGTGCAATTAAATTTATAAAATAAATTTTTATTAGATGTGTATATTTAATCATAGATAATAAATCATAATGTGCAATTAAATCTATTGACGTATGTTACAATTTTTAATTGATTACTAATGATACATTTTAATTAGCTGTATTTCCAATATTGCTTATTAATGATAATTAGATGTTTTCATTTACATTAAATGCATTGAAATTAACTACAACTTGTGTGTTAAACGTTAAAACGTGTGCTACAAAATGTTTATTCTCAACGAGGGAATTGAATATCAATCTGAAGGGTTGTCATTTTGGCCGAAGGAAATATCAATTCTAAATACCAACACTAAGGAATTTGTTCACAAGTTTTTGAGACTTCCAATCAACATCAACTCATTTGGTCTAAGGTTACTAACCCATCTCACGTACACAACTTAAAATATGCATGGGCTGGAATGGGAATTAAGAAGGAGAAGAAGAAACTCACCTCCCTTATTGGATGGATAATGGAGATTGCTGTTTTGATGATGATTTGGAATTTGAAAAAGTGTGCAAGTTTTTAAAATTTGATCACCCTTTGAAGCGAAATGTTTGAAAAAAATTATTTCAAATAATATTCTAAATGTAGAAGAAGAGTATTGTAGAGTTTTTAAATCTCACCATTGTGGTAAACATAATATAAATAATTTGGCATGTACTCAAGAAAATGTATATTTTGTATATTTTTGGCATCAAATTTGTAATTAAAAAATAAAACTATATATATATATATATATATATAAATCTTGTTTTTATAATTCACTATCATCAACCACATTATCCATTGTATCCACTAGTAGTAGTGAGGTATTTATCAATATACTTTACATTCCAAGTGTGTGGTTTTGTTGGATCAAAATAAGCTAATGGAGATCTATAGGGACAGTGAAACTCTTGTGGCATATCCAATTCAAGAAATTTACTATACAATCGTATAAATAGTACGACAACTGCCCAATATGGATATGTTTCAGAATTTGTAATAAATTGACTTAAAAAGTAGTGTAATCTTTCAAAAGAACGTTGTTTTCTACATTATCCCACGCGTAGAAATCTCCACAGGTATTCTCGGGCTGATATTCTAACATATTTCCTCTGCATCCAAAATATACCTAAAATAACGCAAAATGTACACTGACATCGTAAAGCCTGTAAAAGTAAGGTTATGTGTTACATTTATTTATTCAATTTACCTTTTACTGGAGTCCGATTGTGGTGTACATATTTTTTGTCCAAAATCATCGACACTTAAAATGTATGTTTGTGCTTTAGATTTGTCCATATTTACGAAAATACATGTAAATATTTACAAAATTATACAAACGTCATAATACGTAACTAACTTCATGTCTGGTAGTTCAAATAGACCAAGTTTGTATACATCATAGAAAATAGAGACAAGGGAGTCTCTGATAGAAACCGAGATATCTCTGATAGAAATCATGAAGCCTAGACAGGCTCTAGGCTCCATGATAGAATAATAATGGAGTATTATTTCTATGCTCTCTAGAGTTGTTGAAATGGACCAAGAAAGTTTTTTGAAAAACATAGATTTAAGCACAGATTTAAGTAAACTACCACAGACATTGAAAAACATAGATAGTATTAAATGTTTATTTTATTAATTAATCACAGGGTTATAAGTACAATACATTACATGGAATGTCCAATCCATTTCTCCTCGACATCAACTCTACTAAACATACTATCAAAATTATTACCATTTGTTCTACTTTCCTTTTTATGCATATTTTTTATGTGCCTTCGCATTTGATACGGGGATACACAACGGTATTTACAAAAATTGCACTGGTTGGGTTTGTTGGTGTGTATGAACTCGTGTTTTTTGAAATTGCTGCGGTCTTTGGTTTCGTAGCTGCAGTGCGGGCATTTTACTATTGACGGTCGCGAATGGCTTAGGATGTGTCTTTTAAGGAATAAATTGTTGGTGGTTTTGTATTCGCATTGCGAGCAGTATTTGAATTCATCTAAAACGAAAATTGTCCAAGGAAAAATTTTATTTTGTACACCGTGCATTGTAAATCGGTTAGTTAAAAATTAATCCTATTTTAGAACTGCAAAAATCTCACCTTGTTCATGAATTGACATAATATGCTGTTTTAAACTTGGGAAATTAGTGGAGTGAAACGGACATTTATCGCAAGAAAATACGGGTTTCGTAACAGACTTCACAGTAGCTGTAAGTTTTAATAAGTCATCTTTTTCTTCTTTTTTTAAGGAAAAATCACATTTGTGTTGGGACATTTTTAGAGCATCTGTGGATATAAATGGACATTTTTTGCAGTATAACAATAGATCGGAATTTTCCAATTTTGTGCTAAAAAATATTTTTACAGGGTCTCTAAAAGGGCTTTACAAAAATCCATCACATATTCCTTAGACCAAAATAAGTACATTTAAAACCTAATAGGTTTAACCGAGGGGTCAACCACCCAAAGGGAAAACGTCCAGGGATTCCCATGTATTCCCATTATATTTTATTGTACCTATTCCTATGTATTTCCATTGTATTCCTATGGTATTCCCCCTCTAAAATGTCCAGGGATTCCCAGGTGTGGGTGACCCCTCGGGTTTAACATAACAAGATTTTCAACCTTTTTTGACACCCCCCTCACTGGTTGTCAAAAAACGTACCACTCCCCACTGATGTCAAAAATTCAAATTTTATCCGCAAATTTGAATGAATATTTCACATACCTACTATTATAGTCTGAGGAATTATGTGGTTTTTGTGAAATAATAATTATTAATAAAGTCTAACCTGTCCCCTGAAGATTTGACATTTATTAAACTGTTTTGGTAACCATTTATAATAACAAAATTATTAGCTGCAGTTTTTGCCAAAATAATTTTGTTAGAAAATGAATTGTTTGTATTTTTTTTATCGTTTAAAACACAGTTTAAATTTACATGGTTATACTCCACCAGATTGTTTTTTATTATGTATTCTTTGATTTTGTTTTCACTATCCATGCATTTCAGTTTAAAGCTGTAAAAATTGACTATGTTGTCGTAACAACCCAAACATACTATGGGATTTGCAGAAACATAGGAGTCCTAAAAAAACATTTTAAATTTGACACCGTTAAACAAAAAAGACTTACTATTTCTGGTACACAAAAATGCAGTAAATCCCTGATAGTTTCACCCTTTCTAATGTCTAATATTTCCTCTAAATACTTAAAACATCCGCTGTTAACAATTTTTAAGCATACTCTGCAAATATTTTGTTGATCTTCCATTGTTTACTGTTCTAAATTTATTCTTTCGTTTATTTATATATCAAGACGGCTGCTCTATTTTTTTAAAGGCGACATCTAACGGCGCTTTGGTCAACAATAAATCAATACTGATAAGGCAGCGTTGCCATGTTCTCATTATAGACCTTTATGATCTGGGCCATAGACTTAGGTAGAATAGAGAGGAATAAAACATTTTTTTATTAAAACACTAATTTATTACATTTAATACAAATAATAGCGAAGAAAAACAATCAATAAAGCTATTCATTTTATAGAAAATAGAAAACTTGGAAAAAATATTTACAAAATTTTTATATATTATTTACTTTTATCTGTGCTGTTTAAAAACAATTGAAAGTGTGTTAAAAAGTTAGGCAATTTATTTACACAACTAAAAATAACAATTTTTCCCTATATATTTTTTTTATTGTAAAATTAATTCGGGAATATTAAAGATACTTAAGCCCTGTTTTCCAAAAAAGTGTTTTTAAACCTACATTTTTTTATTTAATTTTTTTAATATATCGGCGATTCAGTCCTTATCTATCTATACATTGAAATACATTTATCTTAATAGGAAATAACAAAAACTGCTTCAAGTAAAAAAAACATAACCTTAAAACTTAAAAGTTGAGCTTATGTGACATAACCTCAACAATTTAAGTCTGGATTTACTAAAACTCGGATGTAAAAAAATCACAATAAACCAGCTAATTATTGAAATATAAAATCACATACCGAAATTAACTATATACAAATAATCATAATATTAAAGCAAAATTCTCATTTTAAATGCATAATTTTTTTAAATACATTCTAATTTTTTATCTCTATGGTACATCAAAAAGAGTACAGTAGTTGAAATTGGCAACTATTTTAGTTTTATAAAACGTCGAAAGTGGTTGCCAACGATAGAAAAAAAGAGAATAATATTCCCAATATTATTGAGCTTTTTTATACATAATACTACACTTTACACAATACCTATGGTTGGTTTAATATATTGCAAAAAATTTACAGAGACTAGAAATTATTGCTATATAGTCGATTTAAAAAAGATAAATAATATACAAGGTGTCGCAAAATTGCTGCACAAACTCCATGTTCATAAACACGGCAACACTGTGCAAAACATTGAGGTTACTTTTCAAATAACTACAGAGTGGCCAAATGTAGTTGCGACTTAATAAATGCGCCATTTTCGAGACACCCCGTACAAAAATGACAACAATAAAAATTTTGGCAAGCTTTTTATAGCGATTAATAAAGGCAAAGTTGCCAAAAGTCCTTAGATATGTTTTTAATTAAATACGGCTCGCAAGGTTAGAGCAGGGTTGCCAGATTAACTTGTGGTAGGAAAAAAGTGAAAAACCTTAATTTACAAAAAGTGTTATAATATTGACTCGCAGCACAGTTTGACAACCTTGCAAACTTACGGACTCGACAGTCGTTTTAGGCCATCGAAGAAAAACGCGACGTTGCCACAAATTTGACAGAATATTTAAAAGTAAAAAAAAACGTCGCGAGAAAAAAATTGTTTTTACTCTATAGCTTTCGACATAAAATCAATGAACCTTTTACCGTACTGCTCGGGGTCGCACGTGCTGATACCGTCGACATTGCTGCCATATTTTACGGTTTTTGCCGCCTTGGCGGCCTGTTTTTTGACGCCGTAATGCGTTAAAACATCGATAATGGCAACAAAATAAATTTCCTTTACGGGGGCCGATTCGCAGCTGGGTATAGCGTAGATATCCAGCTCCGGAATAATACCACCTGTGAAAAACGAAAGACACAGGGTGTAACGTATATGCTGTTCAAAATGCAAAAAATGCCGGGTGTGACTTTGACGGCATTTAACTTTAGTGCTTTTAAGGCTGGTGCTTAGAAAAATGGTGTTATTGATAAGGAGTCTAAATTTCAACCAAAAATCTTTAAGAAAGCAAAAGTTATACACCTTTGAAGTTTTACCCGGAATTTTTCAGTTTAAAAAAAAAGAGTATAGCAAGTACGTACAAAAAATACAAAACACAATTGATACAGAAGCAAAGCTTCATTTTTTAATTTTGAAAACGTCGGATTTAGCTTTATAGGCTTGTAACTTTTGTTATTAAAATGTTTGTAGCAGAGTTGCAAAAAACGCATTTTTTTTAATGCAATGATATTTCATTGCTCATTTTTATCATAATGAGTAATAAAATTAATTTACATTACTCATTTTTTTTCGTAATGGAGAATTACTTGTACATTTCTCATTTTAAAATGTTTAATGAGTAATATAAGAATTTACATTACATTTCTTATTTTCATGAGTAATGTGGATTTATTTCATTATTCATTTTTTTTAATGGGGGAAAAATGAGTATTTTATTGCTCATTTTTAACAGTTACGGAAATTATTTTTTGTTGTAGATAACATTTGTTTTTTATTATTCGCACGATTTGCATTGGATATCATAATAATATATCTAGGAATTATTTGTAACGAATATAGGTTGTATGGAACTTAGCAGTGGCGGCTGGTGGATTTTGGGTATACCAATATTTCAGTTATTAGACATGGGACCCACACCAAATTTATAATAGTTTATAATGACATTAAATAGACAAGTTCGGCGCAAACAGAATTTAAATTGAAGTTTGCGAAAAAAAGTTAGTTTTTCCTGTCGCCTCACCCGTCTCCAGGCCCCCGTATTTAAGATAATTCAAATTAAAGTGGTGCAATTTATTATATACTATAATTTATCGACAAATTTAAAATTTTATTTAAAAAATCCAAATATTACAGGTTTTATACCATTTTAAATATTTTTTTATTTTATTAAAATAAATAATAAAAATTTAAAATCAAATAAAATCTGTAATATTTGGATTTTTTAAATAAAATTTTAAATTTATAGATAAATTATAGTAGATAATAAATTGCACCACTTTAATTTGAATTATCTCAAATAGGGGGGCCTGGAGGCAGGTGAGGCGACAGGAAAAATTACCTTTTTTTCGCATACTTCAATTTAAATTCTGTTTGCGCCGAACTTGTTTATTTAATGTCATTATAAACTATTATAAATTTGGTGTGGGTCCCATGTCTAATAACTGAGATATTGGTATACATAAAATCCACCAGCCGCCACTGGAACTTAGGGAAATATTTCTTTTAAAGATATCGCGTTTTAAATGCCAAAAGGGCGTACTACAGCAGTTAGATAGGGTTTTGTGCCAAAAGGGCGGATAAAAAAATGTTTCAGAGCCATTCAACTTAAAATCGTTCAAAACGTCAAGATCTGTAAAAAAATATTTGAATTACTAACGCCAAAATGGCGTATCTCGAGACATACGCCCTTTTGGAATTAAGAAATTTTTTTGAATTTTTGTCATAATTTGAATTTTTTTCAATTAGACTTTTTATTCGATTTTTTTGAAAATGTCATCATTTTAAAATTTGAATTTTTTTGAAAATTTTAATTATTTTGAAAAATTTCAATTTTTTTTTCAAATTTTGAATAATTGTCAAAATTAGAATTTTTTTCACATCGACAAAAAAGACCAAAATTTGATTTTTTGTATGCTGAAGTAAGAAAAATTTAATGGGTCGTTACCCATTACACATTTTTTTTTTAATGAGTAATGTAAGATGTTCCATTACTTATTGCAAACTTTTTAATGTGTAATGTATTGCTACACTACTTATTGAATTGTTTAATGATAATTGAAAATGTTTTACATTAAATTTTTTTAAATGGGAAATGGATTAGAATTACATTTCCATTAAATAAATGACGAATGCAATATTTTTTACATTAGGATTTTTGCAACACTGGTGGGTAGTAGGGTTTTAAAATTTCCTGAAAAATTAAGCAGACGAAAAAATTGGAAATTTTCAGAAAAAATTACTAATTTTATTCAAAGGGTAATCGTAAATATGCAAAGGCAATTTTTCTGAAAATTTCCAAATTTTACGGATAATATCCCTACACTGATCTTGAGAAAAGAGTGAATTTCCGACGCTGATTATAATCATAATATTATGATTCTAACAATTATTTCTTTTATTTTAATTTAGTAAGAATATTCTACCGGGACGCAAAAAAAACATATTTGGTGATGTAAGTATTAAAACAACTTTTTTTTTACACTTCGATTTATAAAATTATAATTTTGTAATTTAACTTCATAAATCATTCATTATTTTGTGGTTGGATATTTTTATTGGACTGCTTTTTGCAAAAAAAACAACCGACAGTATATTTCACGTTTATGTTTGTTTTTGTAATAAAGCATATTCTTTTTTAATTAAAATTATGTTTTTTTTTAAATGTGTATATTTTACAAAAAAAGTTCAATTTTTCACAAAAAAGACAATTTTTCCTTTTTTTCGAGCCTTTAAAACCCTAGTTGGTAGTATGAAATTTGGTTTGCGATTTGAGAACGTTATTATATAAAAGGTCACCAAATTTCAGTTAAAAATTAAGAAGTAAAAGAGTTATAAGCCTTAAAAGTTTTACCCAAAAAATTTTGTTTGAGAAAAATGTATAAAAAATCAATTTTGTATTGTTTTTTACTGCTAAAAATCATGCAAAACATTTTTTTAAACACTCTGTATATTAATTGTTTTAGTTAGTTTAAACAAAACAAAAGGCAAAATTTAAAACAAAAAATTATTTGGTAAAATTCTGGAATTTTTATAATTTTTTAACAAAAACATTTTTCTGTAATTCACTGAATTTTACCAACTTCCAACAACATGAAAAAATATAGTGCCTACCGACCTACTACTAGCTGCGTGGTGTGGTTGCCTACAATCGATGCCAATTTACGCCCAAGCTTGTAGATTTGATAACATTGATCATTTTTACGTTTTTAAGCTCGATAAATAACAAAGAATTTATGAAATTATTGTCAAATCTATCAACTTGTTGATAAAAACTAAAAAAAGGTGCCTCAAAATCGTTTTTTTGTTAAAATACTGTAAAACAAACTTTGACAGTAAAACGCCACTATGAAGTTTAACTGACATTTCAACAACGAGATAGTTAGTGAGAGATGAACTTTGAGGCAGACTTGTTTAGGCATCGAGATGGTTAGTGAGAGAGTTAGTTTGTCGTTCGTACCTTGTAACACATCAAGATATTGGTAAATTTGAAGTTTACCTTCGTATTGGAGACTGTGCTCGCGAACGAATTGCGCGACCGCGTTCGGGGAGTCGGGCGGGGTGTTGAAACCGAAATTCCGGCTCTCGAGACCGGAGCCGCTCTCGCTCTCGTCCGAATCCTGCGGGTTTTCCGCTTCGCGTTCTCGCATTTGCTGCAGCTCCTGCTCGCCGCGTTCCACCTCGTGAATACCTGGAAAAAAATTACGAAATGTTCGGTACGATTTTTTTGACGTAGGCGGCAGGTGCCGGCGGAACACTCGACCAGATTTAAATATTTTCACCCATAATATAGGGCCTTTCTCTACAGGCAAAAACGGGTAGGTCGTTATTTTTTAACGAAATTGTTTTTACAGTTTCTCTACCGAAATCGATAAGACCTTTATTTTTTCTTTTTGCTTAATTTTGTTTTGTTCACCCGTTTCTCTTTTTATTTATTATTTCTTGAAAAATGCGATAACTTGGCCAAAAATGTTTTGATTGTTACAGTTTGTAGTTAAATTTTTACTACAACAAACTTTAAAAGTTTTTGTAATTTAGTTTTAAATTTCCTGATCAACTTAGAGCCTTATACGCTAGTAGCGCCACCACTCGGCTGTTATCATCGTAACAAAAGTACCAATTTTAATAATCAGCTGTCAAACGCTTAGGTTACAAACGAGTTTTTTTGAGAATAAAGCCGGAAAATGTTAAAAAAATATCGGAAAAAAACCCGTGGATCGATTTGTTGTGTTATTACACCTTAAGATAGGATGGTGCGCATGTTGGGTGGGGCTTAAATACGTCACTTGATGAGTGTTTTTAAATCTTTAACGTGCTTTTTAATTATTATTTTGTTTAACTTGTTGTTTTTGTGTTCGGTAAGGTTCGAATTACTTTTCAGTTTTCAAATTATTGTTATTGCATTGTGTTAACCTGTTCAGTTTGTTTATTATTGTTTTTGTGTTGCGTTAACTTGTTTTGTTTGTGTTTTAGTTTGTGTCGTGCCATTTGCATTTATTAAAATGCGGTATGGCATATTTGGATGCAATTCGGACAACCAGTCCAAGAAAAACCCATTAAATAAAAATATTAAATTTAATCGATTCCCGAAAAAGTTTGGTTTGTGGAAACAGTGTTTAAATGCCACAAAAAGAATAGACAATATTAACGTTAAGACCGCTTCTGTTTCCTATAAACATTTTCTGGACAGTGACTATAAGTTTAATTGAAAACACCAACGCAAAACTACAGCCCTACATGTTATCAAGGACTGAAAGCATCTATTATCCATATTATAACTTTTTCAATATTAAGTTTAATAAAAACGCACTATGTCTAGATATTTCTCTATTTTCTTTAATAATATTACTATTATTCGTGTATTCTCACGGCAACTACTCATCAAGTGACGTCATGCGCGGGACGAACCAAAACTCGTACACGGGAGCATCCAGCAAAAACAGAAAGGAGTCTTATTATTTTATTGGCCGTACTAAATAGTGCGACGACAGTCGCCATTCGCCAAGTATGACTGATTTTTGGATATTTATTATTTATCAGAGACGTCCGAAACAATGCGTAAGGCAAGGACAGCTAGCGTAACTACCGCCTTATGCAACGACCATTCTCGACGCAAACTAAATGCTCCTTTCTGTTTTTTTCTTCTTAGCTTCCCAGTATACGCTAAAGAAGCATCGGGTTTCGCAACGCTCGCGTCATCTGGTGGTGTTCGATAGCATTCAAGGAATGACCAATACATTTAAGCACTTTGTGTTTTCTTTTGGTGAAGAAATAGAAATATTACTAAAATTAGTTTAATACATTTAAGCATACAAACTGCATCATTTTAAAATAAATAAATAGTTTTTATCTATTTTGGTTTCATAATGACTTCATTATAACACCGCTTTTGGTTCTTTAATGAGGTACTTTATTCCACCCAAAATTTTGATTTTATAGGTTGGCTACTGGTAAAATACAATTTTGAATACCTATAGGTTATAATATTTTTATGATTTGTTTTCTAGTACTTACGAGACTTTTCGTGCAATAAATTTTGTTTAACACCAAAAAAAATCCTTTTTTCTTCTTTAACAGCCGCTTATTGTAAATACTTATTGTAAATTAACGACGCCATAGCGAAAGAATGTGATAATGTTTGAAAGGTTAATGACCTTTCAAACTTCAAACTGTGATACCAACTATGTAAAGTAAAATTCCACCAAATTAAATATAAGGTATACAATTAATTTGTTTTATAAAATGTTTGCAAAATAGATAAAATAGCATAAAGAACTCATGTCATAAGACCTTTTGTCGCACTTGTCCATTATAAAACTCGCTCCTTCGTCGCTCGTTTTATAAAATGTCCGCGTGCGACAAAATGACGTCTTATGACATTAGTTCTTTAATATACTATTTCACAAAAGAGAGAAAGGAATTTTGTTCAATTGCACAGCCAAATCGCTCACGTTATTGGTGTTTCGCGTTCCAAGTAAAAACTAAAATACTTTGGTTTAGTACTCGATTTCGATTTATGATTCCTTATATCATTGAAACTCAATGCTTATATGTTTATATAGTTGTTAGTGTTTGTATTTTATCCAAGTAATCATGGTGAATAATCATGGTGAATGATTGTGTTTATAGTTATAAATAAAATTCAAGAACTAAATCGTTGCATTTTCATGTTTTGCCAAAGGATCCTGCTGTTTGAATTTAGACGACTTCTTTGTTTTATGATTTTTACTCAATGATGTTTACAACTTTCACGTAAATCATTACTAAAATGTGTATTTATTGTATCTAATACTAATGATTTATCATCTATGATCTATGTAATAGGTACAATTTAAATTTACAGGGACTGTATGCAATTTATTTCTTCATTCGGATTTCAACTTTTTATTGGTAAACCGGTAAAAACTCAACTCAGGATTTTATCTCGAAATACACCCAACAACACAACAAATCAAGCCAAGGTTTTTTCTCGATATTTTTAAAAGCTGAATTCTGGTTACGATGATTGTTGGTTTTAATGCAAAAATAATATTCATTTTATAAATATTTAGTCAAGAGCATATTAGCCTTCTAGTGGTCAGTCAAAGACATACGAATTAAGGCTCTTAAATAAAGTTAAAAGATAAAGTTACAATCACCGAGTTTTACTTAGTTCCACCATACCTACTAATAATGATAACTGCCACGTGGTGGCGCTACTAGCCATGCTTCTTTAGAGTATAATTTAGATTAGGTCTCTGTCACTGACAATAGAATTTAGGTAAGATACTTTAGGAATTTACTATGGTTACAACCAAAGTTACATCCGGGCGGTGCGCGTTTACGAACACATGTTCATTTATAAATAAATGTTTAGGGAATTAACCCAGCCAAAGTTTGTCATAGAGCTTGTACAACACCCTGTATTTAAATTGATCTCAAGATGGTAAGAAATTGATTATTTTGTTTAATTTTCTACGTTAAACAAAGCAGTAAAATAGTCGAGCTTTGCGGATTTATTACTTAATTAAATTAATTGAATTAACATTCAAAACTGTCATTAAAGTACAAAATCTTGTCAAGTAGGTAATATAGTAAGTTTGTATTAGGTAATATAGTAATATAGTAATATAGTAAGTTTGTATTATGAATTTTTTACATTGTTTGAGAAACATAAAGTTTCACAACTCTGATGTATTTTATTGTTTATTTAACGTAACTTTTACGAAAAATAATTACTTATGGGTTATTTTATTTTAAGAGATTATAATTATTAAAGGTAAATTTAACGTAAATAGTTCACTCTAAACTAAATTTTACTCATAAGTTATATTTTTAATTTAATTACTATTTAACCACTTTATTGCTGTAAATATTTCTTAATATTTCTTATTTGACTGGAAACTTTTTAAGGTTTAAAGAACTATTGATAATGGCTTAAAAAAATAACTTAAGTGAAAAACTAAAAGGGTAATTTTTTCTGAAAGACGCCATATTAAATTATTAAAGATGAACATTTATTACAAATAAAATGATTTTTTTTAGAGATTATACAATTATGTAAGTTTTCTACATTTATGTATTTTTTACATAATAAATTTACGTACAGTAGCCCAAACTAACTGGTAACTTGGCTACAATGCGTTTTTAATTTTTTCACAAAGTTGGTATCTGATTCAATTTAAAAATTTGATAACAGCCATAAAAAACTGTCAGAATATTTTCCGATTTCGATTCCGAAAATGGAACCTAAATTTAAGCGTCCTAGTAAGTAGGTATTTCGAAAAAACAACCGCAACATTCACCAAGCTTTCCATAACATTCTGAAAGAAAATAGGCAAATCTTATAAAAGAAAAGATTAATTTGACAGATGACCTAACCTCAAATTCAAAGACCCTTTTGGATCTCACCGCGGAAAATTAAAGAATCTAGTCTAGGGCTACCATAAGTGTATTGATGTTAAGTCATATATATATTTTAAACACTAGAATATTTAGAGGGCATAGATTTTTTATGATGTATCATAGCTATTTTCATAAATAAGATAAGATGCGTTTGAGTTTTAATGCTAAATATAATTAGTTTGTCAATATTTAGAAATTTTACTACACGGTAAACTTTATTACCCACTTGAGGTATACCATTTTGAAATACAAATTAAAGAGACAAGGAAAATATAAATGTTAAAGGTTTAGAAAGAGAGAACAGACATGAAGTAGATTTAACGTTATTTTACATAAATATGCGGTATTCAATTTTTTTATCACGTTATTCTTTTGGCCGCTTGGATAGTTATTATGTACATAGTAAAAATAACGTACCTATTAAATCATTACCAATAATTGGTTATTTTTCAAAAGTCGATAAACAAGTTATAAATACCTATTCAATAAGTCAATTTATTAATTTAGAAGGTATTTTTTTTACGATGTGGCTCCCGTCCCGAGGCCGGGCTCAACTTCGATCCCGACTGACGTCACACAGTGTAAGTCCGTTTTTATTCCCCGAGCGATAAAAATTTGTGTTAGGCTGGATGGCTCAGATGGAAGGGCGGTCGCTTGGCATGCGAGAGAGGTACCGGGTTCGATACTACTAGAAGTTGACAATTTTTTTTTATTTTTTTATTTTATAAATTTGTAAAAAGTTTTGGGTTGGATTGGTTGGTTTGTTTTAGTTTTATCGTAACATAACAAATCTTAAAATTATGACGTTACTCGGGACGGGAGCCACAGCGTTTTTTTGAACGACCTCTATACATTTTTAGCATATTTCTAATTTTAAACGTAAAAAGTAATGGCGTGACGAGAACAAAATTAAACAAAGAAAACTCAATTTCTTATCATTTTGAAAATTCAAAAAAACCTTCTAAAATTGTTTAATTAAGCTGACTTTTGTTGAGCATTTTTAATAGAATATTATTTATCAAGTTTAATAAACCCCATTTTATACACGAATTTAATTTGGGCACAAGCGAGCTTGCGAGTGTATAAAAAAGTTTATAAACAAGGTGCATACTATACTTTTTCTACGACAAATACTTATTATTATCTTAAAATGATTTAAATCAAAACTTTGTATGGAGCCCCATCTATGAAACAATAGGAGAATCTGTGTGTCAAATGTCAAATTTTTATATTTTATAAACATAGATTATAAAGGTTATAAATCGAAATGTATTTCTTGGAAATTTACAGTTAGGTAACTGTTAAATTTTTCACAGTGAAAGTAAAAAAATTGTTTTATGAGCACTTTACAGTGGAGTCCGTGCCCGAATTTAAGTTATAGTTTTCTGCCGGCGAAATTAAAAGGTCAGTACAATGTTTATATAACTTTTTAAATATTGACGTTGAGAAACTATTTAATACTTTTTGTATTGAGATGATAAAATAATTTTCACATTAAGTATTATTTTACAAGAAATGCACTATATTTTAACGATTGTATGACATTTGAAAACTGTCAACTAACTTAAAACTAACTTCAGCCCGTAACTAAAGCGCCATAAAGCCACAACTTGTCAATGTGTATTTAAAAGGTCACTTAGTGTCATGGAAACATGTACATGTTAAAGGTGGGGGTAGAAAAATTTTTTTTTCTACGCCCACTTTTAAAACGCCCTTTTCGTACATGTTTCCATGACACTAAGTGACCTTTTAAATACACATTGACAAGTTGTGGCTTTATGGCGCTTTAGTCACGGGCTGAAGTTGGCAACAGGTTTTTAGTCACGGACTGAAGTTAGTTTTAAGTTAGTTGACAGTTGTCAAATGTCATACAATCGTTAAAATAAATTACCTTTCTTGTAAAATAATACTAAATGAGAAAATTATTTTATTATCTCAATACAAAAATACAAAAGTATTAAATAGTTTCTCAACGCCAATATTTGAAAAGTTGTACCATTGTACTGACCTTTTAATTTCGCCAGCAGTAAACTATAAAATTCGGACACGGACTCTACTGTAAAGTGCTCATAAAACATATTCTTTACTTTCACTGTGAAAAACTGTCAATTTTCAAGAAATACATTTTGATTTATAACCTTTATAATTGTGTTTATAAAATATAAAAATTTGACATTTGACGGTGACACACAGATTCCCCTATTGTTTCATAGATGGCGATCTATACAAATTTTTGATTTAAATTATTTTAAGATAATAATAAGTATTTTTCATAGAAAAAGTATAGTATGCACCTCGTTTATAAACTTTTCTATCCACTCATTAATTTAAGCAAAATTAAATTCGTGTATAAAATGGCGTTTATCAAACTTGATAAATAATATACTATTAAATTAACATATTTTCTTGAAAGTAAAATAAAAAAATATTAATTTTTTAAATTTTAAAAACAAAAAGTACTAACCCAGTAAAAGACTGTAGTCCATTAAATGCAATTTGGTCAAGAAATCCACATCTGCATTCAAAGTTTCCATTAATTTAGACTTTGCTTCTTCTCCAATATAAACCTAATAAATGAAAAACATAAACGTCAAACGTCATAAACATCTGACAGATGTCATTTTTATCCCCCAAAACTCACCTTCATCTGTTCGTTAACGAAATCGTTATCTTTTAATGTCGGTAATTCTTTTTCCCGCTCTTTTTCCGAAGCTTCTCTGTCCACTGTGGAACCTTTCAAATCGAACTTTCTGTGTGTACTCAAATGGTTCGAGAAAACGTTACGACTCACTACGATGTAGTGCTCTACATTATCGACGGTGAGTCGGTACATTCCGAGGTATTGCGGCAACAGCGTTTTTCCGTGGCGCTCTACGATAAACTAAAAGAAATTATTACGTAAGAAGTTGATTATATAAAAACCCTTTTATTATACAGGGTATAGAAGAATAAGAATAATAATAAAAAGAGTATTTAATTATGATACTTACAGGATGGTATTGTTTTAAAAATGAATGCATTCTCTCAACTTCTTCGGAAGTTAAAGTCTTTATTATGAAAATTTTGTCGTAGCTTAAATAGAATTTTGCTCCACTTTTGCCTGAAGAATCATCAGGTAATGGTTGGGATCTAAAAATTGATAAAATATATGTTATTATTAATTTATAAATAAAAAAAAGTATATTATTTACATTACCTTGTTAAAGATTCCTTGTAATCTAAATCATCTATACCAAATCTTTCACGGATATTTCTAAAAACCATAGGACAATATTCTTTGACCTTGAAATGAGATGGCATATTTTCCCTAAAATTAAAATAAGGTTATGTAGTTTTAGGGCATTTTTTTTAATTTAAAAAAATGGCTTCCCCATGGCATTTAATTTTAAATAGATAAAAATTGAATTTCTATAAATTATAATCTCCTAAACTTAATGTTTAAAATGATTAGCATAACTCAAAATGTCCCATTAACGTTTTTTGTAATTTAATAAAATAACATAGGATATTTTTTTAAATTTAGAACAAATTAAAATTTTGACAACATTTTTTGTCCCTTCTGTCCTGTTTCTTTGTAGTGCAACAAACGAGTGGAAAAAAGCATTAGTAAAAATGCAAGTGTGAAATTGGTAGTTGGTTTTCAATTGTTTGAAAGGACCAGGTGTTTTTGTTTGGTTTTTAAAAAATTTCTCGGAAAATTTGAAAATGTAAATTTTATATACTGTATTTTCTGTCCCTTGGCAAAATTTATTATTATTGTAAGTTTTGTTGTTTTTAAATAGTAAACCCTCCAAACATATCTGCATAAATGTATGAAAATGTCTTTCATATCATGTAGAATGACATCATCCTTGGGGCCTCGCGCGCGGAATTGTGCTCAGGACTCGAAGATTCATGTATCACTATAAGGAGCTTAGTTTATAAAGTATATCCCGTATGGTCTAGGTTACAAGGCTCGGAATCGATTTCTCTAAAAAATTCTCCATTTAAAAAAAAATGTTTTTTATTGTCAAATTAAAATAAATAAAATGTGGCACTAATTTTATTATTTTTTTTAAATATTTGAATACTTATTTCTAAATTCATAAATATTTTAGAAATTTTCGAGGCACATTTTACAAAAATATGCGAAACATAGGACCCCAGACTAATTCTATGGGAAATGAGTCCCGGTCCAACATGAGGCCCGCGGTTAAAAAAATATAGAAATAAAAAAAATATATATATATATGTATATTAGGGTGTTCCTTATTTAGGGGTCGGAAAAAATTTAACAGAGGCGCCCCCCAAATCGGTTCCAAATCATAAAAAAAAATTCCTGCAAAATTTTAGGTCAATCGGTCAAAGGGAACACGTGCCCCACAGGGGTTTTTTAATAAATAATTGAGAAAATTCGGAAGGCTGATATAACTCCGAAACGGTCCATCGTAGGAAAAAAAAGTGTATATAAATTTTATGTGTTTTTTTTAGATAAACAACTTTCGTAATAACAGTCCTGCGTTAAAAAAATTTATTCGGGGTCAAAACGCGATAAAACGCGTTATCCTACTCCGGATTAAGGAGAAAACTCAAAAACGATAAGATTTAGAAAAAAATTTTTAATCAAAATATGTAGTCCCTACAATTTATGTTATTGAGTCGATGCTCTAGAACAAAAAATTTCAGAAGTAGGTAGGGCCAAAGTACCAAAAAAAGCGTTGTATCGCTTTTTGAACTCGATTTTTTTTTAACGCAGCACTATTATTATACCTCACAATAGTGTTAATGTTAATAGTAATGTTAATGTTAATACCCAAAGCATAGAAATATGCGTGTATCCGTTCACAATGATGGTAATGTTGATGGTTACGTTGATATACGCATTTGTCTATGCTTTATTATCATTACCATTAACATTATCACTATTGTGACAAAGGCATTGGGAAAGTTGATTAGCTTGAAAAAAACTACAAAATATATTTTAACTTTTTTTTCCTACGATAAACCGTTTCGGAGCACTACGTGTTTTTGGTGAAAACTCAAAAAGTTTTGGATTTAATTTTTTTTCAAAATCGGTTAGTTTAAGAAAAAAATTTTGTCAACAAAAAATGTAGGGTGCATTGTCCCCTACAATTTATGTCATTGGGTCGATGCTCTAGGACAGAAAATTCAAAAAGTAGGTAGCGCTAAAGTACACAAAAAAGCGTTTTATCGCGTTTTGACCCCGAATAAATTTTTTTAACGCAGGACTGTTATTACGAAAGTTGTTTATCTAAAAAAAACACATAAAATTTATATACACTTTTTTTTCCTACGATGGACCGTTTCGGAGTTATATCAGCCTTCCGAATTTTCTCAATTATTTATTAAAAAACCCCTGTGGGGCACGTGTTTCCTTTGACCGGTTGACCTAAAATTTTATAGGAATTTTTTTTTTATGATTTGGAACCGATTTGGGGGGCGCCTCTGTTAAATTTTTTCCGACCCCTAAATAAGGAACACCCTAATGTATATATACATATATTATGTGAAAACTTTTCACTGAAAAGTCCTTATGTCAAATGAAAGTGATGAAAGTGGTTGTTAATTGAGTCACAAAAAGTTTTGTGGGACTTGTTACTTGACACTAGAGTTGGGGATGGTCAATTGACCGCTACCTATCCGGTCCCGGTCAAAATATATTTAATTTTTGCAGATTTAATTTAGGTATCAACAATTACCCGTGAATCTCAAAATTTTTTCGATCGTGCAATAACGACATCATTTACAATTTGGTGGTTCCCCGAGTCGAGGGGTTGCTAGGCCGGACTCGGCGCTTTGCCCTTAAAGCGGAACATATCTTTTTTAATAGCGAAACATAACTTTTTAAAGCCGCACAAACGTTTCTAAAGATGGACATAACTTTTATAATAAAAAAATTGGTAACGTATTTTAATTACCTATTTAAGTACAAATAAATCACAGTAATATTTATTTTGATATTTTATTTAATTTTATTTTGGTCAATTGACCAAAAACAATTTGACCGGTCAATTCCACAACCCTACTTGACACTGATATTGGTTAAGCGCAGAGGATTCCCAATTTTCTTAGAAATAAAGAGAAGTCCGACACAGTGGGACAAGAAATGGAGGATTTTTAATCAAAATATAGGTGTTCCCTGTCTGATAAGTCACTGACTCAGTTTCTTTGTTTGTCAACAACAAATATTAAAGTTAATATTGATAAACTTCCCACTATTTTTTTTTATATATTTGTTATTTTTTTGAATAAATAAAAATAACTATCCAAACAATTTTAAACCTATTACAAATCACTGATAAAGTATTCTATGACGCGGCGATTTTATTCACAGCGGCCCTTGGACAGTAGGCTTGGTCGAAAAGGACATTTTAAATTTTTGGATATCTCAATTAGAATAGTTAAAAAAAGTTGTGAGAAGGGTACACAAATAAGCTGTTTTTTTTCAAATTTTTAAAAACAGTTTTAGACGCGCCCCCGGGGGTTAATATTTCATAAAATTCAATAAAAAATGTTTTTTAAAGTTAAATTTTGGATTTGGATATTAAAAAACTATTAGTTATAAACTCACTTAAAATAAAAAAAAAATTATTTATATATTTTAATTTTAAGCCGCGCCCCACAGCTCTAGTTTTTTTTAAATCAAAGAGTTGCATATTAAAACTTTTAGCGCGGCAAAACATTTTTAAAAAATTTGAAAAAAAACATCTTATTTGTGTAACCTTTTAACAACATTTTTAAGCTATACCAAATAAGATTTCTAAAAATAAATTTTTTGACCCAGCCTATTGGACAGCCCTGTTGTAGAACATGACCCAATGATCAAAAGTAACCATTGTCACATTCTCAAAAAATGCTTAGTTTCAGAGCTAAAAGACCTTATTAAAGTTGTAATTTAAAAATTTGAAAAATTTCAAAATCTTGAATTTGTTAAAAATTCAAAACTTCAAACTTTTCTAAATCTGAAACAGATCATTTTTTAAGCATGTGCCAAATTGGCACTGTCAATGGTATCTTTTGATTCTCCAATACAGGGTGTCTGGAAATAACGTTCATATATTTCAGAGGTGATTCTACAAGTACATATAAAATAAAAAGTTGATAAACAACGAAAATGCCTTCTGGCATTTTTAACTGTTTTGCAATATCAGGTCTTTATTAATTATTTCAGAAACGGTTAGTTTTAAAATAATGATACTTTATTTCTGATTTCTAATTTTACGTACCTAAATAAGCTAGTTTAGTTATTAAAAATAATTTAAAATATAAGGTAAAATAACCTATAGGTTCTGCAAGCAAACAAAAAAAAATGCACGTATATTAACAGCCAAATAAATATAACATGATCTAGGTATGAATCCGATTTTTCATTGAAAATTAAAAAATACTTACTTATTAAATAGATGGTTATCTATTTTTATTTTTGAATAGGCTCTAAAATCGTCAGGTAATAACATTACCGGTATTGTGACATGCATAAGTTCATTTATCTAAAAGGAAAAAAAAACAAAAATATTAATCATACTACCTAAAATTGTAATCATAATCGATCAATATTTATTTTTAATATTTTTAAATGTTTATAATGTAATTACAGTATAAAAATGGACTTTCCATGGTTTATTTTTAGATTAGAACAATATTTACACAGTGATATACAGGGTGGTGCAATAATGGCAACACTGCAAAAAATAAAATAATGATAGAAATAACACTGTTATTTTTATGAAAATAAGAGACATGAGTTTGACAAATTAATGCAAAAAATAAGGTTATGTAGCTGTCAAAGTAATGACATGGTTGTTTCATTAGTAAATCTGGTAGTTTATTTGCTACCTAATTTGAATAAATACACGTTTTTTTATTATAGTTTTTTGGGACGCTCTGTATGCAATATAATGGCATTTTTTATACTTTTATTGCGATATCATTAAAGTACTTGTTTTAATTGTTATGAATTTAAGCCGGTAAAGCTATTAATTGCTAAAATACTGATAAATTTAAACTTTTCTGCATTGTAATGTTTCTGTCAAAAACACTGGAATAATAGAATTAGTACTGTAAATACTTACTGTATGGTTTATTCCCCACATAAAAACCGACAAGAAGGGCTCATTTGCCCTGAATAACTTGACTTTTTGGTGTTTTACGCGAAAATGTTTCTTTTTTAACTTTGACAATCCGTGCAGGGATGACATTTTGTAAACTTTACACTTTTTTCGCAAAATACCAACTTATTTATCACACACTGTAAACATATTTATTTCCCACACATTATAACACTGTTTCACGTTTTATTACAACAAATAAACTAATCAATCCAACGAAATTGTTGTCATATTAAATTTTAGAAACACACCTAATGCAAGCTCGTGCACAATCGGAAATTATCGGTCAAAACCGATCGCCGATGAATTTTTAATTTGTGCAATTAAAACCTTAAATTCAGTTTAAAACACGCAATATAACTTAAAATCCAGGTATTTTTAATTGTTCATTGGAAATTCATACTAGTTAACAATATTTTAACGATTTTATATTGAATCTATTAATGCGCCATCTGTTAAAATTTTAACCAACTTAAAACAGGTTTCTTTAATAATGACATTAAATAGAGTGTTGCTCCTAGGTTATTTATATAACGAAGTCATTCTTAGTACTTTTTACAAAATAAAACAATATTAGTTTAATATACTTATTTATTAAGTAGATAGTTTACAATAAAGAAATTTAACTAAATATAGGCAACCAGCACCGTTTTTTACCATGTTAACAATAATACTGTTTTTTGTTTTTTTTGTGCAAATTTTACCAATCTAATTCGTCGGGAATTCCACCTGGATAATCCCCTGTTAAACACGCGGTACAGTGTCTTGAACCGTTGTTTTTATCGAGATTTTTCATAACGGCTTTCACCAAACCTTCAACGCTTAAATATTCGAGACTATCAGCACCTAAAAATGTTTTATAAAAATTTAATAAAATGGCGTTTAATTTTTTAAAATCATGCCAAAAATAATAAAGTTATAAGTAATAAGTGATATACAAGGTGCACCAAATATATAAGGGTATTTTTTTTTATTTGAGGAGCTACAAATTAGAAAAAAGTTGCATATGCAATATTGTTAAGATGGAATTTATAAATTAAAAAAAAGCCAAAATATTTAGAAAAAACTAAAAATCTATTAAAACGAAAAATGTTATTCCTGGGCATTTAGAAAAAAACAAGTTTTACATGTAAACATGCACATTAATCTACATTTTTATCCATTTTTTTCGCTACTATATTTTGAGTTACCAATGGTAACGTACCATCACCATCTTTTGGCCATAACTTATGTTGTTTAAGGTTGTCCGGGCATGAGTTTGTGTGTTTGGATCGTGGTAGAACTGTGTCCTATCCTACAGCATTAGATTTAAAATTCGTTGCCAACTACTTGCAACCAAAATTAATATGCATACCCATGGGTATGCATTTTTTGGCGATTTTTTTATTATTTTGCAACGTAATTGCATTGTTAGTTCATGAGGCGTTGTTTCTTTTATTTCTCATTGTTTATCATAAACTTTATTTTATTAATTTTGGTTGACTTTCTTTTTCTTGATTGTACATGAATATATTTTGTTTTATCTTTATATCTTTATAAAAATGTTAAAAATAATTTTATTAATTTATTTGTTTAATCCAGTTTATTCTTGGAAAATGCACAATTCTACCATCCTATGGTTAGCTAACCTAGGTGCTTTCCAAGAATTAAATGATTTGTTTATTTAGAAATTATTATTATTAAAAAACTTTGTTATTATGTACACCCTAATGATGATGAATAAATTTGAATTTATAGTGTATGTGAATGAATAAAAATCTATAACATCGCTTTTAAAAATTTCGCCAATAACAGCCGCAACGCTTGGCAACGTAGTATTCTCTGTCTCTTTCACCCTTCACGCTTGCTACATACGTTCTCACTCACACCTATGCAGCACCGGGCGAGAGCGTTCCTATCTGACGTCAGCGACGTTGCCATGAATCTCCAGTGCAGGCGTCAAATTTTTTTTACCGACATGATTATTATGAAACTTCACGTATCATGGTTTGAAATTACGCTCCACGATATACTAATTTTTCATTGCAATCCTATCATTACCAATAATTATTTTGCAGGAGAAAAGAGTAAAAATCCACGTGCTGCCATAAGAACCCGTGTATTTTTACTCAACTGAAATGTATTTACTCGGCTTCCAACGACAAGAATTTTTATTAAATTAAACAGGGTGATGTGAAGCATCATAAAGAATTTATTTGTAAATTTTTATCAAATCCTGATCATTCGACACTCACTCCAGGACAACCTTAATACATAGTTGGATTTCTTTATTTTGTTTTCTATATAAAATATATCTAAATGTGTATGTTTACATGTAAAACTCCCTTCTCCTTCAAATTCCCAAAAATAACGAACTATTTTTGGTATTAACAGGTTTTAATTTTTATTTAAATTATTTGAGAACCGCTGATTTTTGTCCAATTTTTAAATGCCTTGTGACTTGTAATTACGCAACTGTTCTCTATTTAACCGAAATTGTAGCTTTTCAAAAAAAAAAGATACCCATACATAGAAGAATACATGGGGCATCCTGTAGAATGTTTTTCTGAAAACACAAATTTTGATGACTAAGTTTATCTCTTAAAACTTTAATTTTAGAGATTTGACTTAAATGACCTTTATTGTGGGAAATTTCCTACAAAAAATGTAATTTACTTTTTTTTGTAAAATCAACCGTTTACAAGATAACAGCATAAAAAACAATAACATGTACTCTCTATATACAGGGTGTTTCTTTTAACTTGAGACAGCTCAATATCTCGAGAAATACGCATTTCACGGAAAAATGTCTTATATAAAAGGTTAATGTGACCAAGGGGACATTATTTTGTGCTACCGTTAGCCACCCCCTACCCCTCCTTAAGGGTGAAACGGGGGGTAAGTCAAATGGGATGACCCGATTTTTTTCACAGATTTTGATAGTACATAAATAAAATTAAAAATGTTTTATTTGAAACTTTTTTCAATTTATCAACAGATGGCGCTGAAATTCAAAATTTAAGAATAATGGGTTTCCTTGTAAAATGTATTATTTAAAACGTTTGAAAAACAAAAATTAACATTAAATCAACAATGAAATGGAAGGACGACATTTCGAACATTTGTTATAAATTGTTTTCAGAGTTGATTTGAAATGTGATACTTTGATAATATATGTTTTATTGTAAAATGTGCCAAATGCAATTTAATTGATTTGGTTGATATCTATTTTTTTTGTTTTTTTATGTTGATTTTATTTTATTGCTACTTGAATTAATTATTTGTTTATTTTTTGTTTTATTGAATGAAATTGTATTACTATTTATTGTATATTTTCCTGTAATTGGATTGTAAATCTGTTGGGAAATAAAGATTTATTATTATCATTATTATTATTATTATTTAATGTTAATTTTTGTTTTTCAAACGTTTCAAATACACTCACAGGCAAAATAATCGATCCACACAAATTTTCGATGAATTTCAATCGCAAATAACTTTTCTATTTGATGTCGGATTTAAACGAATATTAAAGAATATTTTAGTTAAATTAATGGGCAATCGCTCACATTTTAAAAAATTACTAAAAAATAGACGTACGTTTATAATATACAGGTTTAAACAAAATTATGTTTTTTACCATAAGTTTAAGACACTCTGTAGAGTGGCAAAACCGTTATTGTTCTAAATTAAGTTTTAATTATTAAGTCACATCTATTTTTAACAGTTTTGTTTTTGGTTCACCTTGATATATTTAATTTGTGGAAAATATGGATTTTTTTAAAAAAGATTGCAATTTCCAATATTTTTCCTGTATGAAGAACTAAGGTTGCTATGGTCCATCCATAGCCTATGGAGGATGAGTGTACTTTACTTCTTGTGACGTTTAAAACACTTGCCACCTAATACACCCCAAAATTTAAACATTAATTTGCAAAAAACAATTTGATAGCTTTTGAAAGCCGTGTATGACATGTCCAAGTATGGGATGATTCAACAAAACTGTTACTGTCATTCTCCATAGCCTATGGATGGACAATAGCTCTTTATACAGAAAAATATTGGAAATTGCAATGTTTTTTTTTAAATCACTTTTTTCACAAAAATAAATATATCGAGGTGAACCAAAAACAAAACTGTTAAGAATAGATGTGACTTGATAAATAAAACTTAATTTAGAACAATATACGGTTTTGCCACTCTACAGAGTGTCTTAAACTTATGGTAAAAAATATATTTTTGTTTAAACCTGTACATTATAAACGTACGTCTATGTTTTAGTAATTTTTTAAAATGTGAGCGATTGTCCATTAATTTATCAACAATATTCTTTAATATTCGTTTAAATCCGACATCAAATAAAAAAGTTATTTGCGATTGAAATTCATCGAAAATTTGTGTGGATCGATTATTTTGCCTGTGAGTGTAATACAATTTACAAGGAAATCCATTTTTCTTAAATTTTGAATTACAGCGCCATCTGTTGATAAATTGAAAAAAGTTTCTAATAAAAGTTTTTTTTTCTATCAAAATCTGTGAAAAAAATCGGCATCCCATTTGACTTTCCAAAGTTACCCCCCGTTTCACCTTTAAGGAGGGGTAGGGGGTGGCTAGCGGTAGCACCAAATAATTTCCCCTTTGGTCACATTAACCTTTTATTTAAGACATTTTTCCGTGAAATGCGTATTTCTCGAGATATTGAGCTGTCTCAAGTTAAAAGTAACACCCTGTATAAGTATACTTACCGACTTTTTTGGCGAGTTCTTTTGACGTCATTGTATTGGCAATCAATTCCTCCCTAGTGGGAATATTTATCCCCATATAGCAGGGATAACGCAGGGGAGGACTTGCCACTCTAATGTGAACCTCTTTTGCCCCGGCCCTGCGCAATAACTTAATGATGGGCCCTACAGTGTTGCCGCGTACTATGGAATCGTCGATTAGGATGATTCTCTTGTCTTTTACATTATGTAAAATTGGGCCTAAAATGTTTTTAGTATAATACTGTTTTTAAGTTATCTCAAAAAACGATTTCCAACTAAATATTTTTGGTTAATTTTTTTTACAAACCCCCAAATATTTTACTTACTAAACTTTAGAGAGACGTTCATTTGTCTTAATCTGTTGGAGGGCTGGATGAAAGTTCTACCAACATATGTATTTTTTGTTAAAAGTTCCCCATATGGAATTTGTGACTAAAACAAATAGGTGTTAAATAAACACAAGTTTTTTTTATAAAGCCAAAACTCACTTGTTTTGAATATCCAAAGGCAGCAGAATTTCCTGACTCCGGTACTGACCCAACCATGTCGGCTTCTACAGGATGTTCAATGGCTAACTCAGCCCCACAAATATTTCTTACTGTATATACTTCTTGCCCTTCAAAAATACTATTTGGTCTAGCAAAATATACATATTCAAAAATGCAGAATGCCAAGTTCTTTCCTTCAGGAGTGGAGACTACATCCACCGTTCTAGGGCCATTTTTAGTTAACTCAACAATTTCACCTTTAATAAAACAACATTTTTGTAATGTTCAAATAAAATCCTTTTAATACTGACCTGGCAACACCTCCCTGACATATCTCGTCACAGTGATGAATGCGCATGACTCGGAACTGACAACCCAACCTTCAGTTGTTTCCTCACCTTTATCACCACCATTTGAAACAATTTTACCCAGACACAACGGCCTATTTCCATAAGGGTCTCTAACAGCATATATTTTGTCTTTCAACATTATAACGAGCGAATAGCTCAGTGGTGCCAACTGCATTAAGTGCCTTATTCTCGCCGGCCAATCAGGGCCGTTTACTTCGCCATCTGGCGGTATTAGGCATAAAGCTTGAGTTATAAGCTCACTGTCTGAGTGAGTTGATAGACCTACACCTCTTTTCAGTACCTTAAAAATCGAAAATAATAACAATAGAATTTTAAAATTTATGAGAGTGACCTAGAGTATATAGAGTATATACAGTTCATTTTTTTTATCTGGACTCGTGTTTTTTTGTTAGGTTGGTGGCTTATGCCAGTTTGACTTAGTATTTTTAGTATTTAAAAATGGTACTTCTGCTAAAAAATTTAATTAAATACTTTGACACTGTAAAATTGACAATAATATTTATTATTGATAATTTACTTGTCAATTACACCCCAAATAAAAACAAGTTTTTTTGTTTTTGTTTAGGAATTACACTGTGCAACATTTTCGAAAAAAAAATTAAGATGATGGGGTTCTGAAAGTATTTTCGGTTTCTACAATCAAAATCATGAATTATAGCGTTTACAGAATGTTTAGATTGATTCTGGTTTTTTTTTAATATCAATTTAAAGTTTTAGTAATTCTGGATCCCGAAATATTGTAAAATAATAAATAATTAGTACATAAAATATAATTATTTGTTTTGTATATTGTTTTATAAAGTAATAACAATCAAATAAAGAAAAAAATAATTAAATAAAAAAATAATGAGAACAATAAAATGCAACTTTTTTAAAAACATGAACCTTTTTCTGGATTTAATATGTTGTAGTGCAGTTTCTTAGTTCTTTCGCTTATACAATAATAATAATTATGGTAATTATTTTTATTATATTAATTATTAAAAACATATTATTTTTAACAAATAGAATAAATCAACATAAAAGATATAACAAATTTTATTAATAATTTTATGCCAAAATTTCCATTGCCATAGACCAACAAAAATCTGCTAACTCTATAACGATGTTCCATTTCCATTATTGTTTGATGCTCTTCTGATTCAGTGGACAGCTGATTTTCCAACAGGTCAAGATGTGCATGGAGCAAATGTATTTTAAGTGACATGTTTACCCCCATTTTTAATATTTGTTTTATTTTTTATTATTTCTTTTAAATTTATTGTTATGACAACAATTTCCTACCAGTTAATTGGTTTAAATTAATAAATAATTGTTTTTTGGGTTCCAAAATTAATAAAACTTAAAATCGATATTTAAAAAACCTGAATCAATCTAAACATTCTGTAAACGCAAAAAGGCATTCTTTGGTTAGGAGAAACGAAAACCACTTTCAGAACCCCATCATTTTTTTTGTTTTGGTTTAAATTAATAAATAACGGGTTTTCGGGTTCTAAAATTAATAAAACTTAAAATCGATATTAAAAAAAAACCTGAATCAATCTAAACATTCTGTAAACGCAAAAAGGCATTCTTTGAATAGGAGAAACGAAAACCACTTTCAAAACCCCATATTTTTTTTTGCTGTTGCACTGTGATATAAATAAAAAGATAATGATTCCAAAAATAATTGCAACGAATCCGAATGTAAAAGCCCTTTTGAGGGCAAAACTTCATTTTGATGAAATTATGCCAAATGCCACAATAGAAGAAAAAGTACATCGCCTTATGGACATTTTTGGAGTAAAAAAGTAACGAATTTGGTTTTATAATAATAATATATTACATCACACATTATTTTCACATTATTCACCATTGGACAACATTTACGTTCACAAAAAATTTTAATTTCTTTTATATAAATTCTTTTCAAAGCGAAAATTATTATCCGCTAGGAATACTTTCTCTTCTGGACCGTAAAGCAACCTATATTTAACTACTTTTTTATATGATTTTACTCATCCAAGCACCACCAAAGCCAAATTAATTGCATTTTTAACTACGAATTTCGACAACTCAACTTGACAACTGCACAATGTAACCTACAATAATTTATACATAACCACAATTAGATTTATAACTAGCTTAGTTTGTTTTAATCAATGCGACCAACTTGACAACTGTATTTACCAACCAAAACCCTAAATTTACAACGTTGCCGCAGTCCAGATAAAAAAAAATGAACTTTAGAGTATAATATTATTGTACTAAAATTTAAATGTTATTACTTTTATACTAAGTTAAATGTTGTCAAGCTAAGTATATTTTTAAGAGTAAGCAAAACTCTTTTACTTATATCTCATGAACTATACAATCCAGAAGTGTCAAATTCGGTGTTACTATACCCTTGTGGAAATTTTTCTCTGAGAAAGTCTTACTTTCTCCTAAAAAGTCTGAATAATACTTATTAAGTCGGAAAAAGTCAGAATAAGACTTATTAAGTCGGAAAAAGTCTGAATAAGTCTTATTAAGTCAGACTAATAGCAAGATTTGGGAGTCTTCTAGAAGAGTTAATAAGACTTTTTAAGACTTAATAAGAGTTTTAGGAGAGAAATGGTAGGTACCTATCGCGATAAAAATAAATATCCGAAATAATTCATACAGGTTGTATTTGGTTATCATACAATAAAACACATAGAAAAGTATTTATTAACATTTTTGCTGTTGTTATAAGCCACGTTTATTGCATAATTACCTATATAATAACATAGGTAAGATGTAATAATTATAACAATTATAATTTTATACATACGATGCGCTTGACATGCTTTCATTGTTTCCACCATAGAAAAAGAAGTTAATATCATGTCTATAGACATGATATTTTCAATAGACTCATAAGACAAATATGGTTGATCTTCGTGTATCATGGTTGATCTTCGTGTTTACGTACAGTGTTGCCATAAAAGTTCCTGACCATAAATTACAAAATACTAAAATAATAATAAAAATGTAACAGGATAGAATAAAATAATTGTGCATATTTAGTAAATATACAATATTATTTACTAAAAATTTCTTTTGTTATTATTTTGATGGAAATTGGCAAATCACCCGATTTCACCCGCAAACGGCAACACTGTGTCCCACTGACAGGTCAGCTGTGCTCTAATTGGTCAACTAGCTGAGCTGGTCTCTTGATAATATCAAGTCGATATTACCGTCGTCTAGAAGATTTGTTTGTAACAATGTTTAGATAGGTAAATATTTGCGTTTATCAAAAGAAAGTATTAACATAAAAAGTACCTACTGCGGCAACTCCTTTTTCTATGGTGGAAACAATGAAAGCATGTCAAGCGCATCCTATGTATAAAATTATAATTGTTATAATTATTACATCTTACCTATGTTATTATATAGGTAATTATGCAATAAACTTGGCTTATAACAACAGCAAAAATGTTAATAAATACTTTTCTATGTGTTTTATTTTACGATAACCAAATACAACCTCTATGAATTATTTCGGATATTTATTTTTATCGCCATAGGTACCTACCATTTCTCTACTAAAAGTCTTATTAAGTCTTAAAAAGTCTTATTAACTCTTCCAGAAGACTCCCAAATCTTGCTATTATTATTTTCGACTTAATAAGTCTTATTCTGACATTTTCCGACTTAAGTATTAATAGTATTAATAATTATTCAGACTTTTTAAGAGAAAGTAAGACTTCCTCAGAGAAAAATTTCCACAGGGGTAGCCAAAAATAACCTTAAAAACACACCAAAATTACAACCCCTCATCATTATTAGAAATTGAGACATTCCCCCTTAAACTTTCTATGAAGCAAAACACGACCTTAAACTCTAGACGAATTTTAACACCCTGTATTTTAAAAACCATAACAGCTACAGCAATGAAATTTGCATACAATATAGTTAAAACGCTCGACAAATTTTACCTCTCCACCACGTACTTTATACCCTAAAATCTAACCACCCACCTGTTGCCTTAAGGTTGAGGCATTCACTAACTCTCCGTTATGAGCGACCGCTAAAGATCCATGCATGGAGTGTACCACGAAAGGTTGGCAGTTAATGGGTTCTGATTTCGCGCTGGTTGAATACCTCGTATGTCCTATACCGAGTGTTCCTTTGAGTTTTGATATGCAATCGTTGTTGAAAACGTGTTTGACCAAACCCATTCCCTTGTGGATGTGAAAATCATTGCCTCCTTCAGTGGTGACCAGCCCGGTGGATTCCTGACCTCTTTTTTGGGGGAAATATAGTGTGTTAACATGGGTTTTAGTGTAAATGCTTTTATCTATGCTATTTGTTAATACCTACATTAGGGTGATTCATTTTTGCAAAGTTTTTGGTTTTTTTCGGTGCTCAGGCAAAATATTAAATCTGTGTACACCTAGAAAAAAAATCTCACCAAGTTTGAGCTCTTAATATTAATTTTAAGTACTTACTATTTAAATTTAAAGTTTTACCGTTTAAAATGCATGCATGTAAAAAAATTTTTTTTTCAAAAAACTAATGCTTATCCACCTTTGATATTATTGCAAATCGATTTGATGGAAATTTCACGCTCTTCAAAATTGCTTTTGAGTTTTGCATTGGGCACCAGTAGTAGTCGTCAAAAGAAAGTTTTTGAAAAAAATCGTTTCTTTTTTATTTTTTCGAGCAAATCGCCAAAAGTAGGGAAAAGAAAGTGCTGACTCAAAAAAAAAAGTTATCTAACCAATATTTAATGAATTTACAGCCATTTTTATAACTGAAAACGTAAGAATTTGATAAATACCAACCCATAATGTTATTTAGATTGATTTTTTATATTTCATAATGAATATGAAAACAACACTAAATTCATAAAAAACAACAAACCTTCATCAAAATATACAGAAGGTTACGTTATTATGTAACATATTCCAAATTTCACTTAAAAAATTAATTATTTATATTTTTTTGCTATATGAATGTTGAAAAATTGCAAAATCCACGTTACAATTTTATTCTTGTTGTTTTTTTATGAATTAAGGTGTTGTTTTCATATTCATTATGAGTGAGAAATCATAATAATTTTAAGTTATAAAAATGGCTGTAAATTCATTAAATATTGGTTGAATAACTTTTTTTTTATGAGACAGCCTTTTTTTCTCCCTACTTTTCGCGGTTTGCTCGAAATTAAAAAAAAACGATATTTTTCAAAAACTGTACTTTGACGAATCCTACGGATAAACCAATGCGAGTTACACAAAAAAATTTCAGAGCAATTTTGAAGAGCGTGAAATTCCCCACAAGGTCCATCAAACCGATTTGCAATAGATATTTTCGCGGAGCTAATCCCGAACTAATTCCGGACATCCTATAGGCATGCGCTTTTTAAAATTTGGGGTTAAAAATGTAAAGTGCGCATGGCAAATATTAAAATGCGCATGCCTAGGATGTCCGGACTAGTTCGGGATTAGCTCCGCGAAAACACTAATATTGTAAAAGTTGGGTAAGCATTAAAAATTTGAAAAAAAAATATTTTTTACATGCATTTTAAACGGTAAAACTTTAAATTTAAATAATAAGTACTTAAAATTGATATTAAGAGCTCAAACTTGGTGGGAATTTTTTTTTCTATATGCAGATTAATATATTATTATATTTTGCTTAAACACCGAAAAAAAAAATCTTGCGGAAATGAATCACCCTAACCTACATATATTTTTATAATATTTGGCGTAAGTGCCAACTTCTTGGGATTATTACTGGCAATAAAGTGTATACACTTTATTGCAAGTAATAATCCCAAGAAGTACTTACACCAAATTTTATAAAAATATATTAACAAATAGCAAAGATAAAAGCATTTACACTAAAACTCAAAATTTTCCACTATTTTAACACACAATATTGTATATAAATTATTTTAACGAATTCTGCTAAACAAGATAAAGACATTTTAAACAAAATAATATATCACATATTAATTACAGGAAGTAATAAAAAAAAATTGTAATTATTTAGATAATAAATTAACAATTTCTTCTTAAATTACTATATAGTTTAATTGATAATGTGTTGACCTTGATAGTATTTAGTAAAGATTTTATAGTTTTTTTATAGTGCCAAATAACTGGGTTAATTGGGTTTTCCGTGAACTTTGCTTAAAATAGGACAGATTAAATTTTGGAAACTCGTGCGTTAAAAGATTATTAATTGTACGTTTTTTTTATATTAAAATAGAGAGAGTAATACTTTTAAAGTATAGTAAAATTTGCTAAAATAAGAATATATTTTATAAAATTAAAAAATCATGGAATATCTATTGTAAAAAATTAATTAAAAAAAGTATACTGGTTGTCCCGAAAATAGTATGAAAAATTATTTCTAGGTAGTTCTTGTAAAACAACTTGTTGAGTTTAAGCTTTTATAAAGTTTAAAAAAATTGACAACACTGTTAGTGGGAAAAGCTAAAATTGTTAGGTATATAATAGGTAACAATTATGTTAGCATGGTTGCCATGGAAACAATTTTAATAAGGCAGCTAAGCATAACGATAAAATATTTGAAGAAAGACATTAAATAAATTTTTTAAAAATTTTGGAAAATTTTAAATTTTTTGTAGGTATACATATTCCGAAAATTTTGGAATTTTAAAAATTTTAAAAAATTGGGAATTTTAAAAATCTTGTAAATTTGTCCCAAAATTTTTACATTTATGCCAATGTGCGAATTTTTCCTACCATTTTTTAAATTTAAGTAATCCTTTTGTCCAATTTTTTCCGAATTTGGGAAATTTTTAATTACCCGAAACAAAAATTTTAATGTGCAGTTTTTAATTAGCCAGTTTTAAATAAATTTTCTGTAAGAGCAGTTTTTAATTGTCCAATTTTGTAATACAAAAAATATAAAACTAAATTACAAAAATAAAAAATAATAAAGTAGGTAGGTACCTAGGTAGGTTTGTTGTTGAAATGTCCAATAAGAACTGTTTGAAAATCAGAAAGGATTACTTTTTCTATGCATGGGCTAAATGTAAATTGTCTAAATTAAAAAAAAACGTCTAAGATCTAATGTCCAAATAAATGTATAAAAATTTTCATATTTTAGCAAAGTGTTTGTGTATTTTAGTACTTACTTAAGGAAAATGTTTTTAAAACCTTTCTAAAAATCTTATAGGTAGGTAGGATATGACAAAAATAGGTGTCTGGTTACAAATTTCCGATTCGATAAGCAACCAAAGTAATAAATTAATAAATTCAGCAAACAAAATGCTTACATATACAAAATTTGAAAGAAAACATTCAAAAGGTGGTAAAAATCCTTAAAACACAACAAAAACTAATAAAATAAATAAAATCTTACCTATGTTGCAAAGCTTCCAAACCAATACAAATAATTTGGGCGATTTCAGAATTATTTTGCCAATTCTCCAAACCTATAGCCCCAAAAACCCCACATTCGTGCGTTAGGCCACTATTTACCTTCCCGCGATTTACTTTTCTATTTTCCCAAGTATTGGGAACCCTTACTTCACCCTTCTCCATTTTATTTTACTTAATTTATATCAAAATAATAATAAATCAACTTGGCTTTGGAAACGAAACAGCAACGCTACCACAATACACGTGAAAAAATAAGGTTAAAGGTGCATCGGAAAATTTCGCGACTTTATTAACAATTGCAGATTGTAGACTTAATAAACATTATTCTTCTAGAATAGCACTATTTATATCGATTCCTTATCAAAAATTAAATTCGGTATTCATTTTTATCATTTAAAATTGCTTGTATATGGGACCTACCGCTAAACGTGGTGAGTAGTTTAAATAGTTGATACATTTAAACTACGAGGGGTAAACAATTCAAGCGCGCGTGCCTTGAAACAGCATACTATGCATTTATTGATCCATGTGCTAAAATAAGTAAAAAAATGTCTTACTACAGTGTTTTGACGGTAATTTTTGTTATTTTTACTTTATCAAGTGTCGTAAAAAGTGAAAAATGTGTCGAGCCCGTAGTAATATCGAAAACATACACCACAAATGATGCAACAATATTAAAACAAATCGCCTATATAAGTGAATTTAATGTAAAGTGTAAAAATTCCAACCCTGGACGTCTTTATGCACTTTTTGGCAATATTATATCACCCATAGCCAATGTAGGGCCGTCGAAATACCAACTAAGCTGGACTGAAGACATAAAAACAGCTAAAATAGGCATTGTAAAAATCAAGGTGTTTGATGAAGCTGGCTATACACAAATTAAAAGGTCTCTGAGGTTAAACGAAGACATAAAGGCCATTCCACATTTACTTGAAGTCGAAATAAATCATCCTGGGATATATAAAGGCCCTATGATTAGCTGCGAAGTACTAGCATCTGTACTATCGATTATTATAGCATATTATGCTATTACTTTTAGGTCTAAACTTGTATCATAGGTTTTTAATAAAGATTTTGTGTAAAAAGTGTTTTATTTATACCTGTAGAAATTGTTATTAGACAGTTTAATACATAATAAATTTTATCATTTTTATTGCCAGCTTTTATTTGAAATTCGTTTTTACACGTTTTCTTCACCTAAATTTGTATAAAATTTCTTAAAACTGTCTTAATTATCATAAAAAAACAAAGAAAATCTAAAATTGTCAAAAAACTGAAATGTCTTAAAATTGTTTGAAAATGTCATAAAGTTGACAAACCTTCCGAAAATTTAAATTAAAACTTGCGTGTTGGACCGTGAGATGGCGCCACACAATTAAATGTAATAAATTAGAGGGGAGGAGCTAAGAATACCGCAAAATTTGTGAAAATGCGTAAAATTTGCGTTTAAAAATGTTGCTGGGTGTCAAAAATGGGTTTAAGTTATGTTTACGTGGGTATTTTATGGGTTTTGAGGGTTAAAATTGCAAATCATTAGTTTTTAAAAATAAAATAAATAAAAACTTGCGAGGGGATATACGCATGCTCCACTGGGATGCTTTATATTTGTTATATTTTTGTTTAAATCATCTGAATGTTGTATTTACGCATTAAAATAGGTTTAAATAAGATAAATATATGATTTATAGGGGGGTTTGGGGGAAATTAAGGTGATATATTCGAATAATTAGTAAAAATCGTTCTTATTTGGGCGTGTTCTAAAATTCTAATCACAGACATGCGTCTCAGTAAGATTTGCAAGCGTAATAAATATCAGAGTGATGTAGAGAGCGAACCGTACGTCTTAGTTCGGTGATTTGAGGCGTAGCCATTTTGGTTTTGACGAATATTGACAGACGTCTCTTGTGTCTAGACGAGAGTCATTTGTTATACCTTCTAGTGACATGTAAACATAGAAAATACGGTGAAAAATTATTTTCGCACGCTGTAAATAAAAAGTTATACGTTGAAATTGTTTTTGTGTTGATTTCCGAAGATTTCGTGCGTGTTTAATTTTCTTCGGGTGATTTTGTTAACCTTTTTTTTCGCAATTCGTTTCGGGCCCGGTTTTTGTGTTTTGTTTTAAAAGGTGATGTGATTTGTGGAAGAGAGAAGGCCAGGATGATTCTGTAAGCAATTTTTTTCTTTTTACATGACTTAAGTCTATTTTTATTTGTTTCAATTGATTTAACCTTGCATTACATTAGGTTAACTTTTGTTTATATTTTTAATGCACAAGTCCCGTCTAAAACCATTTTAATTATCGTGTTCCTAAACCGTGTAATTATCACTCGTTAAAAAAGTGTGAAATACACCTGTTTAAGTTAATTTAATTACGGCTTTGCGCTTCACGGACTTTAGTTGCCCGGAATACAATGTTAATTTTTATAAAAACAACCTCCGACTTATTGTTTGTATTGGTATGGATTTTAATCAAAATTATGGATTTTGATCACATGCTTAAAATCATTGTTTTTGACGGAAACAAAATTTTTGAAAAGTTATGGATTTTGATCTTACGCTTAAAATACTTGTTTATGTGCGAAACAAACTTCAACATGATTGTTGTATTATTATGGAATTTGATCGTAAACAATATTTTCCAATTTCAGCATCAAAACAAACGCCATAAAAAGCATACGTGTTTTTTCTTTTATATTCAGGTCGGTTTGGTTGTTTGGGAAACTTCAGGCAAACTTTTGCGGCATCCGGAAATCGGCGGGGTCTCTTTCCACTTCCGGACGCTTCCGGTTTCTTGTGCACTTTTCCAATTCGGACGGAAAATCCCCGATTATATGCACTAGCTTGAAGATGAGTTATTTTATTGGAGTTGTAGAAGTTTTGCAGAGAAACTTAACTTACTTAAGTTTATGTGAATATTTATTTTCATAATTTAATAAAGTATTGTTTTTTTGGCCAAGTCTTCCAAAAATCATAAACTGGAACTAAATTGCAATTGATATTTTTTAGTTTTATGATTAAAATCCTGTTTAAAGCTTGTTTTAGACAAAAGCAACAATTTTGAGCGTTTTTAAATTAAAATCAAAATACATTTATTTTGATCATAATCCATATTTTTTTAAATCTTCTTAAAGTTAATTTCAGACAAAAACAAGCATTTTGAGCGTATGATTAAAATCCATAATTTCGATCGAAATTATGGATTTTAATCATATGCACAAAATGCTTGTTTTTGTCTGAAACAAACTTTGCACAGGTTTTGATTAAATATGGATTTTGATCATAAAACTAAAAATTATCAGACATTTTCGCCTCGTTTGGAAGAACATTTTCTGGTAGAAAAGGCTATTAATATTGTTTTTGAACCTACGTAAAATGTAATTTTCTATGCACCCCAAAACCGTTAAAATTGTCATTGTTCTCAAATTAACTTTCCCCGAAACTTGTTTCCTTGTTTCGTTATTTTCTTGTACTTCCAATTCACCCTCAAACTCCAATTAAACGCATTCCCGGTAAATTTCCGACAAGCAGAAAAAATCCATAAGAAAATTGTTAGCTTAAGAATCAAGAACACTTGGGCGAAATGAAGTGGCGAGAATTTAATTGCAGATTTAAATTAAATTAAATTTAATTGCAGCAAATGCCTTCCCTAGAGTGTTTCCCTAATGATTTTATGATATTAAATCGATTCCGCAAATTTGGATAAATGTATTTTTGGAAGTAAAAAGTTCATGCGTTAAATGATGAAAAAATTAACGAGATATCAATTACCAGAGGGTGGCAACAAATAATTAGGGCTAAAATGTTATTTGTCATTTTTAGTACCAAGGTAGTTAGCTAGATACCAGTGAGTATTTAGGACAGACAGTTTTGGATAGGTACATATTATTCACAGTTCTAGTTCTTAAACATTTTAAAAATTTTAAAACATTTTATATAAAAAGGGTTTTTGGACAAATTATATAGGGGCAATGTTATAAATTTTTGAAACATTTTAGACAGCTCTAAGCTTAGAGCTGTCTAAAATGTTTTAATGAGCTACTACAAATTAATCATCCCTATAGGGCAGTATGATTAATTTGTATACAAATAGGTAGGTATACTAAGTACCTAGCTCTTAAACATTTTAGAATAATTGAGGGTTTTTTTTGGCATGTTTTTTTTATATTTTAATAAGTAGATCATTAAAATTTGATATCAACATTAGTTATGCATTTAAATTCAAAATACCTCCATATCTACAAATAAAACTGTAATTTTAATGTTAAATGTTTTAATGCATAATCATTAAACAAAGGTTTTGAACATTTTTTTCTGATATTAACGTAGACATAAGTATTGCGATTTTTGTAACAAAAATATTTAAGGTTATTTTAATGCAGAATCGGCTTTATGCAATAAGTCACTGCTGCTTATTCAAATTACTGTATCTAAACAGCGATAAACATGGCAAACATGTAGACGAGAAACAGTTGAAAGAGTGCACCGCCAACTTCGTTGCCTCTGCTCTTTTGTTGTCCAAAGAGAGACAGAGCACAAGGAAAGATGCGATTTGAGGGGGTTGGAGTGAAAAGGAGATGGAAAGGGGGTGTTTCTGGGGGTTGGGGATGGTTTTTCCTATAGTTTTCCTTGTTTTCAGCTATGCTGACTGAGGAAAACGTCTAAATTACGTCTTTCAGCTGAAGTTTGCCTTCGTAGGTATATTTACTTCGTACTAGTTTAGTTTTTGGGTCAAAAAAATTGTATTAAACAAAGTTTTAAGACACGAGACTTTTTCATTTTAATTCTTAAGCATATTAAAGATTCCAAAACCATATCGCGCTCAATGCCAATACTTTAATATTGAGGTCATAAATATAAATAAATAAATATTGTATTGATTACCAATGTACGAATTTATTATGTATGTACTGTACGCGCTCAATTTAAATCTAATGTTAGTAAAGGAAGCCCAAAATTGTAAAAATGTAATTAATATACCTACTCTACCTACATAATCTTATTATTTCAAGCCCTTTAATTTATAATTCAAATACGATATACAATGATTTCATAATATCGTTTAAATCCATACTTTTTTTTTTAAATCATTGCAAAGTAAGTTTTCGACAAAGACAAGCTTTTTGTGACTGATTAAAATCCATAATTTGTGTTAAAAATACATACTTTTTTAAATATCATCGCAAACTTAGTTTTAGGCAAAAGCAAACCTTTTGAGCCCATGATTAAAATTTTTATTTGTGATTAAAATCCATACCTAAGTAGGTAATCAAAAAATATGCGGGTTATTTGTCGAAAAATAAATTTTAGAATGTTTTAAATGATGCACTTAAAAGATTCTGTAGGAAAATTTTAAACTGGTTTATGACATTTTAAATCGCTGAAAGACAGTTAAACATTTTTAGACAGTTTTAAGTTATTTTATACAGTTTGAAGACGTTTTAGACTGTTTAAACATTTTAGTTTTCAGACAGTTTTAAAACATTTTATACATATTAAGATATTTTTAAACACACATTGGCAAGTTGTGGCTTTTTGGCGTTTTAATCACGGGATGAAGTTAGCAACATGACATGACACATTGTGTTTAGTCATGGGCTGAAGTTAGTTTTAAGTTCGTTGACAGTTGTCAAATGTCCTACAATCGTTAAAATAATGTGCCCTTCTTAAGAAGTCAGAAAGCCCTACAATTGTAAAATAATACTAAATCTGAAAATTATTTTTTCTACTCCCACCTTTAAAACGCCCTTTATCGTACATGTTTCCATGACACTAAACGACCTTTTAAATACACGTTGACAAGTTGTGGCTTTATGGCGCTTTAGTCACGGGCTGAAGTAAGCAACAGGTTTTTAGTCACGGGCAGAAGTTAGTTGACAGTTATCAAATGTCAAACAATCGTTAAAATAAAGTACCTTTCTTGTAAAATAATACTAAATGTGAAAATTATTTTATTATCCCAATACAAAAATACAAAAGTATTAAATAGTTTCTCAACGCCAATATTTCAAAAGTTTATATGAACATTGTACTGACCTTTTAATTTCGCCGGCAGTAAACTATAACTTAAATTCGGGCACGGACTCCACTGTAAAGTGCTCATAAAACATTTTCTTTACTTTCACTGTGAAAAACTGTCCATTTTCAAGAAATACATTTCGATTTATAACCTTTATAATTGTGTTTATAACACATTTGACGTTAACACAGATTTCCCTTTTGTTTCATAGATGGCGCTCTATACAAATTTTTGATTTAAATCATTTTAAGATAATAATAAGTATTTTTCGTAGAAAAAGTATAGTATGCACCTCGTTTATAAACTATTCTATACACTCATTAACTTAAGCACTCGCTCGCAAGCTCGCTCGTGCCTAAATTAAATTCGCGTTTCTCAAACTTGATACATAATATACTATTGAATACCTTGTATAAGACATATGCCTAATTATAATATCATTTACAAATTTAAGCCATTTTAAACATTTTGAGACAGTTAAAAAAAACACTTGACCCTAGGATCAAAATATCCAATATTGATGCAGTTTATTTCCGGCAAAAGCTAGCCTTTTAACCCTATGATTAAAGGGTAAATTTAAGAGCCATAATGTGTGATCAAAATCCATACTTTTTCAAAAATCCTCGCGAAGCTCGTTTCCGACAAAATCGAGCATTTTTAACCTATGATTTTAATCCATAATTTGTGATCAAAATCCATACAACTTTTATAATCCATAAAAGTATAGAATAATAAATTTTGGAATGTTTTAAGAGCTTGTAGAAAATGTAAAAGACAATATGCCGTCTTGTGCATCGGGGGGCGGTTGCAAGGGACCTGGGTGAGGAGTCCGGGAGAGCGGCGAGAAGATACGGCCATTAGGAACAAGTGTCGCTGCGGGAGGACGCTGCAATAATTGTGTGCTGCCTGCACTTCCTTTCCGGATGAATTAAACATCGGCGTCGGGACGCGTCTGGCGTCCTTCAGTCGAAAAGGCATAGGGGTGGAATTCGCTTGATTCGGGTTTTTCGATGCCGCGTCGCTTTTATTAATTTTAACCAAATATCGTCGGACCGGCTGTTTTTTATGGACGTCGCAGCAAGCCGGGTTTTCTGTTCCATCCATGGCCGACTCTACCCGCTTGAGTTATTAATTTTTTATTAATTTGGTTTTTGGCTTCGTATAGTTTTTTATGAGAAATCTTTTCCTGCTAATTTACAATGCACGAATTATCTGTATTTTTGAAATTATTTTTAAAATAAAGAGTATTATACAGGGTGTTATGTACCTAATTAATGTTATATATTAAAATACTGAATACCTTTTGACATAAGGAGTAAAGGAAAAATATTTAAAAAATATTTTTCCAAAGATAAAGAAAAAATAGGCATTAGAAATTTTTTATATTTTTTGTGATACGCCACTGGTTACACACTTGGTTTATCTCTGCACACTTGTGTTCTGTGAGTACATAGATACCAACCAACAAAGTAGCTGCGCGTTGCCAGATGTAAAAAATTGTTACTAAAAATTTTTCTTGCAAAAAATAAATAAAAACTTAATAAATACAAGTTTTATGCCCTTAAAGCTCTAATTACCCTTTACTCATCCAGCTATTAGCTTAAGCAATGATTAGAAAATTAATTTAGTACCTATTTTAAAAAATCCATAACCACAAAATTAATTTTTTCCTCGGTTTTTTTCTTTCTGTTTACTCAGATGAAATTGGGACCAGTTCACAGGTTAAACTTTAAACATTTAATTTGTGTAAATAAATCCAAAAGCACTTCCCTTAGTTAAAATATTTACAATTTGAGCTCATAACCTAAAATTTGAAAGAAATGCACTAGATTCTGTCATAAAAGTTGTCAGATTTAGTTTGAATTTACCTTCAGTACAAAAATGACATAACCAACAATTAATAAAAACGCCAAATTGACAATTTGCATTGTTAATTTTATCATTTTTGTAATTAAGCTAAATTTAAACAATGTTTGTCAACTTTTTTGACAGAATTTGGAAACTCTGTTGTTACCAACCAGGGCAGGGTTACAAACCGTAACATAATAAATTAAATTAGGCAACCTAAAGTTCCTAGTCGGTCAGTGGCGTACTTTTTGGTAGGATAAAGGTTATTATAAATTATTTTTAGTCTTTGGAATTTAGAAAAAAAAAGTTTCAGGTGCTTCTTTATGGACCCCAAGGAACAACCCATTTTAATATATAACATTAATTACATAACACCCTGTATTATTATTATTACACTTAAAATGCTTGTTTTTTTTTTAAACAAACGTGATGATTTTAATCAAATATAAAACGCATGGATTTTGAATTAAAAAACATTGTTTTAACCATAAGTCTAAATGCTTGTTTTTTTCTGAAAAGGCAGATAATTTTTGAAAAAGTATGCATTTTAAACAAAATGTTGGATTTTGTTTTTATAAGCTCAAAATGCAAAAACAATCGTTGCGATGATTTTTTTAAAAGTATGGATTTTAATCAAAATTTATGGATTTTGATCATAGCCCCAAAATGCATATTTTCATCGGAAACAATCGTTGCGATGATTTTTTATTTAAAGTATGGATTTTAATTAAAATTTATGGATTTTGATCATAGCCCCAAAATGCATATTTCCATCGGAAACAAACTTTGCGATGATTTTAAAAAAGTATGGATTTAAATCGTTACTAATATCAGGTAATGTTTTTTTCTGAAACAGACAGATGATTTCTGAAAAAGTAAGGATTTTAATAAAAAAGTAAGGATTTTGATCATAGCCTCAAAATGCTTACTTTATCGTAAAATTAATGGATTTTGATCAACCAGAACTTTGCGATGATTTTTGAAAAAGTATGGATTTAAACTGTTACTAATTTCAGGCGATGTTTTTTTCTAAACAGACCTAAGATGATTTTTTAAAAATGTATGGATTTTGATCATATATGCTTATAAGCTCAAAATGCTTATTATTATTTTGTCGTAAATAATCCTTGCGATGGTTTTTTTAAAAGTATGGATTTTAATCAAAATTTATGGATTTTGATTATAGCCTCAAAATGCATATTTTTATCGGAAACAAACTTTGCGATTATTTTTGAAAAAGTGTTGATTTATATATTTACTAATTTCAGGTGATGTTATGGAGTGCGGAGTTCAAAGCGCCATGCTCAGCGTGCCACCAGTGGGGGCGGACGCCGCCGCCGTCATCCAGCAGGCCGCCATTCCGCCCGCCGCCCTGTTCGCGCCGCCCGACACCGATCAGGCGCAGTTCGAGGCCGACAAACGAGCGGTCTACAAGTAATTACGATTTTTTTTAAATGCATTTTTGGAGACCAATAAAAAATTTTTTAGACATCCATTATTTCCACTGTTGGCACTGCTTTTCGAAAGGTGCGAGCTGGCAACACAGTCTTCAGATCCACAATCTAGCGACGCTTTTAATTTAGACATTCAAGCTTTCGTGCAACATCAAGAGAGGGACCGGAAACCGTTTTTGGCTAACGAGCCGGAAGTGGACGGACTAGTATGTTCTCAACGCATTTAGAATGTTGAAAATATATTTATTACAATATTATTGTTTTTTTAGATGATAAAGGCTATACAAGTATTAAGGATACATTTGTTGGAACTTGAAAAAGTCCAAGAGTTATGTAAAGACTTTTGTAATAGGTATATAACATGTTTGAAAGGAAAAATGCAGTCAGAAAATTTGCTTAGATCTGATTACCCACAAGGTTAGTACATACAGTATACTTTTTAGACAAAATAGTTATTTATGTCATTAGGTTAAGAAGTAAGGCTTTTTGTGCTAAGCTCAAAGTTGAGCGAAGCACAAAAAGACACTTCTTGGCCGAATGGCATACAACATTTTATCTTCAAAGCACTTTATATAGGTCAATTTAATTCAACATGAAAGCGGCCTAACCTTACTTTTTTAGAATCTCATTTATTTATTAGCTAAAGATTTCATTAAATGTACAATAATTATTATTCCTTTTAGAAGCAGTAATAGTTTGACAATACCTAGCTACATGATTTAAGTAGAAATGGATTTTTGTAAGAAAACGGTTTACTTACCCTCTTGCTATTACATTGAATTCAATTAATTGTTTAATTAATAGGTATCTTATTTCAATTTGTTTGCATTTTTATTAAAAAAAATAGGTAGTTTGGAATGTTTACGCTGTGTTTAACATTTAATTTTACTGAAAACTTAAAGCAAATTAAAACTTAAAGATAATTTAAATCGTAGAAAAAGAAAACACAACTGTGAAATCCACAGAAACGTCAAATTGCAATGTCCTAACCTCACTTTTTGTTTTATTATTCATATTTAATTTTACAATAATTTAATGAAAAATAATAAACATTAACAGTAAAACAAACAAATTAGTGCTTATTATAAATAAATTAAACCAGTTTAGTACGTTAATTTCTTAGAAAAGGATTAATTTGTCAAAACAATACCCCAAGCGAGAAAAAATCGAACTAATTACTTGCCTCATAAAAATTTTTATCGGCCTAGGCCATAACAAGTTGTTTCTTTATCGAATGTTGACAACAATAAAGTTTAAATTATAGACCGCGTGGAGATAAAAATATTTATTTTTAATAAAATGTCTTTTTTGTAGATGTATTAGCAACTGGTCTTTTAAACAACCTTGAAAGTAACAATAATAATAGTATGATGTCACATGGAAATTCAGAGAGTGGTTCTGAGTCAAATAGCCCCCTTCAGTATTCTATAAGTCCTTCACAACCGGTAACAATTATTTTTTTTAAATTAAACAAAAATCGTCATTGCTTATTTTTTAAAGGTGGTCCCCCCAAATAACTCAATTTTGGAAAGGCCCATTGAAACGCCTAGTTACCCAATGACGCAATACGGGGGGCCAACCCCCCCTCTACAGCCTCAAAATACCCATTCACCGCAAGATAATATGGTAAGAATATTTTATTCAAAATAAAAATGTCTTTTATTGGACTTTCGTAAGAATGTCAACTTTTGGTAATTTTTTAAGACCCAGACCCAAATTAGTTGTTCCTAATAACTTATTAGTGTTTTAAATACACTGCGCTTCAAAATTAACGCATAATAAGTAAAAAAATTCTAACTCTAAAACGCCTTTACCAATCTTTATTAAATTTTGTATAAGAATACTTCAACTTATATCTCAGTTTACGTGTTCGAGGGTTTTTCGAGAAATATTTTTAAAGCCCTTTTATTTAATACTAAAAAAACGCTCGAAAGAAAACTATATATGAGGAGCAGACTTTCCAAATGCCTGTTGTTCATTCTTTGTAATTTTGAAAAATAAAGAAAAACTGCTACGCGTTTGGCTAACAATTAACTGAAAGTTTTTTATACTTAAAAAATAGATGAAAAATTATGCAAATATTCTTTCTACATGCGAAAAATGTAGTTTGCAGTGCCATCTTCCGTTGAAGGTTTAAATAAATTGACAAAATGCATCTAGAAAGTCTGCTCCTTATATATACTAACAAAAATACGGTCTTTAACAGCATATTTTTTATTTACTTAAAACAAATTCCCTATAAAAGTTTTTTTCGAGCGTTTTTTTTAATATTAAATAAAAGGGCTTTAAGGATATTTTTTCGAAAATCCCTTAAAAACGCAAACTGAGATATAAGTTTAAAGTATTTTTAACCAAAATTTTATAAAGATTGGTAAAGGCGTTTTAGAGTTAGAATTTTTTTACTTATTATGCGTTAATTTTGAGGGGCAGTGTATATATATTTTTTTTTATTAACCGATTACACTCCGAAAACAGCCGAATATTCCCGAATATACGCGTGACGACATAAATTAATATAAAACACCATATTTAGGTGCAGAAAACCAAACTTTAAATAAATAATATAATACATGCTACCACCCATATAAAAAACACAGAATACAACATTTCTTTTTAGGTAGTCCATGGGTCCACCCCTTTGTCGCAAATAGGGGCGAATATTTGTTCGGTCCCCCCCAGCGAAAGTTCGGGGCCCCTTTCTCCAGCCCCCACCACTCCAGGAGGATCAGCCGATGACTGCGATAGCGATTTTACCTCGAGGGGCGGCGGGCGCAAGCAAAAAAGGGGCGTATTGCCAAAACATGCCACTAGCGTCATGAGATCATGGCTGTTCCAACATCTTGTGGTAAGATTTTAAATAAAAATAAAAAATACCTAAAATCATTAATTTGAATGCATACCTATCCGTTCACAAATGCACCAAAACGAAAGACCGTAAAATATGCAATCAAAAGAAATAATACCAATTTTATTTTATTTTAGCACCCTTATCCAACCGAAGACGAAAAGCGCCACATAGCCGGGCAAACTAACCTTACTTTATTGCAAGTAAACAATTGGTTCATAAACGCGCGCAGAAGAATATTACAGCCGATGTTGGACGCTAGCGCTCCCTCTGGGGACAATTCCAGTGCTACCAACTCGCCGAGTCACAAAAAGAAAAAGAACCAGAACAATAACAGGCGCTTCTGGCCGCAGGACTTCGCGAATATGCAGCCACAGCTGGACAGCGGTGAGATATAACCTAAAATTTATTATTCCAAACTTTTTTACATCTTGCTACACTCACATTTTGTACTCGATTTCTTTAACTAAAATGCTTTTATCTCTCACATTTACCAACTGATTTGAAGTCGCGGAATTTTCGGATTTAGCGGACAATTTTACAAGTTTAATGTAGAAAATTAAAAAATATATGGGGGGGTGGTATTATCTTCATCAAAAAATTAAGGTTACCTAACTGTCAGTTTAACGCTAATTTCGTCTTATTTTCCAAAAATATTACAATATACCTTTTTTGTGTTTTAAGTTAAGACCTTCCTGTATACAAAATAAATATATTGTATTATTTTCAGAAAATAGGACGAAATAAACGTTAAACCGTTTAAAGTAGCAGATAGATAACCTTATTATTTCTATTAAAATGTCAACGTTGGCTGTGGAGCATAGTACCTGCAACGTTATTATAATAACGGAAACATTTAAATAATAAAATATATTTTATTATTTAAATATATTTTAATAATATTAATTTATGCAAACCTTATAATATGCATAATATGCATTGCATATATGATATATCACATCATATGATAAGGTTTAATTATTAAAATAAAATTAAAATATTCAAACCTTATCATATGATCAGGTTTAGATATTTTAATAATAAAATAGGTATATATTGTGTTATTTAAAGATTTAAGCTCTTAATATTAAGTATTTTCGTAGTAATAATTTTTCGAACTTTTACGATATTTTTTTTTTACATTTTTTTGTTAATTTTTTGTTTGTTTAAATATTGTTTTGTAAAAATACAAACAGTACTGTTTTTTGTGAAAAATTCTTAGCTTTTTATTGAAAATATTCATTCTTTGATCTTGACCATCAAAAATTAAATTAAATAAAAAAAACGATTTTTCTGGCCTTTTTATTCAAAATTTTATATATTTTTTTGAAAGCTGAGAATTTTGTACACAAAATATGTAATTTTCACGATGTTTTAATTTTAACTAATGTCATAAGACGTCATTTTGTCGCCCGCAGACAATTTATAAAACGTTTTGTAATGGACGAGTGCGATAAAAGGTCTTATGACATGAGTTCTTTGTGCTATTTTATCAATTCGATAAAAAAATTTATTTTATACCTTAAATTAAATTTGGTTGAATTTTACTTTGGATAGTTGGTATCACAGTCATTGGTTTGACAGTTAATGTCAATATCGATTCGCCATGCCGTCCTTAATTTACTTATTTACAATAAGCGTCTGTTAATATTAAAGAAGAAAAAAAGGATTTTCTTTGGTGTTAAACAAAATTTATTGCCAGAAAAGTCTTGTAAGTACTAGAAAAATCATAAAAATATAACCAATATGCAAAATATTATGATGTTTAAAGTATAGCCAACCTATAAAATCAAAATTTTGGGTGGGATAAAGTATCTCATTACAGCACCGAAAGCGGTGTTATAAAGAAGTCATTATGAACTCAAAATAGATAAAGTAATTTTAAATAATTTTTTTTTTAATATTTAATATCATTAAAAATAATAAATTTTAAAAATAATAAATTATAGTCACGGCCAAATCTGTATGGGTGCACGTCATCAACGGCATATGACGTCAGCGTTAAGGTCTATTCATACGTGCCCAGACACAATCTAACGCTCGTGTATTGTTGACTGTTTATAGCGGTGGGGTCTGTTATTAAGATGGAATTATAACGTCCTTGTTATAATCTTCTGCACTAACTAATTAGGGGTTTGTTACAGGCAAATTTTTATTAAATGTGTTTAAAGAGAAAACAAACGGAGTTTATTACATTTTTATTACATATGCAGATAACAAAAAAATTCTAAATTATCAGAAGCACAAAATATATAAATTACCAGTCGTCCTTGTCATCAGAGCAAACCAGGTCAGAATTGAAGTCTGATTATTTCCCCAAATTTATTATTAAGGGCGCAATGTCTTCGAAATCTAATAACGGCTAGTTGCCAACAAGCCTTATATCATTGTTTGCACAATCCAGGGATAGAATCTTATAAACATAATGTATAATATTATTTATAATAATTTGCAACAAACGATGCTTCCGGACGAAATGTCACAATTACAAAAATACGTCAAATATAAAATGACAGCGACCCATCAATAATATTGAACGGTGCGCGCCAGCCTTAAGCTATTACCAACTGGCACACACAAAAATTACTAAGTGAATGGTTTTATTTTGATAATTTCGTGAAAAAACGTTTTAAAACAAGGAAATTGTTACAGTTCTTGGTAAACAAAACGCAAATGAATGATTTCTTTTTAATAACACATCAGAATTACGCCTTAAAAAAGCAAATTTAACGGCAGTAACTTTACAATTCAAAGTTGGTAATGCTGACGTCATTATATCTCATTGATGACGTGCACCTATATAGATATACGTAATTTTGTACAAACTTCTTAGTTTATGTTACAAAAACATTAAATTATAAAAAAAAAAGAAATACTTGGCGTTAATTTGATAAATCCATAGCCTCAATTATTTGAAAAAATATGAAATAAAAATTGGACAGCATATTTAAAATTCTTCATTAGTGGCGTAGCTAGCCTCGAGGGGGCCCCGTATCAAAAATCTGGTAGGGGCCCTTATACGGGAAAAGCTTCTGGCAAAAAAATTTCTGGGTGTCACGTCTAAAGTCTATTTTGGGCAAACTAAAAAAAATTTTTAGGGTATCATTTTTTTGCATTTACCAATTTTTTATAATTAATTATTTCTAATTTGCTATTAATATAACCTATGATAATAACACGCAAAGCAGACTCAGTATGCCGCGGCGCAGAGCACAGAACAATATGCGCAGACTGCGCCGCATAGCGGAAAGGTGCGGGCAGAAACAATTCGTATGAGTTCACGGCTTCGTTGGAACAGGAGGGTATTCAGGAAAATTGTAATTCAATAAATCGAAGTATTAACAATTAAATAATATTATTTATTTAATTTCATGCCTCAATTTTTTTAACTTGTGGGTAATATGTTTTTTGCTTACCCCTAACCCGCACAAGCCATTCAGTTGGCTTATGGGACTTCTTAAGAAGTAAGGGTGGAACTAAAAGAGCACTTTTGTATATAAACTTTTGTATGTCAAAGCCAATCGGGCCCCCCCCTAGCCGGGGGCCCCGTATCACTGATACGGCTGATACCGCGGTAGCTACGCCCCTTATAATAAAGAATGAATATTTTTTATAAAACATTATTTACATTCAAAACAATAAACGAAAAAGTAAAACAAATATTACTGTCAAAATTCGAACTTAATATTTAGAGCTCAAATATTCAGTTAGTCATTCTTTTAATGTAGAGAATAAATCCACAAATTTAAAAAAAATTCGCTGGCGCCAAACTTAATTATTTGGTGTAATGACCCATATAAATTTATATTTTTGGCAGGCATGCTGTCGAGTTCCGACGACGAGGGCGACTCCTTTAGCAGTGACGGCGAGGAGGGAAGCTTAGTAATAGATCAAGGTGCGCAGGGGAATGACGTCACACAAAATGGCCACCAGAGCGAAGCCATTGGCTACGCGACGAATCCAGGGGAGGCCGACAACCAATAGGAGGGCTGTATTTTGACATGTATCTTGTAATAAGGTAAAGAAACCGTTGTTTTATGTTTTTTGTCGAATAATTTTCGCCATATAGAGCATAGAATCTCTATTAATTGTAAAAGTCACTAAATAAGGCTGATTTTTTCATCTCTACTATTTTTAATTGTATTTTTTTTGTTCATGGAACTTGTATACGTAAATAATATACCTCAATTTTTTAGGACTTAAGGATTAAGTCCTAATTTTTAACTTATGTATACGCGTTAACGAAAATTTGTGCTCATCAGTATTATTACAAAATATGTATATGTATTATAATAATTACGATAAAAAATAAAGTTAATAAAAAAGACGCAACAGTAATTGTTATGAATAGGTCATTTTTAAATACCAGGAAAATATGGCGGCATTTTTTCAAGCATTACATTGTTGATTTTTTTAAAATGTCGTTATATTTTGTTTTTTTATTTTTCACCATGGCATTTTATGATTAATTTTGAAAAAAATGTGCAGTATTAGTTGTAAGATGTGCTAAATTATTTGACAAGTTCGAAAATTGAGTATTTTTAGTACCACCATTGTGTTTCATGAATGCAAAAAAACAGTGCAATATATGTATACCACAACAATAAAAAAACTGTGGTTTTCAGTATACGAATATAGTATATATTATAAAAAACAGTTACCTTTATATATACGATTTAAAAAATCGAACTTGTCGATAATTTTACGCGAAAAAAATGTATACTAACTTTGGAACTTATATACGTAAAAAAAAGTTATACAATAATAATAATTAAAAATGAATAGATATAAATATCTGAAAATTTCCATCCATATATTAATATTTAGATTAAAAATTAACTGTTTAGAATATTAATTTTTTGACTGTTGATGTCTGTATCTATATACAGGGTGTCAAAAAAATTTCTTCTCAGTATTTTTTAACTAAATATGTTTTTAGTTAATACTAATACAAAAAACGCAAAAATGAAATTTTTTTGACACTGTGTAGTTAAATGTATCGACAAAAAACATTCCATTGTATACGTAATAAAATAAAAAAACGATGTAAATAAAAATTGCATACATAGTTGCTATTGACTACCGCATTTTTAGTTTTAAGATTTTTGCGATGTATTTTTCGCGCTCATTTTTTTCTGATATCAAAAAATCGAAAAGGTGGTGCGAAAAAAAATCGCAAAAAATTCGTGTTGCGTTAAGTTGCATTTGTCGGTCTGTGATAAAATTAAATAAAACGATTGCTCGAAAGCGAGGATGAAGCGTTAAAATAAAAATAAATCGCGTTTTTTGAAAAATTCGACTGCATATTTGTCGATCTATAAATTGCATAAAAATCCGGTCTCTCGAATTAATTTTCGGGCCACGCGATTAAATGAAAAAAAATCGCGTTTTTCGAAAATTTTGAGAGCATGTTTGCCGGACTTTAAAAATAATTTGACTGCATAAAAACCCGGTCTCTCAATTTTTTTTTCCAAAAACGCCATTTAGGTACGGCTTAAATTTTCAAAAAAATTCTTGCTTCCGTGACGTATACGCTGATACTCAGTAATTAGTGTAAGATTTAGATTTAAAAATGGAAAAAGAATATTAGACATTTTTTGGCATATGTGATTTTTTCGAAATTTTGCCCCGTTGCCAAGTTGTTTTCGTTTTTTATTTGAGTCGCGTCGTTTTTGTTATTTAGTGTTTTACTGTCAGGGGTTGAAAATTTCGAAAAACATGTTTTTTGATTTTCTTTTTGAGCAAATATTTTTTAATATTACTGCAATATTTGTTAGTACGCCTATGTGTAATAATTCCTATCTGTATAAATAAATAAAAATTGAACTGATATAAACAATGTTTCATTTATCATAAGAAAATATGCAAGGAAAGTAAAAAATAACAGAATTAAAAAACTAAAAGCATGCTTTAATGCACTAAAAATTAATCTTATAGGACTATAGTACCTAATATTAACAGCACAACATAGGTATATTAAGTAAATTACATTATTTTATACTTTTAAGTGCATTAAAGCGTGTTTTTAGTTTTTTTGAACTATTATTTCTTTTTTCTATGACCACTAAATGTAAAAGTCACATTTCGTATTGGCATCGTTGCTTGGAAAATGAATCTTTTCTTTTAGACCAGTGCAGAAGCTTTTAAAAATGGTAAAAAGAGAAAAAAAATAACAGTAGGATGAAACCCATTGGAAAAGGAGGGGAATATAATAAAAATTAAAGGAAAAATAAATTACGGGCGATCTGAGTTCGGGAAGTGGGAGGGGGGGGGGGTTTAGGGTAAAAAATGGTTTATCTCGATTTCCGGCAAAACTACTAAGTCCTATGGAAAAAAGTTAAATGTCAAAGTTCTAGGTAATAAAAAGATCTACAACTTTTGTATTTACAATTTTTTCACATAACCTCAAAATTTATGTGAAAAATTCAAAAAACCAAGTTTTTGGTTTTTTATTTTTATATTTTTCAAAAAAAAAATTTTTTCCACGTTATTTGGTGAAAACTTACCTTTTTATGTCCCAAATACACTGTAATTTATTTGATTTGAAATATTTATTATTTCGCCTTATTTTGAAAAAGCACCCTAATTTTCAATCGAAAATTCTCGCGTCAAAATATCAGCTTTTTTGAAAAAGTCGGTGTGCTTTTTGTTCGATGAACTCTCTACTTTCTGATGGTGTAAAAAAAATATACATTACTATGGTAAATGTTAACTTGGTTTAACTTGGTTTTTTGAATTTTTCACATAAATTTTGAGGTTATGTAAAAAAAACTGTAATTACAAAAGTTGTAGAACCTTTTATTACCTACAACTTTGCCATTTAACTTTTTTCCATAGGACTTGTAGTTTTGCCGGAAATCGAGATAAACCATGTTTTACCCTTAAACCCCCTCCTCCCACTTCCCGAAGTCAGATCGCCCGTAATTTATTTTTCCTTTCATTTTTATTATATTCTTCTCCTTTTCCAATGGGTTTCATCCTACTGTTATTTTTTTTGGTTTCAAAAATTATCGACCCTGGTCTATTTGGCAAGGCAAAACACGAATGTAACGTGACATTTCTGTGTGAAAAGTGACAGGTCTGTGTGAAAAGAAATTGACAGCATCGTTTGACACATAGATAAAAGACTTGGTTTGACATTCGTTTCAAAATATGTATTGTTCTTGTATATGTATGTCTAAATATCATTTAGAATACAAATAATTGTGTTTGTATAATGAATTATTTTTTTTACTGCCTTTATTTAAATTGAGAAGGTAAGTTTATTGATTTTAAGTAACTTATATCTTAAAAATTAAAAGAATAAACACGTTTTTAGGTTATTTTGTTTTGTATTTGAATATAATAAAAAATAAAAGGATCGTAGAAAAAACATTGTGTTTCAAAAGCTTTCTTCAAGCTCGTGTTAATGCACACTCGGCCTAACGGCCTCGTGAGCATCTTGAACAATCGCAAGAAAAAGTCGCTTTTCAACACAAATACCTATTTTACTTATTAGTCTTTAAATTTAGTTATATAATTTGTTAGTTACCTCCGTCATGACGGAGCAGAATACATGACGTCATTCTAATTTCAACATGACGCGTCATGTTGAAATTAGAATGACGTCATGTATTCTGCTTGACAAACCTTTACATTTGCCGCCATATTGGATTTAGTATGACATCACTTACTTTGGAGCGGCGGCCATTTCAACAAGCACCGAAAGTGTGTTTAAAATTTCAGCTCAATTGGTTAGGTGAAAGTAGGTTAAAGTCGACTTCCTAGATTTGAGGACATAGTTTGTTACATAAAGGGTGTCTCGGATTTTAGTTGGGAAAATTTAGTAGTCGATAGAACTCGCAAAAATAAGAAGTTTATATGAACGTATGTTTAAAGCCTCGTTTTCGAGATACACCATAAAGTGATATTAAAAAAATATTTATTTTTTCAAAAATTTTAAAAACTCCTAGACCTGATTTTTCAGTAATGTAAAAAAATTTAATTTAGTTAATCCAGAGGGGGCGCTGGCGCATCCCAACCAAATATTTATAAATAAAGTTTTTGTATGCTGCTGCTTTTTTAAATATCTAATATTATTTTTAGATTAAGCAATTAAAAATACAATATTTTTCTCTATGTTGTTTAATTTTAAAGAAAAAAATAAAATTCGTTTGAGCGAATGCTCACCTCTGGAAAAAGTATGGTCACAAGAGGATAAACAAGTTAAACTTTTTTCTTGAGAATTAAGCAAGATAAAAATGCAGGAAATAAAAAAGTTGTATTTTTAATTGCTCAACCTAAACATATTCATATTCTTTTCAAGTACTAAACATATTTATTTATTAACTTACCCTATACCTCAAAAACAAAGCATATAAACTTTGCTTCTTATTTTTGCGAGTTCTATTGACTATTAAATTTTCTCGATTAAAATCTGAGACACCCTGTATATGGGAATCTATATTAAGGTTGGTTATAAGTAAAGATACAGTTTATTTTTTTATTCGGAATTTGACGTCAAAAATTTTAGGGTTAAAGCTTAATTTTCATGTATCCGTTTGTCCGTCATCCGTATGTCAGTTTTTCAATAAAATCGTCCGATAAGAAATGTTCTAATTTTCATGCATACGTTTTTTAATGACGTTTAACGGATTGATTTTGCGACAAATAGAAATTAAGTGTCAGTATATTCACTTACTAAATTTACCTAATGCTTAATTGTCATAGTTACAATTATGTCAACAATTGTAACTTTAACAGTTAGCTGTCTAATAAATTTAAAGGTAGGTAAATATACCTTATAAAAAGAATATACTAGCCCTAATATACATTAAAATGTATAGTTTAAAAAAAGCAGGTCCTTTTAGTTCTATAGTTTTAATTTTTTTTGTTTGTCCTTTCTTTTTTCCGATATTCCTATTAAATAAAAACTTAACAGTAAAACATTATTCACATAACGAACGTAATATTTTCGTTTTACAATCTTATTGAAAAAATATAAAAATATTTGAAAATAAATTATCTTAAAATAACGTTAGGTGTCAAAAACAGATGTTTAGTGACGGATGAGTTAAAATTATTTAACCTTTCTTTGTCAGACGTACGAAGTTGAAACTTGACGGACCGATAAAATGTCATAATTTTCGAATTATAATTGGACCAATAAGAGCGCTCCCGGATGAACGGACTGACGGACAAACGGATACATGAAAATTAAGCTTTAGTTGGCAAATTCTAGGTACCCTAAATTTATAATTTATGCGACACAAATTAATTATTTCATGAAAATGCGGTTTGGTTTTAGAATTTTCTGTTATCTTTGGCATTGTTAATTATAATTCAAACATTTAAACAAAACTGTCATAGGAAAACTGAACAGAAGTACCAATTTTAAATATTAAAAAAACCAAAGTATATTTAAAAATAGTACCAACATGATTAAAATTTTAAATTCCGAATAAAAAAATTAAACTTTATAACAAAGCATGTAAAAAAAACAAAATATATTTAGTAACTACTTTTATTTTTGTTAATTTTTGGCACTTTTTCTTTTAATTTCATCTACTTTTTTCGTGTGCAAGTGTTAAATATCATTTATAAAAGTAAAAAAAGATGTATATGTCATTTAATACTGAAAAATATCATCCTATATAATATAATAAAGATTATGTTTCAATAAAATCATAAGAGTAACATATAAAAATTAATAATAAAAATACAGGGTTGAGTATAACATCCTGTACCTATAACATAATATATATATATATATATAGTGTATTTACAATATTGACTAGAATTATAAAATAAGTACCTATTAATGTTTAATTTATACTTATTTAAAGTCTATAAATACACTATATAAATAAAATCAAAAATTAGTACTTACTTAAAAAAAGAATATTTATTATAATTTTAGGTATTAAAATTTTAAAATATTTAAAAAAATTAGTATAAAATAAAATTATTTTGTTAATATCTTTCATATCACAGCTAAAATAAAAAAGACTTTTTTGGAAGAAAACGGTTTTTTTTTTAAATCACTAAAAATATTCATAATGATATTTTTAGTTATTTTTTATTTTACTTAGGTAGAAGTTTGTAATAATTTTCTATGTAAATTCACTAAAAAATTAAAAGAGATTCTATATCAAAAAAATATTTACCCTACATGTATTATTTAATATCTAATTAATTGATATAAATATTTGTGCTATACGATTTGTTTATTATTTTTAACATTGAATAAATTTCAAACAACTTAATTTTTTTGGTCAATATTCTATGTGGAACAGTCTATACAAAATTTTCTATATTTTAATGATTTTTTAATTTTTTGTTTTATTATTTTGATCACAAAAAATAAAGCTGATTGCTAAAAAAATACGTAAAGCTTGCGATAAAAAGAAAGAAAAACTTTAAAAAATCCTCCAAAATCAATAAACTTGACTTTTTAGTTTTTAAAGTTTACCCATAGAGTAAGAAAACAATAGACAGATCATACGCAATTCAGGTTTCCAGCCAAGTCGACAAAAACGCCGATAGGTGTCGCTAGTGATAAGTAGCTGACATTATATCGGTATGGGCTCGCTGGTTGTGGAAGAAAGGGCCATTTTCGATAGAGTGGAAAGGCTACGCCTAGGAAAACTGCTGCCTGGGCTATTCTCGGAGAAAATCTTCCGAAAACTGCAATAGGAAAAATTAAAAACCTGAATTTTTTTTTATCGTTCTTACAATTTACGAATTCCGGATTCTGACGATTTTTTCCAAGGGGCATCGTCCGGTTCGTATGGTAACGGGCCCTGCACAGGGGCGTCTTCATCGATGGGCCTAAATTTTATTTAATTAAAAAAATGCAAAAAATTGAAAAAAAAATAAAATAAAAAATAACTCACGAGCATTCCTCTACAGGAGATGTTTTAGCGGAACTTAAAAAACTCTGACATGCGTTTTCAATATGATCAATTAAAGGAATTAAATTTAAAAACCTATAATAAAAAAATAAAAAAAAAACTTTTAAAATGTAAACTACATACGTATCCGCCTTTTTGGGTCTATACCCTTCCAATTCGTCTTCCAAATCGGAAACCCTGGCTTTTAATTCATTTCTTTCCTTCAAAATATCTTTTAATTCTTGCGTAGTGAATCTAGGCCTATTTGGATCATCCAAATCGTATATGGCTTTGTTAATGGGCGCTGGTTGGTCACTCTGAAAAGAAAGGTAGTTAGAGGGGGTGTGGTTTAGACTTAAGGTGTTATAACCCTATTTCAGCCTTAATAGAATGCAGAAAAATGTATTTATTACCTTGACTAAATCTTCATTTTCTTTCTGCGCCAAGCCCAAACGTTGTCTTAAACCGTTTATATCTCTTTGTTGGTCCTGCAGTTGGACCAAAAAATCCGCCCTTTCATCACATAAAGTCCTGACTTGTGATTGGCTAGATTTGTGTTTTCTTCTTAGCTCCCTATTGGTTCCTGACAGCCTGTCAACTTGCAATTTAAGCTGGAAAAAATAATTAAATTTTGATTTAAAATATTATGAGAAAACATACATTTTCATTGTCCAGGCACTTTTCCTGTAGCACTTTTTCCTTAAAACGTATATCATCCCTTTGTTTCTCAATAGAGTCTTTTAATCTCTGCAAAATTGCCCCATCGTTTTCTAAATTTTCAATGGAAGAACCAGAACTTGTAAATGTATGTGTTGGACTGCTACTTTTTATTAATCTACGATTTTCCTCCTGCAATTTTGACACCATACAAACCAACTCGTTGGTTTCCGACCGCCACTGGTCTTCTATAGCCTCCAATTCCTAAAAACACTTTAATGTACACAACTCAAATTTACTTTTTCAGTAGACAAACTAGATACCTAATTTCGTTTAAATCCGACTATATCCCTGTTAAAATCACATTTAAAAGGTAGCTTTAGGAGCAAAACCGGCCAAATCCACGTTTTTATTAAAAAAATACTTTTTATAGCAAACTCAGCTATATCCAATAAATAATAATAATGATGATAAGCATGTGGCTTGGATATGTAATACTACTACTAAAATTTGTTCTGTTTTTTCATGTTTGCACTAAATTTATTTTGTTAATACTTTTGAATAATAAAGGTTTTTTTTCACATTTTATTCGGTTTTTGAGCAAAACCGGCTATATACAAAACAATTTTGGCCTTAATATAAAGTTTTTGAAAACAAAAGTATGTCTTATAAATCAAGTACTACAAAGCCCACAAAACTCTTTTTCTTTTATCTGTAAAGGCCAGGAAACCAAGAGTTTTTGCCATTTTCCCAACATTTTATTAAAGTGGATATAGCCGGTTTTGCATGGATGCTCCTCATTTAAGGAATATGTATGTGGTAAGTTTTTGGAAAGACGTTTTACAGGCAACCTGTATTTGACATTTTAAAATGTATTTTATTGTACATGCATATTACCTACCTTTTCAAATTTAAGCCTATATTCTTGCTTTTCCAACTTGTCATTCTCCAATTGTGATATTTTGCTTTCCAACTCTTGTAACTGCGTATTCTCCCTCTCATTTCTCGTGGCCAAATTCTCCAACAACTCCAAAGCATTGATGACTTTTGGCATTAAAGCTGTTACAGCATCAGCCCCAAATTTATCAATAATTTTTTCACATTCTTTCCCTATGTCCGAAGCAATATCGTACACATCAACCACAGACACTTCACCGGCAAAATCACTGATATCTTCCATTTTATCCGCAAACTTTACCTGCCGTATTTTAGGCATTAATTTGTAAGATTTTTAAGATTTTGCTATATTGATCAGTTTGACAGATGTCATGGGAATAGGCAACCTACACATATACAGTGCAACCACACAAAAGAAAATCAATAAAAATATGAATTATTGAGTATATACGCCTAATTAACATTTCTTAAAAATGTATTTAGGTAAAATTAAAGCTTTTGGGCATAATAATTCATGTGGATTATGTATAAAACAACTTAAAAACACGTTTATCTAATAATTTTATCTCTCTATTTGGTCTGTCTGTGGTTGAGTTGCTATGCGATTTAAATGTCAACAAGTTTCTAACCTAAAAAACTTCAAGATGATATTTCGCTGATTTTTATTAATTTTAACTGCTTTAAACGCAAAATAATAATGTTTGATCCATTCTACTGGGTGTTCTCGAATTTTTTGAGACCCATATTGAAATGGTTTTTGCGTAGAACCACTGGGTTATGCGAATTGCAACGAATTTGTTATGGGGAGATATCCGGGGCCCCTAGGATTAAAGCCGTAGAAAATTCATTAAATTTATCGAAGTCTAGTGAAATAAAACAGTTGATAGTACATTTAAATGATATTTCTGATAACAAGAGGTTTACAGGGGCAAATGAACGCGAGATCTTACGAGGAGCTGTTAGTACAGTTTTATTAGTGAAAAAAATTAACCCCAAGGTACATTTTAAGTTTGTTTCAAGTTTTGGCAAGTGCGTTGAGCAGATATGGGGTTATAGGCAACTTATATCTGAAGTTGAAGAGTTACGAACTACAAAATACGATTCAACCAATGAAGAGCATGAAAATAAACTTTTAGAGTTGTGGGATAAACTTATGCCACAAGAAGACTTGGAGGGGCGTATTACAAAACAATGGCAAGACATTGGTTTTCAAGGTGATGACCCCAAAACGGATTTTAGAGGCATGGGACAGCTAGGACTTGAAAATTTATTATTTTTTGCTTCTGAATATAATGGTCCCGCACAACACGTCTTATCGCACTCCAGACACCCAAAATACGGTTATTGTTTTGCCATTGTAGGCATTAACTTAACTAGTTTAGCCTGGGTTCTCCTCAAAGACGGCGAGGCCAAAACCTATTTTTACAATACATCTCGTAGCCTACCTTCAATGAGGTTATTCCATCAGTTTTATAGCTATTTGTTCTATGAGTTTGATAGGTTTTGGATTGAATGCAAACCCAAAAACATCATGGAATTTTCTAGCATAAAGGAAAGATTTGAAGTGAATTTAAGACAACATCTACAAGACCCTAATAGTGTTTTTCGCATTGGTGTGAAAGTTGAAGACGTTTAAATTTAAGATTACAATTTTTGGGTTATATTTGAATGCTTAATAATCCGGTCTTTTTTGATAAAAGTCCGGTCTCTGGGCTCTAAAATCGCCATTTTGTATTAAAATTTAGTTATTACATAGTGAAATTATTTAGGAACATTTTTTGTGGTATTTATTAATAATTTTAAATGTAAAAAATAGCACAGTATACTTAAATATTGTTTAATTTTATGTAATTTTTTTGTCCATGTCCTGGTTTTTGACTTAATAAATATAAAATAAATTACTTTTTGTTTTAGTTCCTTATTATACTTTAGAAGACAGCTTAAACTTGGCATAAGTTGGCAGTTATAGAAGTTGGTATTTTTTAAACAGATGATTAAAATTCTTAAAACATTTATTTTTAGTTTAAGTAGGCATTCTAAGACAGTTGTATCTAGCTTAAGACAGTTTTTATGACTAACTCTTTTTGAGTAAGAGTAGCAAACAAACGTTTGAAAACAAATATTAAAAAAAAAAAACTATGGCGGTTAGGAACAATTTTTGTCTTTTCATTATTTTATTTGGGACAAAATGACCACTTTAATCATGAAAATCTCGTAAACTATTTATAATAAAAAAACAATAAATGCTTTTTGATGCTCAAACGTGTGAGCATTACATAAAAAAATAACAAAATACTTAATTTATACAGCTTTTTTTGAATAAACAAACTTGACCCCTCTTAGTTGGACATGCGCAGTAGCTGTTTGAGGATGGTTTGTTCTGTGAACGCGATCGCACCTAAACTTTTGCTTTATATTATTTATTTAATCAGTTGTGATCTTAATTATGCAATTTTATGACATTTAATATTAAAAAATCGTTAATATAACGTGTTTCTGTCTATAATTTCCCTTGTCGATGGTTCTCTCTGACGTTTAGTGACGTAAGCAAGCGTGCCCTCTTGCGGTAGCGAGTCGCGTTTTTCCATGGCAGTGTGGATTTTTTGTAATGGTGTGTGTTTATCGAAATTCTAAAGAAACGGGGTGAAAAATGTCTCAAAAAATACCACAAATTGATAAGTTGGTGCGTGTTGGTTACTATAAGTTGGAAAAAACAATAGGAAAAGGGAATTTCGCAGTGGTAAAGCTAGCAACACACATAGTAACGAATACAAAAGTGAGTAAATGTCAAAATATGACTATTATTGTTGTTTTTGTCGAATTTTGGGACAAGATTGCTTTGAAAACAAACGAAAATGCTTGAATAACTAGATTAACCACCTAAAAGACACTTTTAAAAGTACTTAAGTACTCTAAATAGCTCTGTAGAATGTAAATACAACATAAACTAAAATGGTAAAAATATTAAATTTGACAAATTTTACCCTAAACTTTACATTTCCACCTTAAAATATTTAGAAAGTGCATTTCTTCAACTAATTTTACAGGTTATGTTTAAATATCATACTACAAGGCCATATTAATTTCAATATTGTCATATAATAGTTAATTAATATTTATCTTGTCACAAGACCTAAAATTTGTCACGTTTTTATTATTTATTACATTAAATTTCTTATTTTTTTCGATTAAAATCTTTATATTTATTAATATAATAGGTGGCCCTGACTGTTTGACATGTATTTTGGAGGTTATTTATCAAAGATATCCTGATTTTTATCAAATAATGCGTTTTTAGGTGTTTTTTGTAATTATTTGCCAGTTTAATTGTTTGAACCCAAATTAATATATTAAGTTTATTCTAAATAACAATCTTTTGTACCTACTATTTGGTTAATTTCCACTGAATTTACAAAGTTAATTACTTACTATTAAAAATTGGGTAAGAAATTAATTTAATCGTTTTAATTTTTGAACGATTAAATCGATTTCTTGCCCATTTTTTTTTTTTATTTATTTATTTATTCAGTTTAACGTCGTTCAGGATTCATGGTTTTATTTATTTTTTAATTTTGATAATTATAAAGTTTATGTGCTCTTATCAGTTTAATAATGTTTGAAATTTACATAACACTGATATAATAAGGTTTGTTTATTTTTGTAATAACACATTTTTGAGAAATGATTTTTGTGTAATATTCTGTCAAAGAACTCCGAAAAAGGCAACATTGGAAATGCATAAATTGACAAATTTTACTTGATAATTTTGAGTTTGAAATATTTACTATGCAGTTTTTTTTAATACATAGGTAAACTGTAGTAATTTTAAGACAGTTTTGAAAATTAGGATAGTTTCAGGAAATTGTCTTAAAAAGTTTTACATAGCTTCAGGACAGTTTTAGCACATCTTGAACATTTTAGGACAATTTTAATAAAGTTTCAAACAAGACAGTATTTTTAGAAATTTCTTGGTATTTTTGTGCATATGTTATTATTTACTAGGTGGCCATAAAAATAATAGACAAGACTGCCCTGGACGAGGATAATTTGACGAAAATATTTCGTGAAACCGCCATTTTGAAAAAATTGAGACACCCTCACATAACCAGGCTCTATGAGCTTATGGAAACAAACAATACAATCTACATGGTGACTGAATATGCGAGCGAAGGAGAAATATTCGGTAAAAACAATAATTTTGAATGCATATATGCGGTCTCTCTGAGAAATTTTGACTGCGTATATGTCCGTTCGCAAATTTCACAAAAACGGTGTTTTTTTATTTTTAGACCATTTGGTGGCAAAAGGAAGAATGCAAGAAAATGAAGCTAAAAGAATATTTTGTCAAATCGTGTCCGCAGTAAGTTACTGCCACACGCAAGGCATAGTTCACAGAGATTTGAAGGCTGAAAATTTACTATTAGACCATAATATGAACATTAAGGTTCGTTTTTAAAAAAAGTATGGATTTTAATCACTTTTTCATAAAAATCCATACAGAACCATTTAAAATGATCAAAATCCAGATTTTTTGTAAAAATCATTAAAAACATGACTTTTGATTTCACTCAAAATGATCAAAGTCCATATTTTTTTATTAAAATCTATAAAAATATGTGTTTTGATTAAAATCCATACTTATGAATTTTAATTAAAAATATATAGATTTTGTGTGAATTTTTGCCCTATGTCAATAAAACCCATGTTTTTAATGATTGATTAAAATCCATACAAAATGATCAAAATCCATAATTTGTGATTAAAATCCATAAAATACGTTTTTTTTTAGTTGGCAGACTTTGGATTTAGCAACCAATATACAGATGGCAACTTACTGTCAACGTGGTGCGGTTCTCCACCTTATGCCGCCCCTGAGCTTTTCCAGGGCCTTAACTATGATGGGCCCAAAGCTGACATATGGGTAAGTTCATAGAAAAAAAGGGAAAATAAAAACTTTTTGTTAAAATGCTGTTTTTTTTGTTGTTACAGAGCTTGGGTGTAGTTCTATATGTTTTGGTTTGTGGTAGTTTACCATTTGATGGTAGATTACCATTTATGTCATTAAGAAATGTGGTAATTGAAGGGAGATTCAGAATACCATATTTTATGTCACAAGGTAAGATTTCTTTACTACCTAATAAGGATTGACGTTTACCGTTAGATTCGCTGTTATTTTTTAGAAAACATATTGTTGGGTTTATAAAACTAAAAACCCGCGAATTTTTAAAATAACGTCCTTGATACTGCAAAGTGTCAAAAACCATGAAATTTTCAGGAGAATACAAAAATTAAATATAGAAAAATATAGTACAACAAATTTGTTATGCTTTTAGGTACGACGATTTTTACACACGACATTTTGCAGTATTAACGACGATAAACGGGTCTAGGTACTGATGCAGTATTTTTTTAAATTAAAATAAACTGCGTTTTTACTATTATTCCTCAAATAGGGTTAAATGAAAAGTTACTGTATAAAATTATTAGTTAAAAAATATTAGTGATTTTTTGGGCGATTACATGACTATTCATTTTTCAGATTGTGAACATCTAATAAGACACATGCTAGTGGTGGATCCAGAAAAACGTCTTACCATAACGCAAATCGGCAAGCACAGGTGGCTGAGTAATGTACCAATAGTGGACACAGGGCCTGAAAAAGACATACATCTAAATAAAACAGTCATAGACCACATGCTGCAACTGCCAGATTTAAATCATGCTGTTATAGAACATTCTATAAAAAACAACAGCTTCGATCACATCTATGCCATTTATAATTTGTTGCTGGATAAGCTACATCAAAGGACTATAAACTTTCAGTGCAAAGTTCAACAGAGAAAGGCTGATATTATACAAAAGGTAAGTTTATATTTATATACTAAAAATCCGTCAACTTGGCAGTCAAATTGAAAATATTTTCTCTAAGCATGTTGGTTTTAACTCTTTAATAAATAATTACTACAGTTAATCTGTCAAAATGCATACAAAAAACATGTGTGCTTAGAAATTAATTTTCTCCTTTTATTTTTCTTTAATTGAAAATTTACAAGTTTATTTATTTGATATTTTTATTAGTATATATACGTTCGCATTGTATAGCGAGTGAAACGAAAGTTTTAGAGTGTCATTTTTGACAACAAATTAAAATTAAATCTTTTAAATAAAATAAGGGCAGTTTTCAGCTATCCGATTTTGTTCAAATTTCAGCATTATTTAATTACTCGGTTTTGTTCAAATTCTGGAAGTTTTCAATTAGTTACCTAAAACATTAATTTTAATGGGCACTTTTCAATTACCCGGTTTTAAATAAATTAAATGATTTAAATTAGAGACCCGACTTTTAGGCACTTGAAAATTATATTATAAGGCATCCAAAAAAGGCAAAATTGGCAAGCAAAAGAAATGCAAAAATAGTAATATTAAAACATAAACGCGTTAGTTGTAACATTGACTCAACGGTTTTATTATACATAAAAAATAGTTAGAAAAAATAATTTTAACACGACATATGTAAATACCTAATTAAAATTATAAAAAAGCTAATAAAACAAAACAAAAATGCATTTTTGATGGGTTTCTTAGTTTATTTGCCATTAAAGGTGCAAACTATCATTATCTGTTAAATTAATTAATAATTATGTCTGATAAAAAATTTTGTTTTGAAAAAAATTGGGTTACACACAATTACGGTATGCTATTGCGCAAGGTAGCGCGGTTTTAATATTATATATGCAGATGCAGATTTAAAGGCAGAAATGTTTAAAAAATAATAGGTTTTGTATTATAATTATTATTTTAAAAATAATAAAAATTCTTAATGTTTTTTTAGATATTAAAAAAAAGAATATCAATGTTATAATATAAATACAATGTGTTTTATCTTTTTACCAGGTAATTCAAAAGATATTTAAAAAAAAGGAAAACATCAATGTTATAAGAGGCCCCTAGAAGCCAAGGGGTATAAGTACTTTTTGTTTAGTTTTGAGATAATAGTTTTGAGATAATCATGTTTAAAAAAAACTTTTAATTTGGAGTCAAAATTGTTTGTTCTTTTATTACTTGTTTTTTCAACATGCAACAGCTTAGAATTCAGTTATTTCCCTTGGATAATATTTATTATATTTTTCTGTACATATCTTACTACATTTTTTTAATGTCACTTGTATCCCTTGGCTTCTAGGGTCCTCATAAATACAGGGTGTTTCTGCTAAAAATTGACAACCTAATAGAGATGTCATTGGGACTAACACTTTTTTAAATAAATATTTTTATACTCCTATTACGGAATTTGACCGTTCTAATATCACTTTTGTCTATGGAATGACATATATTCCGTAAAGTGTTACAGAATGAAATATTCTATCATCGGATGACAGAATAAACACTCGTGGCGACATCTCTGTTTTTAATATCTAACAAATTTTAGACTGATCCAACCTCACTTTCTTCCAATTAAATTATTTTTCTATGGTATTTTTTAGAAACGTAGAAAAAGTATACAAACACGTTTGGAATTGTATATTCCGCTCTCGTGAAACCGTCAAACTCGCCTTCGGCTCGTGTGACAAACTCTTCACTCGAGCGGAATATGCTGTATTCCAAACTTGTTACAGAATATACTATTATTTAAAAAAAGTGTTAGACTCGATAATATTTCTTATAAGATCCACATCCTTTATTATGTTTCCACTTTAAAACAGCCTTATATTATATTATTAATTCTATAAAAAAATATAAAAATTGTAACATTTTTATTACTAGGGAAAAAAGTAAATATGTAAATTTTGTAGATTTATTCCACATTTTACATTTAGCCACAGCGCACTTCGGCATTATAAATTAATCCTACATACCCAATATAACAAGAACACAATGCAAATAATGAATGTGAATCTTACACTAATAATAATTATTATAATTTTAATTATTGTAATAATAATATTCTCTTCGATCATAAAATAAAAATAATATTTTAAATAATAATATTAAACAATTTATAAGCAAGTTTAATAACTAGTTTCAAACCTCGAATGTGCCGTGTTTGTGTGTATCGTGCACTAGACTAGACTTAAATCGAAAAACGCCAAAAATTATGTTTAATGTCACTAAAAATGCCCAAACACATTTTTCACTAAGAATTAGAGTTTCAACGTTGAAAAACACAATATGTAAAAAAAAACAAAAGCACAAAGTAATGTTAGTTAGGTGCAGAAAACAAGAAATTTAATTATTTATTCTCAGAATATAATAAAATGCTGGATGCAACGATAACCGGGTAGAAATTAATCGACTGCATGCATTGAGGCAGTGTTGCCAGATATTTTGAAAGTCAAGGCCCCAACTTGCAAACGAAACATCGCCCAAAAGCGCCAACAAAAATGCAATTAGCGCCAAAGTCAAAATAGCCCAAAATCAATTTCTTGTGACGACCAATTTGAAAAATGCATTAAAAGCACATATTATGTAGCTGCAATCTAACGGTAGATTTATAATTTCAATTCGACGATACCTAAAAGAGATATCATTTTGGGAATAATGAAGCCAAACAGCTAAAACTTGAAGAGTAACTTAGTTTTTCAGAAATCGCTCTAATTACGATTTATATAAAAAAACAGGCGCAAAATGCTTTTTAAAATCGACAAATTTGCGATAAAGCGCCCAATCTGGCATCAGTGCATCGAAGCGAGGTCATAGGTGGTCACGTGTCAGTAAGGGGCTGCAGCCTCAGAGTACTCTACGCCCAGAAAAACGTTTCACTACAAAAAATGTGTTCTACATAGAATTTTAAAATTAAAAAAGTATTGTATATTAAATCCACATAAAAAGTAAAATCTTTATGTTGTATTGTCGTCATATTCTTCTCATTTTGTCTGAAATTCCTTTGACTTAGAAGCGTTGGTTGAGGTTCTTTGTCTTATCTACGTGGGAATTGATGTCTAAAATCTTTCTTTCATCCATTAAAAATTGATCAAGTGTTTTAGAGATTTAAACGGTTTTTGTAGAAGTACCCAAATGTTTATTTTTACATTTATGTTAAAGGAGGAACAAATATCACATGATCATCATCTACACTCAAGACCTCCCAAAATAAATGAAAGAAGCGAATCTTTCAACGAACAACAACTCGTAGAACGCCTCGCAAATGAGGCTCGCCAATTCGGGCTCGGCTTTGGAGCCCAAATGACGCCACAAAGCCCCAATCAAGCCCACGAGGAAGCCTTCAATTGTAGAAGGGAGAGCTTCAACGAAAATTACCTTAGAGAGTTCAGAGATGAAGCCCGGGAACGCAGAAGATCCCTTAATGAACACGGCATGGAAGAAGTCGGGTCACCGTTTGTCTCCATGCCTGCCATACCCGCCGTTTATTTGGCTGAGGATGGAGAAAATCAGCTTTTGGAGAAGTTTGGAGATATGGATACAGACACAAGTGAAGATGCTATATCGTTGACAGTTCCATCATCTTCCACTACTGGATATAGCAGTTATGCTTCTTCGGGGGACAAATTGACCGTTAGACGGCATACCGTGGGTCCAGGAGACCCAGCGCACGAACAAGTAAGTTTTTATCTACATATATTTATTTTTTGTCTTTTTTGATATTTTACCCAATTTTCTAGTTTTTTCAAAGTTTATTTTGGTATATTGAGTCATTACAGGGTACCATATAAAATGCATCAATATACAAAATAAAATTTATCTCGAAAACGGCTCGAGATAATGAAAATCTATTTTCACTACCTAAAACAATACTTCACATCATAAACTTGTACAACTTGGCGCAAAAATATTATAAGCGCCTAAACATTGCTTTCTATTTTTTTTTAGGTCCTGGAGTCGCATTATATGGTCCAAGATCCAAACTGTCAAAAATTATTCCAACACGTACCCCCCCTGGGGGCCCAAAATCAATATTATGGCGGAAAAGACCCTCATTTGTTAAAACCACCCACTGTTTTAAGTGCGACCGGTGGATTTGGCAGAAGGGCTTCAGGTAAATAAAATATGTTTTTAGAGGATTACAACAATTTTATCTGGTTTAAGTTGATACTCTTAAAAGTCGACATCTTTAAGACAGGATGTTTAGTAATCAATTGGGGGTTCCAATTTTTTTAAAACAAAGCTTGGACTTTATTTTAGTTGACATTTATTTTGTTGTAATTTTTTAAGATTTTCAAATTTGAAATTTTTTTAAATACTTGTTATTGAGTGAATTTTACAATAATTAATAAAGCATAATTGAAGGGGTCAGAAGCAAAAGGGTACAAGTGCATTTTGGCATGAAAATAAGTTAATTTCAGAATTGGGTAGTTTGGAGTCCAAATTAAAAAAAAAATGTTCATATAAAGTTAAAATTGTATTGTTAATTAATGCAAACAACAATATTGAAACAAGTTTAATAATAGGATGAAATTTTTTTTAAAGATTTTCAACTGTTTGATGCCCTAAAGCGCATGAGTGTATTATCTGTCATATGTCATATTGACACCTGTTAAAGTATTGCTTGATGACAGATGACAGATAACACACTTCTGCGCTTTAGCGCATCAAACATTTAAAAACTGATGACACCATCATCTTGACCCCTGTCAAAGTATTAGATTTTCAACTGTTTGATGCCCTAAAGCGCATGAGTGTATTATCTGTCATATGTCATATTGACACCTGTTAAAGTATTGCTTGATGACAGATGACAGATAACACACTTCTGCGCTTTAGCGCATCAAACATTTAAAAACTGATGACACCATCATCTTGACCCCTGTCAAAGTATTACTTTATGAAAGATAACACACTTCTGCGATTTAGCTCTTCAAACAGTTAAATGGTTTTAAAGTTGAACAATCAAGCTTTCTAATAAACTTAATTTTATTTTTTTTATAATAATAAATTGCTTGAAAAGCGCAGGAGTTAATTATTTATCATCTTAACACCTGTCAAAGTATTACTTGATGACAAACCTCGAAAAATAATTTCCATCCCATTATTAAACTTATATAGTTTTAAAGTCAAAGAATCAAGCTTTCTACCCTATTAAAAATGCCCTATAGAACCCATATTGATCCGGATAAGGAAACTAATATGGATTTATATGGTTCTATATGTCCTATATGGAACGACCTGGTTTACACTTTGGAATCTATATGGCTTAATATGGAATTTCATTTTAAAATGTACAACTTAGGGATTTTTATATGGATTTATCTGGTTTCTGTTTTATGTGTCTTTCCATATAGGTTTCCCTATATGGTTGAATATGGAATTCCATTTTAAAATGTATATATATTTAAACGAAAATTGCATATTAAACCATATAGATTCCTCTATATGGTTAAATATGGATCTATATGGTAATAATTTTTTCACACCCATACCATATTGGGCCAGATAGAGCAATATGAACCTATATGGCAATCCATATAGAAACTTTTCTATATGGTTTTCCAGGTATGGAATTCTATCTGGTTCAATAGTGCAATGCCTGTTTCAAATTCCTATATTGAACCAGATATATTTTTATTTTGTGTTTCTATATGGCATTTTTAATGAGCTAAATCTTAATTTTTTTTAAATGCATTGCACAAATTTTATCTGGCTTAAGTTGATATTCTTCAAAGTCGACATCTTTAAGACAAGAAGTTTAGTAATCAATTGGGGGTTTCCAAGTTTCTTTGAAAATGGTCTTAAAACAAAGCTTGGACTTTACTTTAATTACTTAATTAATTTTTTGGTAATTTTTGACTCAAGAAGTTTTTAACGTTAAGTTTTGGTTTATAAATGTGTGAGTGTTATATGTCATCTTGACACCTGTCAAAGTATTGCTTGATGACACACTTCTGCGCTTTAGCTCATCAAACAGTTGAAAACTTCGAAAAATAATTTCCATCCCATTATTAAAGAATCAAGCTTTCTAATGAGCTTAATTTTAATTTTTTTTTAAATGCATTTTTTTGGAAAAATTAATAAAATGTTTTAAAATTGACAAATACTGTATATTTTTTTATATAAAAAAAATAATTTTACTTTATTATTAGATTAGATTTTATTTGGAAAGTGTTATATTCAAATTTAATAAAGGTAATAAAGCAAAATCCTTTGCAGGATTAGTAGTTAAAACTACCCGGACAACAATCGGGATTTCCTGGTGAAGTCATGATGATATCACAACGTGATATTTGCAAAATTTGCGCATGCGTATGAGCCCTGCGAACTGCGAATTTAAAACCTAGTTTGTTATTCACATTACTCACGGTGCTGTTCTGAGAGGTGATTTTTGGACTTTCTGTGAAACCTAATTTTTATATTCTTGTTAATTAGGTCATAACTAAAATTTTAAGAGCAAAATAAAAAAAATTTGACGGTTTGAATTGTTTTAATTGGCTGTTTATTAAAAATATTATGCACTCTTTCAATTATCCAATTAAAACTAGCGATTTAATTTAAATATTTAATATTTGCATAACTAATAAAAAGGTTTTTACAATTTTTTTTATTTATTTTACTGTTTTGTTGCAATAAACGTTCAAACTTTTAATCTAACCTTTGACATATACATTTATGTTCCCTTAATTAATATATCCTTAAAGGTTGCCATGAAACTTAGATCTATTAAAAATTTATTTGATGCTTGAATTGTCATTTTCAGTATACGTATTCTATAATTTTTGTTTAGTTTTTTAAAGTGTTTTTTATAAAAAAAAATGAAAAATTGTAGTAAAAGTTACGAAGAAATTCATGAAATTTAACTAAGGACCGGTTTATTCATCTTTATAAAGTTTATCGGGCCGATAACTTTCATGTCTTGGCAATATCTATAGGTACTATATATATATAATATAATATATAATATATATAGATACTATAGTATCTAAAGAAATTATTTGTCAAATAAATCAAAAATGAATAAATCGGCCCTAAATAAAATGTGGCACCCTTAGAATTATTGTTTAATAAATGTATACTATACATTTAACCTTAAATTAAAACTTTAAACGTGTATTACAACAAAACAGATATAAAAAATGTATAGACCTTTTTTTAGGAAATTAACTAATCTTTAATCTGATTTAAAAAGTTATGATAATATTTAAATAAAATCGCAAGTTTTAATTGGAGAATTGAAAGTGTGCATACATATTTTTAATAAACATCCAATTAAAACAAAATTAACCGTCAAATTTTTTTTATTTTGCTCTTAAAATTTTAGTTATGACCTAATTAACAAGAATATAAAAAAAAAATTAGGTTTCACAGAAAGTCCAAAAATCACCTCTCAGAACAGCACCGTGTACTCCGTTATAATTTATAAAACGTTGTTTGAATATCACGAATGTTGTCCGGGTTCAATTCGATTGACCAATGGCACAAAAAACCGTTGGCATAAAAAATCACGACATGATTTTCATTTCTCACCCAGTGACATCCGGATGAATAAAATTTGTGAAAATCACGACGTGACGTTCGTATGATTTTCATTTATTACGCGGTGACTTCCGTATGATATCAGTATGAATAAAATTTGTGAAAATCACATGATGTTCGTTTGAATATGTCCGGGTAGTACAGAGTGGGCCGGAATTTTAAAAAATTGTTAAATATTTACAGACATATGTTAACATAAGTCTGTGATTTTTGCTTCCGCTGTCAAAATTACAAGACTGTAGTGATACCCAAGAGTTAGATTAGTTGTCCATAAAGGAGGTTTAGATTTTGATGCCCACAGGATGATAGTCGTTTGAAATTCCGTGTTTACTATAATTTAGTAAAATTTAAAAAAAAATGAGAAAGACATTTGTTTTGGTGGTATACTTGGAAAATTTTGCCCCAATGCAAAAATTCGAAAAAAAAAATGTATTATGATTTTTGGTATATGATTAGGATGTGAATTTTGTTGTCCACCAAATTGTCAAAAATATACAGTCAATTAAAATATTAGTTACAACTAATATTTTAATTGCATGCATACATAAATTTTATTAATAAAATGTGTAAAATAAAAAAATATATTTTTTTAGATGGTGGTGCCAATTTGCACATGGCATGGGGTGCCCCAGGGTCCCATGAGCAATTGTCAATAATGTCAACCAGTTCCAGTGGCAACCCAAGTCTAAGCAGTGGTGCCACACAACCCCTTGAACAACACGCTTTAGAAGAAGTAGCTAGGTCAGTAAAAAATTTGGTCAAATCATACTTTATTAACCTTGCTGAAGGTTTTCTCTGCACTAAACTCCATCTAAAAGTACTAATCCTTCTCTTCAAAATCCTTTTAAAATTTTTCAAATATCTTTTCCTTTTCGAGAAATCGTTAGTGGAAGTTTAAATTAAATTAAAAGGATATATCAAATTTCAAACCTTTAGTTGGTGGTTACATTTTTTGTTTTGTATAGGTATATGCAAGGTAGGGGCCAAAATAAAAGGCACACAATGGCCAGCACAGAAGATGTACATAACCTACAATCGCCAACGGCCTCTGGTGGTAGAACTAGAAGAACTGGCCTCTTGACCGTTATGGAAAGACCGCCCGGTGAGTTTTTTTGACATTTCGTTGTTGTATTTTCAAAGTTTGTTGTCGATTTTTAATGTATTTTGCACTTTTTAGCTTGCATACACCACATTTTGTTACTTAGTTTAGTGTCAAAAGAATCATCCTAACCTCAAAGACATCCCTAACCCAACATTTTTTTGTATTGTAGTAGACATCTGCGATGTTTTGTTTTTTATTTTTGTTTTTTTTGTTTTTATTTTTTTGCGCATGCGATTGTTAGTAATTGCGCCCGAAATCGTGATGGAGGTCGAGGCTAGAATGAAAAGGAACTATATGCCTTCAATAATTCCGCAAAGAAAGTTGTCTAGACATTCGCATATTAAAGCACACTTGCCCACTGTACAAGAGCAAGGTGAGTACAGGAAAAGAAAAAATGCGGTATAGGGTGTCTGTTAAACGTCTTTACAATCCTACCAAATATTCTTTGGAACAAAATAAGTTGATTTAAGTATACAGTTGCTCAGTTTTGGGGCTATACGGTCTTGAAGTAATATTTTTTCCTAAAAAATTTTTTTATATTTTTAATATAAAAGGGCTTAGTTATTAAAAATTAATTTAAAACTGCACCATGTTCTTTTGATAAAAATTAGACTTTTTTACAAAAAATTTTATTCGTGTTTGTGCATTTCCTTAAAATACTGCACAAACTGAAGTATCATATTAACACAAAACTCATTTCTGTACCTCAGAGCTAAAGTATGGCAAGTCCAAAAGTCCAAAAATTGCAGTATTTTCTTCTGTGCATTGTTGTTTAAAGCTCAAATTTCATGAAACACACAGAATATTATTGTTTTTTATTATATACCTACCAACAATTCTGGTATCAAGATTTAAATATTGAGCAGTTTTTTGTTAAATAAATTTTCTTTTTAAATTGCTGCAATGCCAATTCCATAGAATCTATTATAAGTGGACTTAACGTATGTTTCATTAGAAAACCATTGTTTTCTAATGAAACATACGTTAAGTCCACTTATAATAGATTCTATGGAATTGGCATTGCAGCAATTTAAAAAGAAAATTTATTTAACAAAAAACTGCTCAATATTTAAATCTTGATACCAGAATTGTTGGTAGGTATATAATAAAAAACAATAATATAAATGAAAATGAAAAAATAATTTGTTTTTAAAATTGCTGTGTAATTTTTTTTAGATTAAAACATTATTGAAAAATGGTCTTTATAGCTAGGGCATCATAAAATTTAAGGTAATACAAGCATTTATGTGGGTCATTTTACGCTAAAACGGCAACTTTTGAACCCGACATTTTGATTTTAAATTTGAAATTTTGATATTTTCTAATACTCCATGGATCCACTAAACCATTTCTGTGGGTTTATTCAATTTTTTTTACCCAATCGAAAAAAAAATTTTAAAGCGTCGAAAAAAAAAACGGAAAAATTGGGGTAAAACCTGTTTTTTTGTGTATTCCCCGGAGAAATTATTTTTTGGTAAAAATTGAATTTTTAACACATTTCAATAAAATGAGCATTTTTTATGTTATTTATGAATAAATGCTTTATTTTTGCATAGTAAAGTCGTTCATAACTTATTTTTAAATCCAATTTTTCCGAAATAGACATTTTTTCAAACCTTGCAGAAAATAAGAAAAAATCAAGGTTTTTTTTTCCGAGCCTTTAAAACGAAACAACTGATAAATTTGCAGAAAAATTGAATTGGATAAAACGAGAATAAAAACTTTGTGAAAAAAATACAAAACAAATATTTGGTCCTATTCTGTATTTTTTTAAACTTTAATTTATTTTGCCGCAAATCCCATGCATTTTATTCTGGTTTTTTTAATTGAAAAACTTTTTCTTGAAAAAAACAAGAAAAAGACAACTTTTGCTACGCTCGGGCGTAGCGAAGGTTCCGATCATTAAAATGCCGACTTTTTCAAAGATTTTTCCGACTTGAATTTTAAAATGTAAAGGAATACGTTATATTGATTGTATAATTTTTCAAAATTAAAATCCCAGAGGCAATGATATAGCGTATAACATTTTTATATGGGACACAAATTTGCGATAAAATTAATTTGTCCAAGATCAATGTTGTAGCTGGAGCATTTTTCACTAGGAGCAAAAAATATTTCGTTATACAAATTCCGTCAAATGCATGTTTTTCACAAGTTTAACGAAAATCGTAAAACTTTGTTGACTATCAATTTCATTGACGCTGGAATCACTTGAAAATGCAAATTTATAAGGCGGCCTTTACAACATTCCACAACGAATAACGATTTGAATTTCCCTTCAACTCTTTGTTACTTACTTCCCCAACTGAAAAATTTCACAAATTTACTTTAGCAGCATCAAAATATTGCCAGTTTGCGACTAAAAAATTAAATAAGAAAAAAGCCAAATTTCTGGAAAGTCACTGCAAATTGTCTGTTTCTTGTTTTAAATTGCTACAAAAGGTCTTGAAATCATTCCCGATTTTCGATCGAAAAGACCATCCGTTTGCCGAATGATTGTTCCGTCTACTATATTTAAATCAATTAGCTGCAACTGCAGTCGGCAGCTAATAACACTTTCGAAAATATCGGCTACCGAACCTCGGAAATTACCGAGTCAGGAATAGTTGGGGGGTGTGACTAGAGATGTAAAAAAACGGTTTTTTTTCAGATGTGAAAAAAAACATGAAAAAAACCTAGAAAAAAAACGGTTTTTTTTGTTTTTTTTTCAAAATGAAATTTTGAGTAAAATGTAGAATATATTACATTTTTCATTATTGAAAATTTTGACCAAGACTAAAAAATCGGATTTCTTATTATTTGGTAGTTTCCACATTAAAAACCAATAGCAATGTAAAACTTCTACACTAATACAAAAAATTAAAGGATAAAAATTTTTTTTTGCGATTTTTCGGATAGCTGTATATTTGTTAAAAATGGTCGTATTGGCGCCGTAAAAAAAGCAATTTGAAGCTTGAAGTTTATAGTTTTGAGATTTTTAGATGAAAAACGTGCAACGCTCAATTCTAACGAATACCGTAATAAAAAAATCGATTTTTTTTTATTTCTTTTTTGGTGCACGGAATGTTCTGACCACCAATGAAGAAATGTTCTGCAAGAATTTGCTATTGTTTTTTGAAAAAAAAATTCCATACTCTACATAAATTTGAAAAAAGTGCTTTTGGTAGCTTTTTGAAAAATCAAGCGCTGAATCAAAAATATTATATGTAGTTACTTTTTTTAGGACCAAATCAAAACAAGCGCGGCCCTTATTGGTCAAATCGGTGGTTGTGGCGAGTGCATAACGCGAGACTGTATTTACATTTAATAATAATTATTGTCATTTAGTGGCTAATTTTAGTCCCTGGAAACATAAAAAATTAGGCAAATGGGACTAATCTTGAAAAAAAACCTAAAATGTGAAAAAAAACCATTTAAAAAAAAACAATGAAAAAAAACCTAAAAAAAAACAAAAAAACGGACCGTTTTTTTTCAAGTCGCATCTCTAGGTGTGACACCCCCTTCACTACTTCCCTGTACTTCAGCATGGACTCACCAATAACAGGCAAACTTTAAACGTATTTTTCGGAACATTGTTTTCCGAATCGGTAACACGAATACAGTGGCGTAACTACAATGGTGCCAGTGGTGCGGTGGCACCAGGGCCCGCGCCATTGGGGGCCCGGTGGCTCGGTTAAAGCGCCAAAAAGAGCTTAAAATAATTAGTGGTAATTTTAAAAACCATGCAGAAACGAGCTATTTAGCGTCGATACTACTTTATTTGAAATTTTTTAAATCGTTTGTCGTTTTATATTTACTGTATACGGTTGCCGTTTTATACGGTTTTATTTATATATATATATATATATATATATATATATATATATATATACAGTGTGTCCCATTTGTTTGCGACTCACCCCTGTAAAATCTTTATTTATAGTAAGATTTGTTTTAAAGTGTATACAGGGTTTTCATTTTAAAACGAACCACCTTAAATATCTTTTAAATTAAAAGAATTTTAAAAAATCCAAAAAATACGTCGAGTTATATAAGAAGGGGGAACTTCTATCACATTATTATTATTTAATCTAGTGCTCACCCCCTCGCGCCCACCCACCCCCACTTTAAAATTTCAAATGGCACCCTCCTACAAGTGACACCTCATTTTGAAGAGCATAAAATTCTCTATCCAATGGTGTGAAAAAATAGTAAATCGGATGGCTATTTAAGGATCTGGAAAATAAAATGTGTGCTGTAAATAGAAAAAAGTAAAAAGGTTGTATATTTTTATTTTTAAATTGAATACATTTTTTACTTTATAAATTGTTCGAAATGTTCGCCGTTTTTCGCTAGGCAATAGTAAAGTCGATCTTGAAATTCTTCGCGGACACGGGCTAAAATTTGAGACGAAATACTTCTACACTCTTGTGTATCCCATTTTAATGTCTTAATTTTAAACTTACTAGGAGCAATGTAGAAAATGAATTAATGATAAAAGTGCCAGTTTAAATGTTTTTAAGGACATTTTTATTACCTTTTGCACAAAAAGATACCTAAAAACAATATTGTTTTTACCTTATTATTTTATCTTATCAGCACACATTTTATCTTCCAGATCCTTAAATAGCCATCCGATTTACTATTTTTTCACACCATTGGATAGAGAATTTTAATATCTTTAAAATGAGGTGTCATTTGTAGGGGGGTGCCATTTGAAATTTTAAAGTGGGGGTGGGTGGGCGCGAGGGGGGTGAGCACTAGATTAAATTAAATAATGTGATAGAAGTTCCCCCTTCTTATATAACTCGACGTATTTTTTGGATTTTTTGAAATTCTTTTAATTTAAAAGATATTTAAGGTGGTTCGTTTTAAAATGAAAACCCTGTATATTGATAAACTGTATTTTTGGAGCAAAAAACGCCATATTTGTACAAAATACAAGGCTTACTATATCAGTTTCACCACCCGTATACTAAATTTTATTGAAACCATGTTACTATTAGTTTAATTTTATTTCAATGTTTTTTTCATGGATAACTTGGCAGAATGCATTTTACTACTTTTCAATAAAATTTAGTATAGGATCGTTTTGAGGGGTGGTGAATCCCGGCACAGGATTCTTAGATTTTGTTCTTAAAAATTTACTCTTAAAAACTGACATAGCCTTGTATTTTGTAAAAATATGGCGTTTTTTACAAAAATACAATTTCTCAAGATCTACACTTTAAAACAAATCCGGTTAAAATCGCACAATAAATAAAGATTTTACAGGGTTGAGTCGCAAACAAATGGGTCACACTGTATATATTTAATAAAAGTAATACTTTCCAAAAATATGAAGGTCCATACCTCCAGGAAATTATTCCTGTCTCGATTTATGATAAATCCTACCTTTTTTTATATTAGTATGTATATTGTAGAGATGAGAGGGGGCCCGGATCTAAGGTTTGAAACCAGGGCCCCACGTTATCTTGTTACGCCACTGCACGAATATCTCTAAATTTTGCCGAGGTTTATGAAATTTTGCACATACATACAATTATGTGGATTTTATTATGGATTTTTTTTGGGCCTCGTGCTCTTGTTAATAATAAAAATTTAAAAAGCTGCTATAAAGTTTTTTGTTATATAAGTTTCCACCAAACGCTTTTTTGGATTTTTTAATTTTTTTTTAATAAATTATTAATCTATCATATTGCTGAAGAGACAATTTCCTTTTATTAAATACAAGAAAACATCCGAAAAGTAGGGTATTTTTGATCAAAGAATGGTAACCACTTAAAAGGAAAACTGGTGCAATTTTTATATATTTTTTGATAACTTGCTTTTAACCAACTGCAAATTATTATTATAATACATATTTCTCAAAATTAACTATTTTGGTCTAAGGAATGCGTGTTAGGTTTTTTTAAACACCTTTTTTAGACACCCTGTATAATGTGGACTTTTTTATTTGCATTACTATTGTTTATGAGTGTACTTTGTGTAAAAGTCTACATTTGTATACCGTGTTTTAACACATTAAATTTTGTGATTAATTTTTGCACATTTTTTAAGCACACTTTAGTATTTAACACAGTTAAATGTAACATAGTGGTAGTATTTTGTGACTAGTTTTTTGTTGGTTTAAATACAAAACAAACCTTTTTTTAATTAGAAAAAAAAACTATAATGAATAATAATATTGTTTAAATTTAGGCCGCGAACAAAAGGAAAGGTATAGTCCTGTAAGGAGGGGCAGTGAAGGTTCAGCAGGAGGTTCAAGGACACTGAGCCCTTCAACCCCTCAGCAGGAATGTCAAAGGCTACAAAGAGGGTTGCAGTCTAGAAATAGCCCGCCTAGATCAATACCAGGTATAAACTTTTTTATGCCGTCAGTTTTTTTTTCAGGTTAAATTATTAAAACCATAGATAACAAAGCCTTTAATTAAAACACTCCACGGTGCTGTTCTGAGAGGTGATTTTTGGACTTTCTGTGAAACCTAATTTTTTTTTATATTCTTGTTAATTAGGTCATAACTCAAATTTTAAGAGCAAAATAAAAAAAAATTGACAGTTAATTTTGTTTTAATTGGATGTTTATTAAAAATATGTATGCACACTTTCAATTCTCCAATTAAAACTTGCGATTTTATTTAAATATTATCATAACTTTTTAAATCAGATTAAAGATTAGTTAATTTTCTAAAAAAAGGTCTATACATTTTATATATCTTTTACTGTTTTGTTGTAATACACGTTTAAAGTTTTAATTTAAGGTTAAATGTAGTATACATTTATTAAACAATAATTCTAAGGGTGCCACATTTTATTTAGGGCCGATTTATTCATTTTTGATTTATTTGACGAATAATTTCTTTGGATACTAGATATTGCCAAGACATGAAAGTTATCGGCCCGATAAACTTTACTAAAGATGAATAAACCGGTCCTTAGTTAAATTTCATGAATTTCTTCGTAACTTTTACTACAATTTTTCATTTTTGTTTATAAAAAACAGTTTAAAAAACTAAACAAAAATTATAGAATACGTATACTGAAAATGACAATTCAAACATCAACTAAATTTTTAATAGATCTAAGTTTCATGGCAACCTTTAAGGATATATTAATTAAGGGAACATAAATGTATAGTAAATTTAAAAGTAAACTACGTACACGTCATCAATAAAACAAAAATTTTACGCATTGGTACCAACACTAAATGACTAAATCGGAGTCTGTAATTGAATATTTGAATGCATTTTAATCAAATTAAGTTGGCAACAATTGTGATGTTGTCATGTTTACATTCAAATTTTTCATATTTAAATGACACATAAAAAAGAATTTGACGTTTTAGAATTTCGAAGCTGTCAGTTGTGTTTTTGAATATTTCATTTAATTCGTGTATTATTTCGTTTATTTTGTTTGTTGTTTGTGTTATTTTATATCGTTTAAGTTTTCATTGCCGTTTTTGTGTTTGTTATATATCGTTTTTTTGTGTTTCCTATATTTAAAATGCCGAAGCATTTAAATAGTCGGAGTCAAGAGTTGGTGTCATCCTTAATACGCTATTTTGAGGCAGAACGAGATAATAATGGACCTTTGTTACCTTTAACAGCTGTTAGAGAGGTAAATAGGATTATTATTAATTATATATTAGAATATTTAACAAAATATATGTTGGATACATGAAATAATAATATATATACCAGAGACTGACTTTAGATGGCAAAATTTTTGGGTTTTATATCAGAAAATGTCTTTAAAAATGGCTAAAAACATACTTTTGGCGGTGCATCATATAGGTTATAAAAACTCAGACTTTTGACATTTTGGTATTATTCATGTAAACGCCATCTATCGCCCTGTAGTTGCACTACCACTTTCTCTTGATGCAAGGATTTTAGCATCACATTGACAACCGTGCCCGATCAGCTGATTGATGACGTGTACGTAGTTTACTTTTAAATTTACTATATACGTCAAAGGTTAGATTAAAAGTTTGAACGTTTATTGCAACAAAACAGTAAAATATATAAAAAAAATTGTAAAAACCTTTTTTTTAGTTATGCAAATATTAAATATTTAAATTAAATCGCTAGTTTTAATTGGATAATTGAAAGAGTGCATAATATTTTTAATAAACAGCCAATTAAAACAATTCAAACCGTCAAATTTTTTTTATTTTGCTCTTAAAATTTTAGTTATGATCTAATTAACAAGAATATAAAAAAAAATTAGGTTTCACAGAAAGTCTAAAAATCACCTCTCAGAACAGCACCGTGACTCGTATAACATATTTGTTATCAGTCCCATCTTAATTGAACCCGCCATAGACAATTTTCCGATGAAATTCTTCAGTGACTTTTTGCCTAAAACTAATAAAATACTAGTAATGCATTTAGTGCGGCATCAAAATAATGTACAGTAGGTTATTTCCTCTATAACAATGTTTTGATTGTTTAAAGCATACACACATGACTCTTTAAGTTCCACCCTTACTTCTTAAGAAGTCCGTCCCATAAGCCAACTGAATGGAATTTGAAATTTTCTATTGATTTTTAGAAGCGTCAAAAATAATCTCTGACATCTAACACTTTCCCAAATTTAAAGATCATTATAGTCGCGTCATAAAATTTGACAACTGTCAGACGGTTCTAACCTCACTTTTTCCCAATTTATCAATTAATTTTTATGAAAACAATGAACCGTCGCACAGACAGGTATTTTGACCTAAAACGTGGCTCTTTCTGCATCAAGAGGGTAGCAAATGACTAAAAAACATTTTACAAATACGTATTTTTACTAAAAATAAAAAAATATAAGTATTCAAAAATTTATTAATAAAAAATAGCTACTTACATGCAAGTAATACAATACAAATTTTAAAATTAAACATATATTAAATTTTTTGTGCCCCTTAAAAAATAAAACCTAAAAATAAAGTGTCTGTTTTCAAGGGTAATTTTTTTCGTGATGTGAAAATGTTTTTGATGGCTATAGTTATTCTATATGTCCTGAAGTTTAATAAAACCTGTTTTGGATGCCGTTGTGAGGTATTGCATATATTTAAAAATACAAATGTTTGTTTAAAAACACAAGAAAATTTTAATATTTTTAGTTATGGGCATGTTTTTATTTACAAAATAATATTGTTCTATCATATTACTAATTTCAAATTTTTATAAATAGTTCTAAACAAAAGCTGTTTAACAAGGTTTTTATTTGGCAAAAGTAGGTATTGTAATTGTATGTTTAATTCCTTAAAAATTAATTTTTTTTATTCAAAAACAGTACCTACTAGTAGTGTTTTTGAATAAAAAAAATAATTTTTAAGGAATTAAACGGTCAACCACGATACCTAATTTTGCCAAATAAAAACCTTGTTAAACAGCTTTTGTTTAGAACTATTTATAAAAATTTGACATTATTAATATAATAGAACAATGTTATTTTGTAAATAAAAACTTGCAAATGTCCCATCCGTTACGCGTGGAATGGCCGTTATATAGATGGATATAGTAATTGATATGAATAAATAAACTTTATAACACAAAATGTTGCTCAAAATATTGTACATTGATTGACCATATCCATATGAACTTCTTTCACCAAAATCACTTTTAACATAAAACAACAACGCGAGCCAAGACGTACGATTTAAAGGAGCGCTAGCTGTTGGTATCGCGGACTGAGATGGCCAATTCAGGTAGCAACTACACAAAAAGATAGATATGTTATCTATCTGCTTTAAGGCGCAACCTTAGATCTAGTAATAAAAATTAACAAAATTTTTAGATCAAAATACCTGTCTGAGCGTCGTATAATCGTCATAGTAATGATAAATACTACCCGTGAAGAAAATCAAAATCTCATCGTACCATTATGAAGAAAGAGTTTAATTTTTTCCACAATTTCACCCCAAGCCACTTTCTGAATTTCTAAAATTGGGGATTGACAATTTAAGCACTGGGTTGGGTTGATGGTCGATTTTTTAATATTTAAATTGTCTTCCTAAACAGTCGCATCTAACATCTTTATTTTTAGGATCTCCCATCCACCAAAGCCTGGGTGGTGCCCAGCAACAACTGGGCGAATGCCCATCACCAATCCATCAATATTACCCCCCGATCACAGACCCTACGTTGGGTCTCCCCCCTGAAGGCTACTCCCCCCACCATGCATCCTTTGGAGGCAGCCCTCTTCACAACGCGATGGGCTCCCCCATACAACATCAACCCGTTTACGGTCAAGTTCCAGGACTGGCGATGTATTCGGCCGGAAATTCGCCCATTTTGGGCACCATGCTGAGCCCAAACTCGAGCCCAGTTTTTGGTGGGTACGCACAACCGTCACCTGGGAGTAGCGTTTCTTCTATTACACAAGGTACGTTTTTTTATTTGTCAAAAATTGATTCTAAATAAGGTTAAATCTAAAAGGTTTTTAAAAATCGCGTACAAACTTAAAAAGTGATACAACGGCTTTGAGGGAAACAATTGCAAATGGTTTTATCTACAAACATATATTTTCTAAAATGGATGATTTCAACAAATTTCCCAAGGGTCCGTTTTGGGCCCCATTTTGCTATTTGTGATTTTTTACATTTTGTTTGTTTTGGAAATTTTTTCTTTTTAGCAATCTTGATTTTGTTTTTTTTACATCATTTGTTGACATCTTCATTTTGTATTTTAAATGTTTTATTTAGGACATTTTTATATTTGAAATTCCGCATTTTTCAATTTTTTATTGAATATCTTCATTTTTAACATTGGAATTTATTTTAACATTATTTATTTATTTATTTATTTTTTATTTATTTATTATTTATTGTTAAATTTTCAACATTCTTTATTTTATTTTGGACTGTTTTAAATTTCTTCATTTTTGACATTCTTACTTTTTTTATTATTCAGGTACATTGTTTATTTTAATAATTTTTATTTATATATAATTTTTTACTTTATTTTTTATTGACTTTCTTCATTTTAACAGTTCTTATTTTTTCCGAGTCCGTTATGACTCATAACTTATGAGCCCCAATTTGTTATTATTATATTATATTATAAACGCCATTTTACTTTTATTAGGCTCGAGCGAAGCTTGCGATCGAGTGTTTAATAAAAACGAGTGTTTAGAGAAGTTTATAAAACGAACAATTTTAATTCATAAAAATTTGACATTTGAAAAATTGAACCTTATTTTTTCGTAATTTAATAAAGCTAACTTCAGCCTTATCTACTCCTACATTGACGAGTTGTGACTTTATGGCGTTTTAGTCACGGGCTGAAGTTAGCAATATATAGTGGCATTTGGGCATTTTAATCACGGGCTGAAGTGTGCTTTATTATAAATTAGGGAAAAGTTAGGTTAAATCCGTTAAAAGTTGACAGATGTCAAATGTTTCACAAATAAAATTGGCTTTAAATTCTTTGTGTTCGTCGTAAATAAAGTATATTATGCAACTCGTTTTATACACTTCTCTAGACACTCGTTTTTATTAAACACTCGGTCGCAAGCTTCGCTCATTCCTAATAAAACTAAAATGGCGTTTATAAAACTTGATACATTAACCATAATCCACACAACATTAACATTCTCCTTTTTTGATTTTCTTTATTTTTGTACAGTCTAGTCGGTCTTCTATATTTGTGATTTTTTTACTTAATTTCTTTAATTTTAACAATATTTATTTTTTACATTCTTTATTTGGACATTATCAACTTTCTTATTTTTTTTACTTTAGGTATTTATTATTTATTTATTTATTTATTTATTTATTTATTTATTTATTTATTTAACGCATTTAGCAGTTACAATAGAAAAGGTAAGTACATGTGAAAAATCGTGCATATTACAAATGAAATAAGCAAAAATAGTATAGATACAGAAAATTAATTAAAACTAAATTAACTTGATATAATATTAAAAACTTAACAAATCAATTAATAGATAATAAGATCATAGGATCCGTACTAATTAGTATGGAAACTTAAGTTACAGAGGTTAAGCTACATCACATGCTTGAGGCAGTTCTTGAATTTCTCGAGTGTGGTCCCAAAGAAATCAATGCTGGAGTTGGCATCGTTGACAGTTCTGGTAATTCGATGGATCGGTGAATTAGCTCCATGCACAGTTCTGCTGTGCTGGGCCCATAGAAGAGGCTTATGCCTAATTGCTCTAGGAGGGACAAAGATGTTAAAATCTGCCAAAATATCGGGGCAATTAATAAGACCATTGATAATTTTGAAGAAAAAGCACAAGTCTGACGAGGTTCGCCTACGCTCAAGGGATAAAAGCCCTGCATATTCTGCTGTCTGAGTATCATTAAGTACTATGCCATTCAGTCTCAATTTACCGGTAAGAGTTTTAAGAAATTTGTCCTGAACCGCTTGAATTCTTCTTTTGTGTATTTCAAAGTATGGAGACCAAATGACAGATGCATATTCGAGCTGAGATCTAACTAGTGCTGAGTAGAGGATAGTCAGGCATCTGATGTTGGAAAAATTAGAAGTTGTTCTTGTTAAAAAACCCAACAATTTTGAGGCTTTGTTTAATTGAGAATCATAGTGATTAATATATGATAATTTTGAATCTAAAAGAACCCCCAAATCTCTAACAGAATCCGCTCTTTTGAGTCTATCGTTTGCAATGTGGTACTCTTGGAAGGTGAGGTTTTTATTTCTCGTGAATACCATGACTAAGCATTTGTCTACGTTCAAGGATAACTTGTTTTTTATACACCAGATATTGAGTGCATCTAAGTCGGCAAGTAGGCGGTCTATGTCGGCTGAAGATTGTATGCATCTGTATATTTTTAGATCATCAGCAAAAAGTAGGAAAGAAGAATCGAAATCAAGTCCAATATCGTTGACAAAAATACTGAAGAGCATAGGTCCCAGATGGGAGCCTTGGGGAACACCACTGGAGACATGAATATTGCCTGATTTAAATCCATTCAGAACCACTTGCTGGGTTCTATTGTTCAAATATGAGGATATCCAAGATAGTAGAGGATTACCAACACCATATATAGACAACTTATTAATAAGTATTTCATGGTTGACTTTATCGAAGGCTTTACTGAAATCAGTGTAGATAGAGTGAACTTCATGACCTTGGTCCATACATTTGGAGATAAAATTAGTGTACAAAAAGAGATTGGTGGCAGTAGAACGACCTTCAAAAAAGCCATGTTGATTGGGAATAATAATATTTTTGAATGCAAAGGAAATTGCAGGCAGAACCGCTTTTTCAAATATTTTAGGTATTGCTGAAATAATACAAATCTGCCTGTAATTTTTAACATCAGATCTGTCACCACTTTTGAATACAGGAACCACGTAAGACTGCTTCCAACAGGTTGGGAAAATACCACTTTTAAGTGAGGAGTTAAATATTTCAAGAAGTGGTTCACTTAAAGGAAGAGAACAGAACTTTAAAAACTTATTGGGCACCCCATCTGGACCAGAGCCCTTGTGAACGTCAAGATTGGATAAAATTTTAGAAAGTTCAGTAAGAGATATACAGACAGATGACAGATCTACCATATTTGTTTTAGAAAGCTGGGATACTTCGCTATCGTGTATTTCCCCATTGTAAACAGACTCAAAGTGAGATGCAAACAGATTTGCGGCTTCTTGTCCTGCATCCACATAGTTCCCTCCAAGGTGTACTGTTTCTGGGATCCCATTTGGTTTCTTTTTTTTGTTTATGAAGTTCCAAAAATATTTAGTATTAGAGGTAATGTACCCTTCCACGTTGGAGATATAGTTGCCATAGCATTCTGACTGCAATAATTTGCATCGTCTACGAAAATTGGCGAAAGTTTCATAATGATATTGGGAGCCAGTAATTTTGTATTGCTTGTGGGCTTGCTTTTTTAAAATTGTTAATTTTTTGAGTTCACTGTTAAACCAGTAGGGAAATTTACTAGTAAAATGCCATTTACGTGGTACAAACATATCAATAGCTTGATTAATAAAAAAGTACATAATTTCAACTTTCCTGTTGATATCCGGCTCAGAATAAAGGTCAACCCAACTGCAGTTTAATAAAAAATCGTTGATAGCATTGAAGTCAGCTCTTTCAAAAACGTAAGACCACCGCCTGTCCTCTACCATGCATGGTGAATCGCTCAGTGGTATTTCAATTTCAATGGGGGGATGGTATGCGTCTGGAGGTACTAGTGGAGACCCTTCTGTTACTTTAATATCCAAGTTAGAAAAACAAAGATCCAAAAGCTTGTCAAAGTTGTTCTTGATCATATTATATTGAGTGAATCCCATAAATGCAAAGTTATCACAGACGACAGCTTCAGAGTCGGACATAACCTCAATCCCTGTGTACTCCCCCTCTGTCCATCTTAGGTTAGGAAGATTGTAGTCACCAACCACAACAAAAGATGATCTAGTGTGTTGACTAGTAAGTGAGTCAACCGTGTCCATGTGGGACTGGTAAACATTGGAGGTGGACGATGGTGGGATGTAAACACATCCAATTACAAGAGATTTATTATTAATAGTTATCTTCACAAAAACTTGCTCAACCGGGCCCGTGGTATCCAATATAAAGCATTTGTATTTTTTTTTTACAGCAATGAAAACACCCCCTCCTCTTGATTTATTGCTTGTTAATTGTGATCTGTCGCATCTAAAAATATTATAAGAGTCGTCCACTATTTCACCATCGAAAAAGTTATAGTTTAGCCATGATTCACTCACACATAGAACATCGTACAGCCCATCACTAACACAAGCTAGAAAACTGTTCAATTTAGTTCTAAGGCCACGCACATTTTGATAGATTATGTTTAGATGAGTATCATAACTGCTTACAATTGAAAATTTTCTTTAACAACAATTTTAGGTACTCCATTAATGTATTTAATAGTGTGTGAGTCATCCCCCCTGTTTTTTAAGACTTGCAGTTCCTCCCGTAGCCTTTTTAGATGATTACGTTGTATAAGAGTTAAGTCGTTCTTAAAAGAAAAATCAGAATTCTCATTTCCTCGATTACTTTTTAATACTTTAAGTACATCATCTGACGACATTAGTTCGACTTTCACAGGTCTAATTTTGCCTGCTGAGTATTTGCCTAGACGAAAGCATTTCAGATTATCACAATTTATATCTACTCTCGTAGAAATTAGGTTTTTTATGATCTCACTCTCATTTTGAGTTCTTTGCTGCTTGTTTGAGTTAGTAGATTCAGGTACATTATAGATTATAATATTTTTTGATCTTAATTGCCTTTGGTGTACTTCATATACTTACTGCTTCTTCGACAATATTTAACAAGTTAGACTTGACGGAGTCCAATTCTTCCTCCACCTTTACCAGATTATTGGATAGTATTGTACTCTGTTCCTTTAAACCTTTGTTTTCCTGTTTTTGGCTGTAGGAATTTAATGCTTCCTTTATTTCTGCCTTAAAAGGAGTTAAGACTTTAGTTAGCGCTGATTCCAGGTTAGACATATTGAGGCTATCGGCAGGAATATCGGTTGATTCTGTCACAGGTAGAGGCATAACCTCACTCGGACATGTGCTGCATATCCATTTCAGACGATCTTTCTTAATTTCAGTGCAAATTTTAGAGTACTCCTCGTCCGAACACCCAGTACACTTCTTATGCACCCATTTATCACATTTGGTGCACTTAATACAGGGTGCATTCGCATAAATAGACTTAGCACAAATTCCACAAGTACTTGACATTTTGAGTACTTGACATTTTGAGGTTATTATTATTATTATCATCTTCATTTTAAAATTAATTTTTTAATTTGATTTTTTTAAATTCTTTATTTAAGACATTTATTGCAATGGTATCTTTTGAAAATTTTCATTTTTATTTATCATTAAATTTATTTTAACAATCTTAATTTTTACATTATTTATTCATTTCATTTCGGCCATTCTTTGTTTTTACGTTCTTCATTTTTTACCTTATTTATTATTGACTTTCTTCACAACATTTTTTTCCCTCAATTTTGAGTCCCATTTAGGACTTTTTTCTTTATTAGTGATTTTTCCTTTTAACAATCTTTATTTAAATTTTTTTTTTCCATTTGTTTTTACATTTTTTATTTTGTAATTTTTACTTATCATTTCAAAAATATTAATTTTTTACTTTTTTTATTGGGTGATTACATAATTTTACAATTGATTTTTTTTAATTCTAAATTTAGGACATTCTTTATCTTTGAAATACTTCATTAAAAATTTGTTTTTACTGAATATCTTCATTTTTGACATTCTTAATTTTGTATTACTTAGATTCTTTATTTTACCAATCTATATGTTTTATATACATATATTTTTTATATTAATTTTTGCAATACTCATTTTTTTACTTTATTTATCACCAACTTTCTTTATTTTAATTTTTTAAATTTTGTATCTTCTTTATTTGACAGCAGATGTTTCTTTCTTAAAACATTTTAGCTCTAGAAATGTTTATTTTACCAAATTTACAAAATTCTCGTTTTCCCCTTAGGCATCAGCGGGCTAAACACAACAGGAGGCTCGTCCGTAATTGGGGGCGGCTCCATAACGCAAGGCACCGCCGCCGCGGCTTTGCAACTCGACGTCCGCTGTCAACCGCCATCGCCCGAAGACTTATCCGCCAACAAAATGGACACGGCCGCCATGCAGCAGCCGTTCTTGCACCAACCGCCCCCGCATCATATCCACCACATACTGAACATACACAGCCACAGAAGTCTGACGAATTCTCCCATCAGTAATCCGGGTAGTCCGGGTTTGGACATGATCCAGGAGGAGATTCACGTGCACCCGGCCGCACCCAAGCTGGAGGCGGTCGTCGGGTATCCGCAGATATCCGTCACTGATGTGTTAGGTAAGAAATTAAACATGTATTAAAGGTTCAATCTTCATTTTTTTACTTTATTCATTTTAAATTTTTTTAATTGATTTGATTTTGAAATTCTATTCTATTCTTAGAATAGTTTAAGACATTTTCTTTTAATTTTTGTATTGTATTTTATAATTTTTTAAAAATATTTTTTTATTTTTGACATAAAGATTTTACTTAATTAATTTTTTACAATGTTATTTTTTTAACATTCTTAATTTTATTATTTGTAAACATTCTTTAGTTTTATACATTTATAACGGTTTAAAATTTACAGTTTCTCACAGAACTTAAGACAGTTTTAGACATTCCATTTTTTAGTCAATTTGACATTTTTAAGATAATTAAGACATTTTTACCATTATTGTGGTTTTTTTTCATCCTAAGCATTGGCCTTCGCTCCCTGAAAGTTTTAAGAAAATCCAATAAAGTCAGCTTTTAATTTTTGTCAAATTTGCTGAAAAATGATAGAATGACTTTTGTAAGGGTCTATTTTCACTGTCAAACTGTCAACTTTATTAAATACCTATAGGTATTTTAGCATACCAATTAAAAATTGGAAATGTCATTTAAATTAAAGCAAAATTGTGAAAAATATATATATTTTTCACAATTTTGCTTTAATTTAAATGACATTTCCAATTTTTAATTGGTATGCTAAAATTTTCAAAAATGTTGTTTTCGCAAAAAAATGGCGGATGCCCCGGGATTAATTTATCATAACTTTTTAAAAAGGATTCTCCCCGATCATATAGGAGGCCTCATTTTTTATTTGTAGTCGATAAAATTATTTTTAATGTTTCCATTCAATTATAGGTTTATAAAAAAGGCTATTTTAAATAAAAAAGTCAAAAAAATTTTTATCTAATTGTTATAGATTTTACAGTCTATAAAATAATTATTAAAAGAAGGATTTTACAAAAAATTTGTTGGGCTCAATTTAAAAAAAAACATTTTTATTGATATATCCCTCAACTTTTTCCTATATCAAGAAAAATGTTTTTTTTTAAAGTGAGCTCAACAGATTTTTTGTAAAATCCTTTTTAAAAAGTTACGATAAATTAATCATTTTCACAATTTTGCTTTAATTTCAAAGAAACTTTTAGGAAATACTTTACAAAATACGTATTTAATTGTTATGCTAAAATTTTCAAAAATGTTTTCGCAAAAAATGGCGGATGCACCGGGATTAATTTATCGGTCTTTTTTAAAGTGACGTTGACAGATTTTTTAGACAGTTAGATTTTTTTGTCATTTATATGTTTTACCCTTTCTTACAGAATTTTAAACAGTTGGGTTTTCTTAAGACGTTTTAGATATTCTTCCACATTGTTTAGACAGTTACCTTGGCAGTAACAATGTTTAAAACAATTTGGGGGTTCCTCAAGGGTCAGTTTTTGGCCCCATGTTATATAGGACTAAAATTATATTTTTTTACATTCTTGGTATTTTTTATTTGTTTTTTTGTTAGGACATTTTTTCTTTTAGTAAGATATCTTCATTTGATTTTTGAATTCTTTATTTCTAAAATTTCTTAGTTTGAAACCATTTCCAATTTTTTACTTAATTTATTATTGACATCATTATTTTTTACATTATTTATTTGTTGGGACATTCTTACATTTTTAGTCATTCATAAAACAGTTTTTTCACATTTTTTTAGATAGGTGGGTATTCTTAAGGCAGTTTTGGAAATTTTGGTATATGAGATTCTTAAGAATATTTGAGACATTCTTACCGATTTTTATTTTTTACCATATTCATTTATAAATAAATAAAATAAGGTTTACTTTTCATAAGAGGAGTAAAATGGTTGTCCTTAGCACTTTAAGGCCTCATTCGAGGCTTACAAGTTCTTCTGTAAGAAACACAACGTTTAAAACAATTGTTAAACACCACAAACCCAAATTACAAGAATTGTAAACAACAAAAATGGCCGCCGTTAAACTCTGTGCAGTGTTGCTGTGATTTTTAGTATTTTTAGTATGAGATAGAACAGACCCTTGTTGTGTGGATTGTGTTGAATTCTTTATTTCTAAAATTTATACATTCTTTATTTGTTGAGGCATTCTTACACATTTTTAGTCGGTTTAGCATTTTTCAGACAGTTGTAGACATTCTTAAAGACATTTTTAGAATAATTTAAGGCATTTTCTTATAATTTGTATACTATGTTCTTAAACTGTCTAAAATTCTTAATTTCTCATGTACCTATTTTATAATTTAAAAAAAATATTTTTAACCCACCTTTTTTACAGGTAGCGAAGTAACGCTGGTTGCCGGATCAGACACGTCAGAAGACTCCATGGACAGCTTAGACAACCAAAAATCCTCGCGCATACCTTCGTTCATAATATCCGAGCCATCGGAAAACTTGCCGTCGATTACGCGGGGCATCGGGCGCAAAACGAGCCAAGAAAACAACAACGACGATAACAGTCGAACGGCTCCGAGGCTGTACGACGAAAGTTCCGCGCATTCCGAGGAGTTTTTTCTGAGGAGGAACAGTGATAAGGGCTCGGTGTATTCGGATGATTCTTTGTCCAATGATAGTTTGAGTATACACAGTAAGTAGAAGCTTTTTAAACTATTGAACATTTTTGTAAAATGATAGTTTGAGTATACACAGTAAGTACAAGCTTTTTAAACTATTGAACTATTGAACATTTTTGTAAATAATTTAATTTTATTTTTATTCTTAATTTTTTAACATTCTTTATTATTCTTTCTAATATTTGTTATAATATTTAAAAAATTTTGACATAAATATTTTTATTTGCATTTTATTTTAAAATTTTAATTTTAACAATTTTATTTTTATATTCTTTATTTTTGACATTTTTATTTTACTGAATTTATTAATTTTTTACAATATTGTACATACCTATGTTATTTTTTAACATTCTTAATTTTAATATTTTCGTTTTTGTTATTCGTAAAAAAAAATTAGTTTTATACATTTATAACGGTTTAAAATGTAGGTACAGTTTCTCACAGAACTTTAAACAGTTTTAGACATTCTTTCACATTTTTTAGACAGTTTGACATTGTTAAGATAGTTTGAGACATTCTTAGACAGTTAGACATGTTTAAGATAATTTAAGACAATTTTAGACTTTCTTTTATATTTTTGGGTCATTCATATGTTACAGAATTTTAAACAGTTGAGTTTTCTTAAAACGTTTTAGATATTCTTCCACATTTTTTAGACAGTTACTACCAAATTTGCAATTCTTAAGACCATTTTAGTCATTCTTACAGATTTTCTTTCAAATTTTGTCGAAATTCATAAAACAGTGGTGGGTATTCTTAAGACAGTTTTGTACATTGTTTTAAATTTTTAGGTTTGGCATTCTTAAGACAATTTAAGACATTCTTAATTTTAATATTTTTGTTATTCATTTTTACACATTTTATTTTAAAGTTTTTAGTCATTCATAAAACAGTTTGACCCTTTCTTACATAATATTAAATAGTTTCATAATCTTAAGACAGTTTAAGACATTCTTAACATTTTTTAGACAATTCTTAGACGTTTTTTAGATATTTAAACACGTTTAAGACAATTTGGGGCATTTTTTACATTTTTTCTCAAATTTTCTAGCCATTCATAAAACAGTTTGACAGTTTCTTACTCATTTTTTTAGACGTTTTAGACATTCTTTCACATTTTTTAGATAGTTAGTTAACTGTCAAATTTATTATTAAGACCATTTAAAACATCATTACAGATTTAGAAAGTTACACATGTTTAAGACAATTTTCTACATTTTCTTTCAAAATTTTGAGTCATTCAAAAACAGTTTGACTCTTTCTTACATAATTTTAAACAGTTGGTGGTCTTAAGACAATTTGAGACATTCTTATGCATTGTTTAGACACTTAAACATGTTTAAGACAATTTGACGCATTTTTTAAATTTTCTTTTAAATTTTTTATACATTCATAAAACAGTTTTACCCCATCTTACAGGTTGTTAGACAGTTGGGCATTCTTAAGACGTTTTAGACATTCTTTCACATTTTTTTAGATAGACACCTGTCAAATTTGACATTCTTAAGACCATTTGAGACATTACAGATTTTTTAGACAATTTTTCAAATTTTTGAGTCATTCATAAAAAATTTTGTTACTTTCTGGACATTTAGACATTTTTTAGAAGGTTTGGCATTCTTAAGAGAATTTAAGACATTCTTCTACTTTTTTTATACAGTTAGATATGTTTGCAACACTTTTATGTCAATCTTTTTATCTCATTCATAAAAGAAGTTTTACAGATTCTTAAACAGATGGGTATTCTTACGAGATTTTTAGGCATTCTTAAATTTATTTTTAGACAGTATAAAATTCTTAATGCTTCTTAGTATAAAATTACCATTTTAAGACATTCTTACCCATTCTTAGATAGTTGGGCATCCTTACACATTTTTATACAGTTGGTCATTTTTAGACATTTGTAAGACAGTTTGACACTTTCTTACAGATTTTTAGACAGTTGGGTATACTTGACAGTTTTGGCCATTTTTACACAGTTTTAAACAGTTTGGAATTTTTACAATTTAAGACATTCGCATTTTTTAGACAGATGGGCATTCTTAAGGCAGTTTTAGACATTAATGGTCATTTTTACAGTTTTAAATATTTTTACACTTTTTAAACAGCTTTATACATTCTACAAGCAGTTTTAGGTATTCTTACACATTTTTAGACAGTTACACATGTTTCTAGTCAGTCTTTCATAAGACAGTTTGACACTTTCTTACAGATTTTTAGACAGTTTAAGATATTATTACGACAATTTGTCTCCTTACACATTTTTATATAATTATTTAGTAGTTAGTTATGTATTAAAAATCAGTTTCGAGACATTCTCACTCTGTTTTAGACTGTTAAGACATTCTTACACATTTTAAGACAATTGATTATTCTAAAGACAGTTCAGACATTCTAAAACCGTTTTTCACATTTTAACAATTTTTTTGTAGGCAATCAAAGTCCTAGTTCGAGTTCAAACACGCAATCGAGTCACGCGTGCGATTCCGATATCAGAAATCGCCCCGTCGATTTCAGCTACGATCCTTCCATGGTGGGCGCGTGCGGCGTTGCCACGTCTCGCGGTGCGGCGGCCGAATCCTTCCAAATATTCCAGAACATCAAGATGAACTTTGGCGAAGCCGGTCAGTTCTCCGTCTATGACGACCCGACGAGCCAGCTGACGGGTCAAATGCCGGGCAGAGGCGAGCTGGCAACCGCGCACCCAGGGCCCGGCTTGCACAAAAATTCAGGTAAGAAGTTTTTAAATTTTTTTTGGCATCAATGAAAAGCAGTTTTAAATATTTTAGACATGCTTACGCATTTTTTATTTTACATTGTAAGGCATTCTTAAAACATTTCTAAAAATGTGTAAGATTGCCTTAAACTGTATTAAAAATTCTTTTTTAGACATTTGGGCATTCATTAGACAATTTGAGACTTTTTTAAACATTTTTTGACAGTTTTAAACATTCTTACAAATTGTTTAGATAGTTTGACAGTCTTATTACATTATTACGCATCCTTTAGACATTCTCTAACATTTTGAGATATATTCAGAAAATTGCTCATTATTATGGCTAGTTTTAGACATTCTTACACATTTTTTAATAAGTTTAAAATTCGTTAGACGTTTTGAGACATTTTTAATTTCAATTTTTTTATTTGGTTAGACATTCATAAGTAAAACAGTTAAACAATTTTTATATAGTTTAAGACACTTTCACGTTTTAAAGACAGTTTTAGACATTCCCACCCATTTTTTAGACAATTTAAGACATTTTTAATAGTTTTAGACGTTCTTACACCTTTTTATTCAGTTTGAGACATAACACATTTTTTAGACAGTTTTCGATTTTCTTACAAATTTTTTAAACAGATTTAGACATTCTTACTATTTTTTTGGATTGTTCTTTAGACAATTTAAAACATACTTTACAGTTTTAGACATTCTTACACATTTTTTGATAGTCGGAAATTCTTAAGACAATTTTTGACATTCTTAGTAAGAATGACAAAAACTGAAAGAATTTGTTACTAATTTTTTAGACAGTTAGACCTTCCTTACACAATTGAAGACATTTTTACCCATTTTTAGATTCAATTTTTATATAGATTCTTACAAATTACTAGAGAGTTGGCCATTTAAGACAGTTTTAGACATTCTTACCTATTTTTTAGGCAATTTTATACATTTTAACACAGTTTAAGACACAACACATTTTTTGGCTATTCTTACATATTTTCAGTCAGTTTTAGACATTCTTACCCATTTTTTAGAAAGTTAAACATTTTTAATACAGTTTGAGGCATAATACATTTTTTAGACATTTTTCGACATTCTTATTAATTTTTTAGATAGTTCCTTAGACATTTTGAGACTTTATACAGTTTTAGACATTCTTACACATTTTTTATAAAGTTTAAAATTCTTAAGACATTTTTATTTTTTGTTTTCAATTTTTTTATTGTTAGACATTTATAAGTAAAGAGTTTAAAATATTTTTACACCTTCTTTAGATAGTTTAACATTCTTAATACAATTTGGGACATTTTTAGACACGATTTTTATATAGTTTTAGACAATCTTACACATTTCTAGACAGTTGTCCATTTTAAAGAAGGTTTTAAACATCCTTACCCATTTTTGAGACAATTTAAGACATTTATAATACAGTTTGAGAGAAACTAACACGTTTTTTTAGATATTCGCACACTTTTTTAGACAGTTTTAGACATTCTTACAGATTTTTTAGACAGTTTTAGACTTTCTTACACTTTTTTTTAGAAAGATTTAAACTTTCTTACTAATTTTTTAGATAGTTTTAGACATTTTACACATTTTTAGATAGTCGGAAATTTTTAAGACAATAGTAAGAATGTTAAAAACTTAAATAATTTTTTATTATTTTTTCGATAATTAGACTTTCTTTACACAATTTTTGACATTTTTACCTATTTTTTAGAAAGAATTTTTATAAGTTTTAGGCACTCTTGCACATTTCTAGACAGTTGGCCATTTTAAAGACAATTTTAGACATCCTCATTCATTTTTAGACAATTTAAAACATTTTTAATACAGTTTAACACATTTTTTTAGACAGTTTTCGACATTCTTACACATTTTTTAGACAGATTTAGACATTCTTACTAATTTTTAAATAGTTCTTTAGACAATTTAATATATACCTTACAGTTTTTGTCATCTTACATATTTTTAGATTGTCTGAAATTCTTAAGGCAATTTTTGACATTCTTAGTAAGAATGTCAAAAACTAAAAAAAATTATACTCATTTTTTTGATAGTTTATTTTACACAATTTGAGACATTTTTACCTATTTTTGGACATTCTTACCCATTTTTTAGACAATTTAAAACATAATAACACATAATAACACATTTTTTAGTCATTCTTACTCACTTCGAAAATTTTAAGAATTTCAAATTTTTTACTTTCTTTACATACTTTAAGACATTCTTACCAAATTTTTAGAGACAGTTTTCATGTAGTTTTAGACACTTCTACACATTTTTAGACAGTTAGCCATTTTAAAGACAATTTTAGACATTCTCAAACATTTTTTTTAGACAATTTAAAACATTTTTAATTCAGTTTACGACATAACGCATTTTTTAGATATTCTTACACATTTTTAGATGATCGGAAATTCTTAAGACAATTTTTAACATTCTTAGTAAGTCATAAACTGAAATAATATTTTACCTATTTTTTAGATTGTTAGACCTTTTTTACACAAATTGAGACATTCTTAATATAGTTTGAGAGATTCTTATGCATTTTTAGACAGTTTGGAGTATAATAACAATTTTTAAAACCCTTCAGGTTCCTTTGAATTCGAACTATCGGAAGTATGTTCGAAACTTCACTCCACCGACATCCTAGAAATGGTAAGACGCACAATCACAGACCAAATACCCCCGAAAACCTGTTCGAGCGCTGAAGACATCTCCGACAGACTTTCGCTAGAGTACGAAGGTGGCATTCAGATCGAACTGAAAGTCATAGAAAAACCCAGAGACTCCAAAGGCCTCAAAATGAGGAGAATTTCAGGCGACCACCTTGTTTATAACAAGTTATGTCAGCAATTGATATCGTGTATGACTGTATCTTAGCGGTAAGTTTGGACCACTAAAAAAAATTGGTAGTCGCACTTATTGTAAGCCATATTTTCAAAGATTATAATCTAAATTTTAGTTATAAATAACAAATATTTGGGACATCTGGAAATATTTTATATATTATTTTTTCACATTCCAAAATCGTTTTTTTAAGTTGTGATCAAGAAATCGGAGATTTAAATTTGTGACTGACTAAAACTATAAATATCTATTTTTAAACAATAAAACGCATACAGGATGATTAAATATTCTTCAAAAACACATATAAGAGACTTATTATTGGCCTAAGATTAAGTCTTATCAAACACCCTGTATTAAAATAAATTTAAAAAACTGTACATAGTTCTTTTAGTGTAAAGAAAACACTTTGTATATAAATTAAACCAATACAGATCTGCACAAAAATAAATTGTTTTTAAATGATTTTAACAAAAATTCGATTACATATAAATCCGTTTTTTATAACTTGCATTGAAAAAACATTTAAAACCCAAATTTTTTTAACAAAAATTCATTGTTTAGCGTTAAAAACATAACAAAAAGGCACATTTAATTTCTAAAATCTAAAAATATGCTATTTAAGTTGATTTTTTATCTTTATCTTTTTATTTTATGTACCCAAAATTGTATGCATAAAAAAATTTATATTTTTGTCAAAATCATATAAAACTGTAGATCTGTGTGATGCACAATGTAAATATTATAATCCTACGGGTCATTCCGTTAAAATTCTAGCATGGAATGACCTTTATTATCTAAAAACTTTTAGTGCAATATTGTAGAAAATTAAAAACATTACACTGAATTATGATTTTCTAAATTAGATTTGTATATTTTTTATAAATAATGTAAATATCTGTAAACATTCCTATTAAATTTAATAAATTTCTAAAAAAATGACTGATGACCGTATGCACAACAAATAGTTGAAATTTGTTGGCCCAAATTTGGCAACATTGCTTATTTGGCCAACAAATTTTAAGTGTGCCTTGTAGATACGGCCATGAATCGGGTTTTTTAATTTTTAACTCCAAAATAAAAAACTGACTTTATGCGTAATATGTTTTAGTATTATGACATTTGACAACACTGTTATGTTAAAAAACTCGATTAACTTTACGGCACAATTATTTCTATAGGTAAAAAATAGATTTTTAAGACTTTTATCCAATAAGATTTCTCATTTTATCAAAAAACTAAATAATTGTTTTTATTTTACTATATTTTTTGTCAACTCTTGGCACTTTTTTATTAAAAAAAAGGTTGTAATATTAATATTATTAGTATTTTGTCAATTGGAATCTGTGATGTCAATAAACAAATGACTGCATATTAAAACAATTGTTTTATTTTGTATAAATAAATAACCCCTTTCAAAGACATATGATGTGGTGGGCCTCTTCTAATAAGGATGCGACGTTGTCAAGTTGTGAAAGGTAAGTAAAAAACAGCATAGAATCGACTAGTATTTATTTTGTATTATTGGTAACAAATTAAATCATTAATTTCATTAATTTTGGTTAAATTTTTTTAAACATTAATTTTTTGTCTAAAGTTTTAGTTCTTTAATAGATGATGCATCAGTTAACTTTTGTTTTTCCCCTGTTGCTTTTTTTTGGTTGTGAACTAAAAATACAAAAAATATTTAAAAACGTTAATACCTATTGGTTTTAAATTTAATTAACTTGTTGTTCATTTATTTTCCCACATATTTAATGGAATTTCATAGATTATATTTTAATTAATTTAATATCTTTAATTATATTTGTAGACAATACTCATTAACCTAAGATCAAAATTTTCGCATGTAAAAAAATGCAACAAAAATCGCCTCTTAAATTTCGAAATTCTGTATAAATTTACCTGTAACTAGACTTATTGGGCCCTCAGGTTTTTTAATTTTTTCATCATGTTTTGAGGGGGACACATTTAATCCATATCCCACCTGATATACAGGAAGGGGGATGACAGTTGAAGAAACTGGTATTAAATCTAAAAAAAATATTTGTAAAACTATTATACCTGGTCATTCTACTTTTTTGCTTAAAAATTGGTCCTAATTTACCTTATAATATAATATATCATGGTTAATTAAAAGATTTTCCACATAAATAATTGTTATCTTAATTAATAGTTGTTTATGTATGTTAAAGAAAAAATTTATCTACAAGAGGAAATTTACTGTTATTGTGTTTTTATAAAGAAATAATAGAAAAATTTAAAAATGCAATACAAAATATTTATATTTATAGTATAGTTCTTATTAACATTACCTTGTAAAAACCTACACAAATAATTAATATTCAGTGACTAAAAATGCAAAATAGTTCATAAATAAAATCGCAAAAAAATATTGGAAACTTAAAAAATATAACTTTTTTGCACTTGCGGTTTTTTAAATTTAAAAATATATATTTTTACAAGATATTTTGTATTAGGAATAAAATTATAAAACATACCTGGTTCCAAAACCTTATTTTCATTTAACTTATACATAGTTGGTAAACCATAACTTAAACAAACACAACAAACCAAAAATAAAAATTTAACAAACATTTTAACAATGTTTTTTTTTACTTTTCTCTAACAACAATAAAAAACAAATACGCGACCGTCAAATGTAGAAACTTAAGTAAAAGACTCGAAAAAATCGCATTTATAAATAATAAGCCAAAAATATATTCGTATAGAATTACCTAATAAAAGATGCTGAATATTTATTTGCCCGATTGTATAAGTGAAAGTAAGGTTTCGTTTATATTTCATTACCATAAAAGATCGCATAAATCCTATAAGATAAAAAGAGACAAAATTGTTTAAACAATTACACCTGTATATTTACTCTACACCTGCTAAAATATACCAGGAGTGATGCATATTATGTACTATATTTTTCAAATAAAAATCTTTCAAAAAGCGTAAAACTTTCTAAATGCGTAGGCATTTTTTAAAAACAATTTTATATTATTAATGAAATGATTACGTTAACATAAACATTCTAAAAAAAGTAATTAAGAAAATAATTGATATTTTGACCTTTGCGATTTTGAAAATATTAATTTTAGATAAGAATCCCTATAAAATCGATTTACAAGAATGTTTTAAAACAGTAATAATTTAGGTTTAAGTATAATAAATAGTGAAAAAATGAGAATTTTGGTAAGAATTTAGAAATTAACAATTAATAACTTTCATTTTTTACGAAGGAAAGTTTTTTTAAATGAAGATTTTAATTTAAATTAATAATTTTAAAAAATCATCATAAAATGTGTTTCATGAAAAAACAGGCATTTTGAGCACATGATCAAAATCCATATTTTTAATCATAATCCATAAACGATCAAAATCCATAATTAAAAAAAAACATTGCAAAATTTGTTTCACGCAAAAAGAGCATTTTAAGCACATGAGCAGAATCCATAATTTCGCTCATAATCCATAAAACGATCAAAATCCATAATTTATTTATTTTCTGGTAAAAGTTGAAAAAAAATACTTTTTGACCTTCTAAAAATATTAATTTTAAAAAAGAATCCATACAAAATCAATTTACAAGAATGTTTTAAAACAGTACCTATTAAGGTGGAAGTGAATTGTATGCAAATGCATACATTGTTTGCGAGTGTGTCCGTTAATGCAACCTGAATGTAAATACAAATCTTTCGAAATTACGCAAACCGACAAAATAATACCTACCTACATATTTTTTAAGTTAACGCATAATTTGAGCATATTTCAATTTTTGTATTTTTTATAAGCATGCATGCATATTTTATACAATACTTATAAGAATAAAAATCAGAAGTATTTTAAAAATTAACATTTTAATAAAAATTCATTATTTTAAAAGAAACATTTTGAATACTTGGTCAAAAACCATATTTTTCATAATAATCCATAAAACAATCAAAATCTATATATTTTAAAAACCATCACAAAAAACTTTTCACTTAAGAAGTTAGTTACTAAGCACAATCAAAATTCATAATTTCGCTCATAATCCATAAAACGATGAAAATACATATTTTATTTATTTCATAGAGTGAAAAAATCGTTAATATTATCGACCCGTCTGAGTTACACAGACCTGAACCGAAATTCGCAGACAAAAATTTGGAAGAATTTAGAAATTATAACATCGACGAAAATGACCCCATCCAGGAAAGGGTCAGAAAAACATACAATGAAATGCACACAAACCAAACAGTTGACTTTGTTAAAGATAAAATGGACAAATGGTTGAAATTCAACCATTACAAAGCCACTATGAAAGACGCTTTAATAAAACTTAACGATCTTGTGGATGAAAGTGATCCAGACGTGGATATCCCAAATATTGTGCACGCTTTTCAAACCGCAGAAAGAATTAGAGAAGATTACCCAAATGATGACTGGTTTCAATTGACAGGTTTAATACATGATGCTGGAAAGGTAAATATAATATACAGTGTCTGTAAACCCTACCACAGATTTTTTAGACCAAAGTTTTAAAGCTGATACAAGCCGTTTTATATTTATAATAAAAATGATTTCAAAATTGTAGTACAACTATTTTTTGTCATTTTAAGGTATTGGCTTTTTATGATGAACCTCAATGGTGTGTTGTGGGCGACACATTTGTAGTAGGATGTGAATGGGGTGAAAATATTGTTTACAGAGACACATCTTTCAATGATAACATTGACGGAAAAAATCCAAAATACAAGTAATTAGATTTTACTAACTAAAAAACCATATGGTAAATTTACTGTAATTTCAGCACTAAATATGGAATCTATCAACCCAACTGTGGACTTGACAAAATTACAATGTCATGGGGTCACGACGAGTATTTATACAGGGTGTTAAAGCATAACAACACCAAACTACCTGAACAAGCTTTAAAAATGATAAGGTACCACAGTTTCTACCCATGGCATTCTGGTGGGGATTATACCCATCTTTTAAAAGAGGAAGATGAAATTACTAAACAATGGGTATTAAAATTCAAGTAAGTAACTTTTTATGAATTTTCTATCAAAAATTGTGTAAAATCGTTATTTATTATCAAACCCGCAAAATATTGGGCAATAAAAAGGTTCATTTCACACAAGATAACCTTTTCTGCACCTTCCAATACAAAAATATCAAATGATGTAAAGAAATTGCCAAATTACATATTTCTTGGCCAAAATAAGTTGATGTAAGTAATATTAGTTTTTTTTATTTTTAGCCAATATGATTTGTACACAAAAAGTACAGTGGTACCTGATATTGAAAAACTTTGGCCTTATTATGAATCCCTTATCGAAAAATATATTCCAGGTGAATTGGAATGGTAAAAAATAAAATACAAACAACAAAGAATGAATTATTCCATTGAATTCCTATATATTATTATTAACCAAAGATTTGTTATTTTACCTGTATAAACTCAATATTTACATAATATATTATAACAACCAAAAAAATAAACATGTTTTATTTACTTATTCAACACGTAATTTATAAATAAATGTATAATAATTAATAAAGACGAAAAAGTGTTAAAACTATCACATGGGGGATTTTCTATTATTAAATTGGGGCCTTACCTGTTTAGAAATGTTGTTTTTCAAAATACCCACGCAGATATTCTAAAAATACTCGAAAAAAATAAGAAAAACCGTTTAAAATGTAATGTTTATTTTGACATTTCGCAGTTGGTGACTTACTTTGTTGCCATCTTGTGAAAGCCTTTACCCGAAATTTTAAAAATTATTAAAAAATATAGAATTAAATTATAGTATTTTACAACTATTACCTTAAATATTTAAGTGTTTATCATACTATTGGTCTAATATTTCTTGTTTTGGTTAAAATTTTGTTTTTAAACGTAGATCGGTCAACAGCGCTGAAACTTGGTAACTTCAATTTTCTTGGAGTTGGTCACAGTTTTTTCTAGACAACGGTCACCCTGCAGCATTGCAAAAATTTGTACGACAATTTTTCGTCGATTTTGTCGTTAATTTATAAGATTTTATTAATTTTTTAAAGGTTTAACGCGAATTTAATGTTACGGAACGATAAAAAATGATTGTTGATCAAGTCGAAGCCTTCAAAACATGGCTAACAGCTGTTCTCAAACCCATGTAAGTGAAACCATATTTGAACCTATTTTTACTAATTTATTTGCATATTTTTTATTGTAATTATATTGTATTCACTATTTATCGTGTTAAAACAAAGTCAAGAAACATAGTAAACATCAAATTTATCGCTGGAACGAAATTTGTAATTTTTTGGTAACTGTAATAAAAAGGGGTTATGTGTGTTAAGTAAGCAAATGATGTAGGTACATTTACACATATTACTCAATTATTAAAGTTTCTAAAGATAAGCTAGATATATAAAATTTTAAGAATATCAATTTAAGATTGCTTTAACTTTAGATAGATTTAACTGTGTCAATATTGTCAATTTAAAATAGATATAACTGTCTTGAGAACATCAAGCTAGATACATATAACTCTTTTAAGTAGGTACCTTAAGAATGTTAACTTTAGATATAGAATAAATGACTTTTTCTCCCTTAATATTGGAGATATAGGCAGTATAACTGTCCTAAAAATGCCAACTTAAATTAGATTTAACTGTCAACTTAAGCTATCTGTTTCTAAAGATTTTGACACTTGAGAAAATATTGTACAAAAATAGTTCTAATGATTGCTTTTGGATGATTTTAATAAAAACCTAACCAAACTTTTCTAAAAACGTATATTTTGACCATTTTTTTTTCAATTAAGGTGTGAAGCAGACCCAGCAGCATTGGCCAAATACGTTCTAGCACTGATAAAGAAAGATAAATCCGAAGAGGAGCTTCGTAAAAGCATGATTGGACAGCTTGATGTGTTTTTGGAAGGTGAAACGGAGAACTTTGTAAAACTTGTATTTCAAACATTGGAAACTAAAGATTATATTAATACGCCGGTTATTCCAAATGCTAATCCTCCAAATCCTAATTTAACCAAACCGTTGGTTAAGGATAATAAGGAAATTAAGGTTATAGTGCCTCCAAACGATTTGCCTAATTTAAGTGAAGCTGTTAATGGCAGTGGGATCAAAAAAGATGTTGTTGAAGTAAAAAAGGACCACAATCTCAAACCTAAGACCGAATCTGTAAGTAAACATACAAAAAAATAAATCTAATTTTTGTATTTATTTACTTTTTAAATTTGTCAAATTTAGAGCATTTTTTATATTATAACATTCTTATATTGCCACATTTTATTTAGTAACATACTGGATTATTAATTTTTTTAACATAAAGTAGTTTTTATACAGGTTTTAGCACTAACGCCATACCATGCGACAAACATGTTTGCAATGTAAAAAAAACAGTTAATATGATGACAATTACCATCATCATAACTTTGTTTGTAGTAGAAAATGTATGATAATTTTTTGACACAAACTGTCACAAAATACCTTTGTCAACCTCAGCTGCCTCATTTAAATAGTTTTCTATAACAACCACTTTTTCTCAATTTTTTTTATGTAAAATTCTTAATTTAGTTATTTTTCATGGCAACATTTTCAATTAAGTTATTTTTTGTGATTACATTCTCAAATTGGCAATTTTTATTGTAACATTCTTAATTTTGTATTTTTTTACTAAGTCTTAATTTTTTATGGTAACATTTTCAATTTGGTAACTTTGTATAATTAAGTACTTTTTGTAATTAACAATTTATTATTTTGTTAACAAGCTTAATTTTCGTAATTTTTCTTGTAACATTCTTAACGAACTTTTTTAAGATTACATTCTCCAATTGGTAATTTATTATGTTTACATTCTCAATTTCGTAATATTTGTTTAGTAACATTCTAAAATCAGTGATTTGCTATTGAAACATTTTTAATTTTGTAGCTTTTTATAGTAACATTCTTAATTTGATTATTTTTTTTTATTTATTTAACATCCAGATACATGTGTACAGAAAATATAATTTCCGCCTATTGGAGGTAATAAATTACCTGTACATAGGTCCGGTACATAACTTAAAACTATAGGATCTTAAAACTAAAACTTAACTAAAACTAAAATAATATATAATATTTTTATGGCAACATTTTTAATTGGGTAGTTTTTTATGATAGCATTATCCTTTCGTAATCTTAATTACTACATTTTTAAATCAGTAATTTTTTATTAAAAAATTTTTTGTTTTGTAATATTTTATGATAAAATTCTTAATTTGGTTATTTCCTATGGCATCATTCTCAGTTGAGTAGTTCTTTATGATAACATAGATGATAGCATTCTTCAATTGGCAATTTTTTATGTTAACATTCTTAATTTTCTCAATTTTGTTGTTACATTCTGAATTTGGCAATTTTTTTTATGATTACATTCTCAAATTGACAATTTATTACGTTAGTATTTTTAATTAGGTAATTTTTCTTGAAATATTCTCAACTGGGTAACAGGTTAACATTCTCAACTGGGTAACATTCTCCCATTAGTAATATTATGTTAACATTCTCAATTTCATAATATTTGTTTAGTAACGTTCTAAAATCAGTGATTTTGTAACTTTTTATAGTAACATTCTTAATTTGGATATTTTTTATGGCAACATTCTTAATTGGGTAGTTTTTTATGATAGCATTCTCCTTTCGTAATCTCAATTACTACATTTTTAAATCAGTGATTTGTTATTAAAAAAAAAAATTTGTTTCATAATATTTTATGATAAAATTCTTAATTTGGTTATTTTCCATGGCATCATTCTCAGTTGGGTAGTTATTTATGATTACATTCTCAAATTGACAATTTATTATTTATTATCATTCTTAATTACTTAATATTTCTTAATATTATTACCTAAACTGGGTAATTTTTAATGATTATATTGTCACAAATGTTCACAGCAGCGCTAACCCCCACCCCCATATCACGTCAAAAATTCAAAAAACTAATAACTGAATGATCATACAAATTTAAGCTAGTTGAGCTAAACATTTTTTTATTTTTAAAACGAGGAAGTATGCCTAAAAACAAGATTGATAAATTAGCCACTGGACTTCTACTTTAAATTTGGAACAAATTATAGTTACATTAATTTTTATTTTTGAAGAAGTAAATTCTGAATAAAAAAACTACAAGAGAACAAAAATGTATTTTCTCAAATTTTCTCTCAAGGATTTTCAAAACATTTAACAGCAGAATGAATTGGCATAAAATCGTCTTCTTTCTTCAAAAATTATTCCAGTCAAATCCAGATTATTCTTCGAGCTAGTCTATTTGACCGCCTGTCAAAATCGCCATCATTTCTCGTTGTCGCTTTGCTGCTACTCTTATTGGTCGGATTTTTATTTTTTCATTCTTCCATTTTTCCTTGTGTAAAACGTTTTTGAAGCAAAGTACAGGTGGCATGTTTTACTAATTCTGGCTTCTAAATCTGTCTGTACTGACGAACAAATAAATCATCACGGAATAAGATAGGGCTCAGCAGATTTTGGTAAAATTTTTGTAAACATCGATGGGAATTTAGCACCTGAACTGCCTTTTAATTTGGTCCGCGAAGGAACTATATAACTATATTCTGTTTGTTCAATATAAATGGGAGGGGGCAGAAATCGTTCCAACAAAACGTTGAAAATTGAGCTTCTGAGGCTGGAACAGCAACATGAATCATCATATTTTAGTATCTGGGTAAAATATTGACTTGTTCACAGCATTCATTTTAAATCTTTTTGGAAAATTTACCAATTTTACCTGTAATTGATATATTTATCTATTTACTTAGTTTAGTTTGAACACAAAATATGTTCAAAAAACGTGACGTCCTTTATGGACGACCCCTCGTTACTCAATAAAACTCGTGACTAAAATGCGGGATTTATTAAAAGCGTCATTCTTCTTTAGTAAATTTTGTATGGTAATATAACAATCACATATCAAAACCATATTTAATAAATTTTTAAACAAAATTACTTTTTAATGTCAAAATTTATTCAATAATGTTGAAAACAATTTGGAATGTCTAAAAGAAATTTTAAAACGTTAAAATCAAACATTACATTTTTCTTAGGACAAAGAGGAAAAACCTGTGCGAAGAAGGTCGAGGCACAGATCCCTGTCTAGAAATAGGTCAAGGTCGAGGTCCTGGGACAGGACCAAAAGGTCGAGGTCGCGGGAAAAGTCCCGGGACAGGGATCAGTACAGGGTTGATAGGGAGAAGCGGGACAGACCTAGGGTTTGGAGGAACAAATCGCCTCCCAGGAGGTATGATAGAAGAAGGTCTAGAACACCGTCGCCATCTAGGTTGCGATCAAGGTATTTTTTTTTAATATAATATTAGCCATATTTTAAATATTTTATATTACACGGAGTAGAACGCCTTTTTGTGTTTCGCCCAGTTTTAAATTCTGGGCTCAACACTAAAAAAAGACTTGATGCCAATTAACAATATTTTTTATATTTTGTGTTTTTTTCCTAGTATAGTCGCGGCCAAATCTGGATGGGTGCGCGTCATCAATGCGATATAACGACGTCAGCATTACCAACTTCGATTTGTAAAGTTACTGCCGTTAAATTTGCTTTTTTAAGGCGTAATTCTAATGTGTTTTAAAATTTTTTATTAATTTGCAAATTGTTTACCAAGAACTGTAACAATTTCACTGTTTTAAAACGGTTTTTAAAGAAATTATGAAAATAGGGCAGAAAGACCACGGTCGATAGCCTGTTGGGAAACCAATAAAGATGTTTATTATTATTATTATTATGAAAATAAAACCATGTGTGCCAGTTGCCAATAGCTTAAGGCTGGCGCGCACCGTTCAATATTATTGATGGGTGAGCGTCCTGTAATATTTGACGTTTTTTTTGTAATTTGACATTTCGTCCGTTAGCATCGTTTGTTCTAGATTATTATAAATAATTTTATACATTGTGTTTATCATATTCTCCACTGGATTGTGCAAACAATGTTACAGGGCTTGTTGGCTAGGGTGAACCGAAAAACGTAAAAAAAAATATTTGAGATATTTATTTTTGGTAGCAATAAAAAATGTAGCGTACTAGCCCATTATTTAAGGGTCTCCCGGGGGCCCAAAATATTTTTTTGTATGTTTTGACTGAGGTGGGAACAAAAAGTTACCTTAGGTTAACAGTAATTCTAGAAAAAAAAATGAGCGTACTAGCCCAAAATTTAAGGGTGCCCCGGAGGCCTAAAATATATTTTTTGTTCATATTTTAATTGGGGTAAACACAAAAAGTAACCTTATGTTAACAGTATGTTTAGAAAAAAAATAGCCATTCTAGCCCAATATTTAAGGGTGCCCTGGGGGTCCAAATTTTTTTATATATATTTTAATTGAGATGGCAACAAAAAGTTACCCCTTTTTGATGAAAAAAATTAGCAACTCTTAGCTTGATTTTATTAAATTTAAAAAAGATTTTGCGTTACTCCAAATTAATTAACACAGCCACTAACAAAATAAATAAAGTCTTAAAAGAAGTAAATGCTTGGTCAGTTAATCATAGACTACACCCTATTATAGACTTGCATGCCAGTCTACTACTCATATCTTACTGAAACATTTAAAAATAAACTAATAAACTAAATAAATGTATTAGATTCATATATTTAGTCGGAAAATTTGAAAATCCTTACAAGCATAATGGGGTAGTTAAATTTTTTCTGACCTATACTTTTTATGGTTTTATTCAAGGCGTTTTGTAATTTTAAACATCTTTGTGAAATCGGAATTTCAATTAAGTTTACCGTTTTCGAGATAATTACGTCACTAGGCTATTGACAACGTTGCCAGCTTTTTCTATGGTGTTAGTTTAAGATTCTTACGATAGATGGCGCCACGTTATAATATTTTAGTTTTAAAACTACTTGATCTAAAATTTTAGTTGAGAAGAAGAAGAAGAATTGATTTTTTGACGTTTCTTTTTTTCGGGTTAAAATTTAGATTATTGAAAATCAATGTTATTGTTATGTTATTTGTAATTGATATTAGATAAGTGATTTATTAATAACGGACTCCAAAGCAGAGGAATCTTGTGGAATGGTTGGTTACATTGAACATTGGAGCTTTTAAACAAATAAAGTAAATACCTACCTATAATTATAATCATATTTTGTCGTAAATGCATTTCATTAGTATAATGCCTAGTTCTTTATATTCTTTTAGATATATCTTGGACTCTAAAATATCAAACAGTAATATGATACCTCGTAATAAGGAAGATAGGTACTTAATGAATTTGGTGACCATCTTTCACTCAACTGACAGTGACAGTATTTGTACATAACCTCTTCGGGTATTTTCTGACATAACCGAATGAAATCATTAACAAGACAACTTGACAACAGGGTAATTTTCAACCAATAGAAATCTTAGAATGTTGGTCACATGGCGAGGTTTGTGACGTCATAAAAATGTATATTTTTTGTAAATATCTCGAAAACGTAAACTCAATTGAAATTCTGATTTCACAGAAATGTTTAATATTACAAAACGCCTTGAATAAAACCATAAAAAGTATAGGTCAGAAAAAATTTAACTACCCCATTTTGGAAAATTAGTTCAGAAAGTAAATACCAAATAATTGCCTATTCAACAACTTTATTCAAAGATCCAATATACACAATCTTGATTTAAGACACAATTTTTTTTCAAATACCTAGTCATAAAACTACAAAATCTAAGGATTCGTTTATAGACCTGTCTTTTGAACGATAAAACATTCTTTAACATAATATTTAAATATCCAAAAACATTTAATTTAGAGTACAAAAATTTGTTATTAACTGGTGATAATATGTGATATGAAAAACTCCAAACATGTTTAATTTAGAATACAAAAACTTGTTAGTAACTTTAATAATGTGTGATATTAAAAACTTAAGTTAATAGTATGAAATTATAGGATTTGGTTTAATTAATATGTGATATGCAGAATAAAATAGATTTAATTTCTTAGTAGGTGGTATGGAAGAACGTCCTTACAACGCAGCCTTTTGTGTAAATAATTGTGTGTTTTACGCAATAAAGCATTTTTATTATTATTATTATTATTATCTAATTAGATAGTTGCTCCTCGAGTTCCACCCGCTCCCTCCCACCCAGTTTTTTTATTATTTAAATAATATTGAGACTTGTTGTCATATAGACTGGTACACAGCAAAATTTTAATGCAGCTTCTGTTACAAGCTTCACACACTTTTCCACCGCTTGCGTTTGAAAGGGTAACTTGCCGAACCTTATATAGAAGTCGTCTGCTTGACTTAAATATAAATAAATATTTTTAGTTTTTTTTTATTTTAAAAAACATTTTCAAATTTATAAACATTTTTAACCTTAGAATTTGCTAAACCGCCAAATTTTTGACGTCAAATTCTAATATCGGACATTTTTTTTTGTAAACATATTGTTAACATAAGGTAACTTTTTGTGGCTACCTCAATTAAAATATTAAAAAAAATGTTGGGCCCCCGGGGCACCCTTAAATATTGGGCTAGTACGCTAATTTTTTTTCTACAATTATTGTCAACATAATGTAACTTTTTGTTGCCACCCCAAACAAAATATAAAAAAATAATATTTTGGGCCCCCAGGGGACCCTTAAATATTGGGCTAGTAAACTACTTTTTGCATAAGGAAACTTTTTTTTGGTACCCCTAATTGAATTCAAAAAATATTTTTTTCGGCCCGCCCTATTGTTGGCCCTTAATAATAAAGATGGGGATATTTTCTCCAAGTCTGACCTGGTTTGCTCTGACGACAAAGACGACTGGTAATTTAGTATTTTTGTGTTTCTGGAAGGGTTTTAAAAAGGAAACATTGGGAAATTTTCAAAAAAAGTGACTTGCTTTTTTTTTCATTTTATTTAAAGGGTAATACGAAAAATGCAAAATTTTTCTGAAAATTTTCAAATTTTTACGGATACTATCCGTACACTGATATCGAGAAAAAAGTGAGTTTCCGACGCTGAATATAATCATAATATTATGATTATAAGAATTATTTCTTTTATTTTAATTCAGTAGGAATATTCTTCCGGGCCGCAAAAAAAGATATTCGGTGCTGTATTAACATAACTTTCGTTTTATTTGACACTTTGATTTATAAAATTACAAATTTCAATTGCAAATAACTTTTTTATTTGATGTCAAATTTAAACGAATTTTAAATAATATTGTAGATAAATTAATAAAGAATCGCTCACATTTTAAAAATTTACTAAAACATAAACGTACGTTTACAGGATACAGATGTTTTTTACAAGTTTAAGACAATGTATAGTGGCAAAACCGTATATTGTTTTAAATTAAGTTTTAATTATCAAGTCAGATCTGTACAAACTTGTTTAATAAAATTTAATTAATCCCATTATAAAACTTTAAACTCAAAGCACAAAAATGGAACGCGGGAATAAAAAAACCACTTAAAAAATAACAATAACAATAGCATTAACAGTAATAGTAAAAAATAACTCAGTAACAAGTGTTTCCTCTACATGCTCAAATGACAGCCTCCATACGCCTTGGCATCCCTTCAATAAGGTTACGTATACAATGATCATGATCAATTTGCAGCCTTTCTTCAATGAGTACTTCACTTAGCTCCTGTAAATTGGCTGGGCCAGGTACCCGCGACCGAACTTTTTTGCCCAATGTGTCCTAGACATGTTCGATCGGATTTAAGTCGGGGCCAATTCATTTTTGGCAACTTTAGTTTTTCATACAGAAAAATTATTGGAAATTGCAATGTTTTTTTTCCACAAAAATAAATATATCGAGTCGAACCAAAAACAAAACTGTTAAGAATAGATGTGACTTGATAATTAAAACTTAATTTAGAATAATATACGGTTTTGCCACTCTAAAAAGTGTCTTAAATGGTAAAAAACATATGGTCTTAAATGGTAAAAAGCATATTTTTGTTTAAACCTGTATATAATAAACCTATGTCCATTTAGTAGTAATTTTTTAAAATGTGGGCGATTCTCCATTAATTTATCTACAATATTCTTTAATTTGTTATTAGTTTGTTTTAATCAATGCAAACAATTTTGGTTTCGTATTTACCAACCAAACCCCTAAATTTGCAACATTGCCTCAGTCCAGATAAAAAAAAGAACTTAATGTAATAAAATTGTAATAAACTCCATTTGTTTTCTCTCGTAAACACATTTAATCAAATATTGCCCGTTACAAACTCCTAATTAGTTAGTGTAAAAGATTATGACAATGATGTTATAATTCAATCTTAATAAATAGCCCCAACCACTATAAACAGTCAACAATAGACGAGCGTTAGATTGTGCCTAGGCACGTATGAATAGACCTTAACGCTGACGTCGTATGCCGTTGATGACGTCCACCATGCAGATTTTAAAATTTAAAAAAAAACATAAAATTAAAAAATAAAACAATGTATACATGGTTTTTAACGTTTTTCTTGTGTGAATGTTTCGCTTTAGGTCTCGCAGTCCCCGTCACTCTCACAGAGCGCGCTACCGTCGCGGATCCGGCAGCCGCAGTCGCTCGCGTTCGGCGGAAAAGCGCGAACGTCGCGATTCGGCCAAAGATGGCGCCAAAGAGCACGGTTCGCGTCCCGGCACGCCCACCCAAGACTCGAACCACGGCGACATGGATTTGAGACTCACCAACAGCACGCAGAGCATCGCCAGCGTGGTTGTGGCGCAGAATAACAAAAGAAGGTGCAGGGATTTCGACGAGAAAGGTAAGAATTTTTTTTTTTTATATTTTTAGGTTTTTTTTTTGAAGATTTTCGTTTTCCATGTTTATTTTATTAGGTTTTTTGCTATATTATTATAACCAAAAAAATGTTCAAATCTTTAAGAATTTTCTTGACCACGGTCTTATATACAGTCAAAATTACGGTTTGCTGACGGATAAAAAGAAATAAATTTGTTATTTTTTAATTTTAACATTCTTAATTAATTTTTTTTAATTCTAAATTAAGTAATTTTTTATAATAACATTCTCCAATTGGCAATTTTTATTGTAACATTCTTAATTTTTTAATTTTTTTTCAGTGACATTCTTAAATCAGTAATTTGTTATTGAAACATTTTAATTTCGTAATTTTTTATAATAACATACTTAAATTGGTAATTTGTCATTAAAACATTTTTAATTTCGTTTTTTATGGTTATGGTATAATTTAGATATTTTGTATGGCAACATTCTTAATTTGGTTATTTTTTATGCTAACATTCTCAAATTGTCAATTTTTATTGTAACATTCTTAATTTTGTAATTTTTGTTTCAATCTGTAATTTTTTATTGAAACATTTTAATTTTGTAATTTGTTGAGGTAACATTCTTAATTTGGTTATTTTTCATATTAACATTCTTAATTTGGTTAATTTTCATAATAACATTCTTAATTTGCCTATTTTTTATAAAAACATTCTCAATTGGGTAATTTTTATAATTAAATTTTCAAATAGGCAATTTTTTTTTATTTTTAATTTTGTAATTTTTGTTTAAATGATTAATTTGTTATTCAATAACAAAATAATATTGAAACATTTTAATTTCGTATTTTTTAAGGTAACATTCTTAATTTGGTTATTTTTCGAATTGGCAATTTATTATGTTGAACAATCTTCATTTCGTAATTTTTTTGTAATATTCTCAACTAAGTAATTTTTATAATACTTAAATCAGTAATTTGTTATTGAAAAATTTGAATTTCGTAATTTTTTATGGTAACAATTTTAATTTGGATATTTTTATGGAAACATTCTTAATTTGGTTATTTTTTATGACAATTGCGTAATTGCATTATTTTGTAATTTTTGTTTAGTAATATTCTTAAATCAGTCATTTGGTATTGAAACATTTTAATTTTTTAGGTTTAGAGTTTTATTGAAAAATCCACTCCTGTTATTATTTATAATATTTTTCTATTTACCTTCTCATAATAATAGTTGTAGTATTGTATAGAGAAATGCAAAAGTGACACAAAAATGACTTAATTTATTTACTCGTGAAATTTTCTCAACAAATACCACTCGAGGTTCAATTGAGCAGGAAATTTTTTGGACTTTTAACTAAAACTTGGTGGTTTTCTAATTTGACTTAAAAACTTAAAAACTTATTTTAGAATGTCAGAAAACAAGAAAGTTAAAACATTTTTATATATCCAATCTTTTTTATTTTTTATTAATATTATTATTAATAAAACATTTTTTAGGATACTGTATGAGAGGTGAGATGTGCCCCTTTGACCACGGCATGGACCCCGTTGTTCTCGAAGACGCCGCTTTACGCGTTCTCACGTACAACCCCAATGGGGGCCCCATGACTGCAGACGGTCCTGGAGCTCTGCCCCCCGCCGTCATGCCGCCAGTGGCGGGACTGATGGGGCCGAGGGGGCCGCAGCCCGAGTACAATCCCCAAGCGCCGCAGATGTGGAACAGGGGCGGTTTCAGAGGGGGGCCGAGGGCCATGGGCCCCACCAGGTTGCCCCCGCCTCCAGGCGCCTTTGTGCCCCCTGGAGGTATGCAGAGGGAGTTGATCTCTGTTCCTGTTATGGATAATAAGCAAGGAGACCAGGTAAAATATTTTTTATATTAAGTATTTTTTTTTTTAAATTCAATTTAATCATTATATAATTGATTTAATATTTAAGCTTACTACCAATTTTTTTTTGTTTGTGTTATGACATTTTAAATTTTGTATAGTAATATTCTTTATTTTACTATTTTTTTAGATAACATTTTTAATTTGATAACCCTCTTAATATTTTTTTTTCACAGTAACATTCTTAAATTTGTAATTTTTAATTGTAACATTTTGTATGGGAACATTCTTAATTCAACAACATTTTACAAATAGAAATACAAATTGGCATGTTTTATTTGTAATTCATAAAAAATGTAATAAACAACTTTCATAAAAATTAAAATATTATTACTTTTTTGCTTGTAATTTTTCTAAATTTCTAAAGTTTTCCTATTTTTTATTAATATTCTATATTTGGCTATTTTTTATAAAAAAAATTAATATTGGTTAATTAATATGGCAACATCCTTAATTTTCAAGTATTACATTCCTTAATTTGTATTGCCATAACATTCTTAATTCAACAATATTTTACAAATACAAATTCAAATTTTTTTGTTTGTGTTATGACATTTTAAATTTTGTATAGTAATATTCTGTATTTTACTATTTTTTTAGATAACATTTTTAATTTGATAACCCTCTTAATATTTTTTTTTCACAGTAACATTCTCCAATTTGTAATTTTTAATTGTAACATTTTTAATTTTGTATGGGAACATTCTTAATTCAACAACATTTTACAAATAGAAATACAAATTGGCATGTTTTATTTTTAATGCATAAAAAATGTCATAAACAACTTTCATAAAAATTAAAATATTTTTACTTTTTTGCTTGTAATTTTAATAAATTTCTAAAGTTTTCCTATTTTTTATTAACATTCTATATTTGGCTATTTTTTATAATAACATTGGTTAATTAATATGGCAATATCCTTAATTTTCAAGTATTGCATTCTTAAATTTGTATTACTCCAAAATTCTTAATTTTAACAATATTTTACAAATACAAATACAAATTTGTATTTTTTATTTTTAAAGCATAAAAAATGTCAAATACAACTTTCATAAAAATTAAAATATTTTTACTTTTTTGCTTGTTATGTTTCTAAATTTTTTCTATTTTTTATTAACATTCAATATTTGGCTATTTTTTATAATAAAATTTTTAATATTGGTTAATTAATATGGCAACATCCTTAATTTTCAAGTATTACATTATTAAATTTGTATTACTACAACATTCAACAATATTTTACAAATACAAATACAATTTGGCATAAAAAATGTCGAGAACAACTTTTATAAAATTAAAATATTTTGGCTTGTAATGTTTCTGAGTTTCTAAATTTTTTATAGTAATCTTTATTTTACTATTTTATTAGATAACATTTTTAATATGTTTTTTTTACAGTAACATTCTCAAATTTGTAATTTTTAATTGTAACATTTTTAATTTTGTATGGCAACATTCTTAATTCAACAACATTTTACAAATATAAATACAACTTGGCATTTTTTTAATGCATAAATAATGTCAAAAACAACTTTCATAAAAATTAAAATATTTTTACTTTTTTGCTTGTAATGTTTCTAAATTTCTAAAGTTTTCCTATTTTTTATTAACATTCTATATTTGTCTAGTTTTTATAATAAAATGTTTAATATTGGTTAATTAATATGGCAACACCCTTAATTTTCAAGTATTACATTCTTAAATTTGTATTACTACAACATTCTGAATTCAACAATATTTTACAAATACAAATTGGCATTTTTTATTTTTAAAGCATAAAAATGTCAGAACTATCATAAAAATTAAAATATTTTTACTTTTTTGCTTGTAATGTTTCTAAATTCTATATTTGCCTATTTTTTATAATAAAATTGTTAATATTGGTTAATTAATTCATCCTTAATTTTTAAGTATTACATTCCTTAATTTGTATTGCTACAACATTTTTAATTCAACAATATTTTACAAATACAAATTGGCATTTTTTATTTTTAAAGCATAAAATATGTCGAAAACAACTTTCATAAAAATTAAAATATTTTTACGTTTTTGCTTGTATTGTTTAAAAATTTCTAAATTGTTACTATTTTTAATTAGCATTCTATATTTGACTATTTTTGTAATAACAATTTTAATATTGGTTAATTAATATGGCAACATCCTTAATTTTCAAGTATTACATTCTTAAATTTGTATTACTAAACTCTTAATTTCAATATTTGTACCTATTTTTATGTTAACATTCTTAATTTGGCTATTTTTTGTGATAAAAATCTTAATATTGGTTATAATATAACCAATAATAATAATTATTATTATTAATATGTAGAGCAAAACTCTTGATTTTTTTTAAAACATTCTTAAATTTGCATTTCAAAAGTAAATTTCAGAATGTCAAATTAATTTAGAATAAAACTTATTCAAGAATGCCAAAAACACTATTTAGAATGTTTAAAACATATTTTAGAATTGTTTTGTAACATTCTTAATTTTTAGTTGTTAAATTCTTAAATTCTAAAGATAAGATATTTTTAGTTCAATCATTCCTAACTTTCTATTTGTCCTATTTTGATGGTAACATTCTTATTTCTCAAAATTGGTAATGTTTACATTGTTACTTTTTAACTCTACTAAGACCTATTTAAAAATGTTTTTTAGGTTTAGAAAAAGTCGTTATTTTACTTTTGTTTAATGTTTCTTCCAGCCAATGGAAATGCAGTATCCGGGCCCGTTCAACCACCAAGGGGGCGGCTACATTAACCACCATCATCACCACCACGATGGGGGGCCGTACAAGAAAAAAGCTTTTGATTTCAACCGTTTGGGGCCGCGCGGCAAAAACCCGTCGAACTGTTCGCTGGAATTGAAAAAAGTTCCTCCCGGTTTAAACAGCATAACTCATCTGAACAATCATTTCGGCAAGTTCGGGAAAATCGTCAACATTCAGGTGCAGTACGAGGGAGATCCCGAAGCAGCTCTGGTCACGTTTTCTAGGTGAGTGAAAATCTTTATTTTTTAACTTACTTGATTTGGTATTTTTGAGGGGACAATTTATGTCATATTTTTTATTGTAACGTTCTTAATTTGGTAATGTTATTATGTGTACATTCTGGTTTTGTAAATTTCCTAATATTAATATTTTAAAACCTTTGGTATTTTTTATTTCTTTTTAAATTTGTACTTGTTCATAGTAACGTTTTGAATTAGGTTATCTTTTATGGTAAACATTCTCGATTTGGTTATTTTTTGTGGCAGCATTCTAGGTTGGGTAATTTTTTTTGATTACATTATCAAATTGCCAAATTTTTATTGTAACATTCTTAAATCAGTAATTTGTTATTGAAAAATTTGAATTTCGTAATATTTTATGGTAATATTTAATTTGGTAATTTTTCTTAAAATATTCTCAACTCGGTAATTTTTTATGAATACATTCTCAAATTGAGAATTATTATGTTAACATTCTTGTTTTCGGATTTTTTGTTTTAATATTCTCAATTGGGTAATTTTTGCCTAGAAGCATTCTTAATTTAGTAATTTTTTATGGTAACATTCTTAATTTCGTAATTTTTGATGGAAACATTCTTAATTAGGTTATTTTTTATGACAACATTCTTAATTGGGTAATTTAATAATAAAAATCAAGAATGTGGCTACAAAAAATAACAAATTCAAGAATGTTACCATAAAGTATTATGTACTTGGCAATTTGTTATGTTAATATTCTTAATTTGGTTATTTTTTTATATCTACAGCATTCTCCAAATGGCAATTTTTCTTAAAAGTAGGTAATTTTTTATGATCACATTCACAAATGGGCAATTTCTTAATTTGGTAATTTTTTATGGACTTAATAATAATAATAATAATAATAATAATAATAATATTTATTAGTGCTATTACCAAAAGGTTTACAACGTCAGAAAAATACAAATATAAAAATAGTACAAGAAATGTAAATATAAATAAAACAAAGAATATAATAAAATAAGGACACAATTAAAAGTTAAAGTTTAAAAACTCATCAATCGAATAAAATGAATGAGTAGTAAAAAAGGATTTTAAAAACAGTTTGTATTCATTAAAAGCCATATTTTTTACATTATTTGGGAGTTTGTTAAAAAAATTAATTCCATAAAAATCAGGTCCACTCTGGCACCTTTTCAGTCTAGAGAATTGATTAATTAAGTTGCCTTTATTTCTGGTGTTATGGTTATGTACACAGTCTTGACTTTTATATAAGTTTAAATTATTTTTTACGTATACCAAATTATGAAAAATAAATAAGGCAGGAAAAGTCATAATTCCAAGTCTTCTAAATTCAGCCCTGCAATCGTCCCTATAACCAAGGGAGGCAATAATTCTTATAATTCTGCGTTGCAGACTAAATATTCTATGTGACTCAGAGCAATGACCCCAAACAATTATGGCATACGAAATATGCGATTGAAATAAGGAAAAATAGGCACTAGCCAATACTTCACTGGACACACTACCAACAAGATTGCGAATAATAAATATATTGGTATTCAACCTCTTTGATAGTGAATCTATGTGACTGTTCCATCTTAATTTACTGTCAAACATGATTCCAAGAAATTTAATGGGTTCTGACTTGTTTAAGTCATTAAAATCTCTTAAGGAGAAAATATTGTTCTGTGTCTTGCCCTTGTTTAGGACTAATTGATTCTCGGTGAACCATTTTTCGGCCCGCGACATTGCTCTCTCACTCTTCACCTCCAAAAGTTCAAGATTTTTATCTTTTACTACAATTGTGGTATCATCAGCAAATAGTGTTAAATCCGTCGAGTTACTAATGTTAGATAGGTCATTTATAAATATTAAAAATAGGATAGGTCCAAGAACAGAACCTTGAGGTACCCCCACATTCACAATTTCCCTTTGACTCAATTCATTCCCAATTTTGCAAACTTGATGTCTATTTGATAGATATGATTGAATTAGTTTTACACTATTTTCAGAAAAATTGTAGGCTTGAAGCTTTTTTAGAAGCAGAGAGTGAGAATCACAGTCAAAGGCCTTGCTTAGATCAGTTTTCACTGTGTTAATTATCTGTGATATATGTTAATAATAAGATTTTAAGCTAACATTTTTTTTTTCTCATGTTAATAATTATTATAATTATTATTTTATAATCAACTGTAAAAAACTGTAAGGGGATGAACCTCCATAGATTTTCTTTGTAATATCTCATTGGTTCAATAAATCTATTCATTCATCATCATCAAAAACACTGCATTTGCAAATTCAAGATTTTCGAAAGAATCTTCTATTGTTCGTACCATTTGCAGAATTGCAGATGTGGTATATTTACCCTTCCTGAAACCATGCTGACACTCACTGAATATGTTGTTTTCTTCAAAAAAAGCAACAATTCTATTGGCCATGCATCTTTCAATAATCTTCGAAAAAACAGGCAAGATGGATATGGGCCTGAAATTGTTGGGGTCATTTATATCACCTTTCTTATAAATTGGTTTCACAAGGGCCTCCTTTAGAACATCTGGAAATTCAGCCTTTATAAAACATAAGTTAATTAGTTTAGCTAAAGGGATAGAAATTAAATATTTGACTATTTTAATGATACTTATACTTAAACCATAAATATCACTACTGTTTTTGGACTTAATTTTGTCAATTATATCTATGACTTCAATATATGTTACTTCCTTAAAGTGAAATCGATTTTCAGGAGCTTTAATTCTTTCAAAATAAAAAGAAGAGTTAGTGACACCTAGGTTTTTAATAATAGTATTGGCTATATTAGCAAAGTATGAATTAATCAAGTTAAGGGGTATTGCGCAATCTATATGATTACTTCCTCTTTTTTTGTTAATTATGTCCCACATACTTTTTACTGGGTTGTTTGCAGTTTTTATTTTGTTGTTGTTATATTCCCTTTTGGCATCCAATATGGCTTTTCTATATATGATTCCAAAATCTCTTTTTTGCTTTAATATGTTGGTGTTACATGTTTGTTTATACAGATCAGATAGAAAATTTAAAGTATTCCTCATTTGATGTAATTTATTATTAAACCAGTTGAAATTAGTTTTGCTATTTGAACTATTCAAACAAGTTTTCTCAGGAAAACAGTTTAAAAGTGTACTTTTTAAAATGGACACAAACATTTCAAATTTAAAATTAACATTAAAATCATTATTTACAAAATTAAAATTGGTCTGTTCTATTATGTTATAAAACTGTAGCTTGCCCCATTCTGTGATAGGACTAAACTTGTTTAAAATCGGCTTAGTCTTAGAGTTTAGTATTAAATCATAAAACTTTGCCACTTGAGCATTATGGTCAGAAAAGGGAATGTTTATAGCCTCAGTTACACAATCATTATTAAAATTAACAAATATGTTATCAATACAATTAAAATTTCTACTGGGAGCAAAAAATTGTTGTTTAAATCCGAAGGATAAAAACACACCTCTTAAAAAACAAGCATCATTATTTAAATGAGTAAAATTAACATTAAAATCTCCTGACACTAAAATTTTTGACGTTACACCTAAAGTATTTAACGCATTTTCTATCACATCTAAGAATATTTTAAAATTACCACTAGGGGGTCTGTATACATTTACAATTATTAAGTTAATATCTAAAATCTTTATCGCACTAATTTCCACAACTCTTTCTAATAAAAGACTATTAATATTTTGTAGTTCAATATAATTGGTATTATATTTTACTAGAATTACAGATCCACCTCCTCTACTATTTAATCTAGAATAGAAAGAAGCGCAAGTGTATCCTTCTATACTTAATGCACATATTTCATTAACAGTAAGCCAATGTTCGCATAGGCACACACAAGAAATATTTTTATTGTTTAAGAATAACTCTAGCTCATTTATTTTATTTTTAACTGATTGAATATTTAAATTTACAATACTAAAAGATTCCTTTAGTTGACCTGTGCGGTTTTCGGTTTTGGGTGAAAAAACCGAGACAAGTAAGTACCCTGAGGCCAAAGTTCAGGATCCATAATTTTTTCAAAATTACACAAATAAACAGTTATTTTGAAAGACGCATAATGTTGTGAAAACTTGGATTCAAGACTTTCACAAGTAATTTCAGGAAATTTAGAGTTTAAATAGGTAATTATATCTTCACATTTGGTATTTGGTTCCAACCTTGAGACATACACAAAAGACTTTTTGGGAACAACTTTTAAAGCGCAACTGTTGGAGCCTTTAAGATTTCCCATAATACTAGTTTTATTAGCAGTCTTTGACTTCTTCTTATTTTTTCCAACCACTTCAGCCCATGTATTGGTATATTTTGGTTCATCATTATTAATGTTTATGAGCTTTCCACAAATATTTTTTATGGTTGCTTCTAAAATAGCCGAGGATGCATTTTTCTCGGTAATAATTGTGGATGGGATTTCCTTTTTTGTAACAATTGTTTTATTTTTATATATAGGTTCTTGTTTATGAGTTAATTTTTCTTGGATATTTTTTTTAGGTACGGATTGATGTTTTTTAATTTCCTTATTTGTTTTATTTTTATTTTGTGCATCTGACGACCTCTCTTGAGTTTCTATGTTTTCAGAACCATTGTTGTTATCTGCCCCCTGTTGACTGGTAGATGAATCAAGAGAGTTAATTGTATCGACAACTTTTAATTTATTAATATTAATGTCTTGGCGCGAGATATTAGCTTCAATTCTTTTTTGCGGATTTTTTTCCAGATTAATTATCTTATCTTCTAATAACGTTTTGTTTTCAATTAAGAGTGCATTTTTCTCTTCTAACTCCCTAATGATTCTCTTAAAAAGGATATTTTCATTTAGTAATACATCCATACTTAAGGATGGTTGTGATGGTGTTTTCTTAGGAGTGTTGTTTATAGTTAAGCAGAGTTGACATGTCCACTTACTTGAAATTGGTGAGTCTTTTTCTTTGTTAAATGTGGAGCATTCCTCTATGGTTAGGTTTGCACAGTCACGATGAAACCAACCCTTGCACTTATCACATTGAACTTTGTATGAGTTTGTTTTGATTTGTGATGAACACTTATTAAGTTTACACACGATAACAGTTGGAGATAGCGGCGGCACCATTGCAACCTACACCTACGATGCCGTTTTTTTATAATGCTTATTCTTAATTGGGTAATATTTTATGATTACATTCTCAATTTGACAATTTATCATGTTATCATTCTTAATTGAATATTTTTTCTTGAAATTTTCTCAACTGGGTAATTTTTTATTGTAACATTCTAAAATTGGCAATTTATTATGTTAACATTCTCAATATCTTTATTAATACGTTTTTAAATCAGTTAGTTTTGTAATATTTCATGGTAAAATTTTTAATTTGGGTATTTTCTTTGGCAACATTCTCAATTTACATTGATTACATTCTCAAATTGACCATTTATTATATTATCATTCTTAATTCTTAATATTTCTCAATATTACCTCAACTGGGTATTTTTTAATAATTACATTCTCAAACTTAATTAGCTTATCTTTTATGGTAACATTCTTAATTTGAATATTTTTATTGGTAACATTTTTAATTTAGTTATTTTTATGGCAACATCATGGGTACTTTGTATGACTACTCAATTTGATAATTTTATTAAAAAAATTCTAAAATTGTCAAATTTTTTTGGTAACATTCTTAATTTTGTAATTTTTATTTAGAAACATTTTTAATTTGGTTATTTTTTATGGCAACATTCTCAATTAGGTAATTTTTTATAATTACATTCTCAAATTGGAATTTTTTTACATTCTTAATGTTGTCTTAAATCAGTAATTTGTTACTTAAAGTTTTTTAATTTTTTGTGATAATATAGATACTTATACGAATTTTTTCTTGAAATTTTGTCAACTGGGTAGTTTTTTATGACTGCATTCTCAAATTGGAAGATTTTTACTGTAACATTCTTAATTTTGTATTTTTGGTCTAGTGACATTTAAACATTTTTAATTTTTTATGGTAACATTCTTAAATTGATTATTTTTTATGTCAACATTCTTAATTGAGTAATTTTTTATGATAACTTTTCTGATTTGCAATTTATTTTGTTAAATTCCCAATTTCGTTATTTTTGTTTTAATATTCTCAACTGGGTAATTTTGTATGATAAAATGATAACATTCTCAAATTGGCAATTAATTATGTTGATAATCTTAATTTTGTAATGTTTGTTGTTACATTCTCAATAATTATTATAAACAATTATTGTGGATTTTTTTATGATTACTATCTTAAATTGACAATTTATTATTTTAACATTCTTAATTTCATAATTTTTGTTTAGTAACATTTTTAATTGGGTAAATTTTTATTGAAACATTCTTAATTTCGCAATTTGTTATGATTACATTTTTAAATTTTGATAACATTCTTAATATTGGTTATTTTTGATGGCAACATTCAAATTTTAAATAATTAAACACATTTTAAATGTCAAAACTTACTAAAACCTTATGTAGGATGTTAAATCCATTTTTGAAGATATTAAAGATTATTTTAGAACGTTAAAATAACTTACGGTCAAAAAAGGTTTTTAAGGGCTTGCATATATTATAAAAAAATTGTGGTCCATTGTAGTGGTCCATTGTAAAATTTAATTTTTATCTCCAGTCATGCGGAAGCAAATGCTGCTTATCGCAGCACCGAAGCCGTTCTGAACAACCGTTTCATCAAGGTGTTTTGGCACCAGCATAACCCCCTAACACTCGAAGGTGGTAAACAGGAGAACGTTCCGCCAACAATGCAGCGTTCCAACGTTAAAGATCGCCTCGGTCAAGGCGGCATAGTGCCGCCCAACGTTAACAAAGTTTTGAACCTTGTGCAGCCCAAGGCTGACGAGGACATTAAGGAACAAACGGAAGAAGAAAAGGAAGGGGCTGAAAAGGAAGCTGCCATTAATAAGGTAGGATTTTTTTTAAGTGTTTAAGGTTATCCTGGAAGTAAAGGGAATTTAATAAAAATTGCTGCTATACCTACTTATTCTTTATAAATAGTTCTAAACACCACCCTATACAATTTTAATTTGTAATTTTTTAAGGCAACATTCTTAATTTGTTTTTTTGACTACTTAATGTCATAACACTTAATTGGGTAATTTTAATGAAAAAATTCTAAAATTGTCAAATTTTTTTGGTAACATTCTTAATTTGATTATTTTTTTATGCCAACATTCTCAATTGGGTAATTTTTTGTAATTACATTCTCAAATTGTCAATTTTTATTGTAACATTCCTAATTTTGTAATTTTTCGTTTAAATCTGTAATTTGTTATTGAAACATTTAAATTTCGTATTTTTTGTGGTAACATTCTTAATTTTTTAGTACCATTCTTAAATTAGTAATTTGTTATTAAAACATTTTTAATTTCGTAGTTTTTTATGGTAAAATTCTTAATTTGGATATTTTGTATGGAAACATTCTTAATTTGTTATTGAATTAATGTCAATTTACAAAAAAATAATTTTAGTGTTAAAAAATGCAATGTGTTTATTAATTAACAACAATGCCTCAAAAAAAGAATTGTCATATTCTTCTTGTTAATACCTTTTTTAACACCCTATATTAGATATTTTTAAGTCGTATGTGAAGCTTGGCTCCCATATAATTCTGTAAAAACATAAACTAAAATTTTTTTACATACAACCTTATTATATTAGGGTGCAGGGCCATATTACCCATTAGGCAGGCAAGGCAATTGCCTTAGGCGCCACGTAGAAATAGGCGCCTTGTCCCCAAGCAACTTAAAAAAAAAATAAAAATTGTTACAAAAATGTTTATTTTTTCCAAAAATAAAACAAATAAACAATATACAATTGTAATAACAGAATATTATTTACTGTTTTTATTATTTTATAAAAATTTAGCTTGCTTTGTAATAACGAGGTGTAAAGCCGACAAAAAAGCGTGCCGCAAATTCACTTCTGTTTTTATGACAAATACATAAATGTATTTCAGATAAAATTAATCAGGTGTTATATCACCATGCTTGATTAAGAGGGCACTGCGTTTTGAAGTAGAATAAGATATTTTATTATTAACTGTATAATTAACAAATAATAATAAATCTTAACGTTAAACTGCAAACAAAAACTTAAAAGATAATTTAATTTGTAAACTTTACCCTGTATAAACATATCTTTAGCACTCTTCAAACTATTTCAAAACCCCCGTATGCTCCAAGCACACGGATTCCTCTTGCATCGGGTACCCGCTGCGATTTGCTGCTCACCCCAGCGGGTACGCGATACTAGAGGAAACTGCTGCCGGAAGGACTTGGGTGTTTTCGCGTTTTTTCAAGAGTGGCACTTCTATGTGTTGTGTGTTTGGTGATAGCACTCTGTGTTTGATAGTTAAGGTTGATTTAGCCTGGCTTTTAAATTAAATTACGTTACGTTAGATTACGTTACGTTAGATTACGTTACACAAAATGCTGGCTAAATCCACATTTAGATAGTGTTAATTTTTCTGTTTGTTTTAAGGTATTTCTGAAATTTTAATATTAAACTAATTACAATAAACCAGCAGTACATCTAACATACAAATACAGAAAATTAAAGTTGATATAATTTTTTTTAAATACTTACTAATGACATCTTGCAGAAAAACGCACTTATAAGTCCTAACACTTTTTATTTACATTATATTTGTTATGTTTGTATGTTATTTATGTATTTTTTTAATGATAAAAAGTATTCTAATTCATAGGGAATAATTAGGTTATAATGTTCGGGCGCCCTTAAGCTAACAGTTTGGGGTGGCTCTAATAAGCTTTTTTAAAATTTGCCCCGGGCCCCGTAAGTATAGTATCTAGTTAGAGGAGCCTAAGGCGCTCAATTGCCTTAAGCCGGCTCTGTTAGGGTGTCTATTTGTTACTTAAACAATTAAATTTCGTAATTTTTATACAAACATTCCTAATTTTGCTAATTTTTATGGTAATTTTTATTACATTGGCAATTTATTATGTTAACATTCTTCATTTCGTAACTTTTGTTGGAATATTAAGTATATATAATAATAATATTGACTAATTTTTATAGATACATTCTTTTTTATTTTAACATTTTTTATTTTTGTTTAGTAACATTCTTAAATCAGTAATTTGTTATGGAAACATTTTTAATTTCTTAATTTTTTATGGTAACATTTTTAATTGGTTTTTTTTTATTGCAACATTCTCCATTGGGTAATTTTTTATAATTACATTTTCGAATTGGCAAATTTTATTGTAACATTCTTAATTTTGTCATTTCTGTTCAAATCTGTAATTTGTTATTAAAACATTTTAATTTCGTAATTTTTTGTGGTAACATCCCTAATTTGGTTGTTTTTCTTGGTAACAAAATGTTTCAATAAAAAATTACTGATTTAAGAATCATAAAAAATTAGGCTATTTGGTTATTTTTTAAGGCAACATTCTCAATGGGGTAATTTTTTTATTGTTATGTGTTATTAAAACATTTTAATTTCCTAAGTATACATATATGGTAACATTCTTAATTTGGATATTTATTAATAAAAAATTGACGTTTTTTTAAAATTTTTTTTTGACATTCTTAATTTTTATGGCAACATTCTTTATTGGGTAATATTTTAAGATTACTTTCTCTTATTGGCAATTTACCATGTTAACATTCTTAATTTCTTACTTTTTATGGTTACATTCTTTATTTGATTATTTTTATTTACATTTTCAAATTGACAATTTTTTATGTTAAAATTCTTAGTTTATTAATTTTTGTTATAAAAAATGATTCAAAATATATTGTTTAACATATTCGTTCTGTTACAACAAAAATGAACATTTTTGAAGGATTTTATTTTGTATGACAGGAGGAAACCAAGGCACAGCAAACAGCCGCCATTAAAAAGAACCAGGAATTATTAGCTGCCACCCAGAAACTGAAGAAAAATCAAGAGGATCAAAGAAAAGATATGTTGAAAATTAAGAATGATTTACGTAAAAGAAAACAAGATCTACTGGAAAAGCAGCTGATGCAACAAAGAAAATTGATCGAAAAAATGGAAAAACGTAAGTAAACAAAATTTGAAAATGTCAAAAACGCTTAATTTTTTTTTGTAGTTCCGGCAGGTCCTCAACGCGATCTCATCAAAGACACCATAAAAAAATCCCAGGAATCCATTGAAACAATCAAAAAAGATTTGGAACAAGCCGCTCAGGCTGCAAAATTACATCCTGCAAAGCGAAGTAAAGAGGACGTGCAGAAGGTAAGTTTTTTAATTTTCTTGTAGTTACAGTGAGTAATAACGGCTAAATAATTTGTTTTTTTGAAAATGGCCCAAAATGACCTATTTTAGGAAAACTTGACAATTAACAACATTATTTTTATAATCAAATATCGTCCTTAAATATCTTTAGATTGCAATTTTGATTAAAAACTTTCAACATAAATAAATGAATCACTGAGATTGAAGATCATTTTCTAAAATCAATTTAAAAGTTTAAAATGCATTTTTGTTAAAAGATATAAATTATTTTACAAAATTTAACTATTATATTTTATAAAGTAGTTGAAATATACTCACAAAAATGCATTTTGAACTATAAAACTGATTTTATGAAATAATTTGTCAAAATTTTAACTTTTGGACTTGTACGTTCTTAATCTTACCACACTAAGTGACCTTTAAAATACACATTGACAAGTTGTGGCTTTATGGCGTTTTAGTCACTGGCTGAAGTTAGTTTTAAGCTAGTTGACAGTTGTCAATTTTCATACAATCGTTAAAATAAAGTGCCCTTCGTGTAATTTAAAAATTATTTTATTATCAATAAAAAAATACAAAAGTATTAAATAGTTTCTCAACGCCAATATTTGAAAAGTTTATATAAACATTGTACTGACCTTTTAATTTCGCCGGCACTAAACTTAATTTCGGGTGGCCGGAGGATAATAAATTTATTACAGAAAAAAAACATTTAATTGAATTGATTTTAAAAAATAAACGTGAACGTTAAATAGACTGTCGGTTGGGTTATTTTTGCAAAATTGAGTCCATTGAAAATATCCATTTACAAAATAATAAAGGTAAAGTACAAAATTATAATTTTTACGGAATTATAATAATAGGAATAATTATTGTAATAATGTATTACATGATTATATATAATCAGAGTCAAAAATTTACTTTTTTTTTATATCAGTGTGGAGATATTTGGAAATTTTCAGAAAAAGTGACTTTCATTTTTTTTCGTATTACACAAGGAGTAAAATGGTTGTCCTTGTCACTTTCAGGCTTCATTTGAGGCTTACAAGTGCCTTTGTAAGAAACACAACGTTTTATTCTGTATAAACAGCACAAACCCAAAGCACATAAAAATAAACAACAAAGTTATTTCGAAAAATGTGCGTAAAATTGTAAACAACAAAAGAATTGCTTATTGTATACGTTGATGATTAAATTTTATAGTGGGGAGTTTATTATGTCACGTGACCTGATTTTTCGATAAAAACGAGCGAACATTTTAACATTTTAACAAAATAACCTAAATAATGAACAATAAACAGTGGCAATAACAACAGTTACTGTCACAGTTGCAATAATAAAGGCGTTAGTAACAGTTTTAATAATAAATGTAATAGCGCCACCACTCGGCTGTTATCATCGTAACAAAAGTACAACTTTTGATAATCAGCTGTCAAACGCGTGTGTTACAAACGAGTTTTTTTGAGAATAAAGCCGGAAAATGTTAAAAAATATCGAAAAAAAAACGTGACACGATTTGTTGTGTTGTTTGATGTATTTCGCGAGGAAATCCTGGGTTGAGTTTTTATCGGTTTTCCAATAAACAGTGTTAATCCGAATGATGAAATAAATTTCATACAGTCCCTGTAAATATAAATTGTGTCTATTAGATACAATAAATACACATTTTACTAAAATGATTTTAGTAATGATTAACGTGAAAAGTGTAAACATTTCAATTCAGTAATAATCGTCAAACAAATAAGTCGTCTAAATTTAATCAGCATTTAGCATTATTAAAAGCGTTGGTTAAACATTCTTTAAAGTCTCCACTCAACAGTAAAATACCATTATATTATGTATTATATATAATATTATGTTTATATTTGTTGTTTAAAATGCAGTTGTCGGTGTTTTTTTAGAGAACTCATATATAAAAATGGTTGATTTTAAGGTTATGTTTGTGCAAAAATTATTTTTTACTAATTTCTTAAAAATGTCCAAACTTAAATATAAATTATATTAGGTAAGTTATTATTAGTTAATTATGCACCAACAAATGTACTTACCGAATTGAATCCTTTTGGAAAAACATGAAAATGCAACGATTTAGTTCTTGAATTTTATTTACAATTATAAACACAATAATTCACCATGATCCCTTAGATAAAATACACACACTAACGTAACTATATAAGCATTTAAGCGTTGAGTTTCTTAATCAATGATATAAGGAATAATCAGTCGAATTCGAGTACCTACTAAAAAAGTTTTTTAATTTTTTCCTTGCAACGTAAAACACAAATAACGTGCACGATTTAGCTGTGCAATTGAACAAAATTTGTCGAGTAAGACTTCCTTTCTTTTGTGAAAAAACTACCTATTTATTTAAAAATGATGTACAGTTATGTATGCTTTATTTGTATTATTGACAATTCTTAAATTCACGCAATGCTTTTGTCTACCAGATGGTGTTTTCTGAGGGCGTATCACGCCCTCTCATTACGCATCTGTTGTTATGGATGCATTTGGTATTAGAATTACAATATTTTTTGTCTTTTCCTATTAAAAATGTTACTTAACCCCTTCAAATGTGTACCACTGATCATTGATATTATATCAATGCTAAGTATTCAAATATTTTAAGATTAGAAACTTATAATATAATAATGTTTTAATAATGTGTTTACATTGTTCATAATATGAAATTATGTATTTAAATCGTTAACAGCATTACAATTATTTTTATTTCGACGTTTTTAAGCAATATGCTTTAATTCTCAGTATTATTTAAAGGAATTGCTCGACATGGAGCTTGACTTGATTGCGAAGCAGCAGGAGGGTCAAGATACGGTGGAATTGCAGAAAAAGTTGCAGGAATTGAGAACCAGGGCGTCGCTGAGAGGGGGGACGGCCAGGGGCAGAGGTAGAGGCCGTTATGTGCCAGTCAGCAGGCATTTACTAAGCAAGAACAACCTGATTGCCGATAATAACAGTAAGAAATTATTAGGGGAGCATTTTTTTTACTGATTTAATGTGATGTTATTTTTTTAGAAGTTAAAACTGGCGGCGTAACAAAACCAAGCCAGGCAGCGAAGCTACCCTTCCAAAAGCACACCCTTGATCACCGTCCAACCAGATTGTTAGTTTCCGGGTACGAAATTGAAGAACAAGACAGCGTACTGGGACATTTCCAAGTAAGAAAAATCCTTTTTCCTTAAAAAATATTTTTTTCTTAACTTTTTCACATTGTTTCTTGCAGCAATACGGTGAAATCGTTGATTACGTGACTGACAACGCGTTGCCTAGTATCACTCTGAACTACAAGACCAGAAAGGAGGCCGAAATGGCGCTGTTGAAGGGAAAAAACTTCCAGGTAAATTATCATTTAAAAAATGCAAAAAACAAACACCAAAATAACATTTTTTTTCTTCTTCTATAGGATCGTACGTTGTCCATAACATGGAGCCAAGCGATGCCCATGCAGCGTGCCACAAGGTCCACTTCCAGGACCGTTTTGATGTCGGAATCCGAAGAAGATCAGCTGATGGATCAGAGTCTTCTCGATGGCGACGAAGAGGTGAGTAAAAATACACGTAACTGAAAATTATTTAAATCTTGTAACAATTGTTTTCTAATGTGTCGTTTTTCACCAAATTTTAATACGGCGTTAATTTGCACTTTTAGAATATCCCTATTAAATTTTGTTACCCCAGCATTGCTATAACTGTCAACATTAAAAAAAATGTCAAAACAATTCAAACCCGCTAATTATTTTTTCCAGTTCCACGTTCATAACCAAATTTTGATATTAGTTAAATATTAACGCAAATAATGTTCATACCAAATTTGGTTGCTCTACGATGAAAATAAACACCAGTAGGTAGTTGACTATTTTTAAACGGTATATTTGAACTACTCGGCGTATCTCACTTTCTATTCGAACAATTTTAACCAAATATTAATGAAACGTTATCATGCACATTTAAAATGTCCCCACCAAATTTGGTTGCTCTTGCTTTATTAAAACTGTCAAAATTAAAGAATATGTCGAAACAATTGTAAATCGGCGTAAACTTTTTTCTAGCCACGCTATATTAACAAATTTATAAAACCACATGCATATTAGAATGTGCACACCAAATTTTGTTACTTTATTATCAAAATTAATAAAGGGTTAGAATTTCTCAAACGGGCCACCTGAATTAAGTCAAAATTAGTTTTTGATTGTAGATACATTTTTTCGATAGTATTTTACATCACCAACACAAATCCTAAAGGATTTTGTAAAAAAAAAATTTTCAATTGACATATTCATGATATTAAAAGTAAAAGTTTTTAGTAATTAAAAAATAAAAAAAAATCATTATGGCTAAACTAATTATCCGATTCCAACGATTTAACTAGCGTTGGAATCTTGTTTTGACATAGATTCTTTGTTATTTTTTTCAATTGTACAATTTTCATTTAGGTCGATTTTTTTTTGTTTTTTTTTATAACAAATTCGGAAATAATTGGCTTCTGCGCCAGCTATCGACTCGAAAAAAAAAACACATATACTCCAATCATTTTTCGAAATTATGCTGCTGAGAAAAAAATGGCCCGCAGGTTCCAGACCACCGTAAGACGTCGCGTCACAAGCGCGTACAGCGTACACGGTTCGGAGCGTGAGCTGACACCGCGCGCGGCCACAAAAGGACGAATAACTTTTTGTCAACCTGCGGGCCATTTTTTTTCTCAGCAGCATAATTTCGAGAAATGATTGGAGTATATGTGTTTTTTTTCTCGAGTCGATAGCTGGCGCAGAAGGCAATTATTTCCGAATTTGGTATAAAAAAAACAAAAAAAAATCGACCTAAATGAAAATAGGACAATTGAAAAAAATAACAAAGAATCTATGTCAAAACAAGATTCCAACGCTAGTTATATCGTTGGAATCGGATAATTAGTTCAGCCATAATGAATTTTTTTATTTTTTAATTATTAAAAACTTTGACTTTTAATATCATGAATATGTCAATTGAAAATTTTTTTTTTACAAAATCTTTTAGGATTTGTATTAGTGATGTAAAATACTATCAAAAAAATGTATCTACAAACAAAAACTAATTTTGACCTAATTCAGGTGGCCCGTTTGAGAAATTCTGACCCTAAACTATTTTTAAATGACACAAATGAACTACTCAACATTTTTTCATATTTTTGACAGCTGGGTCCGGAGATTTCCGAAGAGGCCCTCCTCCAAGACGACGAAGAGGAGGACGAGGAGAACGAGGACAGGTCGTGGAGGCGATAGTATTTTTTATTTGTTCACGAAAAATCAATTATTAAACACTTTATATACCTACCTATAAAAGAGAGGCCATACACTTCAACAAGTAATTTTTCGTAAATAATTGAAATGTACAAACAAAAATGTAGAATTGATTATTATTAACTAATAATAGGTTTTGTTGAATGTTTTTTTTCTTTCACAACAAAATTGTGAATGAGTTTTTGTTAGATTTATTGATTATAAGTAATGATTAATTGTGAAGTAAAAATCCATTTTTCTACACGCGAATTTTTATTAATTAATTCTTTATATTTGGAGATATACATATTTTTATTAATTGATTGATATTTAGACATTTATATTCAGGGAAAATGGATTTTTAGTGGTAATTATTTTTAATGTAAAATAAGACGTTATAAAATAAGAAAAAAAAAAGGTGAGGTGTCCACTTAAAAAATAGCAGAAATACACCAAAAAACATAGTAATAAGTTGGTTGAAAAAAAAAAACAAAAACCAACAAAAAAATGTTGAAATTTATATTTTATTATGAATAACATAAATAGAAAAATAATAAGCATTAAATGGACACCTAAAAATAAAAAAAACAAAACATTTTCACAAAAAAAAAGAAAAACCTTCAAGTACAAAGTTGCCATGCTGATTTCGGTAAGTATGAGGATATGCGATATTTCGCACGATCCGGCTACGTATCATTTTTATTGAGTAAAGAAATCCCTTGAAATGAGTTTTATTTCACAACCTGACAACGTTGCATTATTGCACAACTCGGAAACGTTCCTGCATGATTTAACAACCTTGATCTGTGACTTTTAGAAATCGCAATTCTGCAAATAAAATTTTTCGGATTTTGTATTAGGAGAGCAGAAATGCGAGGAAGTATCGATACTTTGCGACGTTGCCGAAATGAAAACTCCCTCGATCTGCAATTTTCCGCAAATTCTGGCAACCTCGCAAGTATCCGGAGTAGATACCTCCTCGCTTTTATGCGATCCTGATATAAAGTTAAAATATTTTCCAAAATCCGTTCGCAAACATTTTAAATTTAAAAGAATTTTATTAGGAGAGCAGTAAGGCAAGGAGGTATTTGCGACATTGCCAAATTTAAAAAATCCCTCGATCTGCAATTTTTCCAAAACCTGGCAACGTCGCAAGTATCCGGAGTAGACACCTTCTCGCTTTTATGTGATCCTGATAAAAAATTAAAATATTTTCCCAAATTCCGTTCGCAAACATTTTAAATTTAAAAGAATTTTATTAGGAGAGCAGTAAGGCAAGGAGGTATTTGCGACATTGCCAAATTTAAAAAATCCCTCAATCTGCAATGTTTGCAAAATCTGGCAACGTCGCAAGTATCCGGAGTAGACACCTCCTCGCTTTTATGAGATCCTGATATAAAATTAAAATATTTTCCGAATTCCGTTCGCAAACATTTTAAATTTAAAAGAATTTTATTAGAGATATTTGCGATATTGACAAATTTAAAAAATCCCTCGATCTGCAATTTTCCGCAAAATCTGGCAACGTCGCAAATATCCGGAGTAGACACCTCCTCGCTTTTATGCGATCCTGATATAAAGTTAAAATATTTTCCAAATTCCGTTCGCAAACATTTTAAATTTAAAAGAATTTTATTAGAGATATTTGCGATATTGACAAATTTAAAAAATCCCTCGATCTGCAATTTTCCGCAAAACGCAATCTGGCAACGTCGCAAGTATCCGGAGTAGACACCTCCTCGCTTTTATGTGATCCTGATAAAAAATTCGCAAACATTTTTAAATTTAAAAGAATTTTATTAGGGGAGCAGTAAGGCAAGAAGGTATTTGCGACATTGCCAAATTTAAAAAAATCCCTCGATCTGCAATGTTTGCAAAATCTGGCAACGTCGCAAGTATCTGTAGTAGACACCTCCTCGCTTTTATGCGATCCTGATATAAAGTTAAAATATTTTCCAAATTCCGTTCGCAAACATTTTAAATTTAAAAGAATTTTATTAGAGATATTTGCGATATTGACAAATTTAAAAAATCCCTCGATCTGCAATTTTCCGCAAAATCTGGCAACGTCGCAAGTATCCGGAGTAGACACCTCCTCGCTTTAATAATAAAAATAAAATTAAAATATTTCCCAAATTCCGTTCGCAAACATTTTAAATTTAAAAGAATTTTATTAGGAGAGCAGTAAGGCAAGGAGGTATTTGCGACATTGCCAAATTTAAAAAATCCCTCAATCTGCAATGTTTGCAAAATCTGGCAACGTCGCAAGTATCCGGAGTAGACACCTCCTCGCTTTTATGAGATCCTGATATAAAATTAAAATATTTTCCGAATTCCGTTCGCAAACATTTTAAATTTAAAAGAATTTTATTAGAGATATTTGCGATATTGACAAATTTAAAAAATCCCTCGATCTGCAATTTTCCGCAAAATCTGGCAACGTCGCAAATATCCGGAGTAGACACCTCCTCGCTTTTATGCGATCCTGATATAAAGTTAAAATATTTTCCAAATTCCGTTCGCAAACATTTTAAATTTAAAAGAATTTTATTAGAGATATTTGCGATATTGACAAATTTAAAAAATCCCTCGATCTGCAATTTTCCGCAAAACGCAATCTGGCAACGTCGCAAGTATCCGGAGTAGACACCTCCTCGCTTTTATGTGATCCTGATAAAAAATTCGCAAACATTTTTAAATTTAAAAGAATTTTATTAGGGGAGCAGTAAGGCAAGAAGGTATTTGCGACATTGCCAAATTTAAAAAAATCCCTCGATCTGCAATGTTTGCAAAATCTGGCAACGTCGCAAGTATCTGTAGTAGACACCTCCTCGCTTTTATGCGATCCTGATATAAAGTTAAAATATTTTCCAAATTCCGTTCGCAAACATTTTAAATTTAAAAGAATTTTATTAGAGATATTTGCGATATTGACAAATTTAAAAAATCCCTCGATCTGCAATTTTCCGCAAAATCTGGCAACGTCGCAAGTATCTGGAGTAGACACCTCCTCGCTTTTATGTGATCCTGATAAAAAATTACATAAATTCCGTTCGCAAACATTTTAAATTTAAAAGAATTTTATTAGGAGAGCAGTAAGGCAAGGAGGTATTTGAGACATTGTCAAATTTAAAAAATCCCTACATCTACATTTTTTGCAAAATCTGGCAACGTCGCAAGTATTCAACGTTGCCAATTTGTATAAAAGATCAGATTCGGGAATTTAAAAAAAATGGCAAGGGAAATAAAAAGCAAATTTTTTTAGACATAACTTTTATTAATTAAAATCTGTAACCTATTTAATTACAATTACAAAAGGGGGTAGTTTAGCATGACGTCTTGACGAGCAAGTTCTAGCAACATGGGATCGTCGAAGAACTTGTTAATTGAAACGTCCTGACTCAAACCTTTCCTCCGCCGCGTCTTGATCATGAACTCCCTGGCGAGGTGCGTCGCGGGTTGCGGTTCCAGCGGACGGATAACGATGCTTTTGTCCAGGGGATCCCCAGGGACAATCTAAAGAGAAAAAAACATTGAAATACCGTTGAAATTAGGATGTAGGAGTGTGATTATTACCTGCCAATGGTGAAAAACTGACAGACAGAAAGCCTGGCCTTGCGTGTGTGTTCTAAGATCGGTTTCAAAGCCAAAACTGTCAATTGCCGGTATAAAAGCTTTAATGGTGTATAAAGGCGAACCAGGGACTGGTGCATCTTGAGTTACGTGACCCCTGAATACAAAACACCAGTTAATGAAAACTAACCAAATTTTATTACAACGTTAAAATAAACGGTTGGAATGTTTTTATCAAATTTGGATAGTCTAGCTACATTACAACTGTCGAAATTAAAGAAAATGTCAACAATTGAAAATCATTTGTAACTTTTTTTCTAGTTTTGTCCTATATTTACTCTTAAGGTTGCTCCAACTTCTAATCAAAATAATTCATTTTTTAAATTGTTTATTCGAACTACTTAGTTAACGTACATTATTGAAATGCCCAAACCAAATTTGGTTAGTCCAGCTACATTACAATTGTCAAAATAAATGAAAATGTGAAAATATGACGTTTTTTAACCAATCTTGCGATACAATGAATACAAATATTATGGATTTTAACCAAGTTTGGTTGCTCCAACTTCCAAAGTAATCCCAATAATTCAATTTTTTAAATTGTATATTTGAACTACACTACTATGCAATTTATACCAAATTTTAATTTTAATTAAATGTTAAAGTACTTTATTAAAATACCCCACCAAATTTGGTTAGTCTAGCTACATCACACTTGTCAAAATTGTTGTAAATGTCAAAATATGATGTTTTGCGATATTATAAATTTTTATAATGTGGATTTAACTAAAATTTGTAATGCAATGTCAATATTAACACCTAGATCGTCCACACCAAATTTGGTTGGTCTAACTTTCAAACTAACTCCAAAAATTCACATTTTTTAAATGGTACATTCAAACTACTTAATATATACCTTAAAAAATAACATAAACAAAAAAAAATTAAATATATCTTTTTTTAACAGCAAAAATAACTGCTTCAAATTATAGCTAATTTTTACAATTATTTTTTCCATAGTAACTTTTTTGTTTTTTTTTCAAATTCTTAAAAAATTTCAAATTCTTCACTATCTGACCCTATAATAGTATATTAAAGTACAAGTTGCAGAAGGCCACATATTCTCGCACGAATTCGAAATTTGGCCTCGAGCGACGAAGGAGCGAGTGGACGAACGAATGAGTGCGAGAATAGCCTTCTGCAACGTGTGATTTATACTATTTTCTCGATTTTAACTTTTATTTAGGTTTTTTTAATTGTTTTGTGGTCGTTGTTAGTTAGGGGATTTTTCTCGCAAAATGTCAGTTGGCAACACAAAATGACAATATTTGTTATCCTGCACAAGTACAACCTGAACTGCACTTTTACACATTAAACTTAAAATTTTGCATTAAAATGCATTGTTGGAGCAAACTTTATATTACAAAACAATAATAAAGGCTTCATTTTCAATAAAAGTAATGAATTTGAGGTTATTAATCAGTTTGATATTTTGGGGGTACCAATACTTAAAAACTAAATGTTACCAAAAATCGTTTAAGAATGAGCTTCATTCTTCAACGATTTTGCGTGCGAGAATATGACATTCTTACATAAAAATCGAGAAAATTATTTTCTATAGACTCTTCACAGACAAGTCCTGAATTGCTGCTGTGATTATCTTCAACGACATAATCACTATAATGGTTATGTAGTATACTACAGTCATCTATATCACTTATATCGCTGTAGATTTCATAAAACCACTACATTACAGTTTCCTTAAAGCCCTTCTTATCACTTTGGACACTTTTAGAAGGCCCTTGTTGCGAATCCATAACGAATTAATTGTTTTATAAAAATTACGTAAACGGTACGCAGTGGTCTACTAGACACCTCAACACTTTGACTTGTAATAATTTGTCCGTTTGACAATCCAACTTGTTCAAAGTCTGAGAGCATATTGATAACTGCTCAACTTAAAAGTATTGGAAGCGACAGATTTTTAAAACAAAAGGTGAGGGTGGGACAGGGCTTTGTTCGTTGATGAGTGTCTCCCAGACACCACAGTACCGGTTACGGGTTAACCAAATTTTAATGCAATGTGAATATTAACATTAAGATTGTCCACGCTAAATTTGGTTGCTGTAACTTCCAAACTAACTCCAATAAATCACATATTATAAATGGTACATTCGACCTACTTAGTGTATCTCACTTTAAAATCATGCAATTTATACCAAAATTTAAAATTAAAAAAATTGTCCAAAAACCAATATTGTGATATTATAAACTTGAATTTTAATAAAATTTTAATACAATGTAATAATTAACTCTAATATTGTCCATACCAAATTTGATTGCTGTAACTTTAACTGTAACCAAACTAACCCCAATAATTCGCATTTTTTAATGGTTCATTCGAACTACTTAGTGTATCTCACTTTAAAATCATGCACTTTATACCAAATTTTAATGAAATGTTAAATAATATTATTGAAATGCCGACACTAAATTTGGTTAGTCTAGCTACATTCCAACTGTCAAAATTAAAGAAAACTTAAAATATGATATATTATACATTATTATCTTACCTTCTTTTAGCCAATACTGTATAAACTGCAGAAACGCAGTCTGCAGGTGCCTGAACCTCGACAAACAAATATGGCTCCATTAACCTTGGCGTGGCCATTAAAAATGCAGAATAAACAACTCTACGCGCCGTTGGAATAATTTGCCCGCCTCCTCGGTGTAGAGGTTCACCGGCAATTACCGCGTCCAATATTTTAAACTTTGTATTTCGAATAGGTTCTTCGCACAGAGGCCCTTCCCTTGTACCCCATTGAAAACCTTGCACGATAGAATCTTTTACTGAGGATAGTAGACCTTTGTCGACTTCAGAGGGCAGAGTGTCGTCCACAAGAATATTAGGGCCTGAAAACGCAAAAAAAAAGTTCATTACTATCTTCTCCAACTGTACCATGGACACTAAGGTATCAAGATCAAAAGATCGTCTTGTTTTAACTGTATTTTTCTTACCAGTGTTGTCAGGTCCGAAAGCCCATATGCTTCTCGCGGCCAAGAGATCCCAATCGTATTTGGTTTGGAAAAATTCGCCCAGCTTTTTCTTATTCCAATTAATCACGACATTTTCGTTTTCGATATCTTCAGCTAAACCTTTTTCCAAAGGTTCCGCGATCATCGTAAGTTTATTTTTTTTATTTGGAGTTTCGGCGAAACATTTTAGCGATGAAGTTTCCACCACTGTTTCGCAGAACGCCACCACCGGATCCGCAACTAAAAAGAAGAGAATAGGCAATCAGGGATTTGCAGGTTTTTTCAAAATCGTGTTAAAACAAAGTTTGGACACATTTTAGTTGACATCCATTTCTTAGTAAATTTTGGAAAACCAGAAAATTAGTTATTAGTGTTTGAAATATATATATATATATATTTGTTTTAATTAACCGATGACAGCCGAAACAGCCGAATATTCCCAAATAACCTGGGAAATTTTCAGAAAAATTGACTGTTGCATTTTTTTCATTTTATTCAAAGTAATTTTACTAAACATGTTTAGGAAGTTTTTACGCACCAAATTATGGTAATAATAAAACTCAGTTTTGTAAATTCACTACACGATTCAATACAACTCAATTTGGGAAAATTACAAAACGTTTGCATTTATTAAAAATTTGTTCAGTAACATTACTATGCAGTAGACTGGGCCAAAACAATCGACTATTTATTTTTGGAAAGTATATCGAAAATATTGTTTGGGGCGACAAAAAAAATTATGGTGAAAGTTTGAGTCCATAATATTAATATTAATTTTAGATTTTTTTTTCTTTTCTTTGGAATTTTATAATTCAAGTAAAAATCAGTACCCTGAAAAAAACGATAAATATTCTTGGGAAATCAAATGCTCAACAAAAAAAGTCTTTTATAATTTTTGGCCAAATTCACCCCATCAAAAGTTATTCAAGGTTAAATTTAAAGTCAAAACGAAATTTTAACCTTGAATAACTTATGATTGAGTGAATTTAGCCAAAAATGTTAAGAGGCTTTTTTTGTAAAGCATTTGATTTCCCATAAGAATATTTATCGGGTTTTTTATGGGTACTGATTTTTACATGAATTACAAAATCCCAATTTAAAAGATCAAAATTTAAAACTATACCAATTTTTAAGGCATGATTTTAAGGAAATGGTTCATCTGACGGAAAATTTCACTTTAACCTTTTTTGTAGAGCATTTAATTTTCTTTAAAAAATATTTTTAAGTCAATTTTGTTAAACTCAATGGTTCTGAGCCTAAAACTTGCTGATAATAATATTATGGACTCAAACTTTCACAATAATTTTTTGTTGTCACCCCAAACCATATTTTCGATATACTTTTGGCTATACAAGTATTGTAATTTTGCTAAAAAAAATACTAAATATCGTCGTTTATCTGACAAAGAGGCGTATCTCATTTTTAAACAAAACGGTGTGAATTGAATTACGCCAGTTTGTACGGCACACAAAATGCAAAAATATTAGTTACGCCGAAACTGATTTATGCTAAAACTTTATTTGTACCTATTTATTATAGAGCTACGCCAGTTTGTGAGATTATAAAGTCGATTTTGGTGATCATTCTGGTATAACTCAAAAACGATTTTTTTTGAGTTACGCCTCTTTGTCAGATAAACGACGATATGTTTAGTAATTTTAAAATACAATTAATTTTAACTCAGTTTAAGAAAATTACAAATTATATTTTACAATTTTACTGAACTGAAGAAAATTCGTTACAATAAAAAATAATGTTATTTTGTACAAAAAATTACACTAAAAATATTTAGAAATTTACGAATGATGGTATTTTAATTATACTACGAAAAAAAACCTGCAAATTTCTTAGTTTCTTCAAAAACCTTTCTTGACCCATTATACTGTAAAGATTTAAAAAATTGAACCATCACCTCGCCGGAGTTTTTGTTCCGTTGTCCGTTCCACCAGTGGCGGCTGGTGGATTTTGGGTATACCGATATCTTAATTATTAGATATGGAACCCACACCAAATTTATATGAGTTTATAATGACATTAAATAAACAAGTTCTGCGCAAGCAGAATTTAAATTGAGTTTACGAAAAAAAGATAATTTTTTGCTCGGCCGAACCGGCCCCATGGCGCTCCCATTAAATATAATATAAATTTAATTGGTGCAATTTATTATTTACCATAGTTTATCGTGAAATTTTAAAAAATCCAAATCATACAGATTTTATATAATTTTAAATTTTTATTATTTCTTTGAAAAGTACTGTGGTAAAATTACAATGCATGTAGGATTTATACATATAGATTGTAAAATTACAACTTATCTTAGTAGATTTCCCAACATGTCTTGGAAGATTACTCAAATTGTATTATACATAATTTTTTATTGGTATGCACTGACTTGTAATTTTACTTATCCAGGGTGTCTACTGAATAGGCCGAAAAAAATTCCCGTACATTTCCCGTACATTTTTTAGTTTTCCCGTAACCCATTTTAAAAGTTTAAACAGATTATGATATTGTTAAAAAAAAATTTCAAGATAACATACACAAATTACTACCTATACAAAGTTACACCGCGCATCAAATAATGCTATTATTGAAGATATTTTTGGTGCGGAAAATGTAAGTTTTTATAATCAGGTTTAGAGTTGGATTTTATTATTGGTTACATATAAATCCCTTGCAAAAACATAACGATAAATAAAGTAGTATTATTCATCGCACTGTGCAACTTCAGTTATTGGCTTTTTGTATTTAGTTAGATAATATTTATTCAATTTTTATCTCATAGTCATAATGACTAAGTCATTGGTGTACAGATCATAATACATGTTTTTCACATTTTCATATTACTTTAATTTTCGTTTTTTCTCATTAATTTCTTCAACAATCATGTTCCGTTTGCTATCCAAAGCCACTTTTTCTTTCTCCAATTCTCGAACTTCTCTGGCTATTTGTTTTCTTTTCTTCTTGAACTATCTCTGTTTCTTTCCTTTGCCGTTGCTCTTTGAGCATTTCAGTGTACCTGCTGTGGGAGTTTTGAAACGCGTGTACCATGGACTGATTGACCTCTGTTTTTAGAATACCACCACGTTCCATCACAGCATCATAAACGTGTCGTTGAGCAATCAAAGATGCCTCTTTTTAATTTTCCACGAGGCATTCTTTATTGACGGAAAATCCTCTTTTAACTGCCGCATTGCCATGTGATAATATGAGAATCATTTTCACAAAAATCTTCAAATTTTGGAATTCATCCATCGACCTATTTTCACCAGGGTTTTGACTCTGGTTTTGACGTTAAAAATAGGTACTTACATAGCCAACGGCAGATTTTGTATGTCAATTTTGCGAACAAAATGTTAAGAATCATTCAATCACCTTTTTTGCTACTTCAAATAGATAAAACTATCGTGACACGCTTTGCGATTGTCCCGAGTACGGACTTATCTGGAATTTCACAGGTCAACAAAAAAAATGATGAAAACAATATTGCCACGCCTGAATTGGCTGGGTAGTCAGGGCTGTTGGTATCATTGGCAAGTGGTTTGATTAAAGAAATATCCAGTGATTTAGTAACGTCGGCGTCCTACTTTTATGAACAAAGATGGCGTTTGAATCCGTACTCACCATATACTTAAGTATATGGTACTCACAGATTTTCCCGCGTTTTAACAACGATTTAAATGTGAATAAAAGAGTAATATAAAAAATCGTTACTTCCCAGTAAACATTTGTGATATCACGAAAAAGTCAAGAAGTGACATGTCATAACTTGATATTCAATTGCTGGCACAGTGATTAAGTTTGTCGTTTTATGTCAAGCAGTGACACGCGCGTGATCTTTATATGTCACGACGTGACCCCGCAGGAACGAAACCTTTCATTTAAATAACATTACTTTAATTTCATTCATAATACGTTAATTACGTATATCTATAGTAATAAGATGTATGTATCTTGCTATAGTAAGGTATAAATGGTAAACAATACTCCATTCGTTCTGGAATAAATGGGGTAGTTAAATTTTTTCTGACCTATACTTTTTATGGTTTTATTCAAGGCGTTTTGTAATATTAAACATTTCTGTGAAATCAGAATTTCAATTGAGTTTACCGTTTTCGAGATATTTACAAAAAATATAAATTTTTATGACGTCACAAACCCCGTCATGTGACCAACATTCTAAGATTTCTATTGGTTGAAAATTACCCTGTTGTCAAGTTGTCTTGTTAATGATTTCATTCGGTTATGTCAGAAAATACCCGAAGAGGTTATGTACAAATACTGTCACTGTCAGTTGAGTGAAAGAAGAAGAAGAGAAGGTTAAAGAAAATTCTGAAATTAAAACTTTTATTGATAGGTTTACACATTGAAACACCGTGTGAAACCTAATAAAATGTATTAAATAGGTACCTAATAACTGTCTAAAGCAGAGTTTAATTTATTTCATAGAAAAAAGTGGCAAAATAAAGCTGAAAATGAATGAAATAAATTTACAAAAAATAATAATATATCTAAAAGAATATAAAGAACTAGGCATTATACCAATGAAATGCATTTACGACAAAATATGATTATAATTATAGGTACATACTTTTTTTGTTTAAAAGCTCCAATGTTCAATGTAACCAACCATTCCATAAGATTTCTCTGCTTTGGAATCCGTTATTAATAAATCACTTATCTAATATCAATTACAAATAACATTGATTTTCAATAATCTAAATTTAAAAAAAACAACCCGAAAAAAAGAAACGTCAAAAAATCAATTCTTCTTCTCAACTAAAATATTATAACGTGGCGCCATCTATCGTAAACTAAACACACTGGCAACCATAGAAAAAGCTGGCAACGTTGTCAATAGCCTAGTGACGTAATTAGGAGATTTTGTTTTGTAAATATCTCGAAAACGGTAACCTCAATTGAAATTCCGATTTCACAGAAATGTTTAAAATTACAAAACGCCTTGAATAAAACCATAAAAAGTATAGGTCAAAAAAAATTTAACTACCCCATTTAAGGTGTAAAACAATATTGTCAAGAGTGAAAAGATATTTTTGTAGGTTTTTAAATGTCAATAAGAATTATACTATAAGAAATATCATACTTTGTCCAAAAACAAAAACTGGGAGAAAACCTGGATTTACTGAAACCATTAAATTTACTGTATATGCGACGGGTCTCGTATATCTCGTATATATTTATGTATACATATACAGGGTGCACGGCACGGCACGTGCAGGTTGGTTAAGCCATTAAACTGGAGAAAAGTTTTGTAATTACAAGTCTATTAAAATGGAATTTGAAAATTGGAAAATAAATCTGCGGTTCTCACATAATTGAAAAAAAAATCTATTAAAAACCAAAATTTGTTACAACTTTGTTATTCCTGGGAATTAAAAAAAAGTAAGTTTGGCATGTATACATTTAATAAATGTGTTGTCACTGAAAAAAAACACTCTTGTTTTTTTTCAAAAAAAAAATGTTTTTTTTTGAAAAAAAACAGAGGTCCTTGTTTTTTTTCAAAAAAAATGTTTTTTTTCAAAGAAATGGTCAAAAATACTCAAATTATATTAAGTGACAGGATTTTCGAAATGTCACTGCTGAGGAAAGAATTTTTGGCACATTCTGTCACTAGAAGATTATTAAATACTAATTATAGTTTCTTACTTACCATTAGTAATATTCTTAAACAAATTGTTTAACGTTGTTGGCTTTCGCCCTGAGCCTTTTCTTTTCGGCATTTCTACCAACTATAGTTGGTAGAAATGCCGAAAAGAAAAGGCTCAGGGCGAAAGCCATATGCATATATGCATCAACCTATAAAGCCGCAGGTCTTAACTCTTCTATTATAATACCGTATAGACTATACGATATGCTAAGTCAGCATTGCCGACAGCGAGGCGCCCTTTTACCATACGTGGGTGAGAATGAAAAAAAACAACTTTTGTTTTATTTCAGTGAAAAAAAACATGTTTTTTTTCACGTGTTTTTTTCAACTGAAAAAAAACGTTTTTTTACAACACTAACATTTATAAACATTCACATTTATCTACATTACCAATTTATAAATTTTTTTGTCCACTTGATTTTGAGTTTTCACCACCATCTTTGGTTTTGCTATGGCTGCCATAATAAATATAATACAATTTTACATAGTTGGATAGTAAAAAAATCGATTTATTAAACTACATAAGGTTATGGTGCACCATCGCCATGGCCATTTTAAAAACAAAAGATGGTGATGGTAAGTAATGGTAATGGTAAGTAACGAATAAATTGGATAAAAATGTAGATAACTGTGTATGTTAACAAGTAAAACTTACTTTTTTTTTAATTCTCAGGAATAACAAAGCTATGAAGATTTTTGGTTTAAAAGTCTCTTAGTTTTTTTCAAAAATTTTGAGAACAGCTGCCTTTTTTTTCAATTTATAAAGTTCATGCTAACCCTACCAACAATGACGATACGCATAACAAAAAAAATGACGAGACTTATGATCCGATACTTTACGGCACGTCACGATATCGTAATGACGAGTCGTCATGATTAGAAATTTTTTTTGGTCTTTTTTTCTCAGAATTGAATGAAATAATTGCATTTTATATATAATTCTGGTAATAAACTTGCTGCAATATAAATTTTGAGTTCAATAATTAAAATAAATTGACGACACGTCATACGATTAGGATGACGATACCAGAATTATTTCAAGTGACTATCGTCATAACAAGTTGTTTAAGCTGCTAAATAAAAAAAATACCCATAAAAGCAGTATACAAGTATAATTTCTATACATTTTAATTTAATAAATAGTCAACAGAACTCGCAAAATTAAGAAGAAAAGTTTATATGAACTTGTATGCTTTAAAGCTTAATTTTCAAAGAAATTTAATTCGTTTCCGTTCTATTTTTAATCTATAAATAATAATAAACTTACAAAAAAGCAATAGCATATACCCCAATTTTATTTTTAAACATCCATTTGGGATGTTCAGGCGCCACCTCTGGATTAACTAAATTTAATTTACATTAAATTAAGCCCTTTGTCCATTACTACAAATTCTTCTGATATTTTCGATTTCAATCGATCACTAAATTTTCCCAATTAAAATCTGCGACACCCTGTATACATGTAGGTATTATACTTGTAGGATACTTGATGCACCCTGTATAAAGGTAGTGTGCAAAACTTGTCTTATTATTATTATATTTAAATAAACTGACTGTTAATATTTAGCCCATATATAATTTTATAATTAAAATGTTATTTCACCCAAGGCCGCAAGTATGTTGAAGCTGTGATAAACGATAAGAGGGTCGTCGCTATCGTTATCAGCGATGCAACGTGTTTTAAAAGACGTTGCATCGCTATTAACGATAGCGACGACGCTTTTTTCGTTTATCACAGGTCCAACATATTTTAAATATTCCCCTGCACTTTCGCTCGCGCATGCGCGCTAGCAATGTCACGAAGTGATATCCCATTGAGTGCGTATTGCGCTTAAATGTCACGACTTGATATCTCATTTATTGTGTATTGTGGAAACATATGAATGCGCCAGTGATATCACAATGTCACGACGGGATTTCGGAGTGATTTCAATACGCAATTACAAATGTTTACTGGGTTTTTACAGCAAAACTAAGTGTTCAAATACCAAGTTTCTTGAAAAATTAAAACTATAGTTTATGACACAATTCCCGTACATTGCGAAAAATTCCCGTACAATTCCCGTACATTTCCCGTACACATCAAATTCCCGTACAATTCCCGCTTTTCCCGCTTTTCCCGTACAGTAGACACCCTGTTATCCTTTATTTAGTAGAAATGCAAACAGAAGTTGTATAAAATAAATAATGATTTGTATATTTCCAAACACTTATTGTAATTAAAATAGCAAATTTTGGTTAGTAATTTTATTAATTATCTTAGTAAAATTTAATTCTGAATATGTATAGAAATTTTTCAAAATTTCAAATTCAATTCTACAATACGGAATTGTAAAATTACTATAAGAATCTGAAAAAATAAAAACATTGTAAAATTGGAACCTGTTTAGTACTTTGGCTATAACAAAATGCGTATTTAAATTGCAATACAATAAAACATTTTGTAATTTTACTTTGCAACCGCTTGTGTAATACGAAAAAATGCAAAAGTCAATTTTCCTAAAAATGTATAAATTTTTACGGATACTACGGTACACTGATATCGAGAAAAAAGTGAATTTTCGCCGCTGAATATAATCATAATATTACGATCATAATAATTATTCCTTTTATTTTAATTCAGTAAGAATATTCTACCGGAACAATTTTGTTATTTAACTTTATAAATCATTCATTATTTTGTAATTGGATAGTTTTCAATGGACTCTTTTTTGCAAAAAAGACCCAACCGACAGTATATTTAACGTTTAAATTTATTTTCATAAATCAATTTAATTTAATTCTATGTTAAGTTTTATTTTTTTTATAAATAATTGTATGAACAACCTTAACGAAATTTGAATTACTTATTTGCTTAAATCAGGAGATAACAGAAGAAAACACTAGTTTACACAAAAATTGAACCAGATGAGAACAGTTTTTTCTAGAGCAATTTTGGGTCGCTGAAGAAGAAAAAATCACTTATTTTTTTTTCAAAGAAGCGTTGTCTAGATCCAAGCAAAAAACGTGTTTTTTGGCTCTGCTTTTAGTTACTGATAGAAATCTCGTGAGCGGTTGATCAAACTAACATGAATTGTATTTCGTTCGATAGGTATACTCTTCTTCTTTTCGACGATATACTGTTGGTATCAATAAAATTAAAACTTATTGGGTTGCAGGTGATAAAAGTATATAAAAAGTGCTTTTTTCAACTTTTTTTAAAAATCACTCATATTCAGTTGTTTCTTAAGTATACAAACAATTTTTTTAACATAGTTTTAGGATCGCAGTTAACAGACAATTTTATTAAAAACATATAAAGCCTTAATTTGCTTAAATCGGACAAAAAATGTCGAAGTTATGGTATATTAAGTGAAGATAGACCAATAGAGTAATTGCATCAAAAATGAAAATCCCTAAAAACCTTTTTATTGTAATCTAGAGGTAAAAACACATTGCGAAAATATTTTTTTATATTCCAAAATTTCAACCCGGCCCCAAAATATCAAATTGAAAAAAAGGTACTTTTCAAACGTTCCGAACTCCCGCCATATTGCATGACGTCATAAGCTTCACCAGCTGTCAGAAATCAAGATGTCAACAAATAATAAACACCGATAAGTTTATGTTTATACATGGAAAACGTGAAACCAAAAATTGGTTGTAAATATTGTTTTGTGCCTTGTTGTACAAATACAACCTGGAAAACTCCTGGGAAAAGGTTTATCACCGTGCCAAAAGGGAAAATAAGGATAAAGTGGATTAAAATAGCTCGGCGCGATATCAAAACATCGTCACCATTTTATTGCTCATTTTAAGGATCATTTTAATGTAAGTAAAATAAAATGTCGTTTACTAGGTATATGGTTTGAATAGGTATGTTAAATATTAATAAATTCAAGAAAATACGGCTGAGCCGTAACTACTCTCAGTGTAGGGTCATAAACTTTGCTTTTGATAACTGAAGGGACAACTTTCCCAGGAGTTTTCCAGGTTGTATTTGTACAACAAGGCACAAAACAATATTTACAACCAATTTTTGGTTTCGCCTTTTCCATGTATAAACATAAACTTATCGGTGTTTATTATTTGTTGACATCTTGATTTCTGACAGCTGGTGAAGCTTATGACGTCATGCAATATGGCGGGAGTTCGGAACGTTTGAAAAGTACCTTTTTTTCAATTTGATATTTTGGGGCCGGGTTGAACTTTTGGAATATAAAAAAATATTTTCGCAATGTGTTTTTACCTCTAGATTACAATAAAAAGGTTTTTAGGGATTTTCATTTTTGATGCAATTACTCTATTCGATTTTTAACACAAACGTTTGTATACAGTATATATATAAATACAGTATACAGTATATATATAAATATATATATATATATATATATATAAATATATAAATATATAAATATATTACAAGTGCGCGCATGTCATTAAAAATGCACTTTCTTCACAGTCATTTGGACTCTTTTCCTCCAAATTTGGGAGCTGAGAGCGATGAACAAGGAGAGATTTCACCAGGACATCGCAATAATCGAACAGCGGTATGAGGGCCTTTGGGATCTAGGAATGATGGGTGACTACTGCTGAATGCAAATTCGCAAAGATTTAACTCAGCAAAAACGAAGAAGTTTAAGTAAAAAAACATTTTCCACCAAAAATATATATATATATTTATAAATATATAAAAATCTAAAATTGTGTGCTTTTATTTATTATACCATAACTTTGAAATTTTTTGTCCGATTTAAGAAAACTTACGCTTTATATTTTTGTTATAGAATTATCTGTTACTTGCGATCTTAAAAGGATGTAAAATATTTTTTTATTATCTTCCTGAAACAACTAAATATAAGTCATTTTTAAAAAACGTAAGAAAATCCACATTTTTTCGACTTTTATTACTTGCAACTCGAAACATTTTAATCCGATTGGTACAAACAGTATATCGTCGGAAAGAAGAATAACATACCTTTCGAACGATATACAATTAATGCAGTAGCGTGCCGTGGGTCTAAGGGCGGGAGGGGCGAGCTATCTTAAGGGCGGCAATTTTTTTATTTAATAAAAAATAGGGACTTAAAATCAGGTATAATAGTAAACGAAATGACAATTATTAGTGACGTGTTTAATAAAATACATATTAGTTTATATTAACAATATTTATTAAAATTAAATTATAACAACAACCTTCGTGTTTTTACACCTTTAATAGTTAATAATTTTGTTTAGTCTGCTAAAAGTTCTTTCCGCTCCTGCGCTATTATTTGGTATGGTGTGAAAAATTTTTAATAGATTGCATAGAGCTGAGTATGACGAAACTAAATTATTTGAAATTAAAAAAGTCAGCAGTATTGCCATCTATTAGATACATCTGCTATCTATTAATGTCTGATTTTTTACAACAGGGTAGCACTGATTTTTAATAACAGACGGCAGGTGGACCAGCGACAGTGGTGCTACTGATGGAAGAAAAAAATAAATAGCCTGCCTATAATTTGTATAGTAAATAATTACTTGGAAAGATCGTTGGAAAGGGCGCTCTGGGCAGAGGGGCGGGGGGGGGCGATCGCCCCCCCTGGCCCCCTATACGGCACGCTACTGAATTAATGTTAGTTTGATGGGCCTTTCTCGAGATTTCTGCGAGTAATTGAGAAAAGATCCATAAAACACGTCTTCAGATTCGATCTAGATAATGCTTCTTTGAAAAAAAAAAGTTACTTTTCTTTTTGTCAGAGGCCCTAAGTTAGCATAAAAAAAACTTTTTTTTCACGCGATGAACTAAAAATTTGTAAACTAGTGAAATTGATATAAAGTGAAATGGACTATCAACATGACTATATAAACAGTAAATATATTATTAATACATAATGTAAATAAATTTATAGTAAACTTCTACCAAATTTTTTTAGGTAAGTGAATATTTTTTGCTAAAAATCAATAAAAATTATCATTTATCAAATTATTAAGAATTTTAGATCTGGATTCCATCAAATATATGCATATATTTATTCTCAAGTTAATAATTTTGGGTCTTAAATACATAAAATTGATTTTTTTGTATTTAAGAAAAAAAGCATAATTTTAAACATTCTGAAGTTTGAGGCTCGATATCTTTGAAACGGCTTGACTTACGCAAAAAGTCAATCAGACCTTTTTTGTGGAGCATTAAATTTCCTATAAGGAGTAATTTCGTCATACTTATAAAGTAGCTCGTTATCACGTTACAAAATTCCAAATTTGAAAATAAAAATTTCCCATGTTATTTAAATGGGAAATAGAAAATTACAAAACGCCACATCTAAATATTAATATTAAGAGCTCTTACTTTCACAGGGTCATTTTCTAGAGATACTCTGACGAATTTTCAATGTTCTTTGGGAAAAAAAAATAGTTGTTATTTTTGATACACTCTAATCTTTACGTGTTAAATTTAACAAACTGTCATAGTAAAAATTATATTATTATTAATAATTTATTAACTTAAACCACAGACAAAATAGACTTGCCTTAGGGAGAAAATGATACGGCCGGGCGGGTGCCTGAACGGGTGCCTGTTTTCCAGTTCGCATCATTCATATTTGAGCAGTTGACCTGTGAGGATATATTATTTATGTAAAATTCTTTGAACATTATGGGTAAATGTGTTGTCAAAGTGTGTCCTAGTCGTAGTGAAACTAGTTCCAGCCAATTCCAATTGGTTAACCAATTTCCTTTTTCCAGTAAGTAGTAATTAGTAATTACTAATTACGAGATAAATTTTAAGCGATTTTATTAATTTTGCATGTCAATACCTTGCGTGCGCACACAGATGTTGTGTTGTTCGCTCCTTTGCACAGAGCCGTACGTTGTTCATTCTGGAGCGTAAAACTAGATGAATTTCTTTGATAATCCACTAGGAATATTTTAAATAAAATATAATATTAAAATAATACTTTTTTCACTTTTAGTGGAAATTTATTTCATTTGGAGTTATTTATTCTGACTTTTTAGCGAAATTGGTCTGTTTCGTTCAGTTTTTTATTTTAAAATTTTCAGAATTTTATTTTTTTTTTATTTTAAGAGCTTAATTTGCCTTTTTTTTATTAGAGAATTTATAATTTATTCTATTTTTTTTATATTTTTTTTATTAAGGATTACATTAAAATTTGTTTAAATACATAATTTATTTAATTATTTTTACGTTTTTTCGTGTTTAAAATCTATAACGAATTTATGTACTTACAAATATATAAATGTAAAACAAAATAAATTTAATACTTTTTAAAAAGATACCGCTCGTACGAAATTATTTAATACGGGCCTGGCAGAATACATAACTTCTCTTATATAATATAATGTATACATTCCCTTGCCTCCCTTCCCCGATTTATGGCACGCTGGTTTCATGTTAGCGATACTGAACAGGGCAAGTCTATTTTGTCTGTGACTTAAACAATTAGAAATTGAAAATATGAAATAGGTTTGAGTCACTCTGTATAATATTTAAATTAATTAATTAATGCAATGAAATTTCCCCAAATTCCCCACAATTTTTTTAGCGAATCGGACATTAATTAATAAACTGTTTTTCTTACCTTTTATGTCGATTTCGGAATACATTTTTCTTAAATCGTGCATTACACAGTCCAAATATAATTCCCCTGTACCTAAAACGACATGTTCTCCACTTTCTTCCACTTTTGTGGTCAACAATGGATATGATTTGTTCACTTTTCTTAAACCGTCCAACATTTTGGGTAGTTCTGAGGGATTAACAGGCTCAACTGTAAATTTTTTTAATATTATTTTTTTCGGTAAAATGAAAATCCAAGGACTTACCAGCAATTTTAATAATACTCTGTGTATTGAATTTTAACGGTCTAAAAATGTACAAATCCTCACAAATCGTTAAATCTGCTATTGTTGCAGTTTTAACAATGCTTTGATCGATGCCTTCAATTAAAACCCAATTCCCTGCAGGTACCCTATTTAGTTCCACCTTGTACCTAACAAAAAATTTAAATAAATAACAAAAAATAAATTTGTAATATTGTTTTTACCTAGATTCATATATCCACAATCGACCCACAGTCAAAATTCGACTGTCTTCTTCATCTTGCAATGTGTAATTTTCTCCCAAAATCCTAACATCAGTACCAGCATGTAAAGTACCACTCATTACTCTACCTATTAAAAAAATTGAAAATTGGTCATAACAATTTTTCTATTAACACAATATAGTCTATATTATGTAAATAGAAAAATTATATTATATAACAAATTTTAGTAAAACGTTAACATACAGAAATAGAATGCCTCCACCAACTTTACGTTAGCCAAACTGTATGAGCAGTCAAATTTAAAAAAAAATTCAAAACAAGTGAAAATTGACCATAATTTTTTTCCTGTAATGCAATTTTAACAAAATTTAAATAAAACGCGAATATTAATGTCAAGGATGCATATGTATGGAACGCCGTTGTATTTTTTAATCAGGAATTTCTAATATCACTTTTGAATTTCAGATATCTGAAATTAATTTCAGATATCTAAAATTATAGGTATTAAAAAGTACTTTGGCGTTCCGTTAACGCCAAAATATTGTTTAATCAGAAATTTTTGTTGTGACTTCAACTAATAGTCATATTTGTAATTACAATTAATTGTGTCAACTGTTTTAAACAATATTTATAATTCAACTAATTTTAAACTCAAAAATAATGTGGAATTAAAAATATCAAAGTGACCCTAAAATTAAAGTCAATTTTTAATTCAAAGTGATATTTGTAATTCACAGGAATTATCGATATCAAAGTGACCAGAAAATTCAAGTTAATTTTTAATTCAAACTGATATTCATAATTCGCATGAATTATAAATATCAACTTGAATTTTTAATTCAACTTATTTTCAACTAAAAAATGATGTAGAATTAAAATATAAAAGGGAAACTAAGAATTATTTGATATTTTTAAATGAAAGACATATTTTTAATTCCCACAGTTTGGACACCCCTGGTAATGTTGACCGTTCAATGTATCTACTACAGTAGGTATATTTGCCTTAATCTCAGTTCAATTATTTTGCGGCACTATTTGTTTATATAATAACGTTTTTATTAATACTTACCTATGTAGTAAATATACCAAAAATTTTAGCCTCGTTCAAGGCAGAGATAAACCTAGATAGATTTATCTAGGGAGATAAAGCAGGTTAGGTTTCCCGGCGGGAAATTCTCTCATTGTCAAATTTGTAGTAGTTCAACTGACTCAGTTGACCTACTTAACGATTTATGAAAATACCTGTGTAAATATTTAAAATATTAGGTAATTTAATTAATATTAATTATTATGCCTATTATTAATAAAAACGGTATTATACATATAAACAATTATTTTGCGGCACTGTTTAAACATTGCCGCAAAATAATTTAACTGAGATTAAAGCAAATATACCTACTGTAGTAGATAAATTGAACCGTCAACATTACCAGGGATGTCCAAACTGTGGGAATTAAAAATATGTCTTTCATTTAAAAATATCAAATAATTCTTAGTTTCCCTTTAATATTTTAATTCTACATCATTTTTTAGTTGAAAATAAGTTGAATTAAAAATTCAAGTTGATATTTATAATTCATGCGAATTATGAATATCAGTTTGAATTAAAAATTAACTTGAATTTTCTGGTCACTTTGATATCGATAATTCCTGTGAATTACAAATATCACTTTGAATTAAAAATTGACTTTAATTTTAGTGACACTTTGATATTTTTAATTCCACATTATTTTTGAGTATAAAATTAGTTGAGTTATAAATATTGTTTAAAATAATCGATACAATTAAAAATATGACTAGCAGTTGGAGTTGCAACAAAAATTCCTGATTAAAAAATACAACGGCGTTCCATACATATGGGGCGCCGTTTTATTTTTTATTCAGTAATTATTCTTATGACTAAAGTTATATTTTTAATTGGATAAAAAATATCATATAAGAATTTTTATCCTGCGAATTAAAACTATCATAGTAGATATTTAAAAATTAAATTTAACTTTTATGCAAAACTGATATTTTTAATTTAGCGAATTTAAATTTACAAAATTAAAAATATCATTTTGGCATAAAAATTAATTCTAATTTTAAAATATCTGCTATGATATTACTTGGCAGAATAAAAATTCTTACGTGATATTTTTTATCTAATTGAATATATCACACCCTAGAGTAACATAAAATTAATTCCTAAATACAAAATAAAACGGCGCCCCATAGATGCCCACACCAAATTTGTTCGTTCCGCGACCAAAATAAATCCCAGAAGTTCATTATTTTCAAACCAAATTTGGTTTGCCTAGTCATAATATAACTGTCAAAATTAGAGAGAACGTCAAAACAACAATACTATTACTAATACTATTAGTAATATAAACCAACTTACCCAAGACTTGGAAAAAGGTGCAGTCCTCTGTGGGATACATTTTCGAGCTGTGCACCATCAGCAATCCCTCTTGATCGCAGTTAGCCATGTCCGTGTACACTTTCGACGTGTTAGGGCCTGTATAAACGTGATTAATCTTTGTCTTGGCGTTTTCCAAGGGCGACTTTATGTGTTCGACGCACATGTTAACGAAACCGGAAAAATCGCCGAGAAATCGGTTGCAAACCAATCTCAACAGAGGGCGTATGTTGAGTTTCATCTCGTTTTTCGTCAGTTTAATGCCCAGTTCTTCTAGTACGTCGGCTAGGGAGGCGTCTACGTCCCCGATGACTTGCGCGAATATTTTGTAAAGGGGTTCCAGTATGAATTCCACAAAACTTCGCTGCGCGGAGTTGTGAGGGGCTTTTTTCGAGAACTTACGCCTAAAAATGGTACGTCATATATCTGTCAGTTTTCTTAAAAGTAGCCCTAAATTAAAAACGGCTGGATAAAAATTTATTTCTTTTCAATCATTGCACTTTTCTAGGTCAAAAATAATAATATTAATAATAATTTTAAAAAATTATTATTATTTAAAAATCTGGTTCCTATATTTTTTTAAAAATATAATGTGAACCTACTATTTAGATTGTTACGGAATAATATTGGTGGATTAATTTTTTTTTAATTTTAATTAAACCCAAAAGTACACTTCAACATTTGAATACAACTAATTAAGGTTATCTATCAGTCAGTTCTGGGAAGTTCTGGAAACGAAATACTGACTGTACCATACATAAACACACACCTAATGTACCTTCCATGTATTTGGGGCCAAGCAACAAAGTATGACCCAGAATCGTGCAACAAAACTCATATTTTGCAAACCTTTTAGAACAAATACACTAACTCTCTATCATGACCTAAAGTGGTTTCAAGTATACGAGCTTATTAAACTGGATTCTGTAAAGTTAATATTTAAAATGAAAAATAGCATGCTTCAAACAGAATTAATACTACAAATGAACTGTCAAATACACCAACACAACACCAGGACAAATCACCAATATCATGTTTTGCCTAGTGCCAGAAATATGGGTCAAAGGAGAATCGGACATACTGCAACTATATGGTTTAACTAGGGGTATCAATCCCGGGATCCCGAAATCCCGGGGTCCCTGGTTCCCGTAAAAAATCCGATCCCAAAAAACCCTGGATCAAAAGTCCTAATCCCGGGATCTTAGTAATAAGTTACAAAGAATAAAATATATTTTTTTAAATTATTATACCTACATCGCCGTAAAATAACGAAAATACATTGGTTCTATCTCTCGCGTTTAGCATTAAATCAGCAAAAATATGTAAATTTTTAAGAATTCATATTAGCGATTTTTTTAAACAAAATCAAAGCACGGCACTGGAATTTTCGGAACTTATATAGATTACCAATTTCTGAAAACCGAACGATTCGCATAGCCCTTTCTCGCGTTGTCTCTCTCTCGACCTCTCTGGCGCGTTACATTACCAGTCTTATTTAGTATCATGCCTGCAGCCCTGTGCCTTTGCTTATGATTATCAGGCGTCTGGGATTTCCCGACTTTCGCGTCTGTGATTCCCCGACTTTCGCGTCTGGGATGCCCCGACTTTCGACCAGATATATTTTGTAATTGGTCAACAGTGAAGGGCGTGCGTGTTTCCTTGCCTATGAAAGACCGGCGGCTGTGGTTCCCCGACTTCTTTTTAATTTTTTTATTATTGGCAGGTGGCTGCTATTCTCCAATTGAATGAGTAGAATTGTTTTAATTTTGTTAACGCTAATTAAAAATTAATATTTAAATAAACAGTAATTTCTATCTAGGTAAAATTAATAGTAATAAACACTCTGCATACTGTTGCTAGTTTAAAAAAAAGTAAAAATAAATCAACCTCAATATTTCCAATGTTTTACGTATAAAAATAGGCATGCACATACATTTTAAATTTAGGTCCCGATCCGGCCGGAATTCCGGCGATCCGGTCCGGCCAGCGGCCGAAATTCCGGTTCCGGCCGGATCGGCAAAATACCCGATCCGGTGCATCCCTAGTTATTATTGTACATTTTTCTACATAAAATTTTTCAATGTCGTTTTGAGTGCCATGCTTAGATTTTGTTTAAATTTTTTTTTTTTAATTTACTCTTAAACACTGACATAGGCCTTGTATTTTGTAAAAATATGGCGTTCTATCGTCTCCTAGCAATTTTTAAAGCTCCTACGTTTAACCTAGGCGAGAGCTCTCGGTATTGGCTGCCGCGTTTTTGATCTCATTTGATTACACTATTACCCAGAAAATTTTTATTTTTAAATTTGGCATCTCCTTTGCTCTGAGCACGCCAGGGCACACCCTGGATGTCTTTTTTTGTGTACAAAGGTGTGGAACACAAAAAAACATATTATGTATTATTTTCAGAAAATAAATGAAATTAGAGATAAACTGACATAGATAACCTCAATTATTTTTATTCAAATGTCAAGATAAGACTTTTGAGTGAGGAGTATTAATTAGCACACCTTAAAATTACAATTTTTATTGTAAATTTTTGACATAATACACAATAGACCTATCTCATAAAACGGACTTTTGGATAGCGTGAAAAGCACGTCGTCTTTTTTTAATTATATAAAAGAGAAAGAGATACCACTTTTCTTCAGGCACGCGCTATCCAAAAGTCTGTTTTATGGGATAGGTCTATTAAAGCATACGAGCCCTAACCACATAATGTTCGGACACTTCATAATTTATACAGAAATTTTTTTCGTAAATACTATCTCAAAATTATTAGAAGTTATGAAAAATTCAGCTTATTTTGGCATATACCCCTCGAAGCGATTTTTAGTTTTAAAAAGTTTACCTTTTATTTTTAGCTTTTAAAAAAAGGCTAACTTTTTAACTTTTTTTTGTATGAGTAAAAAAAGTTATAAATGGACCCATTAAAAAGAGCATAAAATATTATACAAACCCTGAAAATTTGGTAAAAAATAAATAAGTTATAAAAAAGTATAAGTAATTTAAAAATGCTATTTTTAAAGAGTTTTTGCAATTTTCTTAGGAAACGGGAGATTTTGCAGATATATATATCGCTATAACTTTCTTATTATTTATACAATTTTTACCAAATTTTCAGGGTTTGTATAATATTTTATGTTCTTTTTAATGGGCCCATTTATAACTTTTTTTACTCATGCAAAAAAAAAGTTAAAAAGTTAGCCTTTTTTTAAAAGCTAAAAATAAAAGGTAAACTTTTTAAAAATAAAAATCGCTTCGAGGGGTATATGCCAAAATAAGCTGAATTTTTCATAACTTCTAATAATTTTGAGATAGTATTCACGAAAAAAATTTCTGTATAAATTATGAAGTGTCCGAACATTATGTGGTTAGGGCTCGTATTAATGTACAGAAAAACTAAACTTTTACTAATGTTTATGGTGTTAAATTTAACAAACTTTCAACTTTCAAAGCAATCAGTGTTCATTGACAGAACTCGAGTTTACAATGTTGTCAGATTTAAAATTATATCAGTTATATAAATTATGCTATATAATATAAATATGTTACTTTTAACGAAAAGTTTATGTTTTCAAATGCAAAAAGGATTTTTTTTAGATACAAACTCCCAGTTAGGAATGTAAGGGATGACAATGTCATGTCACGGTTATAATGAACATGACGGTCCTGTAATTTATTTTTATGACACCCTTGTCATTAATTTTTTTAAATTTAAATTTCTGACTGTCAAAAAAATTACCGTCATTAAAATATATGAAGAATCAACATTAACCTTAACCAATGAGGGCAATGAAAGTGACAACTGTGGTAAATGGAAACACTTGTAGTTCTTTATATTTAAGTTTATTAACAGAATTATGTAGACGCGACACATCAGCTGTCAATGCTGTCTGTCTAATCCCCTGCCCTCTTATCCTATTTATAACATCCCTCTTTTTTACACACTATTCTAAAAAGTCTTTTAAGTATGATGGTGTTTTGACCAAACGCCCTGATCTAGTTATTCTAGTCTTATTATCTAACAATATAGTTTTATCAAATTCTGAAGGTGTTTCAGCACTATCAAAATTTGTCACAGGAGTAGATTTTTTAGATATAATTGGCGCTTCATCCATTTTTGGATTTATTTTAACATTATTAAAGGACCTACGTAAATGTATACTGTTTCTTCTAAGAAACCTGCCATCATCTTTCTGCACTAAGAAGGATCTAGGAGTATCACATACATTGCTTATTTTTCCCGGTACCCACACTTTTTTATTTAAATCCCTCACCAAAACATTATTTCCCACTTTAAAACCTTGTCTTTTTTGTGCTGATTTGTTATAATTGTCTTTGATCTGAACTTGTTTATCCAACATTTGCTTTACTACATTGGTACTAACTTTAGGTTTTAGAACCGATTGTTTACAAGGCAACTGATCACGCAACAAACGTGACATAAGCATTTGTGATGGTGAGTATGTGGTACCTGTAATGGGTGTATTTCTGTAATTCAGCAAAGCCAAATTAATGTCTTGACAATTTTCACGACATTTTTTTAACAGTCTTTTGGCGATGCCAACCCCTTTTTCAGCTAACCCGTTTGACTTGGGATATCTGGGACTGGAGGTAACAACTTTAATACCCCAACATTTTGAAAATTGCTTAAAAGCAACACTAGAAAATGGCATATTATCACTAACTATTGTTCCAGGTATCCCATGTACTGAAAATATTTGTTTAAGTCTAACTATCACACTACTGGCAGTTTTATCATACAATTTTCTAATTTTTATCCATTTACTGTAATAATCAATCAGGAGCAAGTAATCATGATTATTAAAATAAAATATGTCAATTCCCACCTTATTGAATGGTAACTCTGGAATTTCATGTGGGATGTACGGCTCTTTTACATTTGAAAAGTTATATTTTTCACATATTTTGCATTTTTGAACAAGGTTTTCCACATCAGAGTTTAAACCAGGCCAATAAAGTAGGGATCTAGCTCTACTTTTACACTTGTTAATGCCAAAATGGCCAGCATGAACAATTTCCAACATTTCCTTTCTTAAACTTTTAGGAATTATTACCTTATCTCCCAGGTAGAGAACTCCATTTTTTGCACTTATTTTGTCTCTTAGCTTATATAAAACTTTTAACTCAGAATTATTTATTTGAGTTTTATTTTTAGGAAATCCAACACCATACCAATCTAAAAAGGTTTTAAAATTTTCATCTTTTTCAGTTTCAATACCAAGTTGTAAGAGTCTACTATCACTTATAGGAACTTCCACACTCATACAATGCACTATTTCTGACAACGTTGCATCATCGCAAGCTGTGTTTTTCAAAAAATTTCTTGAAAGAAAATCCGCCATGTACATTTTAGGTCCCGGAACATATCTGAGATCTAAATTATACTTTAACAACTTTAGTATCATACGTTGAAGTCTTGAAGATACTTTATTAATATCTTTTTTTATGATTGAAATTAAGGGTTTATGGTCAGTTTCTATAATCACTCTATAACCGTATACAAATTGGTGATATTTTTCAACCCCGCAACAAACTGCGTATAACTCTTTCTCAATCGGTGCCCACTTTAATTGAGATTCGCTTAAACTTTTTGAATAAAACGATACTGGCTGCCCATTTTGTAAAAGGCAGGCCCCGATTCCTTCTTTGGAACTATCCGTTTGTATAACTATTGATTCATTTTTATCAAACATTTTTAAAGTTGGCGCATTACTAAGTTTTGCTTTTAGCTCTAAGAACGCTTTATTTTGAGCTTCTCCCCATACCCACGCATTTTCTTTTTTAATGAGTTCCCTTAATGCGCTTGTGCTTTCTGTGAAACGTGGAATAAATTTACTTAAAAAATTGCACATGCCCAAAAACTGCTGTAAGGCCTTTACATTTTTTGGAGCCTCCAACTTTAAAATTGATTCCACATGACTTCTGTCACATCTAATTCCCGATTCTGATATGATTAGCGCTAAAAACTTAACTTCCTTAACCCTATATTGAACTTTTTTCTTATTGAACTTGACATTGAACTTTCTAGCCCTATCCAACACGGATTTTAAGATCTTGTCATGTTTCTCGTCATTTTCTGCCGCAATCATAAGGTCATCGAAATAAATTTCAACACCCTGTATGTCACCAAAAATTGAGTAATTGAAGTTTTGCATTATTTCCGGAGCTGAGGAAAGCCCAAATGGCATGCGCATATACTTATAAACTCCGAATGGTGAACTAAAACAACATAATTTACTACTTTCTGGATCTAAGACTACTTGTAAAAATCCGTCTTTCATATCAAGTACTGTAAAGCATTTATTCCCTGACAACTTACTAAAGATTTCATCTGACGATGGAATTAAACACCTTTCTCGAACAATATATTGGTTAAGATACTGTGGATCTAAACATAATCTTAGGCTTTTATCGGGTTTTTCAACTATGACTAAGTTGTGACACCACTCAACAGGACCTGTAACTTTTTGTATGATCCCTGTTTTTTCCAAACTACATAAAGCCTTTTTTAATTCAGGTTTAATTGACTCAGGAACGCGTCTTAAGGGTTTAATTACTGGAATTGCACCCTCTTTTATTTTAATTTTATATTTGCCTATATTCCCTAGTCCCTCAAACAAATCTTTATTTTTTTCCACCAACATATCTACATTGTCCCAGCGTGCATTAACCATATCAACTCTTTTTACTAAATTAAATTCCATGCAGTCATGAAGCCCTAAGATTGGTATTGTGTTTTCTTCCTTTACTATTATAAACTTTACCTGTTTTTCTTTATCTTTAACAGTTTAACATAGTTGACCCTACAGGTTTAACTTTATTACCATTAAACACTACTAATACCGTACTTGTATCGCTTACTACAGCCTTGTCATCTTTATTTGCTTCTTTGAAATTTTTGTAAGGCAGTATAGAACATTCACTACCTGTATCAAGCTTAAAGGAAATGTTTACATTGTTCACACTTACCCTTTTGGTCCACTGTTTTTCTTGTTTGCCAATTGTTTGTATAGAGTCTAATCTTAAGTATGCCTCATCTTCATTATTACCCTCTATAACTTGTTGCACTTCGTGAACTTTCTTCTTATGCATGCAAACTTCTGCAAAGTGATTCTGCTTCTTACAAATTACACATATCTTACCAAAGGCTGGACATTGTCGAGGTTTGTGTGTCCTCCCACACCACTTGCAGTTGAAAATTGGATTTTCAGTATTCTGTTTCTTCTTTGGTTCTTCTCTCTTTTTATAGCTAGTTTTTGTTACTGCGTCTACTGATTTTTCTTGATTGTTTAAAACCTTCATTTGTTTCTTGGTAATTTCTGCTGCCCTGCAATACTCAATTGCTGTTTTCAAATCTAAATTAGGTGTTCTTAACAATCTTTCTTGTAGCTCCGTATTTTTTATTCCTATTACAACTTTGTCTCGAACTAAGCTTTCTTCTAACGTACCAAAATTACATGGCTTAGCTAGTGTTTTTACTTCAGTCAAAAATTGATCAAAGTCTTCAGTTTCTCCCTGAAGCCTGTTAAAAAACTTGAACCTATCATAAGTTTCATTTTCTACAGGAGCACAGTGTTTTTTAAAAGCTGCTAACACTTTATTGTAATCCTTCTTGTCATTATCATTGAGCCCAAGTGTTTCAAATACTATTTGTGCTTGTTCCCCGGCAATATTTAGGAATATCGCCACTTTTGTCTCACTGTCTTTTGCGTCATACCCTGTTGCTTTCATATAATAGTTAAAACTATTATTAAACTGTTGAAAATTCTTATCAACATGGTCATCAAACCTTAAACTGCTAGGCGGTTTAAAAGAAGTCATTTTCTAAAACTTGCTCAACTATATTCTAATGCTTGCCTTCTTGTTGAACTATTTTCCAGCCCTCTCGTGCTTGTGTAATTTTTCAATATTACTGTCCGTTAATCACACTGTATTTCTTTATAGATTTTCATCTGACACCATGTGGTAAATGGAAACACTTGTAGTTCTTTATATTTAAGTTTATTAACAGAATTATGTAGACGCGACACATCAGCTGTCAATGCTGTCTGTCTAATCCCCTGCCCTCTTATCCTATTTATAACAACAACATAATTGAGGAGATGGAAGTTGCACTTTCTAAGTAATTAGATGACATTGATGTCAATGACTATAAATCTGACAAAACAATTATTTATAACTGGTTATAAACCAGTTAGATATCTTTATATTCTACTTATATATCTACTAGGATATAGTTTTGTTGTGTTTAAAGAGATTTATAAAGGGATTTTTATTTAATTTTAGATTTTGTTTAATTTTTTTTTTAAATAAACTTATATTTAATTTTATGTCTATTTTTGTTTTTGTCACTTATCACTTGTCTGATGCTTCTATATCTACATTGTAGATAAGGAAATGAAAATGACCATAAATGACAATAAATGACATATAAATGACATATCACGTGTCACAAATGACCGTCATTTTACATCCCTAGGAATACAGTGGTTAAAACAAAAAATATACTCACGTTTTGTTGCTAAAATAAATATCTCCCCATAACCTTTTAGAAAACTCATCAATATTAACTTCGCCATAATACAAATTATAAATACTAGCAAAAGATTTCAGAGTAAAACAAACACCATATTGAGAGCTAGCAAAACAGACATTTCCCATAACTGGCGAAACAATTTGTGGATTGGCATCGTCTGAATACAACCTACAAAAAAACACAGTTACATAACCTAAAACGTCAAAAATCTGACGTTTACATAACCTCAAACGTTAAATTTGATTTTTAAATCGTCAACTTACGTCATTAATCCGTTGATTTCCTCTACTATGTGCCTCAACTTGTAGTAGGCGTCTTGAGGTGGCAATTTTAGTTCCAAAATCAACCTATCTATTTTGTTGATGCAAATGGTGACTTGCATTTGTTCTTGTATGGCGTGTTTCAGTAAACGCTCCGTATTCAACATGACACCCTCAGCGGCGTCTACGAACAAAACGACGCCGTCGCATAACCTCATCGCTGCTGTCACTTCATCGGAAAAATTTACGTGACCTATAAAAAAGATTAATTTTCAAGTTATTGTCCAAAAACGCAAGAAAATATTACCGGACAACCTTTTCGTGTCCGTACCTTGGTTTAATTTTACCGGTCGACCTATTGATCTTGGTACCTTGGTCAACAAACGTCAAATTTGACGTTTAAGTTTGCTTATTTCGGCAATAACTTTTTTATTAATCGCGCGATTTTAATGAAATTCTAATAGAATGTCCAAAAAAACATAAGGAACGTTTATACCAAACTACAGGACTCTAAGATGCATAGTTCCCGCATAAGTTTACTTTTTAGAAAAAGTGCAAATGAACTACTCAGATTATTCAAGGTTAAATTCTAACCTAAAACTCTTACTGTCATTATAAACGTCAAAGTGATGTTTATAACGTCAATGTGACGTTTATAACGTCAAATATAGGTTATATAAGTCATTTTACCTGGTGTATCAAATATGTTCATCAAATATGACTTATTTTTAATATCGGGTAGTAACATAGTGACCGGGATGGATTTTATGCTGCAACCTCTTTCCTGTTCAGTAAAAAGTGTGTCTGTATATCTTAAATTCTTCTCATCGTTGTCTTGATAACCTGGGTGTGTTTGTCTCACTAAACAGTCTACGAATGTTGTTTTTCCATGGTGCAAATGACCTACTAGGGCGACGTTGCGGATTAAGGATGTGTTATCCATCATATCTGCTAAGAATCTTAAAAAAATTGTCCATAAGTATTGTGTTACAATATGTTACAATCCAAACATACTCCATGCTATAAACTGTGTCAGGTAGGTCTTGTTCTTTGAGTTGAAATTTCTTTTTCTTAACAGGTTCCACCAATGGAACATCTAAAGCCTGCGCATCCTCCTCTTGTACTATAGTTTCAACATCGGGGCCATACACTTGTAAAGCCGAGGGATAATATTGTTTATCCTCGTGTAGCACTATGGCCATTGGCTGAGGGTCTTCCTCCATACGTTCCTCCTTAAAATACATTAATTTATGAAAATAAACCATTTTATAGAGAAAAAACACAAACATAACCTAAATTTCTAAAAGCAGTATTTATACTCACATCGTAGTCCGGATGGTCTTCATCGTCCGGAATTTCTGGCTCTTCTTCATCTTCATCGTCGGAATCTAATTCCGGACCAACGTAGTTACCGAATTCATCATATAAATCACCGTCCATAGCGAAATATCGTTATTTAACAATATAACTGAAAAACACTTATTCCACACTCAAATACAACAATATTTCTAACAAGGGTAGTTAAAAACAACCTAAAACGCAATTATTCAGTGTTTTTATGCTTTAATTCAAGAAAACATCACAGAAATAAACGATTTTTAACGTTGTTTATTTTTAGGTTAGCTTCACACCGGTAGACATTACAGGTAACGGTAATTTGTGCTTTGGACGCAATCCACTAGATGGCGGTGTTGAAAATGCACTGTGGGGTTAATATTACCGTTAATATTAATTATTAAATGCACTGTGGGGTATTTTTTTACTTTTAGAGGGATAAATAATTTTTGAATTCGGTAAATTAAATACGTATATTTTCTAGTGAATACTCTACATTATTTCCACGTCCATTTTTAAATGGAATTGCCTAATTCTAACATATATTTTTGTATTATATACACTTAATAATCGAATATATCGTTTTTCTTTTAAAGTCAATTTGAAGAAAAAAAAAACGATATTTTGTCACATACACCTTTTAAACATTTAGTTAAATTTTACATCAGCAACATTTTTCATATAAAATATAAAATTATATAACAGAAGGTTGGTTAAAAAATATATTATATCATATATTTTTTAGTAATAAATAAATTTACTAGGGATTTTTGTTTAAACTATTTTTTTGCAAGGGTTTTTTGATAGTGTGTTGCAAAAAATGATTATTTTTTTGATAGAGGGCGTTTAAATTTTCATACAAAAAATGCAATAATCAAGAAAAATTGAAAATTAAAAATTCAGGGTGTCTCAATATTCTCCTGGCAAAAGCAAATATTTAATTTTTATAGGAGACCCTTCAACAAGGGTCTCTAATTTTTAAGACGATTTTTTTCATTGTTTTTGTAATACCTTCAAAACGCCTTGAAAATTAGATTTGGTGTCCCGAAAAAGGCGCACTGAATATTTTTTCTTAGCATTTTTCAAGTTTTTTAAAACAAACACCTTGTATATAATATAATGATTTAATTTTTTAATAAAAGGGGCAGGGGATTTTTGAGACACCCTGTATATACCGATACGTTTTCATTTAGGCACTACAGTAGTTTTAAGTTCAAAAAACTTCTACACCAAAATTTCGCACAAAAATCTCATAAATATTTTTTTTTCGGATTTTTGTGCAATTTTTTTCTCATTCATATATAAATTCTGAAATATTTTTACAACAGTGATAATAATTTTATTTTATAGTAGTAGTAGTTTTAATTAATTTTACATCAAAATGGGCCAAAATCAAAATTTCGATATTTTGGAAAATTCTTTTCGAATTTTTTATTTAGATTTCGACCCAACTGCAAAAAAAACACATCTGGTCTAAATTAAATCCAAAATCTGATACAGGGGTCAACATGAAAACAAAAAAACACAAAATTTACAGCACATAACCTTAAAATTACCCAAATGTAAAATTTTGACTTTTAAAACGTCAAAAATGACAAGTGGTAACCTTAAAACAAATTTGACGTAGATTTTGCCCTTTCGAGTTAATTTCAACCATAGGATATGAAAAATACATTTATTATTATTAATATTATTAATATACTTTTTTGTTTGCTATAACTATTTCTTTTTTTATTTATTAAGCACACATAGAAATTAGCATTATTTCTCACATCACGTCGTATTTTTTTAGAATATTCTCTCATTTCATCCATCGTTAAATATTCAGCAAACTGACGTTTAAAACGTCAAATTTTAATCCACTGAAATTTAGTCCAAACAAAAACAAAAAAAACAACGATTTTTGCGGTTGTCATGGAAACCAAAGATACACTGCCGTTTGACAGTTTTCTTCGATGTTTTTTTCGTTTTTATATCAATTTTGTCCCAATTCTTATTTATTTAGTTAAAAAATGTCATTCTTTTTTTTTTCGGAAAATTTCGCCCAAAAAATTTGTTAACAATGATTTTTTTATTTTTTTGCCGAAAATTATTTTTTTGCCAAATTTTCCGGAAATTACGTTTTTTTTTTAAATTTATGTCGCTTAATCCTATTTGTATTTTTACTTCTATACACATAATTATAACAATATAATAATTTAACATTATATTTTTATCACAAAAAATATTTTCTTAAATCCCCTATGTGGAGACCATTTTTTTTTATAAATTAACCCATACGTCATACGACATAGGAAATATTGTGTTTATTTAATTATCCATATGCAGTTCGACATTAATAATAATTATTTTATAAATTATATTAAAAATCAGCTTAAATGTGTGAATTTTGGCAAAAAGTAAAAATTGGTACGTTTTTTATGAATAATACTGTTTTTGGCCTTTGAAAAACCATTTTTGTGCCACAGTGCAACATTGATTGTAAATGTCAAAGTGAGGTTAGAAAACAGCTGTCAAAACTAAAAACATCAAAAAGTGACGTTTCTCTATGAAGAAAGGAAGAAATCATGACAGAAAAAATCGACTTTAAGGTAAAAATTATTGTCGTTTTGTACATAAAATAAAAAATAGAGCTGGAAAATTGTATTTCTTTTTTCAAAAGTGTTGTTTTTGTGCTTTCGAACATTTATTTTGTCGTATTTTTTAAGGAAATGTTTGCAAACGAAATAACGAATTTTTACTTAAGAATAAAAAGCCAATAATATTATATTTTTACTCAGGTTTCAACCTGTGCCATTGCACTATGGTTTGTCTCGGTTTTGTTATCATGTCCTGCCAATGTTTGGTCTCGCTGGCTCCTGAACCATTTTTTCCTGCAAAAATAGCATTTTTTAGTAAATGTCAAAATTTGACTTTTAAATAACATAAAAATGTCACTAAATGTCACAAACGTCATTTCCGACGTGTCAAAATCATTGTATTGTAATTGTAATTGGAAAAATATATAAAACAAGTAAAAAAACTTCTGAAAAACAAGTAAGTAAACAAAATAATGCAAATATGACAACTTTTACATTCATATTTTTATTAATGTCAATAGTATGATTAACTGTCAAAAATGAAAAAAGTAAGATAATCATTTTTTGTTTATCAAACGAAAAATTTAATATTTTATTTAAAAAAAGTAGTATACCTAAATAATAAAAATAATAAAAAAATATAAATAAATTAAAATCATTTAAAAAAATGTAACGCCAAAAGAGTAATTTAATTATTTAAATTATTTTTTGACGTTATTTATAAGTTTAATTAAACTTAAAAATAACGTCAAAAAATAATCGTGAAGCATTTTGACGTCTCACAATCATATTTTGGGGTTATCGAAACTAGCAAAAAAAAAGTAAATATCTAAAAATGACGTCAAAATAGCATTATTATCTAAAATGAAAAAAATATATATAAAGTAAGATATTTTAAGTTTATTGAGCAAAATTTTTGATATTTTAAGCAAACAAACATGGAGCCTACACAAGGAGCCCGAACTTAATAGGGAAAATTGACAAAACCTGCCCTCTAAATTGCACAAATTAAGTTTTTTTTTTCACCACCAGCGGCGCTGATTGTTGATGCGTCCTGACGTCTGCTCTTTTGGTGGCGTTTCGGTACAAATTTAGTCAATTGTTTCAGAATAAACGGTACACCAGCGCCTACTTTCCTTAGGAAGATTCTTGTTTACATGCAGTTCGGACTCCTTGTGTAGGCTTCATGCAAACAAACGTCAAAATATTATGATTAACTGTCTAACCAAGATAATCTGTCAAAAATAATAATAAAAATAAAAAAAGTAAAATAATCATTTGAAAAACAAAAACAAAAGTAAACGTTAAAAATTTAAGCTAAATTAAAGCCAAATAAAAACGTCAAAACCGTATAATTAAATGTAAAAAAATTAAAGAAATATTTGTGACATTTGTTGTCAGATATTCATAATTTAAGGTTATTGAAGATTAAAAAAAAATGTTAAAATAATTTGATTAACTGTCAAAGGATAATTTGTCAAAATGGATAAAGATGACAATTTAAAAAACAAAATTCAATGTCAAAAATGTAATCAGATTAGATTCTAAACTAAAAAATAAAATAAATAAACGTTAAAATCGTATGATAATGTCCAAAGTTAAAAAATGTCCCAAAAGTAAGAAAATCATATTTTTAGGTTATTAAACCAAAAAAATTTAAAATTTTAAGTTAAAAACTAACTAAAAAAATATGGTTGAGGTAGTATCATTATTTAAAGAGTTTGATAAATAAATAACAGTAGGCCGTGACTGCAAATTACCAATGCCTTGCCAATCACAGATCATAAAGGTGCCAATGTAGTAAAAATGAAACGTTGTATTTTAACTAAGGAATTACTACTTTATTAGAAATTAAAGTATAATTATAAACTAAGAACAGCATAAACAGTAAATAGTTAAGTAACAATATAAATTATTAATTTGTTGTTATAATGGCAAAATTAAGGTTTAAAACTGTCATACTTTTGGGCAGCACAAAATTTGAAATGACAATATTAAAAAGTGCTAAAATAGTTATTTGATATTTCCATAAAAACTCGCCATCAACATGAGCGAGCTCGTGAGATACAAAATAAAAAAATGGCGTATTAAAACAAATGCAATTAAAAAAATATTTTCTTGGATTCTGAAATGATTTTTAAATGTGCACATTTAAAAAACATGTTTGATGCTTGAGGCATCATGCCTAACAAAATCATATATTAAATTTTGAAGACATTCTATGGAAACTCTTCAAATTGAAATACAACCTTAACTGTAAAAAGTAAAAAAAGTAAAATAATCATTTGAAAAACAAAATTAATAGTAAACTATAAGTAGATTAAATATCATAAAGAACTAATGTCATAAGACGTCATTTTGTCGCACGCGGACAATTTATAAAACGAGCGACGAAGGAGCGAGTTTTGTAATGGACGAGTTATGACATAAGTTCTTTATGCTATTTTATCTAATTTGTAAAAATTCTATAAAAAAAATAATTTTATACCTAATATTTAATTTTGTCGAATTTTACTTTAGATATAGTTGGTATCATGACATGACTGTGCACAGTCACTAGTTTGAAGGGTTAATGTCAAAATGCCATGGCGTCCTTATTTTACTTATTTACAATAAGCGGCTCTTAATGTTAAAGAAGAAATAAATACCTATTATAACCAATATGCAAAATATTAATAATAATAATGCTGGTTAAAGTAGACAACCTATAAAACCAAAATTTTGGGTGAAGTCATTATGAACGCAAAATAGATAAAAAATAATATGATATCAATATAGGAAAAAATGTCAAATCATGCCATGTCAATCAACAAAATTTAAAGTCAAAAATTTAAGCTAAACTAAAATATAAAATAAAATAAAAAAGCCAAAATCGTATAATTAACTATCAAAAAATTAAAAAAATGAATCGCCGTGCGTTAGTCCTGCAAAAACTCGGAAATGGCTCAACCGATTTAAATATTTTTGTTTTGTTTTGTTCGCCTCAATATTTATTTAAATTAAAATACATTAGGAAAAACCGAAAGGAACAGCCGGAATATCAAAAAAATCGAAATTCGTATAACTTTGAATTAATTTGAATAGATGGCGTTCGAACTTCGTAGCTGCGCTTCACATATACTTGTGTGGTAAGTATATGGCGCTTCAAATTAAATGAAAAAACATAACCACAAATTTATTAACTTAATTGTTTTAGCGAGAAATTTGTTTAAATGGTAAAGTTCTCAATTGTTTAAATTAGTTTAAATAGTAAAGTTCTCAAGGTAAGTTTGACAGATTTGAACGACTGTGAAAACAATTCCGTGTCGTTTTTGTTATTTTGGATGAGGTTGCAATGGGTTATTTATTAAAAGGTAAAGAAAAATTTATTTATAGTAAAATGTATAAAAGCGACTGAACCCTATGCTCGGTACAGGCCAACTGTTTTACAAAAGGTCCTTATTTAGGTAGAATACTGCCTTACTCTAAAGTGGCACTTGTATGCATAAAACCATCTGTAAAAGGATTTATGAAACTTGTTTCACTGCTATCTTATCTAACTGAGGGTTGAGTTTTCTATAAGTATTATTGACATGTAAAGAACTGCAATTAATCTTAACAGTTTTACAGTGTTCAATGGATTAAAGTTGAAAGGTTCATAAGGATTGATAATCGCTAATAAAGAATTTTAGGTGGAACAAAGTTCACCGGGTAATCTAGTTTTAAATAAAATTAAACGTTAAAACGAGAAAATTTGTCAAAATCAAGAAGAAATTTCAAATAAGTACATAATGTAAGGTGACCAACTGTGTAAAGGGGAAAACCAGAACAGCGGTGGCCTGTAAGAATTTTTTTTAGAAAAAGAGGTGTTGCCCCACCCCACCAAAAATTTTTCTTAGAATTTTAGTTTTTTTTACTCGACCGAAAACATGTTAAAATTTTTTTAAAAGAATGTCTGTTTTTTCCCAAACTTCTTTGTATTTTTTTCTTAAAAGTTCATTCAAACCAAAAAAAAAGCCCCATTTAGTCAAATTTTGACAAAGTTATGGGTATTTTAAAAGGAAATTGGTAATTTTTTTGAAAATTCGTAACTTTTTTTTTGGTTGGGTAAATAAATTGGAAAAATTCTGAGAAACTTTTTTAGTGGGGTAGAAAAATATTTAAAAAGTTCAGTCAAATCGAAAGGGGTTGGGTCAAAAGAGGTCGATTTGGCGTGGAATTCCCCAAACATATATTTATAAATTAACTATTATGAAATTTGTGTTTTTAGCCTAGTTATTTTTAGTTATTAGGTATACCTAATAAATTAATATGGATTTATCAAAATTGGAAGTTAATTTTATATGGTAAGCTAAATCAGAACAGACCAGAACCAAAATAGGAAAATCAGAACCTTTACTACCTTTGATTTCCTTTCAGAATGAAGACTTCAAAAACAGTATAGTTCTGATTAAATCAGTTGGTCACCTTAACATAATGTAATAAATAATAATTTAAAAAACATAAAAACAATTTCAAAACAACGTGTATCAAACCTTAAAATTCACCTTAGACGTTTCTCAATCGCAAATGTCAAAAATGTCATTTTTAGGTAATACAAGTTTGACAAGTTGAGTGTTAATTTTTCTTTCTTACCGGCCAAAAGGATCCTTCCGATCAGCTCGTTCCGGCCGATGTTGTCGAAATCCATGACCATCACGTCCAAAGAACATTCTCGTATTTTTTCCCAGGGAACGTTGAACGAGAAGGTGTCGTTGAACACCGGATTCAGGGTGCACTTGAATATGGCGGTTTTGCGCTTTTCTATGCGTTTGTCGCCAAACTGGAGCCATACCTTCACGTAGGGATCTAAAAATAAAAGATTTGCGTTAGAAATTTGTACAAAAAAACGTAGGTTAGGTCAAAAAAGCTAAAACAACATCAAACGTCAGAGACAAAAGAGATTGTCTCAAAAAAGAGAATTAGCTGTCAAAACCATTTAAAAAAGATAAGCGTCTAAATTTTAAATTTAACTAGGTATCAAAAAATTGAATTAAACTGTCAATAATCAATTTAAAAAAGGTTATATATCACCTAAATTGTTATTTAAAAGTAATGTAATTTGTCAATACTTTAAAACGGTTAAACATAAAAATAAGAATTACGTAAAAAAGTAGGGTTATCTGTCAAAATAAAATCCTAGACAAAATAATCATTTTATACACTTTTACATTAAATACAAGTGCATTAAATTGGAAAAAAGTAAGTTTAAAACCGTTTGACAGATGTCAAATTAAAAAAGTATGGTTAATCTCTTTTGACAGATGCCATCTTGGTAAAAAGTGAGATATAACCGCTTGACAGTAGTCAAATGTCAGATAAAATGTCAAATAAAACTAACTTTAACTCGTCCTAGGTAAAGTATGTTATGAAATTCGCTTAATTAACTTATCCAGACCACTTTGTAAAAAAATGCGCTTAGTTAAACTTATGACAACAAAATCATGTTATACAGGGTGTTATGTAATTAATGTTATATATTAAAATGGGTTGTTCCTTAGGGTCCATAAAGAAGCACCTGAAACTTTTTTTTTCTAAATTCCAAAGTCTAAAAATAATTTATAATAACCTTTATCCTACCAAAAAGTACGCCACTGATCGACTAGGAACTTTAGGTTAATCTGGTGGAATTATTATGTTATGGTTGGTAACAACAGTGTTCCCAAAATTTCTCAAAAAAGTTGACAAACATTGTTTAAATTTAGCTTAATTACAAAAATGACAAAATTAACAATGCAAATTGTCAATTTGGCGTTTTTATTAATTGTTGGTTGTTTCATTTTTGTACTGAAGGTAAATTCAAACAAAATCTGCCAACTTTTATGACAGAATCTAGTGCATTTCTTTTAAATTTTAGGTTATGTTTTCAAATTGTAAATATCTTAAATAAGGGAAGTGCTTTTGGATTTATTTACACAAATTAAATGTTTAAAGTTTAACCTATGAACTGGTCCCAATTTCATCTGAGTAAACAGAGAAAAAAACTGATGAAAAAATTAATTTTGTGGTTATGGATTTCAAATTTCAAAGGTACTAAATTTTCTAATCATTGCTTAAGCTAATAGCTATATCAGTAAATAAATACAGAAGGGTATTAGAGCTTTAAGGACATAAAACTTTTGTATTTATTGAGTTTTTATTTATTTTTTGCAAGAAAAATTTTTAGTAACAATTTTTTACATCTGGCAACGCATAGCTACTTTGTTGGTTGGTATCTATGTACTCACAAAATACAGGTGTGCAGAGATAAACAAGTGTGTAACCAGTGGCGTATCACAAAAAATATAAAAAACTTCTAATGCATATTTTTTCTTTATCTTTGGAAAAATGCTTTTTAAAATATTTTTCCTTTATTCCTTATGTCAAAAGGTATTCAGTATTTTAATATATAACATTAATTACATAACACCCTGTATATAAAACTAATTTACATAATACTTCTATAAAATTCTATAAAATACAAATCTAAACGTCATAAAAGTAAGCAAAAGTGCAAAACAATGTTTAGGAACTTCAAATTAATGTAATTAACTGTCAATTTTTTTACTAAATTAACTAAGATTAAAACAATAACGCGTCAAAAAATCATAAAACATGAAAACAACCTGCTAAAAATAAAATGTCATAAAAGTTTATGTTCAAAACTAGATACCATTTAAATAAGTAACAATAAAAGTATGGTTAAAGTACCTACCTAGCAAAAAATTAAAATGTAAAAAACTGTCAAAATAGTACAATGAATTGTCTAATTTTCAATTATCTGTCAAAAAATTAAGGTTATGTCAAAAACTAAAAAAATAAAGAAATAAATAAAACATTTAAAAAGAAATCAGACTATTTCTCTAGAAATAAAAGTTTCTATGGTTAACTGTCAAAAATTAAGGTTGTCAAAAACAAGTTAATTATAAAAAAATTGTAAAATGGGTTCAAGTAGTTTTTTAGAAACAAAAACTACAGTTAACAGTAACAAAACAAGATCATAAGTTAAAAAAGGAACCAAAACGCATGTCTAGTCTGTCAAAAGAACAATATTAAGAAAAAAGAAAAAAGTTTAAAAGTCTAAATACGAAACATCAAAAAGCCTACCTGATTTTCCGTTGATGTCCTTGGCCTTCAAGTTTCGCGCCTTCAGCAGCGTCAAGGTCAAGATACTGTTGCTGGGGTGGTAGCAGAGTGAGGTCAGCAGCTCACCGCATTTGTCTTTTGCAGGCGGCTTCAGCGCCTTCCAAAATGACGGTTTTTCGCTTAAATCCACCTATAAAATAAGGTTTTTTTCAAGCGTAGGAATAAAAATTTTCATATTATAATACTGTATAGAAAGACTTTATATTTGTAAGCAGTTCAAAAGTTAAATTATAATACTCTGCCGTACAATAAAGAAAATACTTTGAAATTACATAGAAAGAGTGGTTCCATCTATCGCTTCTAGCTCGAAATCAGCAAAGAAAATGTAAATTTACATGTCAATGTAGAATAAATTCATGTACAGGGTGATCCCCTATAATGTCGCCCCCCTTTAACTTTTTTATTTTAAGTGTCCGAAAAAATTTCAAAGTGTGATTATGTAGGTACTAAAAATACTTTTTTTTCTACGTATATATTATATATAAAGAAAATTGGAAAATTGATCAGTATACAGGGAAAAACAAAAAGTTTATTTTTTTTCAAATGATCACCCTGTATATGAATTTATTTTTCAATTCCTTGTAAAATTCTAAGCATATTTTATATAACATACCATATACCTAAATTCAACCGTTTCTGAAATATTTAAATAATTTTTAAGATAATAAGTTGAAATAGTTTGTCTTTCTCTGTCTGAGTATGCCATTTTTACTTATTTAACAAGACATATTGACATAATGTCACTATAATAATTTATTTTCAATAAAAATTTTGGTATACTGAGGCTTCTTGATTTCTAACGGTTTGAAAAAATATTTATTGATAACATTTCGAATGCGAATATTTCAGAAACAGTTGAATTTAGGATATGGTTTGTTATATGAATTATGCTCAGAATTTTACAAGGAATCGAAAAATAAATTCATATATATTGAAAAAAAATAAACTTTTTGTTTTTCCCTGTATATTGATCAATTTTTATTTTTTTTTAATACGTAGAAAAAAGTATTTTTTAGTACCTACATAACCACACTTTTAAATTTTTTGGGACACTTATAAATAAAAAAGTTAAAGGGGGGCGACATTATAGGGGATCACCCTGTACATAATACGTCAAAATGTCGCAAACTCGATTATTTCAATGGAAGTACAAAATTATTAAATTATTTAAAAAAAAGGGCGGAGAAAGCATATTAAGTGCCTCGCATTTGACGTTTACATATTAAACCTAAACTGACATTTGTTAAGTAAATGTCAGTTTAGAGTTAAAGGTTTTGTACCAGGTAAAAATAGCATATATGCAAATTACACATACTTATAAGTAAGCTTACATGTAAGTATGTGTAATTTGCTTTATTTCATTCAATTCGTTAGTTTAATTACGTAAATTAAAGCCAGATTAATCCAATTAAGGTGTATTTACGCTGGTAAAAAGCAAATACAAAGGGAAAACTTGGAAATTAAAAGGAACCCGTACTACATGTATAGTCTCGTGTTTTTATTATCCTTCCTGTTCAAAGCACAAATTACGTTTCCAATTAAGTTTTTCTCATGCGGCGCATGAGAAAGAAAAGCCTTTTGAGAACTTGCCAAAAATACTGTCACGTCGAGGAAGGAATCTAAAGAAATTTTTAATCGAAAAAATGTAAATTACCGTCGCGGCCCGTACAAATATAAAATCCTGTTTATGACCCCAATCACCATATTCAACGCTCCACTTTACCGCTTTACTACTTGTAAAGTACCTACCCAAACATAACCTTAAACTTTAATTTTATAATGTAAAATGGGGCACACATGCCAAAAATTTAAATTTTAACTCTAGTCAGTTTTTTCTAGGAAAGATCCTCTTATATACTAAGCAGGGGAAAAAATCGGGGGGTTTGGTTTTCATACAATAATTATTATATGAAAACCAAACCCAAAGCTTAAGCTTGTTAAAATCTCAAAGCAAAAAAGAACACAACTGTTTCTTACATTTCAAGGGAGGGTTAAACTCCTGCGTTAGCGCCTCTACTAACGGCTAAGCAATGAAATCACTTATATATATTAATGTATTAAGAATGTCAACCCTTCAGGGTTGCTGGTTATATTTCAATAATGGACAACAGTGAAAATGAATTTTTACTAGTAGGTAATATACAAGATGTTAAGGAGGTTAAAATGTAGGATTTAATTTAACCTCGCGCGGTATTCGATAATAAAATTCCCCGCCAAATTGTGTTTAAAATAAAATCATTTTAAAATTATACAGGCTGAGTTTTAAGTTGACGCGTTTCTTTTAACAGCGTGTAGAAATCAGATAAACAAATAAATATTTTAAGTAACTTTTTTATGAAAGATCAAAAATAAGAGAGTTATAGGCCTTCCAAGTTTAATTAAATTTTGAGCCGGTCCTGGCCATTGTTAACAAAAAACATAACCATAAAAATAAAAACTACAAAATAAACAATGCAAAATGTCATCTATGACAACAAACATAACAATTTAAATCAAAATGACATTTAGAAATGAAAAATGTCAGTTTTTTTGTGCCTCAATTATTGTTAAAAATGGTTCATAATTATAGCAATAATGAATTAGTGGAAATGTTACTAATTTATGGAGAGTGTCGTCAAAATGCAAATGCAACTTAAGTAAATATTGACATTTTTTATTGCAAAATGTCAATTTGATTTAAATGGTTATGTTTGTTGTCAAATATAACATTTTGCATTGTTTATTTTGATATTTTTATGGTTATGTTTTTCGTTAACAATAGCCAGGACCGGCTTAAAATTTAATTAAACTTTGATGGACAATAACTTTTTTATTTTTGAGTTTTGATAAAAAAGTTACTTAAAATATTTATTTGTCTAGCTGATTTCTACACACTGTTAAAAGGAACGCGTCAACTTAAAACTCACCCTGTATTTTTTGACTTTCTATTTCTTTGACAAGACACCACCATGATTTCTACTTATTGTAGGGCATGGAAATACCATCTTAGTACATTCTTTAATTTTACATAAACTTTAAGTAACTACAAGTGGTAGAACCCTAGCGGATCTGGCAAACGCAAATTTAACGTTGAGTTGTGCAAAAAGCAAACGCAAAATCAACTCAGATTTATTGTCAATCTAGCGTTTTATTTGCGTTTATTTGTACGTTGACTTTTATGACAGTATGGATTGGAGTTTGGTTTGCGTTTTGTTTTAAAATTAAATGCAAATACAATATAATTCACTCAAAGGCAAAATAATCGATCCACATAAATTTTCGATGAACTTCAATCGCAAATAACTTTTTTATATAATTGTATATAATTAAATAAAGTTAACTTAAACATAAACGTACGTTTATAATGTACAGGTTTAAACAAATATGTTTTCTACCACTCTGTACAGTGGCAAAATATGGATTAAAAAAACATTGCAAATTCCAATAATTTTTATGTAGGAAGAACTGAGGTTGCTTCAAAGAACTAAATGTTTTATGTGACCAAAGAATAAGTAACTTCTGTGGAAGTAGATAAAAGATTAAAGGACATACGACAGGTCCAAGTAAGCGAGAGAACGTTAAGATCATCTGACATTGGATTATACGCAAGAAGACCTGTAACAGTACACGAGTTGCTAAGAAACCATTGGGTTGAACGCCTTTAATTAATAACACTAGTTTACAGCCATTTAGCCCACCATGTCTCACTATGATTTTCTTGTGTAGTTTGGCTCACTAAACGAGAAAATCACACTTGAATTTTTTTTCATGGAAGCGTTTTCGAGATATGAATTTTCAATTGTTTTTTTTAAATTTTCTGAGGTGTTTTGACGTTTTAGAGTATACTTCGAGTTCTAATTGATCGATTTGATCAAACAAGCACTTAAATCCAAGGTAATTGAGCCCTCTACAACTTTCTCTTGTAAAGTTTTGGTATCGGCCCCCATAGCTATTTACATACCATGGGAGGAAAATAATGCTTTTCCTCAAGGGAGGAAACGCATTTTCCTCCTGAGGTATGTATATGGTTTTTTCTATTACCTTTTAACGGTTATAAAGACATTTTAAGCGTTCCGGTTCTTTTTACTAACCCGATATGGGGCTATAATATTATGACAAAATATTAAGTATACCTATAGGTTTTGCGTCGCCGACGTTATGTTGACAACGCTTTGTTGCTATGGTATTTTTGTTAAAACAAACATAACAGTTGTTATAAGCTGTCAGGTTATCATAAATTTGAAATTTTTCCTACGTTTTAAAAATGAGTTCTAGCGAAGAAGACCTGCCGCAAGATCTTGCTGAAGAGGCAAGAGTAGTTGAAATTAATCTTCTTCCTCAAAAATCGAAAAAGCGATATGAAAAGGAATATAGTCATGTATTTTTTTTGTAAGTTTGACACTGCTAAAACATTTGTTATAAGCAATAAACTAAACTAAACTAAACAAAGAATGGTTGGACAAGCGCGGAGTAAATCTTTTTCCTACAAAATCAAATAGGACTAGACAAGGTACAAAACACTTGCTAATGTAAAATTGTTAAAAAAAATAGAGGAGGGAAATTTTTTTTTCTACTACCTTACTAGAAAACTTATTTTTCCACCCCCGAACGAGGGAGGAAAATGCCTCTTTTCCTCCCCGGGAGGAAAAAAAATTTCCTCCCTCTTTTTTTTAAATTTTACATTGGCAAGAGTTTTTGTACCTTGTCTAGCCTTATTTGATTTTGTAGGAAAAAGATTTACTCCGCGCTTGTCCAACCATTCTTTTAACATTCTTTTAACAAACTAGGTATATTCATATTCACTATTTTAGATTTTTAAGGAAGGAAATTAATTGCAACTATTAAATTTATGATAAACATTATGACAGCTTATAAAAACTGTTATGTTGGTATTACCAAAAATACCATAGCAACAAAGCGTTGTCAACATAACGTCGGCGACGCAAAACCTACTTAATATTTTGTCATAATTTTATAGCCCCATACCGGGACGCTTAAAATGTCTTAAAACCGTTAAAAGGTAATAGAAAAAACTATATACATACCTCAGGAGGAAAATGCATTTCCTCCCTTGAATATTTAATGCCCTTCGCTTCGCGTCGGGCATCAAACTATTCGCGGGAGGAAATGCAATATTTTCCTCCCATGGTATGTAAATAGCTATTTCCTCCCCGGGAGGAAAAGAGGCATTTTCCTCCCTCGCTCGGGGGTGGAAAATTAAGTTTTCCATTAAGGTAGTAGAAAAAATGTCTTTAAAACCGTTAAAAGGTAATAGAAAAAACCATATACATACCTCAGGAGGAAAATGCGTTTCCTCCCTTGAATATTTAATGCCCTTCGCTTCGCGTCGGGCATCAAACTATTCACGGGAGGAAAAGCATTAATTTCCTCCCATGGTATTTCAGTGAAAGATCAAGATTCAGCTTTTCGAGAATTTTACACGTTTTTTTTTCATTTTATTGAATTATATAAAATTTAATATTGATTTTTATATTAAACATTAAATATTGAAATTAAATTAAACATTGAACATTGACTATAGCCAAAATTCTACTATTTGAATTAGTACCAGCATTTTTTACTAATAAAATAGTCGTTTTCACCTTTAAATAGTTATTTTTTTACTACGTAAATAGTTAAATTTTGACTAATTTAAGATTAGTCACCATCTTTGACTATTTCTGAGAGTTAAAAGTAACTAATTTCTTTAATCGTTTGCGGCCAACAACAAAGTATTATTTTAATTAAATGTATATAGGCTCCATGGTTAAATGGCCCATACAAATTAACAAAATGCAAAAAGTTTAGCTCAAAACAGCAACCCAAATAATATATTCAACATTAAAATATTATGATCAATATTTATTGACAAATAAAATTGATTTTTATAAGAGTGACTGATAGCCACATTTATGCCAACAGTTTTACAAGCTTAACATAACCCCGGCTGGGTCAAAACTTTTTTAATTACTAATTTGACTATTTCATTCAATAGAATTTGACTAATTTTTAGTGACTGCTTGTTCGCTATGAGAATTAGTCAAATATGACTTACAATTAGTTATTTTTGACTAATTCATTTTAAAAAAATAGTTTAAAAAAAATCTGTCTCATTCTTTTTTTTGTTGCTTTCGTGTTCCGTTTCTCGTATAAGGGCCAGAAGCCGTGATACCGCCGCTCCATAGCCTTCATTTGCTGGTTAAAACGTTCTCCGTGCTCATCACTTAACTAAATAAACAATGATAAAAATACGTTGTTGAAATTTTAAAAAATAACAGTAAAATGTGACTAAACCAACACGAGAAACAAAAGAATTCACGTTTGCGGAGTCATGTCAAATATAAATTTTGAATAATGTTTTCGGTGAAAAAAGTACGTAAAAACTCAAAACATTCCCATCATGCACTTTAATTAGGTTTTTATTAAATAATAAACATAGGTATTACAAAATAAAAGAAAAAAACTAAAAATCGTCAAAAAGCTGAATTTTTCTCTTCCACTAAAAAATTTATAACTCCGCCATTTATGCATGGATTTTTAACATTAGCTTGTAAACTTTAACCTCAATTTTTGCCATAAAAACGGTTTTTTTAAGTAATCAAAATCGCTAGCATCAAAATAATTTTACGATATTAAATGTATGTAGAAGAAAGTTTTAGAGGGCTCAAATACCTTCAATTTAAGGGCTTGTTTGGCCAAATCGATAAATTAGATTTCAAGCTATACTCAAAAACGTCAAAACACTTCCAAAAATTGATAATTTATATCTCAAAAACGCTTACATAAAAAAAATTGAGTGTGGGTGAAAATACATGGGAAAACTATAATGGGATTAAGTAACATTTAAAGTATCTGAATCATTTTTAAAAGTAAATTAACTTAATAATGCGTAATTCGTATTAATAAGTCAGAGCAAACTTCGACTATCACTGAACGCTGGTGAAGGGTCTACTGCTGAATTACGAAAACCGTCTCTCGGCGTCTCCCACTCTTAAAAGTTATTCTTCCACTCTTAAAAACCGAATGCGGCCTGTCTACATGTAAAATGAAAGTACGGTATCGCTAAATATGTGGGTAGGACAAGCCTTAGCAAGATTCCCAGAGCAGAGGTGTATTAATAATTATTATCTACGCCAGTGAGATAAGAACTTCTTATCCCACTCATTTTGAGTGAGATAAGAAGTTCATTAACGCACGCGTTTTTCTCTGTTTTTAACCAATCAAATAAAAAAGTCAAAATGTCAAAATAACCCTAAATTAAGTCTTTGACAAAAATAATTACCGTTTATTTTTTCATTTAGAGGCGTAGATAAAAATTTGTACAGGGTAGTCCACGTAAGGTGACCCATATACTTATCTCAGAAACTACTGGAGTCACAAAAAATTTGTAAGAAACAAATGTACACGAAGTAAAAAATATTTTTAAAATATTATATTTTCATTTATACAGGGTGTTCGGTTTTCCTTGGGACGATACCAACTTTCTTATTTTCAATGGAACACCCTGTATTTTTTTGCATTTTTGGATTCTACCCACTCTTTTAGGTATACTTTGTAAATATATTAATTAAGAAAATATTAATACTTTTTGAGTAAAATTAAGATTTATTAAAATTTCTCTAAATGTAGACACTCGCTAAAAGTTAAAAATAACCAACTAAAAGTTATTATTTTTTATATTATGTAGTATCCATCTCTTTAATAATAAGTAAGCTATAAGTAAATTATTATATTTTTTGGAAAATATCATACAGAGTGTTTTCTATGTCCCGTTGAAAATAGCGATTTTAAAAGTTTAAAATCTTGTTTTTCTTCAATGGAACACCCTATATATTTTTGCATAATTGGATAGAATAAGTAATTACCTTTCATTTTATATATATATGTCCTATACCTAAACCTAACAGAAAAAAAAATATTCGCATTTTTCACAATTAGTAGCTTTTTTCCAACTACCTTAGTTAAATTTTCATTATTCAAATAAATAAATTTCAATAACAACAAATAAAAATGCTTTTATATATAAATATATATTACTATAATAATTACCATACGCGCAAAGCTAATTAATTTTGTAAAATGCAAATATTTTTTTTAGGTGATCCACGTAAGGTGACCCATATACTTATCTCAGAAACTACTGGAGTCACAAAAAAATTGTAAAAAACAAATATTCACGAAGTAAAAAATATTTTTAAAATATTATATTTTCATTTATACAGGGTGTTCGGTTTTCCTTGGGACGATACCAACTTTCTTATTTTCAATGGAACACCCTATATTTTTTTGCATTTTTGGATTCTACACACTCTTTTAGGTATACTTTGTAAATATATTAATTAAGAAAATGTTAATACTTTTTGAGTAAAATAAGGATTTATTAAAATTTCTCTAAATGTAGACATTCGCTAAAAGTTAAAAATAACCAACTAAAAGTTATTATTTTTTATATTATGTAGCATTCATCTCTTTAATAATAAGTAAGCTATAAGTTAATTAATTTATTTTTTGGAAAATATTATGCAGGGTGTTTTCTTTGAATAATGAAAATTTAACTAAGGTAATTGGAAAAAAGCCACTAATTGTGAAAAATGCGAATATTTTTTTTTCTGTTAGGTTTAGGTATAGGACATATATATATATATAAAATGAAAGGTAATTACTTATTCTATCCAATTATGCAAAAATATATAGGGTGTTCCATTGAAGAAAAACAAGATTTTAAACTTTTAAAATCGCTATTTTCAACGGGACATAGAAAACACTCTGTATGATATTTTCCAAAAAATATAATAATTTACTTATAGCTTACTTATTATTAAAGAGATGGATACTACATAATATAAAAAATAATAACTTTTAGTTGGTTATTTTTAACTTTTAGCGAGTGTCTACATTTAGAGAAATTTTAATAAATCTTAATTTTACTCAAAAAGTATTAATATTTTCTTAATTAATATATTTACAAAGTATACCTAAAAGAGTGGGTAGAATCCAAAAATGCAAAAAAATACAGGGTGTTCCATTGAAAATAAGAAAGTTGGTATCGTCCCAAGGAAAACCGAACACCCTGTATAAATGAAAATATAATATTTTAAAAATATTTTTTACTTCGTGAATATTTGTTCCTTACAAATTTTTTGTGACTCCAGTAGTTTCTGAGATAAGTATATGGGTCACCTTACGTGGACCACCCTGTACAATATACGTGTGATAACGCTTTATTAACGTACTTTTGCGATTGCCCAACTCGTGCTACGCACTCGTTGGGCAAATTTCGCATGCGTACGTTACTAAAGCTCTTATCCCACTTATATCGTAAATAACTATTATTTAGCAATTCTCTTAATGTACGAGGTGTGTTCAGAAAATATCGGGAATTTTCGTTTTTTGAAACAAATATTTATTTATTCGTCTACATTAATGTTGTCGCCTTCAAAATAGTCCCCATTGGATATTATGCACATGTGCCAGCTCTTCGTCCAATACTCGAAACACTGTTAAAACTCGATCTTTGGGATAGCCTTTAATTCTTTCAGCGATGCGCTTTTAATGTCATCTATGCTTGCAAAACGACGGCCCTTTAAGGTTCTCTTTATTTTTGGGAATAGGAAAGTCAGACAGAGGCATGTCTGGCGAATATGGAGGCTGGGGCATCATTACAGTATTGTTTTTGGCCAAAAATTTTGTTCAAAATTTAACAATTTTGGAACAAATTTTGCTGCCACGCGTTTCATACCCAAAACATTCGAAAAAATTTCATGGGATGAGCCAATCGATATACCAACATCATCAGCGACTTCTCTGATGGTTTATAACCATTTCTTCCACTTTTTCCATGTTTTTATTGGTTGTTAATGTGCTTGTGCGTTCGGGGCGTTCGTCATCTTCAACGTCTTCACGGCCATCTTGGAAACTCTTATAAGAGTTATAGAGTGGTATATATACCACTTGTAAACTCTTGTTTTACTTATAGCAGACTCACTATAGGCCTTTGTTAACATTTCACAGAATTTGTTTCATTTTTTAAGCAAAATTGGATACAAATTCTTTGATCCATTTCTTTTAACGAACGAAAATCGCCGAGCTCATAAAACACGTCTAACCTTAGCGGCTGCCACAGACAAAGTAAACAATGAAAACAGCTAACGTTTTTATCATACTTCGGGGGCATGTATACCAACATAATAAAATTTTTTTTATGACAACAGGACCCTCCGAACCCGCGAAATTTAACAATTCCCGTTATTTTCTGAACACACCTCGTATGAGGGCCCCTATATGATCGGGGCCCCCGAGCACCGCACCGAACTGCCCCTGACCCTGGCATAGCTAAAATATGTTTAAGACACTTTTACATCAATCTCTTCTTACCTGACAAAGGGGTAGGAAAACCTCGCCGATCGAGTCGTCCCTGGAGAAACGGTCGTAATCGAAGACGTGCAGGTGAAGGACGCGACTTTGCAGCTTCTGTATCGGGAACCCTTCGAAGTAGAACGTTTCGTTCCAACGCGGGTTCAACGTTCGACGTTTAATCTTCGTCTCCAATCGGTGCTTTTTGTCGGGCAACAACGTCACGCGCACGTAGGGGTCGCTCGTCCCAGACAGATCTTTTGCCGGCAATTCTTTACCCTAAAAAAAGTTATAAATGTCAAAGTGGCGTTTTAAATGTCAACGTTAGGGCCATATTTCGGGTCCATTGGTGAAGAACTACCCTGGTTTCTGGGCGAAAAGCTGAACAGGCTTTTTAAAGCCAAGTTTAAAAAGAGAGAATTTTGCTTTACGCCGGATGCTTTAAAACTTACCAACTTTTTTATTTTAAGTGTCCGAAAAAATTTCAAAGTGTGGTTATGTAGGTACTAAAAAATACTTTTTTCTACGTATAAAGACAATTGGAAAATTGATCAGTATACAGCACAGCAAACGGAAAAATATAGAACTGTATAGGATGACTCCGCGTTTGAATATTAAATCTTAAAGTTTTATCAGAACTGTATTGAATCGTGCTTTGTTTTTATATTTTTCGGCTCTATACCTATGCACGACTATATTTAAAGTCAAACTCAATGGTGTCTTACAAGATACATTGTTTTGATTTTTTATATTCAACAGAGAGGTAGAAACTCGACCCTGTCGAATGGTGCAGTCATTTATGTCTCTAGAAATTATTAAAAAAGGGTTCAGTCCAATGGTGCAGCAACTTCGGATTCCTATTCTCTTCAGAGACATAGAAACTCAAGCTTTTCGAATTTTACTGGCAATGATTTTCGTTAATGTCCCCGAGAATTATACAAAAACAGCGCAATGCAATATCGCAACGGTTTCGACTTCTCTTTACTCTACCAAGTTATAGAAACTGGAGTCTCCCTAATACTGTTCTAGTCAATATTTCTGAGAGTATAAAAAGAGGGTGTAATATATATTGCAAAAAGTTTTGATCTTTTGATGGATGCAAGTAGTTTGAATTTTCTCATTTCTGCATATGATTTTTTTTGAAAATAGTTCCTTTCTTTGGTTCCTTTGTCTGATTTTTATTTACCGTAACAACTCAGGTATGTAAAGCACAGAGAATATGATGTTAAGTACATATATTTGTATTAAAAATTTCAGAGGTTATGTTGTAAAAATGATCGATATGCTAAGTATTAAACTTTAATAATTTAGTAATGAGGTCTGTTGGTAGACCCTGCACTATCTCCACTGGTATATGTTAGTACAGCAATATTTAAATCTGGTTGATGAAAAAGTACACACCAGTGCAGGTTATTGTAGTATCTACGAACAAATGAATTAATGGCCCATTGGCAATTATTCCTTTAGGAAAAATATTCAACACAGCTTAATTAATTAATAAAATGAAAAAATCACAATCATGTCGTATATAGTTTTTTTTAAGCATAAAATAATTTTTATATTAATACTAGTTCAAAAGTGAAATTACGACCTCTATACTGTGGAGAGTATTGAAACGCTCGACTGACGAATACCAATCTATACCGTGGGGAGATTTAGAAAACCATATTCAAACGTGGCGTCATCCTATACACTTCTATAATTTTCCGTTTGCGTTTGGGAAAAACAAAAAGTTTTTTTTTTTCAATGGATCACCCTATATATGTATTTATTTTTCAATTCCTTGTAAAATTCTAAGCATATTTCATATAACATACTATACCTAAATTCAACCGTTTCTGAAATATTTAAATTATTTTTAAGATAATAAGTTGAAATAGTTTGTCTTTCTCTGTCTGAGTAGGCCATTTTAACTTATTTAACAAGACATATTAACATAATGTCACTATAATAATTTATTTTCAATACAAATTTTGGTATACTGAGGCTTCTTGATTTCTAACAGTTTAAAAAAACATTTAATGATAACATTTCGAATGCGAATATTTCAGAAACAGTTGCATTTAGGATATGGTTTGTTATATGAATTATGCTCAATTTTTAATTTTTTTTAATAGGTAGAAAAAAAGTATTTTTTAGTACCTACATAACCACACTTTTTGGGACACTTAAAATAAAAAAGTTAAAGGGGGGCGACATTATAGGGGATCACCCTGTACATGAAGAAATTCTTAACTGTTGAAATTAAGTTTTTATATTATTGGATTCGTCTCAAAAATTTGCGTTTAACTGTGCAAAAGTTTATAAACTTTAGTAAATTTAACGGTTTTTTTACTAAACTTTTAAGTTTTTCAGAACAAGTAGAGTAACCCAGTAAACACGTTTATGTAAATTTGACGTCAGGGTGATGTCATTCAATATCATGCTTTACATAAGATAATAATAATAATCATAACCTATTCATTTGGAAGACTCTTGAATAATATTAATCCATTAACAAAAACATTTTTTGTTGATTGTTCCCTATCATAATTTGTAACATAAAAATCGTTAATACTCCTAGTATTGTGATAATGGACAGTTTGTACCCAGTAAACACTTACACGTTTTTTAAACGTATTTAAAACGTGTGAATGGTCAATAAAACGTTTTACGTAGAAAAAGCAACGGTTTGATGTTGGTATAAATTTACACCAATTAATTTAAACGTTAAAACAACGTTAATTTAAATATACTTTTTAATAGTGCCTAACTTTTACGTTACAATAACGTTGTATTAAGGTGTTCAGTCAACCATATATTTAAATGTTTAATTTAAACGTTAAAACAACGTTAATTTAAATATGCTTTTAATAGGGCCTAACTTTTACGTTACAATAACGTTGTATTAAGGTGTTCAGTCAACCATACATTTAAATGTTTAATTTAAACGTTAAAACAACGTTAATTTAAATGTGCTTTTTAATAGTGGCTAAATTTTTGCTTAGTTTACACATGTAGAAAATATGACTTCTTATTTTAAAATCTGAAGGTATAAAATCTAAGAATTTTGTTCGTTAAAAAAATGAATTATGATTGAATGTTAAATGAATAATTTAACTTTCTCACTTTTTCAAAAGTATATTTTTATAACATTAATAAAACGGTTTTTGTCAAATACAAATAAACTTTTATCCACAACGTTTTTCTCTAAAATGGGATAACTTGTTTAAAAAGAATTTATAACGTTTAATATTTAATAAATTGGTGCAACATGTATACATACATAAACAATATGCATACGTACCTATATAAACAATATTAAATGAAATTTAGAAATTACATTCTAAAGAAAAGCATAAGTAATTCTATAGTCAGTGGTCATACAGTAAGCTTTAGGCAGAACACTATACTCATCCACAAATGTTGCTTTAAAAAGTGCATTATTTTATTAACATTCTTTAAACTAGACAGTTGCTGTAATTGATAAAAATAACGTACTTAATGGGTGATTCTCAAAATAACTACACTTTCGGTTTATTATAATAAAATATAATAAATATATTTTTTTAATACTAAAAAGTTTGGTAATATTATTACAAGAGCATTTTTGTAAAGCTTTAGTTAAATCCTAAACTAAAATAAGATTGATATTGCATGCAAACCTTAATTTTTATATTTATGGGTAAATTATGTCCACAGAAAAGACGTCCACTGAATGGACATCTATGTATATTATTCTCTATAAGAAAGGTAAATTTTAGATTATGCCTTCGCATTTGTCATGTGCCAAAAATAAAAACTTTGACAATAATAATGACAATAATTAGAAAATAATTCAATACTTACTGTTTGAAATATAATTGTAACAGAAAGGACAGCCTATGCTTCTACACTGGAGCCTCGTACATAAACATGAACGCTTCTTTACAACCTTTCAAAAAAGAACTGACAAGGGCGACTTAAATAACAAATGACAGGTTTTTTAATGACATAAAATTAACGGTTGTATAATCTGTGGGTTGACGTGAGTGGCGCGAAATACTTTTGAAATTTTGCACTTACAAATAAGTCCTCGGAATGGATCGAAACTGGTAACGTATAAATGACTAAACTACAATATTAAATTAAAAAGAATAAAAAGGAATATGAACCATATCTATGTATTTTTGGGGTATTTAAATAATAATGGCAATTTTTTAGGTTTTTTTAATATGCAGGCTTTTCACTACATTAACTGAAACTTACCAACACGATATAGTCCCGTTCCACGGAAAGGACAATATCTCTATTCAGATCAGTTTTTTGGGCGGTATTTTTTTTTCTTATTTTTTTTTACTTAAAGTACTGTTAGTTAACGTGTACTTTAAAAATGTTACTTATTTTTACCATTTTTTTTTAATATGGGAGAAAAAAACACACGTCACGCAAAGATTGTAGTTATTTTGAGAATAACCCTAATACGTTTAAACAAACGTACTTAATACGTTTAAACAAACCTACTTAATACGTTTAAACAAACGTATTTAATACGTTTAAACAAAGGTACTTAATACGTTTAAATAAACGTACTTAATACGTTTATATATGACCATATAAAACGCAATCTGATTGGCCGAATACACATCATGTGATTGGGCCTGCTAATGGCAATTTGATTTTGCTATCAAAAGGTGCATTTTGCTATCAAAAGGTGCATTTTTAAAAGTGTTTTCTGCTCGTATGATTCGTCCGGCTTTTTGTAAGTACTTTAATGTAATTGTTTTAAAATATACACACTGTTAATACCACGCAGATTCATTGTTTTATTTCCTAATTTTCGGGGGAGTGTGATTTTGTTCTTATTATAATTTGTGCAGCGTCCTAGAATAATATGAGAGTTAATATGTTAATTTTAAAGACGTTTTCTACGTGTTTCAATGTTTATTAAGTATTGTGGAGTAGGTAAATATTAACTCACACAAATTAACATTTAAGTTAAATTAACATTAAGTTAACATTAAACTGATTTAGATTAATCACAATAGTCATAAATGCACAGATGTTAAAATTGTGGAAAGAGTCCATTATAATAATAGTAACTGATAGGGTTTTTTGAAAAATTAGTCTATTTTTAATCGTTTAATAAATATTTTTTTTGTGTTTTAGAAGCAGCTATATTTTCCTGCGAACGATAAAAATGATTCACCTAAAGACGACTGGAGATACCTCCAAAACCTTTCCTTCATTTAAAAAAATCATTGTCTACAACCTTTAAACACCCTGTATTCATGTTGCAGATAACGTTAAACGAACGTTTAATAAATACATTGTAAAAACAAGTAATTGTGGAGTTTTATTTATTATAGAACTAACGTTAGAAAGGACATTAATATGAATTTAAATATAACGTATAGATAAACGTTATAAATGAGGCAAAAACAATCTTTAATTTACGTTATTAATAGACTTATATTAAACGTTTTAAATGTAACATTTCGAAACGTGTAATGATCGTTTTCTTAACGCCCAAATTAAACGTTTATTTATTAGTATTGTTAAACGTTATAATCTGCGACATTTTAAAGTTGATTGTACGTTAAAAATATACGTAAAAACAAAATGGTGTTACGGGTTAAAAAAACGTTTAATTAACGTATGTGTGTTTACTGGGTATATACTAATATTAATTTTTTATTTAAATACGTAGGAAGAATCCCCATATTGACTTAAAATATAAATAATAGTGTTTTAAAAACCACATATTCTTTTACAATCAACAAACTTAATATATCAAGCATCATCTTGTTACATTTTAAAATAATTTCATAAAATTTATATAGTTTATGCATTTTATTATTATTTATACTAAACAGTACAGCTATAATGGCTTTATATAGTACACTGAGAGAAATGATATTATAAGAAGTTTTGCTAAACCAAAAATTATAACACTTAAATATTAAAAATCTCATAACACTAAGAAACAATAATAGCATATTTCCTAAACTAGGTTATAATGAATATAATATTAGATTTATTAATAATTCTGCATAACTATGACAAAAATGCGCATTTCTGCTGGTATAAGAAATTGTATCCAAATAAAATAGCTTATAACTACTATAAGAACAGTTACTGTTGTTATTAGAAATACTATTATTATACCAGCGTACGTGACGACCAACAACATTCGTTATTTTTCTCTTGGATGTGTTTGTACTGTGCAGTGTCATTTCTTATTTTCTATTGCCATACCTGCATAAAAAGTTTGAATCTATGTAAAAGTGCTTAATTTTATTTGTTACTGTTTTTGTTTAATTGGCCTATCTTTGGTTTATTGTAAAAGCAAGTGAGTGCATATTTTACAGACAGCGTTTTTCCGAAGTTTGATGATGATATCGAAAGTTTAAGTAGAAGTGTAACCATGGTGCACCATTAGTGATTAAAATTAACGTTTTACGTGCAAAACGAGTAAGTCTTAAAAGTCTTAAAAGCACAAATTATAAAATAAATGATATAATTTATGTTGATTTAGACGAAATACCTGTGCTTGGAGTTATATGTTTTCGATGCCAATAGTAAAAATATTTTATTTGTTTATAAAAAACTTAAAAAATATTTTATTATGTTTGTTTACCTTGTTTTTAGGCTATAGTTTAGTAGGTTTAACCCAAGGTTAGTAGATTAGACAGGTTGCATGGTAACTTTCTGGCACCAGCCATTCAACGCGCAAAATGACGTCACTGGGGGGGTGCCCATTTAAATAAATAGCATTTAATGTAGTAAAGCAGAATGGCCCACCCGATGACGCGTTGCCCAAGCAGTTACCATGCAGCATGTAACCATATGCATGTAACAGGTTACCTGTTTAATCTACTAACCTTTGGTTTAACCTATACATTTTTGTAATAGATAGTTACCTAAATTTATCTTGTATAGTTTTTTTAATGAAATAAACAAAACTTGTATATAGAACATTTTATTTCTACAGCAGTACACTGTTCAAAATCAAGCCTTTTGAAATACCTAATCAGAATTAGTTAAGGAAAAATAAGGTAATATGCTTAAACAAGTAAAGCAATTTACCTTCTCGTTTATTAGGCAGAAACGAATGCCTTAGTTCTATGGTGTATTCACTAACTTCTAGATAAATATTCATACTTTACTTAATAAACTTGTCAAATTTAAAAAGATAGGCAGATTACCTACATATTTAGTCAAAATCTCAATTACTTTTAGGTACGACAATTTTGCTTTTAATTTAGGTAATTCTTCTAAATTATTATGGCAAATTATTGAAATAATTTAGGTAAATTCCTTTAAATATTAGTGACTTACTTGCAATCGGCTACGATCGCTAATACCGGCGTTTTAAGATAAATATTCGCGCCTATATTGTCCACCATAATGCCAAAATCAACGAAAGCTTAAAGACCGCGTTGTGTGCTATTGATATAACAACATAGTTAACAATTATTGTGATATAAGTGAACATTTTGTAGTGCTATAGTTAAGTAATCCAAACTAAATGGAATTTCCCATTGACCCCAATTTATTTTTAACCCTGCAGGGTTGGGATTATTTAAAGGGTTCCGGTACTACATGTAGTACCGGAACCGCAGTTTTTAATCCGCCTAGGACGCAAAGATAAAGGAGTCCTAACTTGGAAGAAAATTCCTCTGCTAGGATTTTCACTAAAAATATTTATAATTTGCCTGAAAACTTAGCTAAAATCTACTTAAAAATTTAAGCAAATTGCCTTAGAAACAGGATATTTATTCTTTTATTCTCAGGCAATATCCCTTACGATCTAAGGTGTATTATCTTTGAAACCTAAGTAATTTTGCTTAATTAATTGTATCATTTTCTTTAAAAATATCAGTTAAAGAATTCACTAATTTAAAAGGGGAATATTTTTCTAAATTCATTTTAAGCAATTTGCCTTAAAAAATCAATGGTCCTATATAGTCTAAAATTTTAGGTAAAAATTAGCTAAAATTTTGAACAGTGTATGTTTTATATATAATACGTTATAATACGTTATACATATATATAAAATAAAACCAATGTTATAAACCTTATAACACCTTCTAATATGCATTATAAGATATTATAAACTATATTGGGCGTATTATTAATGCCATTAGAAATATGTTATAAACCTTATAACACCTTCTATTACTTCTTATTAGAATGTAACAATATATTAGAAGTGTTATCAATCTCATTATAAACAAGTTATAAACCTTATAACATAATCTAATACTCATTATAAAAATGAGTCATAAACAATAATAGAAATTTTCTAAAACATAAAAGAATATTAGCATCTTAAATTATAATTACCATGAGGAAATATATTTTAAACGTTATAAAATCGTCTTACTAATCTTCAGATGATAACAGTAATAAATCGATTTATTGTCCAAATAGGTATAGAGATTTATTATATCCATTATTAAAAAAAATTATATTTCTTATAATATTTTTCTCTCAGTGTAATTATTTTACTTGCACACTAGGGTTTTAAAATAATCAGAAAAAAATAAAAACTTAAGACATTTTTAGAATTACAATGGGGCGGGGTCGGTTGGGTTGGGTTGGGTTGTTGGGTTTGGGTTGGTTTTGAAGCTTCGCAATTTTTCTGTACCCAGACGTTAGTCACTGAGCTCGCAAGCGCGAGATGACTCGGTAAAGCAGCGGGACTCGGCAAGCGGGCGGACTCGGGACGTTGGTTAAGGAAAAAATATCTGCCATCGGAATCGTATCGCTATTGTTATTTTGCGCGTTACAAACAAGCAGCGTATGTTTTTTAAGGTTATCTTTCGTCACGGAATTTACTCGGTAAGTAGTTGCATTATTTAATTTTTTTTTCATGTAAAGTAAACCAATTTCTTTCTTTTAATTAATGCAATGTTTTATGTGCATTTATAGTGTCACTTGGAAAATCGTTTTTTATATTGTAAAAAATGTCACATGTCTCTTTTGTCACACTGCACTGCTATCGCTATGACTTTAAAACTTAAAAATAAGAGACTATTCAAGCAAAACTTTACTGCTAAGAGTAAAATTAGAATTACCTTTAGTTTGCCTAAATAATAGTCACAATGGATATGAAAATGTGAATGGATTTGAAAATGTGAAATATTTATTTTTTAGAGGTAGATGGGGCTAAAAAGAATATTAACTATTAAAGCATCATTTTTAAATAAATAAATCGTTTTTCACAAAAGAGAGGAAGGCAGAAGTCTTACTCGACAAATTTTGTTCGCAAAGTTTCAATTGCACAGCTAAATCGCGCAAGTTTTTGTGTTTCGCGTTGCAAGTAAAAAATGCAAAACTTTGGTTTAGTACTCGATTTCGATTTATTATTCCTTATATCATTGATTAAGAAACTAAACGCTTATATGCTTAAAATAACTAAATCGTTGCATTTTCTTGTTTTGCCTAAGGACCCAATTCGGTACGTATATTTAGAATTAACTAATTAAAACTAATTAAACCTAATATAATATATATAATTTATATTTAAGTTTGGACATTTTTAAGAAATTTAACAAAAAATAATAGTTGTAAAAACATAACCTTAAAATAAAACATTTTAATTTAAGTCCCCTAAAAAAGCGCCGACATCTGCATTTTAAAATAGTAAACGACAAAATATATCTTCGAATTTATGGCAACATCATAATATCGATGACTTTCTGCCAAAGTATCACAAGCAACATAACTCAAACTTCGGGAATTGAAAACATTTTTTGTTTTAAAGTCTGTTTTAAATTAAATTTAGCCTAAAGGTTTTAAAATAAGTACCAAAACCAAAAACCAAAATATGTCTAAAAAAAATAACTAGTCGTAACCATTTTCAAAGGTTAAAATTAGAAGTTTATATAACGTAATGTAACTTTTAAAATAACCTACTTTTTAACTCATAAGTGTTATTACTAAGTAGTTAAATATTTGGTTTATTTATAGTCAATTTAAACTCTTGAAATATCCTTGATTTACCTATAAGTAAATTTAGGTTATTTCAAGAGTTTAAATTGACTATAAATAAACCAAATATTTAACTAGTTAATAATATTACCAATATGTTTTTTAATAGTTAATTTATACTAAAAAATAACCTTTGAATTTACCTTGTTATAGAAATCGGTTGGTAAATTAAAAGAATTATTTTTTAGTTCATAGTAACCTTAAAAAAATGTTAAAGGTTGAATACAACTAATTGGTTAAAAAACAAGTTTAAAAAACCGTTATTTACTTAGATTTTGGTTTATTTACTTTGAATGCTAGTTATTTAACCAGTTGTGATTTTTGTGCATTTAACAACAATTAAACAATAAATATTTAATTGGATGTTTTTAATTAAAAAAGGCCTTTTTGTCAAACCCCAATTAAAATTATTGATATTTTGCTGCTGTGTGAATATTTAAGTATGGTTTAATTAAAATTCCATCACGCACTTTATAAATATACATTTTTATAGAGTATTTTTAGTCATGTAAAATTTAAATAAATGCGTTATTACTTTTGTTTTGTTCATGTGTTTGACGTAAAATGTAGAGGCTTTTGCGATAAATATACTTAAGATAAAAAAATAATGGTGAAAAAATCTTTACGGGTTTGAAAGTTATGATGATTTAAATACATAACAAAATTCTATAAAGTATATGAATTATTCAGGTACAAAACATTTCAAGTATTTTATTTAATATTTACTTTTTCATAAAATTTTAGGTACGTTTTTATATTCAAGGTATATGATCAAATAGTTTTCAATTAAAACTTTGCTTAGCTTAGAACATACAATATAAAAGTAAATGTACGTAAATCTACTTTTAAGACAAGTTTTCAGTTTTATTTGTTTATTAACAAAACCCAGAAACTTTTCTAGTTAACATGCAAAATGCGGAGAGCAAGTAATACCAAATGAAATGGGCCTATATACCGTATTAAGATTAATTTAGAAAAAAAATAACATGGGGTTTATTGGATCCCTAAATTTTCTACTCTAATACAGTTTTATATTGTATACTGTAAATCAGTATCATTCCCTGAGCGTTATAAAACTGATATTGGGTTGGGTAGGGCGCTCGCTTAGCATGAAAGTCTTGGCGCCTTCACAACTTTTTTATTTTTATTTTATGATTTACATACATAAATAATACAATGTGGTAATACAAAGCATTAATATTTAATTTTTAAAATCGTAAAATTATAACTGTAGACAGCGTTTAATCTTCGCATGTACCGGTCCTCACAAAATGAAGCATTTGAAAAGTTTTATTTTTATGCTTAACTTTTTAAGTGGGTATATTAATTTTATAACATAATGTATATGTATATGTATATGTATATGTATATGTATTTTCAAGATTTTTGTACCAAGACTTTTAATTTCATTTTTTGAAAAAATATACAGGGTGTTTTAGTTTTTTGTCGCCTTAAACCTTAACACCTGATTTTTTTAAATTAATGTTTATAAGCATTATTAATTATTAAGCAACTATAGTTTTTGAGATCCAGAGACTAATTAATTTGAACACTATGTATCTTCAAAACTAAACTGTTAAAAAAATCAGATTTGTTAACATGAGTTTGTTAATTTTAATTTTTAAAGTTTTAACATAATTTTTTGTATAAAACCAGCCAATCAAAACATTTCCCACAACAAGTTAAAATGTCTTTAGCGTCTGCAACTTATGTTTCTGCTTACTTTATTCTAATTCGTAACGTGTTCGTTACTTTCCAGAGTGTGTATAATATATTTCCAGAAATCTGTTATTATTGTTATTCCTTATTTATTATTATTATATATATTATATTATATATTATATCTTATTTAACGAGTGTGAGAAGTGCGAAGCATCCGAAAAAATATATCATCACTGGTTTTAAACTAAAATTAGGGGATATAGTGAAGTGGGTTAAAGTGTTGTTGTAGTAGTACTAATAATTATTATAATTATATTGTACCAACTTTCTTTATAATTTGATGATTTCAGAATGGTGTGTTTTTTAACTTTGTGTATACTCATACATATATGTTATTTTTGTGTTCATTTATGTAGGTATGTGTTAATTTTTTTGTTTAGGAAATTGATTAATCAAGCAACATTTCTTATTAAAATTCTTTTCATTTATGTTTCTAATTTCCAACAAATACTTTTGTAGTTTGTAAAAATAAGGTACTTTTTGAAAATTACAAGAATTATGGTTGAACTATTGACATAGCATTTTGTTATTAAGGGTCAACTGATTTACGCATATCCGCTGATTTAGGTTTAAATGACAGTAGATTTGTAGGTTATCTTACATATACTTAAATATGTGTTTATTATATTATAAGAGCGATACATTTTTAAAATGTATTATTAAATATACACATAATAGTATATTATGTATCAAGTTTGATAAACGCCATTTTATACACGAATTTAATTGTGGTTTGTTACACGTGTTTGCATTAGGTATGAAAAACGAAAGTTACGGCTTAAAGCCTCTGAAAAGAACAAAGAAATTTTGTTGAAGTTGGTGAAAATTTTGTTGAAGTGTTTGTTCTTGTAAGAGATTAATTATAATTATATTATATCTATGATAATTATATTATAGTTATTGAAATAATAGACCTGTTTCCAAAAAGCAATGCTCTTTTACCTATTCTTTTACAATAACATTAACACCTTTTTAGGCATTTAGGCAAATGTTTTGAAAAATAAATGCAATGATGCCGAAGACATCGAGAGGGAAAAAAGACATTTAAAATTTGTGACAAGAATATAAAAAGATTAAGAAACAAACTCTAGAGGATAACATATATTAGTTAATGCTTTATATAGGTACATAAATTATGGATTCAGAATAAACTTTTTTAATCAAAAGGAGGGAGCTATACTATACTATATACCCATACTATACTATACTATATACCCATACTATAGCTATACTATACTATACTATATACCCATTTTCTAGCAACATTTTTCTGGACATATATAGTATATATGTCCAGAAAAATGTTGCTAGAAAATGGGTGGGAGGTGGAGTCTCGAAACTTTTTGTAGCATGCATATAGTTTACCCTTGCCTGCCCCCTAAACAAAATCCTGGCTGGAAATGGGGCAGGAATCCCTGCTTTTCTAAAAGGTTAAATTAAACCCAATGAAAAAAATTTGCATGCCTTATACACTTTGTTTTTTAAATAATTTATATTGAAAAATATATGTACACAAATTTTGAAAACTGTTACTTTTATAAAGCAAATTTTAAAATTTAATTCTTGCAGTTCTAGTCCCCTTTTTTTTACCCTGTGTATTTTATTTTAAAAATAAAAATATTGGTTCAGAGCATATTTTTAATTATTTGTCAAATTAATATTACAAATAATAAAAACAATTTGAACCAAAAATATAAAAACATAGTTTCATACACTGCCTGTTTTTGCTTTTACCTACAGGGTGTATTTTTATTTTCCTATAATATGCCTTTTTATTATTATTGGCAAAAAATGTTAATAATCTTATAATATGTATATTCAATTTGAAATACCCATGTTCTTCTTTTGTCCCTCCATTCCGTTTTCGTCTATGTTTAATAGTATATTTCTGGGCCCAAAAATAATTTAAAAATATAAAAGCAGAAAATAAGTTGAACATGATCTAAAATTTAAAATTCTTCAAAAGTATTTAAAAAATAAGACAAATATTTTTTATACACAATTTTGGTTTTATTTTATAATCTTTATTATTTATTAAATAGTATTTTGTTTTAATTTTAATAATAAATATTTTCAAGTTCAATGTTAGAGGTAATTATTTTACAATGAAACTAAAGAAAGTTATAATTCAATTGATTTCAAGTATTCTTCTTTTCAATCAGACAAAAAAACAGAAAAGATGTTTGATATAATTAACATGGTAGTAATTTAATCTTTAAAAAAATTTTATTTTTTAATTATATCTCTGTAATAGGTATGTTTACCTCCTGAATTTATTTTTTCATATATCTACCTATAATTACAAGCAAAAATACTGAATATTTTTATCCATATTTTATATCAGTTGTTAACGACTGATATAAATTATATCAACCGATTTTCATTTAAATTGATTTTATTGGCCAACAAACAAATCTAGTAAACCATGACTTATATTAACGAAATTATTTTCTAAGGTTAAAAGCAAATGTCACAAATGTCAACTAAATCTTGATGATATTTTAATTGTTTTATGTCTAATTTAAAATGTCAATGTATAGAAATCGACTTTATATGGAAAATATAAACGTTGAAAGATAATTACCCAATTTATTTTATAAAACAACAGTTTTTAAAGAAAAATACTGCGTTGCCATGTCGTGCAACGACCTATATCCACTGATATGCTAAATCAGTTGATATAAATAAATCAACGTTTCTGCATACGGCCCTAAATCTACAAAATATCTGTTATAATTTATTCAATAAGTTAACACATTACAGTTGGTTGTAAACTTAACATAAAGTTATGTGGACCTGGATTAACATAAAATCTGGTTAATATTTGGTTAAAATTAACAAATATTTGTTTACTGTGTAAGCGTTTAACGAACCATGTTTATATGAACTTTTTGCGTTAATTTTAAAAGTTTTATCCAAAGTAGTTTTTTTATATTATATTAATTTTATTATATTTTTAATATACAGGGTGGGCAATCTTTAGGATTCAAATAGAACACATACAAATAATATGACAATTTCCTATACATAAAGCACGCCCCTAGAAATCAAACTTTTAAAGTACTAGGTGGAATTTAAAAAGTTTTTAATGTGTTTGTTTGTACTAAAGTCTTATTAAAATAAGATCTTTTAATTACATTTGGCTTATGTACAGGGGCGGACTAGCTCTAACACAGGAATGCAATTTTTTTACACTCTGTAGGATAAAGGCATTACAATAATATTTTTTTTGCAAAAATAAAAAACTTACCCTCATATTCTGGGACATCCTGTATAATATTTTTAAGATTTTTTTGTGCCAAGGCGTTTTTTAATTTTAATTATATCGTAAAAATGTTTTTTTTGTTGTCACAAGAGATACTTTCTTGTCTAATATGACAATTAAAAACTTTAGGCTCGAATATGATCCAGTGGGATAAGAGATAAAAATCTGCAATTTACAGGATACTTGGTTCTTATTAAGAACTTCTTAATATAAACTTCAAAAGCCTTCAAGATTCGTTATTGCATCCCTTGTGCATGTGCAATCGATTAAAGTCTTAAAGCAAAAATATTAGCGATTTTTTTTATTTTCAGCATACATTTTTAATATGCAGCGCTACAGAATAATGAAATAGCAAAACAAAACTAATAAGGATATCATTATGGGATTATAACTCCATATTTTTATGGTATTAATCTTGATTGGATCAGAAGTGGCGATATTAGGTATAAGGATTTAAAAATAAAAATCTTGTAAAAGTAGATTAAAACATACAATATTTTATAAACTTTTCATTTTTTATAAAATAATTATTATGATTATAATTAAAAATTGGGTAATGTTTTATTATCAGTAGAGGCGAAAATATACGGGTTTAACCTAGACGTGTAGTATAAACAACAAGTAATTGATTGATTGATTGATCGGGATCTTAGTTATTTAGAATCAAAAGTATTTAACTTTATTTTTCGCATAGTTTAAGCTAAATTTAACATCGGCTGACTTTGCAGATTTGATCATTTCATATGGAAATGTGAAAATCACTTAGTTCAGAACCACAGAAGAACTTCACCAATGAACCAATGGCTCTGCCCGAAATATAGCCAAACATCACCAATAATTATTATACTTATTTGGTTTTGAAAAAATAACATTAATATACTTATCCTAATTACCTGTAAAATTCTTAAAATTAAAGTTGTATTTTGGAAATCGTACTCCAAGGAAAAGTGTATTTGTCCAACGTTTTCCGAAGGTTCGCTGTTGTCAATATACATGTCCACCAACGATATAGAACGGTTTTGCAGGAAGGCCATCTAAAAAAAAAGAGAAATATTCACGAAAAAGTCGAAATATTTAACCCCCTATCTTTAGTTTGCAAAGTATCCAAACCTGGACAATTTGGCAACGTTGCCTGTACACTGTCGGTTTTATTTGGAATGTTTATGGATGGGTTTACCAATAAGCGCGTCCGAAAAAATTTAAATGGTTTTATTTATGAAATGTATAATTTAATAGTATATTAAAGAACTAATGTCATAAGACGTCATTTTGTGGGTCTTATGACATGAGTTCTTTATGCTATTTTATCTATTTTGCAAACATTTCATAAAACAAATTAATTTTATACCTTATATTTAATTTGGTCGAATTTTACTTTACATAGTTGGTATCTCAGTTTGAAGTTTGAAAGGTCATTAACCTTTCAAACATTATCACATTCTTTCGCTATGGCGTCGTTAATTTACAATAAGTATTTACAATAAGCGGCTGTTAAAGAAGAAAAAAGGATTTTCTTTGGTGTTAAACAAAATTTATTGCACGAAAAGTCTCGTAAGTACTAGAAAACAAATCATAAAAATATTATAACCTATAGGTATTCAAAATTGTATTTTACCAGTAGCCAACCTATAAAATCAAAATTTTGGGTGGAATAAAGTACCTCATTAAAGAACCAAAAGCGGTGTTATAATGAAGTCATTATGAAACCAAAATAGATAAACGATATATATGCCACTTTTTATCAATAATCAATAATCAAAAATCGTGGGATTGTAGCTGTCAATTTGTTTTCAAATCGCACAGAGATTTTAGATATAGGCAATAACGACTTTGTTTGCCATCCTTATGGCTATTTGTTGGTAAATATTAATATATGATTAATTGGATCATTCCAATTAGGCGAAAAAATAATGTCGATAGTTTTAAAATCAATTATTATTTTTATGACCGTATTTAAGCTTCCAGCCAATTAAAAATGATGAATCTTCTACTAATTACACTGTTCGACAAAATAAAATTAACTCATTACTAATAATTACTTAGGTAGTTATCTAGTAATGAATTAGAGAATGATGATTATTTACTAAACTATTTAATAATTATAACCAAATTATTGCTAATTATTTAATATTAATACTGTTATAAAAATCAGATTTTTTATCATGAGTTTTTAGCTTGTTAATTGTATTTTGTAAAATTTTAACCTAATTTGCAGGGTTTGTAATTATTTTAACAAAGAAAAATATTTTACCGAAAGTTTTGTAAAGGTAATATGCATGTAAGCATTTTGGTAATTTCAAAGGTTACAGATTATTTTGTTAATATAAAACAAATTATTTCGATGAAAAAGTACACGTGATTTCAGGCAGTCAATCATTTCCCACTGACAATACTCATCAACAAGTTCAACTGCTCTCTTAAAATGAATTAGTCAAAAATAACTAATTATAAGTCATATTTGACTAATGGTCTTAGCGAAAAAGCAGTCACTAATAATTAGTCAAATTATACTGAATGAAATAGTCAAATTAGCAGATTTAAATTTGACCCAGCCGGGGATTGAACTCAAGTCTGTCACTTGTCAAGCTTGTCAAGCTATTGTCATAACCCATTCGGCTGTCAGCCGCTCTTATAAAAATCAATTTTAATTGTCAATAAATATTTTTTCTTACTACCTCGACTCAAAATACGTTGTTTCGTCCCCGATTTCACGGCAGAAAGTTTACGTTTCTTGCATTGGTCAAGCTATACGCGCACACTCTAATAGCGGGAGTAAAAATTTTTTAGTCGCGTGCTTAACATTTAAATTTCGTACTGCCAACATGAGAAACACAAAAATATTACAGTTTTAAACCATAATTTTGCAATTATAACAACAAATAAACAATTTATGTTTTTACTTTTTTACTTTTTATGTTGTTTTAAGTGTTTAATGGTACTTTTATTTGTTATAAAGTAGTAATTTGTTAATTAAAATACAACCTTTTATTTTTACTGTATTGGCACCGCTTAATTACCATGACAACGCTACAGTTTGATTGATTTTGAATGTAAACGTCAGAATTAAATTAAACGTCAGATTTTAATTTTGACACAAATTTTTTTAAATACATTTAATTTTTTCCCGTATTTTATGCAGGGTAGTAAGAAAAATAGTATACACTACACGGGCAGAAAGTGTGAGAGTCCTGAACTGCGCGCCATGATGCCCTCGGCTTCGCCTCGGGCATCATGGCGCGCAGTGCAGGAATCTCACACTTTCTGCCCTTGTAGTGTAATATACTATTCATAATATTTTAAAGTTTAATATATTATTTGTGTTGCTGTTTTGAGCTAAACTTTTTGCATCTTTATTTGTTTTTATGGGTCATTTAACCATGGAGCTTAGGTATATGCATTTAATTCAAATAATACTTTGTTGTTGGCCGCAAACGATTAAAGAAATTAGTTACTTTTAACTCTCAGAAATAGTCAAAGATGGTGACTTATCTTAAATTAGTCAAACTTTAACTATTTACGTAGTAAAAAATAACTATTTAAAAGTGAAAACGACTATTTTATAAGTAAAAAATGCTGGTACTAATTCAAATAGTAGAATTTTGACTATATCATTTTTAGAGAGTGACTTCATGACGCTGCAGCGTCTGCAACTTATGTTTCTGCTTACTTTATTCTAATTCGTAATGTGTTCTAACAACTGTCCAAAGTGTTTATATATAATATTTGTACACCATAAATCTGTTCTTATTACCAGAATTCTGTTATTCGGATTTCTTATACCTATAGGTATAATATATTTGACGAGTGTGCGATGTATCCGAAAAAAGATGCAATCACTGGTTTTCAAACTGAAATTAGGGGATACAGTGAAGTGGGTTAAAGTTACGAAATACTAGTGTTGTAGTAGTACTGATAATTATATTGTACCGAATTTCTACTTGGATTAACAAAAATATGTTGTACCAAAATACTTATTGTGCGACAAGTCTTATATTTTGACCGATAGTCCCGATCCCGTCCACTTCCTGCCCCGTTCCCGTCCCGTTCCTGTTTTTTTCCTGTCCCGTTTCTGTTAAACGTCAGTAATGACGTTTCTAAAAAATTAGCATATTGTCCAAGTTAGTTGTAACATTTTCAGTTATCCAAGTAATTATTAACACTTTTGCTTTCGATTACTAAATATCTATATATTTAGTAAGTTTGTTGTTAATTATTAAATATCCAAGTAAAATATAATTATTATTAACTGTTTAAAAACTTTAACCATTATTTATTAAATATTAAAATCTTTATTGAATATACAGGGTGTTTCAATAAAAACTCCCAGGCCAATTATTTCGAAAACTAAAAGTGACATCTAAATTCTGTAAACGTCAGTTTTTAGCCTCTATGATTGGCTTCACAACTGTGTAAAAAATGTTTTTGAATAATACAAGATGTAGATGGCGCCACAATGCAAAGAATTTTTTCGATGGCAGGTACTTTTAAATTAATTTTTGATCAAATTATGTCTCATACAAATTTTTGATAAATCCGACATGAACGGAGATATTTGGGGTTAAGTTTTTTTTTTTAATAATTTTAACGAGTATTTTAATTACAAATATTTTTAATATCCTTTAGCAGATGTTCATTTAATTCTGGTAATCATAATTTTAGTGATAAAACGCTCGTGTAGCGCTAACTAGATTAAAACTATTACGTCCAGTGACGTCTCAGGGGGCCCCTTAACAAATAATATTGGCAAAAAATAATACGCCACTGAGTGTCTGGTAATTTTTATATATTTTTCGGATTATTCAACTAAAAATACCTTTTTTTGTCTGTTGAATTGTTTTTATATCTTGCTTCGTTTTCGAGAAATAAAATAAAAACCATTTCACCGCATATCTCTAGAAAACAATAATCATTAAATAAAAACAAATGAATTTTAGAAACATCAAGTAATTTTTTCTTTACTTAGTGTCAGTGTAAGAATTTGCAATTTCTACATTTCTAAAATAAAAATTGTTCACCATACAAATCTAGACAAATTGAACATACATGGTTTTAGTTTATGGAGAATGACATTAAAATGCTTCAGAAGCTGTGCGCTGCTATCGAGACCAACGCCAGATCGCAAATCTTTTGTAGCTTTGTGTAGCAACTTAGCTACATATGGTAGCTTTAAAAAGGAAACGGTTCCAAGAAGGAAGAGGGATACGACTGACGAAAATGTGGCTTTAGTCCTCCAATCAGTAAAAAATAACCCACAATCGTCATTACGAAAATTAAAAGATGAAACTAATATTTCAATATTAAAAGATGAAACCAATATTTCAGTAAGTTCCTAAAAGGAAATATTTTTTTCCATACAACGTTCATCTAGTGCATCATCTACAATAAGGATATAACCAGCGCCAGATTAAACTTTTTGACACATTTTCATATTCTTTTGGAAGAAAATCCAAATTTATTAAACCAAATTATGTGGAGTGACGAATCCCGATTTCACAATAATAGAATAATTAATAAACATAATTGTCGCTACTGGTCCCAGGAAAATCCTAACTGGATACGACAGACTAAATTTTAAACACGATTTGGGGTAAATGTTTGGTGCGGTATTGTAAATGGTTACATAGTCGGGACCTATTTGTACCATGAACATTTAACTTCAGTTCGTTATTTACAATTTCTGCAAAACGATCTCACTTTGCTGTTACAAAATTTGGGAATTGACGTAAATACTAAGTGGTTTCATCAAGACGGTGCCCCAGCACACAATAGCAATATCGTTATGAATCATCTAAATTACGTTTTCAGGAAAAGTGATCAGCACAAATCGGGATCTTAGATAGCCAGCAAGGTCCACTGACTTTTATTTATGGGGCGGCTTACAAAATGAAGTCTACAAGGAACCAATAGAAGACATTGCTGGCCTGTACAAAAAAATCTATGTTATAGTATACTATAGCCTCTATTAATCAAAATAGACTATTGAGAGTTTGCAGAACCGAATTATTATATCGATTTGATATGTGTGTATAAAAACGGCAATAATTTTGAACCCCTCATTCGACCTTATTTGTTAATTTTTGGTATTGTTCTAATTTTCTTTAATAATTTTTTATAATTTCTCACCACTCTTTCATAAAATTTAAAACATCCTTTAATTTTATTTTATTATGTTTTAATGTTTCACCTTTGTTTTTAAACAGCAAAAAATATAGCGTATTAATAATTTATGGTTTTGTTTCTTAATGATTTTTGTTTTCGAAATGGTTTTATTTGTATTTCTCGAAAACGAAGCAAGATATGAAAACAATTTAACAGACAAAAAAAGGATATTTTTAGTTGCTTAATCCGAAAAAAATATAAAAATTACCAGAAACTCAGTGGCGTATTATTTTTTGCCAATATTATTTGCTAAGGGCCCCCCTGAGGCGTCACTGAACGTAATAATTTTAATCTAGTTAGCGCTACACGAGCGTTGTATCTCTATAATTATGATAACCAGAATTAAATGATCATATTAAAAATATTTATAATTAAAATACTCGTTAAAATTATTTAAAAAAAAAACGTAACCCCAAATATCTCCTTTTATGTTGGATTTATCAAAAATTTGTATGGGACATAATTTGATCAAAAATTAATTTAAAAGTACCTGCCATCGAAAAAATTCTTTGCATTGTGGCGCCACCTACATCTTGTATTATTCAAAAACATTTTTTACACAGTTGTGAAGCCAATCATAGAAGCTAAAAACTGGCGTTTACAGAATTTAAATGTCACTTTTAGTTTTCGAAATAATTGGCCTGGGAGTTTTTATTGAAACACCCTGTAGAATATCCAAATATTTAGTCATATTTTTACTGTTAATTATTAAATATCCAACTAATTAATTATATTTTGGGTATTGATTAATAAATATCAAATGAACTATTAATATTATTGTTTTGAATTATTAAATATTAATATAATTAATAACATTATTGTTTCTAATTTCTAAATATCCAAATAATCAGTAACTGCTTCTAAAATAATTGCTATTTTTTTAAATAGTTATAATTATTTTTTTAATTATTTCTAAATTAAAAACCAGCAACAATACAGGGTGTTAAGTAATTAATGTTATATATTAAAATGGGTTGTTCCTTAGGGTCCATAAAGAAGCACCAGAAACTTTTTTTATCTAAATTCCAAAGTCTAAAAATAATTTATAATAACCTTTATCCTACCAAAAAGTACGCCACTGATCGACTAGGAACTTTAGGCTAATCTGGTTGCCTAATTTAATTTATTATGTTATGGTTGGTAACACGTTGTTACTAACAACAGTGTTTTCAAAATCTGTCAAAAAAGTTGACAAACATTCTTTAAATTTAGCTTAATTACAAAAATGACAAAATTAACAATGCAAATTGTCAATTTGGCGTTTTTAATAATTGTTGGTTATGTCATTTTTGTACTGAAGGTAAATTCAAACAAAATCTGACAACTTTTATAAAAGAATCTAGTGCATTTCTTTCAAATTTTAGGTTATGTGCTCAAATTGTAAATATTTTAACTAAGGGAAGTGCTTTTGGATTTATTTAAACAAATTAAATGTTTAAAGTTTAACCTGTGAACTGGTCCCAATTTTATCTGAGTACAGAAAGAAAAAAACTGATGAAAAATTAATTTTGTGGTTATGGATTTTTTAAAATAGGTACTAAATGTTCTAGTCATTGCTTAAGCTAATAGCTGGTGAGTAAATAAATAAAGAAGGGTATTAGAGCTTTACGGGCATAAAACTTTTGTATTTATTTAGTTTTTATTTATTTTTTGAAAGAAAAATTTTTAGTAACAATTTTTTACATCTGGCAACGCGAAGCTACTTTGTTGGTTGGTATCTATGTACTCACAGAATACAAGTGTGCAGAGATAAACCAAATGTGTAACCAGTGGCGTATCACAAAAAATATAAAAAACTTCTAATGCATATTTTTTCTTTATCTTTGGAAAAATATTTTTTTAAATATTTTTCCTTTACTCCTTATGTCAAAAGGTATTCAGTATTTTAATATATAATATTAATTACATAACATCTGTATATCAATTTAATAATCAATTTTTAAATAATTTAAATTATATTTTTTTAATCAATATTCCTTGAATAAAAAGAAATTAAAATTAGTTTCTCTGAGAGATTTACAGAGCCATCCCATGCAATTTTGAACTCTCCAAACTTTCCGCACAAAGTGGCAAGTCTCACCATCTTAGTGGTCGTTCAGAGCAATGTCTTTAAATCGACCAAAAGCGATAGCGACAAAATAATTTGAGTACGGCATTAATTAAGGAAGTAGCAAGTTTTTTTTAATTGGCTGTTTTAACATTTTTACGTCAGTTATGTCAATTAAATTTATTTGACAAAAGAAATCATTGCTATGCCTTATAAGGTCGTATTTAATTTTTTAATAACAAGCTAATATTTAAAAAAAGTAACTTCATTAAAGCCAAAAACGAAATAATCTTCACAGTGTTTATTGGGCGAACGAAAAAAATAAATATAAAGCTATCAATGTTATATTAAAAAAATAATACTAAAAAGAATTACTTAATTAATATATGGTAGAACCACCACTATTTTCTAAAACATTGTTTGTTCCACTTATTTTGAATAAGCCCCAAATATTTTCGATTGTGTTTTTACATTAAAATGTGAGTCAAGCCACGTCAAGTGGGACCAGAAAATTTCACGAAATCACCGATTTTGAAAATAATCACATTATTGTGTAGTAGGCATGACGCATATGTCACAGTAAAAAAATTGTTTTCAAATTCGGTTTTTTGTTAATGTTATTAAGGTTAACAATTTTGTCAAACTTTAGAGCACGGTAAAATTGAAAAAATATAATCTCTGGGACCATTCTGTATAATTGAATTAAATTTTACACATTATTGTAGCAATGTTTAGACATAGAATGATAATTTAATTAAGATAAATTTGTTTAAATAAAGAATTTTGCATACATTTATTATAAACAATTGAAATTTTGTATGTGTTCTTCACGCTGAAAAAAATTAATCTTGTGTCATAATATGCGGCAAACGTTTACTAAAATGTACTCACAAATTTGTCTTTCACATGTCATTCCGGAGATATTAAATTTTTTTATTGTGACATATGAGTCATGCCTACTACACAATAATGAGATTATTTTCAAAATTGGTGATTTCGTGAAATTTTCTGGTCCCACTTGACTTGGCGGAATTAAAAAGCAAAATAGACGTGTTGAAGAAATGTTTTGGGGAAAAAATGGCACATATTTTAATGAATTTGTTCCATAATTTTGCCGGTCACTGTATAAAAAATTGTTAATGTTACTAATGCTGTACAAAATGCATATTTCTGGTGGCGAAAAATAATTTTAAGTTAAATAGTATTTAGATTTGTTTGTTCCCCATTAATTACTGTGTTTGACGGCACGTCATGGCCTTATTAAACATTTCTTCAAATGGCACGTAGACCAATAAAGGGTTGCTATCCCTGGGCTAGTGTATCCCATTTGAATTGGATTCACTTCAATGACGGCAAATTTGCTATTAACAAAGCCATTTAGCAAATAATGCGTTTTACGAATTTTTGCACGTTTCTTAGCGTTGGTAAACTTGTATAACTGTCATAAAAACGTTAGAGTACTTATTTATTATATTTAGAACTTCATTGGACATACACATATTATGTTAAAGATAGGTTGCCCATTACTGCACATTTCCAAATAAAAAAACATGTATTTATAAAATTCACCACCAATGACATAACAACATATAACATCGAGGCAAGCTTCAGTTCATAATAGAAACAAGATACATTTACATTTATTCATTATACAGAAGTAACAAGTTAAAGGCTAGTTTGCACCACCATTGTTAAACTGCCCGGTCGATAAAACAGAAAACTACACACAATACACAATATAAAGGACTAAATTTAACTTTTCCCGACACTGGTTTATCTACATTTATGTACGTGCATATTTCAGACATTTATTACATTATATCAAACAAGTTTTAATACGATTCAAAGTCATTTCAGGGTATTAACATCAAACATCGAAATCATGAAATTTTGGGTCCAAGCTGATTTTGCAAACAAAAGAATACGAGAGTAGATAAAGAAGAACTCGTTTTTAAGATGTCCTTTTGACGTTTGAAACGTCACATTTGACATACCTCATATTTAAACAAACATAACAAACTAAAAACGAGTCTTTCCTTTTTAGGTAGTAGGTATTAAGATAATATAGAAACAGTTCATGCTTACATCGGGGCTTACCGATGGATGGTCCCCCTTTACATTGGCCAACGCCTTGTTGGCCGGAGCGGTGGGAGTCCGGGCCTCCGGAGGCATGGCTCCAGCGCTGGACCCTGCCGGACTTTTTGCCTGCGGGCTTCCTGTTGTTCTATAAACAATTTTGGTTAGTTGGTGTTTTTGGGGGCTAGGAAGTCAAGGGCTTAAGTTGTTATGTATACATTGTTTCATGGGGTTATTTGGCTAGTTTATTTGGTGTTTTATTTTTTATAATTAAGAAAGAAATGGCTATTTTAGTAAAATTATTTTATTTTCCTAAAAAGTTCAATCGATTTCTGATAGTTTTGACAGTTTTAGGGTGTTTTTAGTTTATGTGTGTTATGTTATTATAAGTTATATTGTGGATTTAGAGCCCTATTCCCTTTCTTGCTGTTCATAATCATCGATTTCTTAACATGTGTGTTTAGTAAAAAAAAATCAACTATTTTTTTTTTGAAAAGTATATCAAAAATATGGTTTGGGGTGACAAGAAAAAATTATTGTGAAAGTTTGAGTCCATAATATTAATATTAAGAGGTCAACACAATTTTAAATTTTTTTTCCTCAGCAAGTTTTTGTCTGAGAACTCCCAAACTATTGAGTTTAACAAAATTGACTCAGAAATATTTTTTTAAGAAAATTAAATGCTCTACAAAAAAGGTTAAAATAAAATTTTTCGTCAGATGAACCGTTTCCTTAAAATCATGCCTTAAAAATTTAGATTTTGATCTTTTAACTTTGGAATTTTGTAATTCATGTAAAAATCAGTACCCAGAAAAAAACCGATGAATATTATGGAAAATCAAATGCTTTTCAAAAAAAGCCTCTTAACATTTTTGGCTAAATTTACTCAATCAAAAGTTATTCAAGGTTAAAGTTGAAGTCAAAACGAAATTCTTGTTTTTTCCTCTGTAGATTTATTTTTTTTATGGGTCATAATTTGATTTTTTTCTTTATAAATGTGTATTAACAATTAACAATTTCCAATAAAAAAACAACAAAATAATATTTTCTAAAGACTATTTCCCTCGTCTTAATTTCCACCAATCACAAACGCGCAATTTTGAATTACAAATGGTTTCTAGGTGAAAAAACTGTGTGACAGCACCTGTCAGCAGTTTATTCGAGTTTACCCGCGGCAAAACTTGACAGCTGTTGTCACCAAAAAGTGCAATTTATATTTTAATTGTTAACTGTTACTCATGAAATAGTCTTGTTAAATACCATTCGGGCATCTAATTTTTCCTGTGAAAAAAATCGAAAAAACACAATGCTAAGTAATATTTTTTAACAAAAAGCATTCGTGCAGGTGCAAAAATCCTCCTCTTCGACTCGGATTTTTGTTGCCACCAGCACTCATGCTTTTTGTTAAAATATTACTTAGCAACGTGTTTTTTCGATTCTTTTCGGAAAAATTAAATGCCCTTATGATATTACTTACGAAAATAGCTTCTTAAAGCGAAAAAACTCTAATGTGTTATTTTTTTTTAAATTTTCAGTAATTTTATCAATAACATAAAGATTATCATGATATATCATTATCATTTTTTGTATATATTTGATTTCCCATAAGAATATCTATCGGTTTTTTTTCCGGGTACTGATTTTTACATGAATTACAAAATTCCAAAGTTAAAAGATCAAATTGTAAAACTATACCAATTTTTAAGGCATGATTGTAAGAAAACGGTTCATCTGACGGGAAATTCCAATAAAACCTCTTTTGTAGAACATTCAATTTTCTTCAAAAAATATTCTTAAGTCAATTATGTTAAACTCAGTGGTTTGAGAGTTCTGAGACAAAAACTCGCTCAGGAAAAAGAAATCTAAAATTGCGATGATAGACCTCTTAATATTAATATTATGGACTTAAACATTCACCATAATTTTTTTTACCCCAAACAATATTTTCGATATACTTTACAAAAAAAATAGTCGATTTTTTTGTCCCAGTCTAGTGTTCACCCAACGACAACCCAAACATCACCTATATATGTATGTTTAAAAGTATTCCCTTTCTCGTATGTTTTTAAACATCATGTATGTTCACCAAACATCGAATTTTGGAAACGGAATTGCAAATTAGACACCGATAATGTTAAAAACATGGATGTTTAAGACATTCTTTCAACTCATGCGTCTATGGAGGAAATAATTGAAAGGGACTAGGCACATATAACATGAACATGCATGTTTAACGAAAGGGAATATGCCTCTTAAATATCCAATTTAAACTGTTTTTGATTTTTAAATCCAATTTAATTTATAAGAACGTTATAGCCATTTAAGTAACCTACCATCATTATTTTATAAAACTTTTTAGGAAAATGTGATAAAAAAATTATAAAAACTCAAAATTAACTAAACATTCCAACCTATAAAAACATGTATAACAACCCGCCAAATTATTCCCACCCGACTTAAAATGCGGTCAAAATCAACACATGTGGGTGATACCATCGCTTAAATCGCGTATGCTTTAAATAAATCATTTAACCGAGGGCACACAGCGTTGTCAGATGTCAATCATGCATGCAAATTTCAATATACGGCAACACATGGCCGAACAAATGCATAAAACCACGAACAACGTTTCTGACGTTTAGGAAAACACGTTTATTTGTATACTCACTCTAGTTGGGCTCTGAAACAAAAAAGAAAACATTATGTTAGAAATTTGAGAACAGTTCTGTTACTGTGATAAATTTGTTAAGGTGTGTTTACATGATATTCATTTGGAAATCGTGCCGGTGTAAAGGTAGCTTAACGTTGAAACCATTGACATAAAATATGGAGTTAATATACTTTATGTAGAATGTAGTAGTCTTCGATAAAAAATTGTTTGCATGATTTGTTATATCCAAACCATTAGGCGATAAATTATATTCGCTAACGCATTCGCTCATCGATTTTTCACTTTACATTTTTATTTTAGTTCGCCAGTTTGACCTAAATTTTTGCAAAACGAAACGCATTTTTATGCACCCGCTGAAAACTTGAATTCAAAAACAAATCTAAAGAATACTTTATTTTTAGAAAATATACAATATTTCGCTCTATACATTTGGAGATTGTCAACAATACTTAATAATTTACGAAAAGGTCACATTAATTATACTTGAACTATTGAAAACCGTAAATAGTCAAAGTAAAACGTAAGGCGCGTTTACAATAACCGAACCTATCCACGAACCCCACTAAATGGTTATTTATACTACACAAACAAAAAATTGTAACATTTACAAAACAACATTTTTTTATTTACCTTGCAGAATAATACTCGAAAAACGCGACCAGTATTTCCAGCGACCTCGAGACTGCCTGCCACATCCTCAATCATTGTATTTTTCTTCCTTTTTTGAATGATACATACACTTTTTTTTATTAAAATGTGGAATTATTTTAATAACGATTTATTTAATTTATTGTACAAAAAATTATTGACATTTGTTGCTTTATTCTTTTGTTTTTTTATAGATATTTGATTGTTTTACACGTCACAGCCGATGGAAATCTAGAAGATTAATTTATTTACATATACAGGGTGTTTGGTAAAACATTAAATGTAAGGGCAACTTGTATTAGAATATGACAGTTTTATGACATTTAAAACATGTTTTAGTCAGTTCCAAGACTGTTTAAGGACATTTTAGAACATTTTGGCAGTTTTAATTGTAAAACGGTTTTAGAACAATTTTGACAGTTCTGATACAGCACATTTTAGAAAGTTAAATACATCAAAATATTAAATGCTTTTTATTTTTCTTTTTAAAACACCCTGTATAAAATATAATGCACTTTGTTATCAATTGTTGTACTTAAAATCGATGAAATTAAATTAATAATTCATGAATGTTAAAATACATAAAATTTAGATTATGATCAAATAAAAAAGTAATTGATAATTAATGCATTTTAGAGATAAAAGCACTGATATCCCGCAGGCAAAAAATAAATTTAATGTTAATTCACAGTTTTGCACATTATATACTTTTAAAAAAATCATAATTTGTAGGTTGCGATCGTTTTACGTCATAATCTGTCATTATTATTGTAACGCGGTGTTGCCGGGTTGTCGCAGATTAATATATTTTTATTCTAAGGTATTTTTAGACATTACGAGGTATTTTCGTTAGAGGAGGGTGGTAAATAATTAAACCTGCAACCGTATTGAAAAGATGTCGAGCGCGAGAGAGTGAATTTTTGCTACTGAAAGGAACAGTAGTTCAAAAGAACTTTTTGATGTTTTGAGTATTTCTTTTATAAAAAAAACCATTATGCGATTTTTCAATGTCAGGAAGAGCACAAAAACAAAACACATACCAGCCAGGCGAATTAAAAATCGTGACGCATGACGAAAAATTAAAATTAGACTTATAAAACACGATTTTGGAAAAATTATAAACATTTTTCTTTTAATATTCAAACATAATTAATTAAATTTAAATTTACCAAAAAGTCTTAAAAAAATGTTTAAATAAAACGACTTTACAGTTTTATAATATTTTAGACAGTTTCAAAATAATGTTCTAGGTATAATTTGTGTACCTACCTTCTTTTGAAAAATGAGAGCTCTTATGTTTTTACATGTATATAGTTTTTATTTACATATATCTTGTGTAAATATATATTTACGTGCTTTTCACCATATTTTAATCAACCATCTTGTTTTTTATATTTTTTTGTTTTGTATAACCTTGATAATGTGTTGAATAGTTAGTAGTTAGTTCATGCATATTTTATAATTGTTTTTATTTATATTTGGTTTTTATTTATATTTTGTGTAAATACACACACCGGCAAATTTAAAGGAACGTATAAAAATTTTGGTTTTTCTAGTTGTGCTGCAAAATTAGTTTTTTGTACTGTATTGTACGGCCTGGGCTTACATTTATTAGTAAATTTTTTATATATTTTGCAAATTTTGATCAACTTAGTCCACGTCAAAATCGAAATTAACATCAAACATCCCTTAGTTGTTGCATTAAGTGTAAAAGGTGTTCGTTAATTTCTGATAAAAGTTAGTTGTTTTTTCACAATCAATTGCTTACTGTTACTTGGTTTGTGGCTTACTATAGTCACATTGACTGTAAAAAAGTCCACAATGAGTGATTTAGAGCTGACTGATATCGCTAGGGCTGCAGCAATGATCGAAAATGGTCGATCTTACAGTGATGTTGCAGGGATGTTTGGAAAATTAAAATCGACGATCCATCGAAATGTTACACGTTGGAGGCAAACTGGGGAGTATATTAGAAGACGAGGTCAAGGCAGAAAACGCTCAACCACGGCTGTAGATGATCGGTTAATAACATTACAAACACTTCGAAATAGACGCCAGACGGCAGTTCAAACAAGAAATGCACTGGAAGAGGTTCGTGGAAACAGAATAAGTGAGCGTACAGTTAGAAGAAGGTTAAAAGAAGTTGATATAAAGTCGTATAGGTCAAAAAAACCCCAAAACTCCAGAGACGTCATCGAGTAGCTCGACTAGCGTTTGCTCGAGAACACCAAAATTGGAACGAAGATCAGTGGGGTCGAGTTTTGTTCACGGATGAGAGCCGTTTCTGCGTAAATTCGATCGATGGCAGGGAAAGAGTGTATCGGCGTCCTGGAGAACAACATGAACAATTTAATTTTACTCCTACTGTCTCTTTCGGTGGAGGGTCAGTTATGGTGTGGGGTGGCATATGTTTAGGGGCCCGCACGGAGTTGTTGGTGATTGATGGCGGTGCATTAACTGCAGATAGGTACATAAGAGATGTTCTGCAAGATAATGTAATACCATTTGCCCCATATATCGGAGAAAATTTCCTCCTAATGCAGGACAATGCTCGCCCGCACGTGGCTCATTGTGTAACTGACTTTTTAAACCAAATGGAAATACCGACAATGAATTGGCCAGCATGCTCCCCGGACTTAAATCCTATAGAACATGTATGGGACAGACGACTTAGATTAATAATTCCTGCTGTTCAAAACAAAGAAGAGGTAAAAGATGCTTTAATTGAAATATGGGAGAATTTACCTCGAGAAATGATCGACAACCTCATCAGAAGTATGGGAAGACGGATGACTGCAGTCATAAGAGCTCGTGGAGGAAACACATGTTATTGAAAACAATAATCCTTATTATTTTTCCTGATCATTAAATGTTTAAAACAAATTTAAATGTGCAATCCTTTTTTTTGCAAAAACGCAATTTTATGTCTTGAGTTTATAAATAGGCTTCAAAAGAATATAAAGCTTTGCAAAACAAACTAAGCCATTAGTTAACATTTTTTAAGAGATTTCGTTTAAATTTATTCGGAGAAAAACAAGTTATGGGGAAAAAAATAGAAATTTAGCTCCGTTCCTTTAAATTTGCCGGTGTGTGTATATATATTTAGGTGCTTTTCACCATACTTTTAATTAATCATCTTGTTTTTTAGCTTTTTTTGTTTTAGTAGTTAGTTTATGCCTAGTTTATAATTGTTTTATTTATATTTGGTATGTTTTTGAAATACTTTTATTATTTTTATTTCCTTGTACGCACAAATGTTTTTTAACATTTACTGTGCAGGTTAGCATATTTATTGTAAACTAATAATTTGAAAACCAGGATGGGTAATAAGAGGTATATAAGACTGTGGCCTGCAGTAAAATAGATTTAACTAATAAAGCATTGAAGACTCCATCGTGAAGTGCACATAAAACATTCTCTTAACTTTAAACACTGTGAAAAACTGCTTTTATATCGGGTTTAAACGGTTGTTAGTCCATTTTCAAGGGATAAATTTAGATTTACACAGAAAAATTTGTATAGATGTCGCTCTATAAAAATATTTAATTTAAATTATTTTTAGATAATAAGTAGGTATTTTTCGTAAAAAAGTATATTATGCAACTCGTTTATAAAAAATTTTAGACACTCATTTAGTTAAATACTCGCTGGCAAGCTCACTCGTGCCTAATTTAAATTCGTGACTAAAATTGGTTTATTAAACTTAAACTAGTGGCTATTGTGAATTTTGGTCACGGGCTAAAGTTGTTAGAAATTGCGAAAAAGACTTTTCCAAACGTTAGGTTAAATTCAATATTTGACAATTAAAATTGACTTTAAATTTCTTTTTTGTGTTTTCATAGATAAAGTATATTGTGCAACTAAAATTGCGTTTATAAAACTTGGTACACAATATACTACACTCACAGGCAAAATAATCGATCCACTCAAATTTTCGATGAATTTCAATCGCAAATAACTTTCTTAATTGATTGATTTAATTTCGGATTTAAACAAATATTAAAGAATATTGTAGATAAATTAATGGAGAATTGCTCACATTTTAAAAATTACTAATATACAGGTTTAAATAAAAATATGTTTTTTACCATAAGTTTAAGACACTCTGTATAGTGGCAAAACCGTATATTGTTCTAAATTAAGTTTTAATTATCAAGTCACATCTATTTTTAACAGTTTTGTTTTTGGTTCACCTTGATATATTTATTTTTGTGGAAAATATGAATTTAAAAAAAAACATTGCAATTTCCAATATTTTTTCTGTACAAAGAACTAAGGTTGCTATGGTCCATCCATAGGCTATGGAGGATGACAGTGACAGTTTTGTTGAATCATCCCATACTTGGACATGTTATATAGGTACGGCTTTCAAGTTCTCAAATTGTGTTTTGTAAATTAATGTGTTAATTTTGTGGTGTCTTCTTACTTTTAAAAATGGATATGTCTCCGACTGATGTTACCCTTTGTACTTTACTTCTTGTGACGTTTAAAACACTTGCCACGTAATACTGTGACCGTCCATCCTGAATTAAATCAATGGCTCTGGCAACATCAGTCGGGGACATATCCATTTTTAAAAGTAAGAAGACACCTCAAAAGTAAAACATTAATTTGCAAAAAACAATTTGATAGCTTTTGAAAGCCATATATGACATGTATAAGTATGGAATGATTCAACCAAACTGTCACTGTCATCCTCCATAGCCTATAGATGGACCAACCATGATTCAACCAAACTGTCACTGTCATCCTCCATAGCCTATAGATGGACCATAGCAACCTTAGTTCTTCGTACAGAAAAAATATTGGAAATTGCAATGTTTTTTAAAAAAATCCATATTTTCCACAAAAATAAATATATCGAGGTGAATCAAAAACAAAATTGTTAAGAATAGATGTGAGTTGATAATTAAAACTTAATTTAGAACAATATACGGTTTAGCCACTCTACATAGTGTCTTAAAGTTATGGTAAAAAACTTATTTTTGTTTAAACCTGTATATTATAAACGTTCATCTATTTTTTAGTAAATATTGAAAATGTGAGTGTTTCTGCATTAATTTATCTACAATATTCTTTATTATTCGTATAAATCCGACATCAAATAAAAAAGTTATTTGCGATTGAAATTCATCGAAAATTTGTGTGGATCGAATATTTTGCCTGAGAGTGTATTAAACAGTTTTAAGACAGTTTAAGAATAATTTATAAATTTTTTTATTTTCAGACTTTAATAACATTTAAACCAGTTTCAAGATGGTTTTAAAACATTTTAGACAGTTAAAATATTTTTTACAGTTTTGGAACATTTTAAACGGTTCTAAGACACTTTTTAAAGTATTTTAAACAGTTTAGGAATAATTCATAACATTTTATAGTTCTAGCATGCTTAAGAACATTTTAAACAATAAAAAGAATATTTTAAACGATTTGCATTTTGATACATTTTAGACAGTTCCAAATTAGCTTTAAAACATTTTAAACAGTTTTTGAACATTTTAGACAATTCCAAATTTGTTTTAAAACAGTTCTAGAACATTTATGACCGTTTTAAGACAGTTATAATATGTTTTAAAGCATTTTAAACGATTTAGAGTTAGTTTTAGAACATTTTAGACAGTTTTAAGAACATCTGAACGTTTTAAGACAGTTTAAAGACTGTTTACACTTAAAATTTATTTTAAATAGCATTAGAACATTTCAAACGTTTTTTAAAAAGTTTTAAATCATTTCAAACAGTTTTAAGACAGTTTAAGAATAATTTATAACCTTTTAGTTTCAGAATATTTTAAACAAATTTAAAAAGAATATTAATTAAGTCAGTCAGAAAAATTTTAGACAGTTTTAAATCAGGTTTAAGGGGCCGTTCATTAATTACGTGAGACAATTTTGGCGATTTTTTGACCCCCCCCCCTCCCCTTGGTGAGATGTCGTGAGATTTTGCTCGACCCCCTCTCCCCCCCCCTTAATCTCACGTGAGATTTTTTAAAATGCATGGTTTTAATGTAAATAAGTTAATCTGTGCTTGATTCCATTAGATTTATTAAAAAAAACAATTTGCTTATAATTGTTTACTTAATTTAACCCAGTTTTCTCGCAATTTTACACTCTTTCTTTCGGAAAAAAAAAAATTACGTGATATTTGCCAAAGCCCCCCCTCCCCCCACGTGAGATTTGGTGAGGTTTGGCTCGACCCCCTCCCCCCCTAAACACCTCACGTAATTAATGAACGGCCCCTTTAGTTTAAAAACTATTTTTAAAATTTTAAGTCAGTTTTTAAACATTTTTAACATCTTTAGAACATTTTAAACGGTTCAAAGCATTTTAAACAATTTTAAAACGGGTTGAGAGTAGTTTATTGTTTAAAAACAGTTTAAACAGTTTTCAGACGGTTTTAAAACATACTAGACAATTTTAAAATATTTTAGAACATTTAAAACGGGTTTAAGATAGATTTAAAGCATTTTAAACAGTTTTGACAATTTTAGTCAGAAGTCAGAAAAATATTAGACAGTTTTAAATCAGGTTTAAAATAAATATTTTAATTTTAAAGCTGTTTAAACGGTTTTAAGATAGTTTTACAATATTTTAGATAAAATATTTTAGACAGTTTTGGAAGATTTTAAACAAAACTGCAGTTTTAAAAACATTTAACAGTTTCAAGGCAGTTTTAGAACCGTTTACAACAATTTAGACAGTTTTAAGACAGTTTAAAACATATTTTAGTTATTTACGATAAGAGCTTTATTAACGTAAGCGTTATCACACGTATATTGTACAAATTTTTATCTACGCCTCTAAATGAAAAAATAAACGGTAATTATTTTTGTCTAAGACTTAATTTAGGGTTATTTTGACATTTTGACATTTTGACTTTTTTATTTGATTGGTTAAAAGCAGAGAAAAACGCGTGCGTTAATGAACTTCTTATCTCACTCAAAATGAGTGGGATAAGAAGTTCTTATCTTACTGGCGTAGATAAAACCGATTTAATAATATTTTAAAAAACATTTAAAACATGTCTAGGACAATTTTAGAACATTTTACAATTTTTAGGTGGTTTAGAATATTCTAGACGTTTTAAGAAGGTTTTATAACAGTTACAGACTGATTTGTTTAATCAAATTTACAATGTTTTTACCATTTTTTAAATTAAAAAAATTTCTTAAAAAAGCCTATATTAATGATTTTAGATTAAAACGACTTCACCTCGTCTGTATCGCACCTTGGTTTTTAATCATTTTTATTATGTTTCCGGGTAACCCAAGCGTATTAAGCAATAACTCGTGTTAAAAACGATCAAATCCCGCGTGAAATAACCCTTATAACTCATATTTACATCGATTTTCACTACCTATACTACAAAAAGAAACAACTGAAAATTGCTTGGATAAATAAAATTGAAGGCAGTATCCCGGCGCATTCGCCATTTCTGTAAGAAATTGTCAAAAATAGCGAATGCGCCGGGATATCTAACCTAAAAAGACATTGTCGCTATAAACGTGAAATTTGACAGCAAACGTCAAAATACGATGTTTATAGGTTATAAAAGTGCTTTCGATGTTTTTATACACTTATATGGGTAGTTAATCAACAGGTGATACATTTTCCAGCACATAATAGCATTATTTTCCTCACTTAAACACTCAAGAATCAATTAATACAAAGCCCTTTTTTTGCGTGTGCTCGAGTTTATCTCTTCTCCAAAAGTATTCCACGGTTCGGTTGTGGAGTAGTAAATGCCTCGAGGGGCCAGCAAAATCGATTATTTAATCCCAGGGTATCTACACTCTGCACCCCGCACCCTTTTTATATCACCTAAAGTGAAGGATCCATGCACTCTCTCCCCCGAAACCTTGACTTGCTTTACAGCTGTTTTTAGCTTTTTAGTTTTTGTTGAGGTTTTATTTTTATTATGTTGCCATACATGATTTTGTAGCCTCGAGCTAAAGCTGTAACGTGTTTTTTGAATCGTTAAAATATCGCAATTTATAGGAGAGCTGCGGGTTGGAATCTGCAACGATACGCTGGATACCGTAGAAGAAAAACAGGTGTTTCTTAACCGATTTTCATTTGATATTTTTAGGATAAAAAAATAAGTTATGAAAGCAAATTACATGTCAAATTAAAGGTGTAAATGTCTACTTTATGTCTATTTTGACATTTTGTTTATAACATTATTAAAAAAATATATATAAAGGGATAATCAAGACCACAATCCACACAACAAGGTCTGTTCTATCTCATGCTAAAAATACTAAAAATCACTGCAACACTGCACAGAGTTTAACGGCGGCCATTTTTAACCTTTATAATCTGTGCATTTTTATTGTTTACAATTCTTGTGCTTTGGGTTTATGCTGTTTAATAATTGTTTTAAACGTTGTTTTTACAGAGGCACTTGTAAGCCTCAAATGAAAATTTGAAGGTTAATTTGTGGGATATAATTTAACCTTAAAATTGACATTTGACAGTTTTATGACAGCCCTGATAGAATAAAGTTTATTTTTTACAATAGAGGAGTAAAATGGTTGTTCTTAGCACTTTAAGGACTCTTTTAAGGCCTACTATGAGAAACACAACGTTTAAAACGATTATTAATCTGTATAAACAGAGCACAAACTCAAAGCACAAAAATTGTAAAGAACAAAAATGGACGCCGTTAAACTGTGCAGTGTTGAAGTGATTTTTTGTATTTTTAGTGTTTTGTTGTGTGGATTGTGATCAAGACATTGCAGCCATTCCACGCTACTCGGGAATTTTTGTAGCGTCCGTTACAATAAAAAATTGTAAGTAAAACTACCGTAATTATTAAGCTTATAAGTTTAAGCCTACCCCAGTAGCACAAAGATATTGGCCCAATATTCGTTTTATATATTGGGCCAACATATCTTTCGTCAGATTTTTTCTAGCTTGGTCCAATATTGAAACCCAACATTGGCCCGAAGTTGTTTGACATTATATAACCCATATTGAAAATCCGCGTTGGCCCAATATTTGTTTAACCCTAAATTTTAAATTTTATAAAAAGCTTTTGCTAAAAGTAAGTAGTGGGACCCACTGTTTACTTTTGGCAGAGTGGGCCACAGGACCAGCTATAACCGATATTGGAAATCCATATTGGCCCGAAGTTGTTTTACATTATATAACCCATATAGAAAATCCGCATTGGCCCAATATTTGTTTAACCTTAAATTTTAAATTTTATAAAAAGCTTTTGCTAAAAGTAAGTAGTGGGACCCACTGCTTACTTTTGGCAGAGTGGGCCACAGGACCAGCTGTGTCCCTTCAAAACTTACAAGCAGAAGCGGTATGGTCAGTAATTTTGCCTTAGTAAGAAATTCTAACTTAACAGCTTAAGGCATTCCACCTTTATAGGAGTATCTATTGTGCTACAGAGGCGAGAGGTATGCATGGGTTGCCTACATATTGGCGAATTTTGAAACATTTGAAACAATATGGGGCCAACATAGCACACACATCGACTATGATATATTGGATAATCATGTTACGCCAATATAGGGCCAACCTTGAATAAATATTTTTAATGATATATTGGCGTAAAATGATATGCCAATATAGGACCAACCTTGGATAAATATTTTAATGATATATTGGCTTAAACTGATATGCCAATATTGGACCGACCTTGGATAAATATGTTTAATGATATATTGGCGTAAAATGATATGCCAATATAGGACCAACATTGGATAAACATTGGCAAGATATATTAAATAACCATTTTATGCCAATATAGGGCCAACATCGGCTAAATAAATCCAATATTGGTCCCAGATAAAATATTGGGCATATATGCGCCCCATATAGGACCAATATTTTGTGCTACTGGGGTAATTATTACAAGCATAATAAACATGTTTGCAATATTAACTATTGTAACAGTATTTAATTTAATTACGGTAGCTACAATTTTTGATTGTAACGGACCCTACAAAAATTCCCGAGTAGCGTGGAATGCCTGATTGACAAAAAATGTGTGTTTATTTTTTAAAGTGTTTAATTTTTATATATACTGCGCGTCAAAATTAACGCAAGTAAAAAAATTCTAACTCTAAAACGCTTTTATGAAATTTTGTATAAAAATACTTCAACTTATGTATATCTCAGTTTACGTCTTCGAGGGTTTTTCGAGAAAATATTTTTAAAGACCTTTTATTTAATAATAAAAAAACGTTCAAAAAATAACTTTTAGGGAATTTTTTTAAGTAAATAAAAAATATGCTGTTAAAGATCGTATTTTTGTTAGTATACCCTAAAAATTTTGTACAAATCAAACGAACAGCAACGAAGATACAGTCGGTAAAAATGACCCTTTTACCCTTTTTGATTATTTTGCTGAAAAGTGGTCATTTTTGACGACTTTGAGGCGCTGTTCTTTCGTTACTGTTTGTTTGATTTGTGCAACATTTTTAGGGTATACTTACAAAAATACGGTCTTTAACAGCATATTTTTTATTTACTTAAAAAAATTTCCCTATAAAAGATTTTTTTCGAGCGTTTTTTATTATTAAATAAAAGGGCTTTAAGGATATTTTTTCAAAAAACCCTTGAACACGTAAACTGAGATATAAGTTAAAGTATTTTTATCCAAAATTTTATAAAGATTGGTAAAAACGTTTTAGAGTTAGATTTTTTTTACTTGTTATGCGTTAATTTTGACGAGCAGTGTATAATAAAATATTTTATTTTGAAGGTAATTTTGTATTTTTTATTATTATTTTTATATTTTATTGCCCCCTTAAATACTAACATAGATATAGGCAATAGTATGCCGAAGCGTAATATTAAAAACCGTAAGCGTTAAATTATTATAAAAGGGAAATTATCAGGGTGTATAAATAGCGCTGAAAACTTTTTGTGGTATAAATACATTTCAGCGTAATGTGTAAAACAAAAATCGATAATTTACACACCTAGGGAAATTACATTTAGTTTGTTACACCGCTTCGCAAAGGGGTAAATTAATATTTATTAATTGTAATTAGGTTACTGAATTTACACCGCGATTTTCTTTTGTTTTTGTTTAATGTTAATGGTATTATTATATATTATTTTAATGATTGAAATTTTTACTTTACTGTAGTTTTTGTTTTTTCGTTGTATCTGTAATATATAAAAAGTTATTTCTTATTTTGTACGCATTGTTATACGAAATCCTTTGTATCTTTTTTATTAAACAGTATATTAAAATGAATAAAAAACTTTTTAAAGCATATTTTTACCTTCGTAAAATGAGGTATAATTAAGGTTTGATTAATAAGTAAAAACAAGCCTTGAAATCACGTGACTTTTTCTTAAACACGCAACATTTTCTACTATAAATTTGTAATATTAAACTTTATAACGCTAAAGACATAATCTAACGAAATTGAAAATCAGTACAGATATAAAAGACCTGAAACATGATACAACATATGAACATGGATTTGTTACGCTTCGATGAACATCCAGTGTCCTTTTTTGCATACTTTTTATATACGGTATTGATTTTATAAATTTATAGAACAGTTTAATAAAAAATCCCCAAAATTTGGAAAAATTATGACAACCTGACAACAACGCGATACAACTGTCAAACTCTTTATATAACCTAAAAATTAAACGTCAAAACGCATTTTTAATCCGCCCTGGGAGCATACCAACTTTACAAACTAAAAATCACGACACTTTAACACCAAATAAACATGTTTTTCACACTTGAAACGCGGAAGAAACAAGCGTTGGGACGCGTCGTCCTGATGCGACTGTCAAGTGTTTCTCTCGTGTGCAGGCCTGGCCTGCTTTGCCACTTGTTGTGTTGAAGTTGGAAAAAGACGGAACGGCACTGACACTTGTTAGCGTCTGAGGGAAAGAGACAGGGATAATTTGGGGTAAAAGGAGTTTAACAGCGCGCTCTAGCGGCCGAATTCATCGGCAGAGATAGGTGATTGTTTTTCAAAGCCTTTTTGATGATGCGAGCTTAAAGGGGTGTCCCAAAAATAAGTGTTTTAAGAATTATACAACGTGTTGATGTTTGTATTTATTTAGGGGTCGAATAATCGACTTTCGAAACAAAAAATGCTAAAAATTGAAGTATAAATTAACTATAATAGACATAATTATAGCAAATTTAATTATAAAACATATTAAAATCAGATTTGTTAAAATGAGTTTTTGTAAAAATTTAATAAATTTTTTGTAGAAAACTTAGGAGTTGGAATTATTTTAACAAACAAAAATATTTTATCGACAGTTTTGCAAAGCATTTTGTTAATTTCAAAGATTACATATTATTTTGTTAATGTTTAACAAATTATTTTGTTGAAAAAGTACACGTGATTTCAGGCAGTCAATCAAAACATTTTCCACTTACAATACGTATCAACAAGTTCAACTTCAGCGTCTGCTTACTTTATTTTAATTCGTAACGTATTTGTAACAACTGTCCAGAGTGTTTATAATATATTACCAGAAATTGGTTATTATTGTTATTCGCAAGCAGAATTTAAATTGAAAAAAAGATAAATTTTTGCTCGGCCGTACCGGCTCCATGGCGTCCCCAATAAATATAATATAAATTTAATTGGTGCAATTTATTATTTAACATAATTTATCGAAAAATTTCAAATTTCATTTAAAAAATCCAAATTATACAGATTTTATACCATTTTAATCTTTTCAAAGAAATAATAAAAATTTAAAATGATATAAAATCTGTATGATTTGGATTTTTTAAATAAAATTTGAAATTTATCGATAAATTGCACCAATTAAATTTATATATAAATATTCAATGCCTTGCGGATTTATTACTTAATTAAATTTAATATCTTCGGCCTTATCACGTGGTGATCCAACTAGCATTTTGTAAATTTTACAAAACAAAAATGAGAAATATTTATATCGACGTAATATTTAGTTTTATTCTGCTGTTGTAATAGCATAATTAAGTAAGGGTCAGGCCACTTCGTAATTATGTCAAGTAATATAGCAAGTTTGAATTATGAATTTTTATATTTTATATTTAATAACCAAGTTTCTGAAGTATTTTAATATTGTTTATTTAACGTAATTTTTACAAAAGAAAATTGCTTATAGGTTATAATATTTTAAGGGATTTTTTACGCTAAATTTAACGCAAATATTTTGACTCTAAACTAAATTGTACTTATGTCATATTTTTAATATATTAAAACAACTTTCAACCGTAAATAATTATCATTTGTTTGGGAAATTTTTAATGTTTTAAGTGAAAAATAAAACTAAAAAAAATATAAAATAAGTCATCCAATATGGAAAAGAGTAATAAGTATATAGTTTTCCAATCATATTACCTACTTAAGGTATTTTTGAAATATAAAGAGAAAAAGAAAATATAAATGTAAAAGGTTTAAAAAACAGACATGAAGAAATGTAAACGCTATGTTTACGTAAATATATATAATACTATAGTATTTAATTTTATAACTTTATTGTTTTGGCCGCTATGTAGCAAAAATACTGTATTAAACCATTCCCCATGTTTGTAAATTTTTCGTTTTGGTATCGTTGTTTTACCGTTTTTGTTTACTATTATAATAACTTATAAGTAATCATGTAGGGTACTTATTTTAACTTAAAATGCTTAAAAACCAAGATTTTTTTAATAAATACATATGTTTATCCGAAATCGGCAGTAAAGTAGTCAACAATCGGCAGTAAAGTAAAAGAAATCGGCAGTAAAGTAGTACTGTCGATTTAATATGAGTATTGTATGCAACCCATTATACATTTTAAGATGTGTCTACTGCTACTCAGCAGCAACTGAATAATATTAAAAAAAGCACCGTCGCGGAGGTCGACCCTTTCATAAAATGCTGTTTAATAAAAATAAGTTAATTTTATTAATTAGATTAAAAAATCGCCGCGGCGGGCAAATATATCATAAGCGTCGCAACAAACAGTATACGTAGACACTGGGTGACGTTCATAATATCGAAATTCACTTTATCGAATTCAAAATATCGAACACTTTTTATCGAAAATCAAAATATCGAAAATACAAAATGTCGAAAATCAAAATATCGAAAATTAAAATGTCAAAAATGATAATATCGAAATTTTATTTAATCGAATTTTCAATTTATCGAAAATAAAATATCGACGTTCATAATATCGAAATTCACTTTATCGAATTCAAAATATCGAACACTTTTTATCGAAAATCAAAATATCGAAAATACAAAATGTCGAAAATTAAAATGTCGAAAATGATAATATCGAAATTTTATTTAATCGAATTTTAATGTGAAACTAAACCATATTTTCTTATTTTGAATTTGATATTTTGTTTAAATATTTCAATTAATCGACATATTATTTTAATCCGAAGTGTATATGTATAGAGGCGCCTCTGATATAGAAATGTACTCAAACTCAACAACACAACCCAACCGACCCCGCCCCATTGGCCCCCCCCCCGCCCCATTGAGCAAAAAACCCAACTAAAATGGGCTAATTTATGTAATTAAAAAGTGTTTTATTTTTATCGTAACATGAATTTGCCCATTTTAGTTGGGTTTTTTGCTCAATGGGGCGGGGGGGGCCAATGGGGCGGGGTCGGTTGGGTTGTGTTGTTGAGTTTGAGTACATTTCTATAAAACGCGCATCTCTAGGAGCCAGGGAGCCAAGATAATTCGGTGCATAACCGTAACTTTATCTACAGAGGCGCCTCTGTACATATACACTTCGATTTTAATCATACATTTTAATTTTCGATATTTTTAAATCGATATTTTAATTTTCGAAATTTTAATTATTCGACATTTTCAAATCGACATTTTAATTTTCGATATTATCATTTTCGACATTTTCAAATCGACATTTTAATTTTCGATATTATTATTTTCGACATTTTAATTTTCGAAATTTTAATTATTCGACATTTTCAAATCGACATTTTAATTTTCGATATTATCATTTTCGACATTTTAATTTTTGATATTTTGATTTTCGACATTTTGTATTTTCGATATTTTGATTTTCGATAAAAAGTGTTCGATATTTTGAATTCGATATAATGAATTTCGATATTGTGAACGTCACCCGTAGACACTACCCTACAGACATTTGATTTGATCATCAAATGACATTTGACTTGATCATCAATATTAATTATTAGTATTAATAAATGTGATTTCGGATAAAATTTAATATGCACCTCGGCATTAAAGTCATTTTTTATCACTCACGTGGTTATTTGCCTCGGCTTTCGCCTCTGAAAATAATTTCCATATTCGTGATAAAAAATACGTCTTTACTGCCTTGATACATAAATAACTATTATTAACTCCTATTGCATAACATTGTTTTTTTCGCGAATAATGATAAACATGATAAATTCCCTGCCTAACAACGGGAATAATGAACGCGTTGTTGGGCATCAGTGATTGGCCGATTTCAATATTCACTGATTTAAACCAATCGGGTTTTAAATTGGTAAAAAGTGAGGACAGATGTAAGATTTTATTTAATTATTTTTAAAAATCATTTAATTATCCACTTATTGGAGTAGATGAAGTATAGTATTATACTCGAGATAATGCGCATTATTCACTTGGATGATGTAAGTATCTCGTCTGGCGAATAATAGCCTGCATTTTTTCTAGTATAATATTATATAATATACTATTATAATTTAGGGCTCCAAAGAGATGATTTAAAATGTGCTTAACAATGACACTCTATGTAAGTTAATCTTATATTTTTTAAAATAAAACTATAATTTGCCTCGTTTCTCTACATATATTCGTCAAGAGTGACAAAATATAAAAAAATATATAATGTTATGATTGTAATATAAAATACCCATTAATTAGTGTTTAATAATGGTTTACGTACTATGCTCCACAACCAAAAGTCCCATCTTGACATTAGAATACAAATAATTGAGGTTATCTATCTGTCATTTTACCGCTAATGTAGTCATTGTAGAGGTTATTAAACTATGAATGTATTCTTTTTTTAATCATAAAATATACGCTAAAGAAGCATCGGGTTTACGCAACGCGCGTGCCATCTGGTAGCGCTCGATAGCATTATTTGCTATTTGCTAGTTTGTCAACAATACATTTGAAGCATACGAACTGCACATAATTTTTAAATATATAAGTAGTTTTTTTCACAAAAGAGAGGAAGGCAAAAAGAAGTCTTACTCGACACATTTTGGTCGCAAAGTTTCATTTGCACAGCTAAATTGCGCACGTTTTTGTGTTTCACCTTGCAAGTAAAAAATGCAAAACTTTGGTTTAGTACTCGATTTCGATTTATTATTCCTTATATAATTTATTTACATAATATAATTTATATTTAAGAAATTTAAAAAAAAATAATGGTTGTACTAACATAACCTTAAAATTAAACATTTTTATGTTTAGGTTCTCCTAAAAATCGTATTTTATTGTTAAGTAGAGACTTTTTCAATTAACGCTTTTAATAATGCAAAATGCAATTTAAATTTACAGGGACTGTATGCAATTTATTTCTTTATTCGGTTTTCCATTGTTTATTGAAAAACCGGTAAAAACTCAACCCAGGATTTCCTTTTGAAATACAACACAACAAATCGTTACAGTTTTTTGTATCGATATTTTTAACATTTTCCGGCCTTATTCTTAAAAACACTCGTTTGTAACATACGCGTTTAACAACTGATTATTAAGTTGTAGTTTGGTGGCGCTTTTTTAACGTATATGTTTTTTGTCTTAATCTATAACACCTTTAAATACGAAAACAACTTAAATTTAACAAATTTGAGAGCGCCAAAATAGACAATAAAAGATCGTTGGAAATGTTGAAAAGTGTGAAACAAGCTGTAAACAGTTTCATACATAATTTAATTATAAATGATATCATTTTGACTAAAATACCTAGAGATGGGAAAATTCCCATTTGACGAAAATTCCCGGAAACTTTCCTTCGAAAATTCCCGAAATTTTCCGAAAGTTTCAAAAAAAAATTTTTTATTGCGAAAAATTTTTTTTTATGCCAGGGATTATATAACACATTAACTTTTTGTCAAATTTTATTAAGAAAATAATAAAAAAAATGTTTATAAGAATGTAACTGCAAAAATATTTTTAATATCTTTTACTGTGGAATATTCCTATTGTATACTGAAACCTACAAAATAAAAATAAAATGTTTACTATTATAAATTCACTGCTAGTAAATCCTAGATATTACGTAAAAAAAATTAAAAGGGACAAAGTAACTAATAAATAGGAATATTGAAAAGTAAAAAGTAAAGTAAAAAATAATTCCAAACACTAGATTTTTTTCTTGGCATTGTGCTATGCCTATAAATAAACAACAAAAATGTAAGAATGATTTTAACTTTGTTTATTGTTTTTATTTTGTTTACCTTTTTTTAAAAAAGTTTTTTGTGATGATGCTGAATAATCCGGCTTCATTGAGGTTATGTAACATGATTTATTATCTATGAACATAACTTACATTATTTATACTTCTTCTGCTTTAAATTAACACACATTAAATTCTTATTAGTTATAGGCCTTCTAGGTATCATGGCCTTAACGAAAATCAGCGGTTAAACAATTGACATTTAAATGAATAAAACAAGGAAAGTTTCCAAGGAATGTTTCCGGTAGCTTAAAAGAAACTTTCAAAATGAAAATAAATTCCCAATTGGAAACTTTCCAAAACGGAAAGTTTCCTTAAAATGGAAACTTTCCGATTCCCATCTCTAAAAATACACCATATTTGTTTATTTAGGAACTGGTTTATCCAATTACAATAAATTACAATAAATATATATATATCCATATATGGATTACCTTTTAATTTTTAGTTTTAATTAAAACGAGTCAAACGCTTTTCCAGTTTTATTTTGGTCATTATTACTTATAAAACTTTTATAACCAAATGCAGAACAAACCACTATTGTATTTTAATTTTGAAAGTTTCAATTTGAATCCGATGTTTTTAGAACAATACAATACTTAAGAATGGGCATTACGTGTCCATTCTTTTAACATGAATAATATTTTGTAAAATATCGTACAACGATCCCATCTCCTGTGCATAGCACCTTGGTTTTAAATCATTTTTACTATGTTCTCGTGTAATAAGTTATAACTTGTGTTAAAAACGATGAAATCCCTTGTGGAATATCGCTGAAAACTTATATTTTTTTACTGCAAATACCATCAAAAAATGCCTGAAAATGGCCTAAATAAAATTAAAGGCGCATTCGCCATTTTGTAAGTAATGGTAAAAATGGCGAATGCGCCGGGATTAAGCTCTGAACAAACATAACCTACAAATAAAACCTTTCAGACAACGTTGTCATAATTACGATATAAATTCATAAAAAATTTTACGTATTACGTATTTGATCGATATTTTACGGTGATAAAAAAGGTTATGTCCCATCAGAATGGTAAAAACGGCGAGTGTCACGGTATTTATGAGCCTTTGTGCGACAAAATGAAGATTTATTAAAAAAGCGTCGGGGTTTAAAAATATTTATATAGGTATAACGAGTAGAGGGTTAATTGAAACGGAAAGCGCCTGAGGTCTAAAAATAAAAACACAAAAAGCTCTTTTTGTAAACATGTGTATTAAATAAACCGACCTACTTTTCACACACCACCATACGTTAAATATATGTAGGTATTAAAAAACGTGATGTGTGGCAACATGGGAAATACAAAGTTCCATGACATTTATCAAATTTAGCAAATTATAACCTGTAAATGTTGCTGTCAGATCTGACGTTTAAGACGTCAAAGTAAGTTTGTAGGTTAGAATAATTGTCAAATTGTGTCGTCAAAATAAATTTGGTAAATTCTTTTTTTTAACGTAGAAATATCCAATTTAAACTTTCCAGAAGAGATAATGTATCCTGACTGTAGGTTTTTACGAAGTGAATCAAATTAGAACAAATTTTCAAGAGAGAAGTTAATACAATTACAGGCAAGATAAAATAAAACAGTTGAAATTTAATTTAAGATGTCGCCTACAGTTTAACCAAAGTTATATTGAAAATTTACAAACCACAAAGTATTTCACCTTTATACGTATTATTTAACATATATTTAACGTTAATAAACAAATAAATGCAAACAATAATTTACCCGGTTCTTCTGACATATTTGGCTTTAAGGATAAATTAAAAATAAAATATCACTCCTATATGACCGTTTTAATATCACTTTTTAATGTGGAATTTTATATATTATATTCCTTAAAGTGTAATTCATTTTATCACCGAATGACGGAATAACCTGGATAAAAAAGGTGAAATAATCACTGGTGGCGACATCTCTGTATTTATTATCTAACAACTTGAAGACCGTTCCAACCTCAATTTCTTCCAATTAAATTATTTTTCATGGTATTTTTTTGAAACGTAGAAAAATTATAGTCTAAATCACATTTGAAATTGCATATACCGCTCTCGTGACAAATTTTTCACTCGAGCGGAATAGGCCGTATTCCAAACTTGTTACTGTCTGTTTACGATAAGTTGGAGGACTAAAGGAATTAAGTTATTTAGTTATTAAGCAATTGTGTTGTTTGCTTTTAAAACGTATTTTTTATAATATAAATAATAATTTTTTATAGTTAATATAATATATATAAAAAACATACCTACTCAGTTATGTTTTTATTATATAAATAATAATAATAAAAACATAACTGAGTAGGTATGTTTTTTAATATTATTTATCTAAATTGCGCCAACTTATAATGGACAGATTTCTAAATAAACCTCTTTTTCTTAATTCTAAACACAAACATATGTTTAAAGCTTTGCACGTATGCAATAAGTTGGGAAAAAGTGAGGTTAAAACCGTCTGACAGATGTCAGATTCCCTAAAAGTGAGGTTAAAACAGCTTGACAGTTGTCCGATGTCAGATAAAATGTTAAATTAATACATTATAGCATGCAATTCGTTTTATAAACTTCATAAGATTACTCCTTCATTGAAAACTAGCTCCGCTCGTGCATAATTAGAAGAGGTTTTAAAAAATATATCCGTTATATTGGATCCATTTTGTTTTTTGTAAAATAAACCTCTTTATCATACATACCAATTTTAGTCAATATAACAAAAGTTCTTAAAACACTATATTATATACCGGGTGTATCTGAGAATAGGAGCACCCCTGTAACTTTTTTATTTATAAAGATAGACACATGAAATTTTGCATGGTTAATTAGGATATAAAATGCCACTTAAAAGTATAAGAGTATAAGAGTATAAAATGAATTTTTTGAACTTCCGGTTTCGCCGGAAATGATACCAACTTTTGATTTTTAAATGGAATGCCCTATACATTTTTACATATTTGGAATCCTGAGGAAATTCTGAGTCAGACAGCATGCTTAAACTGACCTTTTGACGTTTTTTCATCAGAAAATGTATCATCATAAATATCAATCTATAGAGTGCTTTGATCTATCTTATTTTCTTCTAATGGATACACACAATGCCTGAAAAATGGAACTTGCCTTAGAAAGTTGTTATTCAGCTATTCCCTGCAGTCTAAACTTGTCAAAATTCGTTTTTCTCAAATAGTTCAAAGCACTCTAGATTGACATTTTATACTCTTATAAATAAAAAAGTTACAGGGGTGCGCCTATTCTCAGATACACCCGGTATATCATGCATACTAATTTTAGTCAATATTACAAAAAAACACTATAATATAGTGTTATAAGAACTTTTGTTATATTGACTAAAATTAGTATGCATGATAAAGATGTTTATTTTATAAAGATCCAATATGGCATATTACCTGTAGGTATACTAATTTTAGTAATAAAAGAAGATGTCCGCCATATTGAACTCTCCATTTTGTTTGAAAAAAAAAAATAATTCGTTATCAGCGACCCATAAAACCCCTATTTTCAAAATTTGAATTCAATAACAATTTCCACTTTTGTCTATTTTTTAGCAGTTTTATCCTTTATCTTTGTACATTTGGGGTAGCAACCCCGGTCGCAGCGGTATATGGTTAGCAGGTATAAAAGATTGAGTAGCTCAATTTTCAGGACTGTCGAAATGAGTCCTCGAAATAGGTTGCTGGCTCTTCCTCTATTACAAGTTTGTTTTGTGTGTTTTTGCTTAAAAACGTCGATTCAATATTAAAATACAATGTTGGTATTGTGCTTTATTCATTATCTTTTAAACCCGTTTCTGAATAAACAAACATGCAGTCTTTTATTAAGAATTAAATCATTTATATTACGCGTCACTTTTTCATTGTCTAAGCATAATATAATATAACGAATTTAAGAAAGAATGCCTTATTTTGACTCTAATTTTTTTTAATTAATTTGTTTTTATATTTAAAAAGAATTAAAAAGTACGAAAGGCAAGGAATAATAATTATTATATATATAAAAGTCATAATTTAAATATACGATGGTAGATTACAACAGTAATTTATTATTTAGTTGGAATAAAATCGAATAAAAAGTAGGTCATTTTATGTTTGAAAGGGAGAAAAACTAATCATAATCAAACAAATTAATCTGAATATTCCATCATTCCTATTATAATTCTATTATGTTTTATATTGGTGTACATTTCGAATATAACAAAACAAATAAAATCGATTACTGCACAAAAAACAGTGGAGAGTTTAATTGAAAAGAGTTTAAAAGTCCAATAAAATGGAATTTTTATTGCTATTTTAAAATTGTTGTTTATCGCGTGTTAAAAAATATTAAAGATTTAATTTTTTGAAGCTTAGAACGTCCATTTTAATAGCGCGTTTACATTTTATTTTTATGTTTATTATTTTAAAAGATATAGTAAGAATACTGTAAAAATTATGTGTTTCCTAGTAGCAATTTTTTAAGGTTACAACTTGTGCAAAATTACGATATTAAATGTCAAAATAAAGTTAATATGTGTAGTTTATTATAGTTTTAAACCATTACTCTATTTTACAACAAAGATATCAAATGTAAAAGACAATATGTTACATTTATAACAAGCTGTATAAAAACAAAACGTTGTACTCAAAACGCAGACAAGAAGCATTAAATCGCTAAAATAGGGACACCTTAAAGTAAGTGACAATTTTGCTCGATCAAAAAAGCAACGTTGCCATATCAAAAACTCTACAAAACCTGACCTCCCTAAATATTACAACTTTCGCTTTAGAAGCACAACACTTCAGGGTTATCGCAAAAAAAAAACAAAAAAAACCTCAAGAACAAACTAAATTCCAATAATATCATCAAAATTTCACCCCAAAAAGTTTCCCATAATCGGGGATTCAGCACCATGTGGCAACGGCGCTTTCAGCCTGTGGCTCTCGTCCCGGATCTGCTGGTCGATGTAACCATGGCAACCTAGTACAACTCGCTTCCTTTTCGGCGGAAACAACCGCTGAATTTACTACTGCGCGTGAGTCCCTGCAGAAACGACACAAGTCAAATGTGTGGAGATTTTACGAAATATGTTATTATTATTTTGATTGATTTTTTTTACTTTTTACTGCCTTAATGCAGTTTAAAAAAAAATACCTAAACTATAAAATTATTTTGCCGTAAAAGAAAATTTTCAATATTGTAACATTTAAAATGCTAAATAAGCTTTTTTACACTATTTTTCCATTATTTTTTATTTTGTTTTTGTTTACACGCTCTCCAAGCGCCATCTGTTGCACGAAACACGAAGCACACGCACAAAATAATTCTCATCTGTACTGCCACCGCATTTTAAATAAGGTCGTATTTACCGTTTAAAATCATAGATGGCGACATCAAACTAAATAAACACATAGCGCTTACTTGCTATATTTTGTATACAGGGTGTCCCGAAACTCGCGCCACAGAGAAAAAAAAACGTGCCGAAAGTTATGCGAAAACTAAAATTATCTAACGCAAAGAATAAGCTACATAAGAATAAAAAACAATAGCCAATCCCAATACATCGCCATAGGGAATTCTTTAAATTGCTAGGATACTTAGGATGCATTGTTGACATTATAATATGTAAAATATTTGGTCGACTGGAATCTACTTCATTGTAACATTGATGTCATTATTTATCATTTTAAGTTATGTTTTCCTTCTCTGATTATGCCGAAATGATGATTATTTATGGGGAGTACGGGCTCAATGTTATAACATAACCTGTAGGAAGGCAGCAGGAGTTTTTTCCCAGCGCTTCCCACTGGACAGTAAAGTTGTTTTGCGTTGTAACGACATTAAAGGTGCTTCTTAACATATTAGAACAGCGGAAAATAAAGAAGACATTTTCAATGCATCAAGCAAATAGTAGGAAGAGCATAAGGGAAGTTGCACGCGAATTTCTCGTTCACAGTTCATCGGGTAGTGAAGGACGTTTATTTTAAGTGAGTGCAGCACCTGCAGACGGAAGATAATCCCTCTAGACTGGAATTATGTAGTGGTTGCTCGAGATTTTGGCTCTGGAGTACATAACTAGTTGAAGTATGATATTCCTTTTTTAAACGTTTTCTATCGTCTCCCAGCAATTTTTAAAGCTCCTACGTTTAACCTAGGCGAGAGCTCTTGGTATTGGTTGCTACTTTTTTGCTCCCATGCGATTACACCATTACCTAGAAATTTTTTATTTTTAAATTTGTCTGACTCGCCCTCTTTTTCTCTGTGGCGCGAGTTCTGGGGCACCCTGTAAATGACCTTGTTTCCTTTTTTGAGGGGAAATTTGTCGATTTGCCGTATCATTTTAGGGGGATTTAAAATATATGATACCATAGACATAGTAATACGTCCACGTAAGATCTGAATTGTCAACTAAATAAAATTTAGGTTATATCAAATTTTTCTAAATCATTTGTTTACATCGCCTACTCTCTTAAAATAAATTAGTCAAAAATAACTAATTATAAGTCATATTTGATTAATTATCATAGCGAAAAAGCAGTCACTAATAATTAGTCAAATACTACTGAATGAAATAGTCAAATTAGTAGATTTAAATTTAAAAAAGTTTTCACCCAGCCGGGGATTGAACTTAGGTCTGTCACTTGTCAAGCTAACCCATTCGGCTATCAGCCGCTCTTATAAAAATCAATTTTATTTGTCAATAAATATTGTTCATAATATTTTAAAGTTGAATATATTATTTGTGTTGCTGTTTTGAGCTAAACTTTTTGCATCTTTATTTGTTTTTATAGGTCATTTCACGCGTTGATACTGTGATGTGTTGATATTATTTTGACGTTTATCAACCTGATAAACGTCAAAATGACTTTTGGATAACCTACAAATATCATAGGACTGTCTAAAATAACAAAAATTCTAACATTGGCATATAAATGTAATAAAAATGTATGTAAAAAAGAGTTCAACAGGTTATAAATCGATTTGTGTATGTGAAGTATCATTTTCATATTGTTGCACGCGAACTTACGTGTCTAGTGTCTTTTTTACTTGAGTTGGCACTCATTCAACCCGATAAATCGTAAATTTAATGGGGTAATTTTTTAATGCGCTTTTTATAGGGTTGTAACTTTTTTTTTACTGGTGCGATTTCACAGGAAAAAATATCGTACCTGATATTAATGTCCTACGATCATTAAGTGCAAAATCATTACGATAATGTCCTTTTCATAGTATTAATGCAATCAAGTAATTATGATAATGCTTAAAAAATATGAGTTAATGTATTATTGGATTGTCACAATGTCTGCCTGGTCATTATCCTAGTGCAAGAATTTTATTATTTTTTAGCCAAAATACATTAAGACAATGATATTTTACATTAATACGATGATTATTTACATTAAATCAATAACCTAGAGTACATTAGTTAATCATTGCTCAGTGATAAAATTAATGTCAAGGCTTAATAGATTAATACTCTAAATGGTATAATTTAATAATCTAAAATTATTACATTAATGCCTATATAGACATCAACTTATGTACCCTAGCATGAATATAATGCTCTAACATATTAAATAATACAACAAATCATAACTTTATCGCCAAATACGTTGAGCCAATGTCTAAATACATTAATATTAGGCCCTGTTGTTTCCCACCACCTAAAAATGCAAGTAAGAAAACAATTTAACAACAGTTTAGTATTCCTGTTAATCCTGTTGCGACCTGCTTGCCCGTCTATCCCGATTGTTGTGCGTTTAGGTTGATTATTATATGAAATATAAAAAAGTGCAAGTATTTTTAACCTTCATTTCCCAGAAGAATGTGTCATGGTCTGGTCATTTATTGAAACCCACTTTTTTAAAATGAAGCATTCTAATACATTTTCCAAAATCCATGTATTATGTGACTTTTAGAATGTAAGTAAGACAATGTTAAAAAGTTAAGGTTTATTTATGTTTCATAAATTTTTTGTAATAAATATAAGGATTTTAAATTACCAAGGGTTTTTTTTATATTAATCTTTAGTTTCATAGTATTTACAAAAAGGACTAGAAATATGTAAAGTTCCAGTTCAAGTTTTGCAGTGGCCCGGACATAAACCCTGAAGAAAATGTTTGGGAACTTCTGTAAAGGGAACTGGCTAAAGAGAACATCACCACATAAGTAATATTAATAGTAATAATTATTAAAATATTTTTTTTACATATTTCTAGCTCTTTTTCTTAACTGATTAACAATAAAATTGATTTAATGTTAAAACTTAAGGTAAGTGTAATAATTTATATATATATATTTATACATATATACAGGGTATCTCAAAAGTTAAGGACAGCAGAAAAGGGGTGGATAGAGGATGGGATTCTAAGTCGAATGGTCTTTGCCGTTTTTCAATCGACTTAAAATTTCATCCTCTATAGATATATCCACCCCTTTTCTGCTGTCCTTGACTTTTGAGATACCCTGTATATATATGTATATCAATCCATTCCGGTATACCGATATCGATATATCGATTTATCGATATATCGATTTATCGATATTTTTCCATCCCTTAATACGGTCCTACTATTAATGCTTCTTTGCATTATGATAATGCTAACAGATCATTAATTAATGTATATTAGGTGATTGGGATAATGTTCTTTAATTGTTAATTGTTTAAAAATTTATTAATTGGTTGATGTTTACTGGGCATAGAATTAATGTACTAGAACATTAATCCATGTCAATGGTCATTAATATCAGTACTTTTATTTGAGATCTTCCTGATTAAAATCAATGTCCGCCAAGCATTAATATTACGTCCTTGTACATTGAGTAATACTTTAAAAGCATTGTGGTAATGATTTTGAGCATCGGAGCAAAATTAATGTAAAATATCATTGCGTTAATGTTTTTTTAAATTAATATCACGTACGTTTTTCGTTGTGTGTTTTATAAAAATTTTGTTGAAAAAAATGTACAGATTTCAAAAATATTAACAGATTTTTAAAATCGTTTTTGTCTTCTGCAATATTGTCACTTTAATATCAATTTGTTAAAATCGATACCTATACGTATACGTAAATTTCAAGTATATAAATAATATGCTTGTGAATCTATTGATTTTATTAGAAAAGCGTATAAATTTAACCCTTTTCATACATATTCAGACGCACACACATTGACAAAATATTATTTTTTATTCACCTAATTTAATTTCGCTTGTTTGCGTATACAACGAGATGGCAACCTGCCATTAGCAGGTGCACAAACTCGCACTCTTAAGACCCCAGAAGTAAAATTAATTAATTACTCTACCTGACCACAATATTATCCATTAGTTACACCACGCGCCCCCTAAAACGAATTAATCATTCTTATAAAGACGTTCATAACAAAAAAAATGACAAAATCGCGTTTTTCGATAAATTTGACACCCCCGCATTAGGAAGATTTTCCAACGTCGCATTATTTTTTTACGTTTGTCAACGTTACTTCAGGCGGGTTTAGTTTTTTTTATTTGAAGTTGCTTTTATATATTAGTGCCTAGTGTTTTTTTTATTCGAGAGGGTTGGCAGTGCTGTATTGAATTATTGAAAACAAGAAATTTTCGTTTGAACTTTTTTCATCGAATTACTTTCGTTCGGTTAACTTTTTTTTTTCGAGTGGGAAATTAAAGATTTATGTTTCAATGTGGAACATTTACTTTTCGACCTCATAGCATTTTATATACTATTTATAACTTTTTATTAAGGATTCAATTATTACTTTTTCTTCAGTTTTTTTTTGCTTCATTGAAATCTGTTCAATTTTATCTAGCCTTAGTTGACATTCTTAAATCATTATTACTAAGCTAGAATCCTAGATATCCTATTTTATCTGGGACTAAAATGTCAATTCTCATAATTTTAGAATCATATTTTACCTAGGGCTAGAATGTCAATACTCATAATTTTACCTAGTCTAAGTCGACATTTTTAAAAATGTTATGATAAAGACAGTCATATCTTGCTTAATTGGACATGAATTCTTAAAATCGTTTTTAGTTTAGTTTAGTTTTTAAGACAGTTATCTTGCTAAAGTTTACATTCTTAAAACAGTCATATGGGGTAGTTCTTGGAACTTGTCACGAAAATGAGCCTGATTTCGGCCCAACATTCTATAGTTCCGAAATTCTATAGTTGTAAAATTTAGCCTACGGAATAAAATATAACATATTTTATCCTATGTGAATCAGTCAAGATATTTGAAAATTACAGATTTATAGCCATTTGAAGAAAACCAAAAGCAAGGAAAGTTAGAATTAAACAGAAAATAGACTGAAATTAACGTTTTTTATCGTATATCTACGCATAGATAAATGTTATTTGAGAAGGTCCATTCCAAAACTCGGCTTATCCACTTTTTAATAAAAATGAGTTAGTGGTGTCTGTACATTTAACATGTGGCCCCTATACCCTGAAAAGGTCATAATATTCTAAAACGCACCTTATTTCATTTAAAATTCATTTACAAATTGACTATCGTTCCAAAACTTGCCTTATCTATCATGTCTGGCTTATACGTATACATATATACGTATCTTGAATTATTTCAAATTGGTGCTATACCTTTTTAATCAAGGTATATAAATTTTATCCGTATGCCTATATATTTCGTTTAAAGTATTCTGTTGGCCTGATATGCGTTAGTACTTACCTGTAAGGTTTTTGACATTTTGCTTAAAATCACCTAATATGGATAAGCCGAGTTTTACAATGCACCTCCTCATTTAGTCTATGTTAAAGAATATAAAAAATAGGTCAATTTTGTAATCTATACATAATTTATCTAAGTGAGGTGAGACCTTTCAAGTCTTGAACAGAATCTTTAAATATTATATCTTTGAATTTTATACAAGGTGTCCCTAAACTTAGTGGCATAAATTTAGGAGCAGATTAAGCAAGTCAAAATAAGACGAAAATCTAAATAAATATTTTTCCTAATTACGTATGTTTAAAAGATACAGGGTGATAAAGTGTTACTTATGATATCAGTTTTTTTAATATAACTTCTTCTGTTGTAGACTTGGAAAGGTGATATTTTGCGAACAGTCACTTACTACCAAAACACATATTCACACATAATTACAATTGTTCGAGTGAACACAGCGTCGTAGAAACAGGGGTTGCTTAAGCTTATTGTCCCATACAAACTTTGAGGTTAGGTTTTTATACCATTTCATCCAATTTTTCGATTACTCAGTTTAGCTACTATTAAAAAGGTGTACGTCTCAAACTTCGATAAAATAAACCGTTTCCGAGATATTCGAGATTACAATAATTGTTATATCGCATTAAAGGATTAAAAGGTATATAAATTTTTTAATTGAAAAAACTACAATTTTTTTAATGTGACGGTCAGGGCAAAAAGTCTTGAGGCTCATGGAATGCACTTTTTAGTTTTTTCAATTAAAAAATAAATTTTGTTATATACCTTTTAATCCTTTTAAATATGCGATATAACAATTATTGTAATCTCGAATATCCCGGAAACGGTTTATTTAATCGAAGATGAACTGTTTAATCTAAAAATTACATCAAATGTTATAAAAACCTAACCTCAAAGTTTGTATGGGACAATAAGCTTAAAGCAACCCCCGTTTCTACGACACTGTGTTCACTTAAACAATTATAATTATGTGTGAATATGTGTTTTGGTAGTAAGTGACTGTTCGCAAAATATCACCTTTCCAAGACTACCATAGTAGAGGTTATATTAAAAAAAACTGATATGATAAGTAACACTTTATCACCCTGTAACATAAGTTATTAGGAAAAATATTTATTTGGGTTTTCGTCTTATTTTGACTTGCTCAATCTTTTCCTAAATTTATGCCAATAAGTTTAGGGACACCTTGTATATTATTGTTATAATATTATTATGTTAGTGAGTTTTAAATGCTTTCAATTCTAATTTAACAAAAAAGATTTTAAATTTTAAATTAACAGGGAAACCTATGCCTGCAATCAATTAACATATTATTTAAATCGTTATAATTATTTTTTTGTTTAGTTTGTAAGTAAATTCTTACCAGGATCCTGAAAATTTGACTGATTGTGACGGAAATTACTTCAATAACAGCGATGCGCTGATTAATAACAAGCGAGGTGCTGGGTAATCTTTGTCTATTTATATACAATTCCTGAAAACACAAAAACTGCGTTTTTAAAAGTAGCTTCTCATATGTTATAGGACTGGAAGTGCATTAATAATTAGGGATGGGATTTTAGTTATTTTACCTTTTTTTAACCGATGTAACTATTTGAAAACCAATAATGCCAAAATGTGTTTTAAAAGATTTTCTTTTATATGAACCTAACTTATTTTCACCTTTTTTACCTTTTTTGGAGGTTTTTGCTTTTAACTACCTTTTTTATACTTTTGTTACCTATTTTTTTAACTTTTTTTCACCTTTTTTACCTTTTTTGGAGGTTTTTGCTTTTAACTACCTTTTTATACTTTTCTTATATATTTTTTAATTTGTCAGTTTATTTTCACATATTTGTTAACTATTTTTACGTATTTTTACTTATTTTATTTTTTTTGTTCTTTTTAAAATTTGCGCCAATATTTTATCCAGGGCGTGCAACTCAACGGTATGGAATTTTTTCTTATGGTTACAGACTGTAACAGTAACTTTCTTTACAGTTACCTTCTTTGTAGTGACTCACTACTAGTGAGCTTATGTTCTGTCATAGAACTTCAGTGTAGTGAGTGTCACTCAGTAAAACACAGTTTATTGCATAGAAATAGTTTATTGTGGGTATGTTCTGTGTTTGGGCATGCGGCTAAACAAAATTATAAACGAAACTTAAACTTTTAATGATTTTTTTTTACCTAAAATGCTGTTTTTTTAACCTAATATGCTTTTTTTAGTACCTTTTTAGTTACCTATTTTTCAGTTTTTAGTACCTAAATATCCCATCCCTATTAATAATAATAATAATATTAATTATAATAATAATACTAATTATAATAATAATAATATTATCAGTGCTGGATTAACCCATAGGCCAACCTAGGCCATGGCCTAGGGCGCCGCGAAGCCAATAGGCGCCCAGGCAGAAGGCTCAATTATTTTTAAGTAGGTTCAATTTTAAAATAATCAATTAAAATAAATAATTATAATAATTATTATTAAACGTGTAATACCATTTTTATTTTAAAAGCACAGATCTTTTTCTAAAAATGTTCAAAGCAGTTGCCTAGTATACTATAGTATATACTATACAGGGGGTTCCAGGATTAATCTGAAAAATTTTAATGATCGATAGAGCCTGAAAAAACAATAAAAACAAACCCAAAAACATTTTTTAAAAATACACACTAACACACTAATAACCCTTCAAAGGCAAAAAAAAATGTTTTTTTTAAATAACTTCTGCTCAAATTTTGTGTACCTAGGTAAAATTTCTTACAAAAGGCCCAGTGGCGGATATTTTGTGGGGGTTTCCCCTTTTTACCCCCATATTTCGACACCACTGGATTTTATTGGAAAATCATCAGATTTCTTATTCAATTTAGAAGCAAAACTTGTGTGTTAAATTTTCATAAGATCAGTGGTTTCGGAGACTTTAAAATTTCAAAAACACCGAGTACACAGAATTGTATCATATTTTATTTTAAATCGGTAACTTGGTAACAATTATGCCATGTTATCAGTTTATAAAATAATATAAAAATAAACTAGCGTCATCGTGCAGTTGTTACTGATCCCGTCATATTTTTAGGTTGTTTTATTGTAACGTTGATTGAGGATTACAATCAACGTCTGTAATTAATAATTTAATTGTATTATAATACAAAATCAAACCAACCCAAAAACCACCCTATTGAAAGTGATTATTCCATAATTTCATTGGTAAATTTTTATTGGCCCAATACAATCGTTCAGAAAAAAAATAATTTTTTATTACTAAAATAATAAAAAAAACAGTGTTTTTGAAATTTTATTGATCTGATAAAAAATAAACATAAAAGTTTTGCTTTTAGATTGAAAATGGATAAAAATAAATCTGATGATTTTCTAATAAAATCCAGTGGCGTCGAAAATATGAGCGTAAAAAGGGAAAACCCCTCCCAAAATCTCCGCCACTGGGCCTTTTGCAGAAAATTTTTATTATATTATCGACGGAAGCTTAACCTACACAAAATTTGAGAAGAATCGGTTTAATGGTTTAAAAATTATTTTGAAGGACTATATCTCCGTTAGTATGCATTTTTGAAAAATGTTTTTGGGTTTGTTTTTATTGTTTTTTCAGGCTCTATCGATCATTAAAATTTTTCAGATTAATCCTGGACCACCCTGTATATAGTATACTATATATAGACGAGAAAACTGCGAATCTAGCTAATTTATCTATAGAAGCAAAAGAAGTCAATAAAATAAATTTTGAAAATATTTTTCAGTCCTTTTCCGATTTTAAATGCAGGAAAAAAATTGTAAATCGTCGTTGATAATGCAAAAAGTCGTTTCACTTGAACGACTTTCTGCAGAAGAGAAATAACCCAGAAAAATAAAATAAATCGATTTTTTTTTATTTTTGTGCAAAAAGGCGTCAAAGTGACCTTTTGCAGTATCAACGATGAAATGTTATAGGTAAAATTCTGTTTTAGGTTATATAAAAACTGTAAAAATTAAGTTCATTGTTTTGTTTTTCTATATAAAAATGAATTATTTTTTTATTTATTTTTTTGTAAATTTTTTTATAAAACCCTACTTGTCCCTCTATGAGCACCCCTGTCGGCTAACAGGTATTGTGTTATATTAATACCATGTAATTATAGGCGCCATTATTACTGGCCTAGGGCGACAAATTGTCTTAATCCGGCCCTGAATATTATTAATAATAATAAAAATAAATATTTTACTAGTGATTTTTTTCTGGTTCGTTGATTTTCTCTTCCTTTATACAGAATCGATATATTGATTTATACATTTTCATATATATTTTCAAACGATATTTCCGGAAGGATATTAGGCATATAAGTATATATAATCTTGAAGAAATAATATATCATACATCCATTTGGAAATATATGCGATAGTTTAAATATTTATATGAATATTTATGCATCAATATTCTCCAAAAAATATTCATTTAACATCTTTATAAGAATATCTCCTAGACATCTTTCTAGGAATATCTAGTAGATATAAAAGAAGCATCACGTAAAAGATATCAATCGGATCCTTCTGAAGATTATCTTTAGATAAATAAAAGATATTTACAATATATCATGTGGACCTTTTATTTTTTCCAGGGTATAGAAGACCTCAATTTTTTACGTGTTTTAATGCTTCTAGAACAAACCCCGTGGGGCAAATTCTAGTAAAGTGATTTTTTAATAATTTTTGAAAAAATGTGATAATTTTGTGTTACGACAAAAAAATTTATAAATTTAGTTTAATTTGTGGCCTTTTCGTGACACAATTTTAAGCCTTAAGACCTTTCATTATATTTCTTTGCATAAAAAATATACTGGGACTGTAATTTCGGTTGGAGAATCGTTTCAAATACATTCCTAATACCTGTTAACAAGTTGTGTAAATCGAAATCAATTTGGATTAGCAATTGAGCTGCGTAAATTGAAATTGAGTCTCTTATATACGTAGGCATACGTACACACGATGTGTAGTTTTGCGCAATATAAAGTCGATTAATTTAATTTACCCTTTATACGCCAAACGAAAAAGGCAGGAATTGCGAAATTGGCACTTGAACGTAATAAAAATTGATAGGGGATAATCTTTATTGGTTTTGACGATACCACTTTTCAATATACACCAAGACACGTTTTAAAATTATAATGTATGATTCTATCCAGAAAACCTGAACATATATTCTTTAAATAACCATAATTAAGAATAATACATAATACTTCAAATGCCATCCAAAATTTTAAGGGGTTTTAGGTTTCTAAGAAAGTAGGGTGAAAAATGCTTTGAAGATAGTAATCAGCATTTACATTTCATTTTTTTAATTTGAGGTACTTTTACGATCTACAATTAACAAATGCACCTTTCTGTTGCAGACTCAATATTGACATATTATCAGGGGGCCCAAACAGGAGGACCATGGGGCATCGCTCACCATTTATTTGTAGTTACGTTATTGGTTCCATTTTATGAGTTTTAAGTTTATTTTAAACAAAGTTTTCGTGTTTAAAAGGTCTAAAACCAAACGTTTTAAAGAAAAATCGCTTTGAAAACTGTTGGTTCTGCGTTATGAAGTTGAGTGCCACCTTTAAAGTGGCCTAGATCCCTTACAAAGCATTTTTAACCCCATGTTATTACGGACTTTTCTTCATCACAACGAATTAAGGAACACTTATTAAAAATTCTCTATCTTACAACCTTTGTCCGACCCACATATAATTTTGCTAGTAAGAAAATTAAATAATTGAACGCTTCTTTTAATCATTAAAAAAATGTATATTAATTGTTTGCGACTCACCCCTGTAAAATCTTTATTTATTATGTGATTTTAACCGGATTTGTTTAAAGTGTAGATCTTGATTAAAATATGGTGTTTTTTGCTCCAAAAATACAGTTAAGATTTACACTTTAATACAAATCCGGTTAAAATAGCACAATAAAGATTTTACAGGAGTGAGTCGCAAACCAATGGGTCCCAGTGTATGTAACAAAAATATTAAATTGTTTTAAATACTAAGAATTCGTCATCATAGTTTAACTTTTATAACCGTTCGCAATTGATGAAATTGTATTTAAAAATTAATAACGATATTCTTGGAAGAGCAGTGGGCCAGAGGAGACATCTTAACCAGGTTAAAATGACTAGAGCAATTACTCTTTTACATGAAGATATGTGGCAAGAATACTTAATACAGCCCCCATGTCAGAAGGTTTACAGACAACCGCCAGGAAAGATGGCCGTATCGTGCGTTTGGCCCTTGAAAGGAGCACCAGAACTGATTCTCAACAGCGAAATATCAATTTTATTAAAATGATTTTAAAGCATCTGGTATACCTATAGGCTCATATCTACCCAGACTGTACGAAATTATAATTATTTATTATTATTTGATACCACGACATCGTCAGAAGAAATTTCGCACACAAATGTATGTGTAGGTATAAATTATTACATAATTATATTTATGCGTGTAGTATTATGTATTGAATTTAAGATGTTGGAGTGATATTAGGTTGGCCGAAGAATTACATAAAAAACAATTATGTATAATTTACCTCTAGATTATTTCCCTCATTATAATATGAACCAATCAAAAGCCTTGAATTTTCGAATAAATTTCGTTTAAATAAGCGATTAAATCAATAGAACTATTTAACAACGATTAAATTTTAGCCTCCATATTGGATTTTTGTTTACGATTTTATGGTGTTATTTACAAGTTTTAACAAACATTTTTTAAAAAACAATAAAAAATAAGTTATCTAGTTTACGAAATATCAATTATTACTTATTACATACCTTAAATTAATGGAATTTTCTTTAAAAAGTATTTTGATCACGATGGCTTATTTAGGCGTTCTAGAGAATAAATAAACACGCTTTATATTGCAATGATTTAATGTACTTTATCTAAAAACAGTTTTTTCGTTCTCCTGCAAAATCTGATCAGAGGGACATATTTGGTTTTGACAAGGCGCTCCTCAGTTGAACTCAGGTTCTCTTAATTGAGATCCTTGAGCATATTAATTTTTTTTAAAGATAATGAGCTGGACAAAATAGCTTTTAAGTAAGCTATATTCCCATATACTTCCAGACATATAAAAATCATTTTTTACTAAAAATACAATTTTTTTGTCCATATTTGTAAGTATAATAAATACTTTTTAATAAATTGTATATAAATTGTATGAAAAAAAAGCATTTTACAATAATAAACACAAAAAATGATGATACATAATGGCATGTTTATAACAGCAAGAATTTGGCAACGTTGTTGAATACCAATTGTTTTGGCATTGTTTTTTTCAATTGTGTTTACGAGATTTTTAGTGGCTTTAACATAATATGCATATTATGCCAGTTTTTCCTTTTTATAAAGACACACAACAAAAATTTATGTAAGCTTAACCTAGACGATGTAAGCAAATAAATTTAAAAAGATTTGATATAACCTAAATTTTATTTAGTTGACAATTCGTATCATACGTGGATGTATGTATTAATATGTCTATGGTATCATATATTTTAAATCCCCCACTTATGAACTGGCTATGCGCATAAGTTAAAATGATACGGCAAATCGACAAATTTCCCCTCGATAAAAGAAAACAAGGTGATCTATACAAAATATAACAAATAAGCAGTATATGTGTTAAAGTATATACAGGGTGTTCCAACGAAAACTTGTACCCCCCCAAACGTTTTATCGGATGAGTGTGGACAAAATTCCTTGCACACGTCAATTTTTATTTTTAGGGGGACGAATTTTGATGTATGTTTCACGCCCCCACCCGCACCCCTACACGCTCCACCCCGCCCGCCCCCTAAATTTTAAATTGTAAGGGGGGTTGAGTGATATATCATTTTAAAGGTCTTTTAATTCTTAATAAGGTTCTGTAATTTTTTTAAAATCTGTTAGTTAGTTTTGGAGAAATTGCTATTTGAAGTTTTAAATTTGGTAAAAAAAATAAAACAAAAAAACTGTAAATCAACGAATGTATTGTTCAAAGTAATTTTCTCCAATCTCCATGCAATTGTACAGACGTTGATTAAAATTATTTCTAACATTTTGAAATACGTCTGGCGTTAATAACCGGCATTCTCTAATAATTCTTTCCCTCAATTCCTGAAGGGTCTCTGGTGGAGTGGCATAAACTTTTGATTTCAAATGTCCCCACAAAAAAAATCTAACGAGATCTAGGCGGCCACCCTATAGGACCCCTTCTTCCAATCCAACGTCCTGGAAAATTTCCGTCCAAAAATTGTCGTACCTCAAGAGTATAATGCGGAGGTGCGCCGTCCTGTTGAAATGTAATTTGATCTTCCAATAAATTATTATCATTTTCTAGAATTCGGTAATCATTGGATCAATAAGATCTTCCAACATTTCTAGATAAATGTCTCTATTGAGGTTGCCGTCTATGAAAAATGGACCAACAAGATGGTCCCCTAAAATTCCGGCCCAAACATTTAACTTTTGGGGAACTTGGGTGTGGGTTTCATGGAGCAAATGTGGATTAGTATCGCTCCAATAGCGACAATTATGTCTATTCACTTGTCCATTTAACATAAAAGTGCACTCATCCGAAAAACATGTATTATACAAAAGATTAGGATTAACAATCAACTGCTCACTGAAATATTCGCAAAACTGTAACCTGTGATCAGGGTCATCTTCATTAATTTCTTGAACCAGCCGAATTTTGAAAGGATGAAACTTGTTCATTTTCATGATGCGAAACACACTGGTGGCGGATACGCCAGAGGCTTGAGATAATTTCCTGATAGACTGTGTATTATCCATTTGTACTGAAATGAAGCTATAGAAGTTGCTGTGTTGGGTCATGTACAAATTGTACATGACCCAACACAGCAACTTCTATAGCTTCATTTCTTACTGGACGGTTTGCCTCACGTTTTTTGTTGTGGATGGAACCCGTAGTTTGAAACTTAGCTACTAATTGTTGAACGTATTGGTAACTTACGTTTTTTTCGGGATGATTATTATTAAAAATTCGTGCTGAGGCGTTTGCACAATCATTATTTCGATAATAGGTTGCAATAACTTCCGTTCTTTCTTCAATGGAGTATACCATTTTGAGAATACGTTGTAAGGTTCACAATGTTAAACTAAAAAGGTTCAGAAAGCTAAACTGATAACGACTTATTGAACAGAGCAATAGGTATTTACTAATTATTCTTGATAACTGCATTTAAATAAATCCGTGTGGCGCGTGCGCGCGTTACCATGGCAACCTCATAAAAAAATGTCATGCATGCATGTACTTTGAACATTAAATTCTTTAATTTACAATTTTGTTGTTTTTTTTATTCATCAAATTTAAAAATTCAAATAGCAATTTCTCCAAAACTAACCAACAGATTTTAAAAAAATTACAGAACCTTATTAAGAATTAAAATACCTTTAAAATTATATATCACTCAACCCCCCTTACAATTTAAAATTTAGGGGGCGGGCGTGGTGGAGCGTGTAGGGGTGCGGGTGGGGGCGTGAAACACATCAAAATTCGTCCCCCTAAAAATAAAAATTGACGTTTCCAAGGAATTTTGTCCACACTCATCCGATAAAACGTTTGGGGGGGGTACAAGTTTTCATTGGAACACCCTGTATATATTCCTAGCTTGATGGTGGCGGGGTAATCGCGAATTTTAATAGGGAGAAGCGCACACATTTAGTGTGCTCCAAAACCAGTTGGCCACGGATTGTCTCGTTTTAATTTCGCAATTTGTGCTGCTGCATTCCAGCGTTTACCGATTTTATGAAGGCTTTTATTATTAGTTCTCTGTTGCATTAATTTCAACAATTATTATGAACACTTTAAGGGTGGAGCACTGAGTAATGAGGCTGTTATTGACAAGTGTGCTGCAAATGGGCAGAAGAATGGACTTTTCGTTTAAACTTTACACAATGATAAAATATAAATACATACCTACATATTTAACCCATTTAATCTGATATTTTTCATTGTTTTGAAAGCTTAAAATAGCCATTTTAGTTACGAGTTTCTTAGGCACTATACTATACTATACTTTATCTTTGACGAACAAAAAGAAGAATTTAAAGCCAATTTTATTTGTTAAACATTTGACATATGGGGCAAAATTTACCAAGTGTACCAGGTGAAAAAATTTTTGTCACCGATTTTGTTTAAACTTTACTTATTTGTTGTTCTTATAACGAAGAATCATAGCATACATTTTTTTTGCTCTAGGATTGTTCATTCAAGAGTTATAGATTATTGAAAATTATCGATTTTTTACTTTTTGGTGAAATCGCTTTTTATTTAAAAATTCATAACTTCTGTTCATCTCTTTATTAAATATTTTAATTTAACCACCTTAAATGATTTTTTCCGTACTTTTCAATGGGCTATACCGTTTTTGCAAAAAAATAAAAATTGCAATTTTTTTTTGAAAGTTTGCAAAATTTTGCATTTTTTGAAACAATGTGTATTTTTAATTTTTTTTTAAAATAGCATAATATCCAAGTTTATTATGTTACCTTTAAATAAAAAAAAAAATTAGAGTGGGCCCGACATGTACAAGGGAAGTTTTTCATATTTGAATGCCGCACGGTCTAGCCATCGAATAGCTACTACACTGCCGTATGCGTTTATACCTAGTAGATGCGAGTAAACAAATATAAAATGATAATTTAAAATGTAAAATTATGTTTGAGTAGTCAATGATGTATTTTAAATATTTACACTGCCGCACGATATAGTTTTTTTTATTGTGTATTAGTCCTTCGGAGGGGACTTTAAGCCCGCGGTCCGTTCCTACCCCTAACCCGCACAAGCCATTCAGTTGGCTTATGGGACTTCTTAAGAAGTAAGGGTGGAACTAAAAGAGCACTTTTGTATATAAACTGTATTTTTTTGCACAAATTGTTTAAGCATGGGTCTACATAGATTTCGCAAGGAGAGTCGATGATATTAAATAAAAAATGTATTGTTATAACCGTAAAGGCGCCATTCAGCTTATAGGCAAGCATGTAGACCCATGCTTAAACAATTTGTGCAAAAAATACAGTTAAAAAACTATATCGTGCGGCAGTGTAAATATTTAAAATACATCAATGACTACTCAAACATAATTTTACATTTTAAATTATCATTTTGTATTCGTTTACTCGCATCTACTAGGTATAAACGCATACGGCAGTGTAGAGCTATTCGATGGCTAGACCGTGCGGCATTCAAATATGACAAACTTCACTTCTACATGTCGGGTCCACTCTAATTTTTTTTTTATTCAAAGGAAACATAATAAACTTGGATTTTATGCTATTTTAAAAAAAATTAAAAAATACACATTGTTTCAAAAAATGCAAAATTTTGCAAAATTTCAAAAAAAATTGCAATTTTTATTTTTTTGCAAAAACGGTATAGCCCATTGAAAAGTACGGAAAAATCATTTAAGGTGGTTAAATTGAAATATTAATTAAAGAGATGAACAGAAGTTATGAATTTTTAAATAAAAAGCGATTTCACCAAAAAGTAAAAAATCGATAAATTTCAATAATCCATAACTCTTGAATGAACAATCCTAGAGCAAAAAAAATTTATGCTATGATTCTTCGTTATAAGAACAACAAATAAGTAAAGTTTAAACAAAATCGGTGACAAAAATTTTTTCACCTGGTACACTTGGCAAATTTTGCCCCATATGTCAACTGTCAACAAATTTAACCTTACTTTTTCCCAATTTATTATAAAGCTAACTTCAGCCCGTGACTAAAATGCCCAAAAGCCACTGTTCCTAACTTCAACCCGTGACTAAAACGCCAAGTCACAGCCTAATGAAGAAGTAGATAATAGGTATATTATATATCAAGTTTGATAAACACCATTTTAGTGAGTGCCTAGAAAAGTTTATAAACGAGTTGCATACTATACTTTTTTTAAGACCATTAGGTACTTAATATTTTCTAAAAAAATATTTGTATAAAGCGACATCTATACAAAAATAAAGTAACCATCATAATAAAAAATTTTAAATGAATTTTTACCATTAACATTGCCCTTTATTATATTACCTAATTAAACTTATCAATTTTTGATACTAAAATAATAACATAACTTTTATCCTTTGATTTTTTTATTACTAGGTATAATTGCAAAATATTATCACAAAATATAAAAAATACTTACACGGAAAATGTTAAAGGTACAAAAAGTGACAATTGTATTTATTGGAATTTCCATTAGAATTTCTAACTTGGGAATCTACTGGCGTTCAAATCTTAAATTTTTCTGTTTAAATCAAAATTTATTCCTTGAAAATAGACTAACAATCGATATGGAAGCAGTTTTTCACAGATGTTTTATAGACACTGTATGCAAAATTTTTAACGCTCTACCAGTTAAATTTAGTTAACTGCATGCACTACTACTGCAAAATCAAAAGGTCAGTACAAACGTTCATATAATCTTTTCAAATATTGGCGTCAAGAAACTATTTAATACTTATACTCATAGATCACGAGCCGCCACTGGCACTGCTCTGTATTCAGATTGATATATAAAGAAGAAGAAGACAACACAGTAGGTAAAAAATTATTAAAGTAATAAAGATTATTCCGTCTTCTGTCCAACTGATTGACACCCATCTTTCCATTTTTGAACTCAAATGATTGTCGAAGATTGGCTGAATAATTGTGCGAAAATTGGTATTTGTTCTATTTTTTACACTTATCACTTATCATGTGTTAAACTTTTTTTACTGGGTAATCTGAGTGACGACATGATGGAAGAAATGAAGTCCAGTTAACGGCGCTTCAGGGGTTGTAATAAAAAAAAATAGTGGGAAATTGTTTTTAGTTTCTCATAAGAAAAACCGATACAGAAATTGAAAATCAAAAAAACTCAGTATATATATTATAATTAATATATCAACGACAACAACTTTTTCCTCGAACTATATTGTGAATTCATTGCATAAAGCTACAGTAAATCAAATCAAATCTTTATTACGTTCTTAGAAACAGAGTGTGTAGTACATGTCAAGGCTACAATAATAAATAGATAGTCCTATGTAAAATATCATCAACATACACGTAACATAATATATTAACATAGCATCGCATACAGAAGTCCTACAATACATAACAATTATTACACGCCATCGCGATGCATCGCTTAACTAAAGACCAATTTTTAGACTTTTGTCTTTAACTTTGTAAAAACATTCTACAAACAAAAATTGTTTTATTATTTATCTTAAAAGATTTTCTTTTTTAATGGCTTTTGTTTTCTTGTATAAAAGATCGTAAAGGTTTAAACCTACATGTATAGTTATATGTTTTATTTGGTGGTGCATATTCACTTATTGTGGAATAATTATGCACCTGGTTGTTTTTAACATAACTAGTTTGGTTTTTGTATATGTATATGTATAGGTATTAGTTGATCATATGAAACCCCGGCTACACTAATAGAAAGCATTTTTAAAGTAAAATAACACGTTGTTTTAACTTCTATTGCATTAAAATAAAATTGCATTTTTCTACTTTGAGACAATTGATTTAATCTCGATCAGAATAATAATTCTTATTAATTCCATTTATTTCAAGCATATTGTTTCTGGATAAATCAAAGTTTTATTACATTTAATAATGTCTTTCGTTTGGGAGTAAAACTTATAGGTATTTAATTTTCTAATAAAAATGTCACCAACTTAAATTAAACATACCGTCTGTTTTAAAATATAGGAAGATTTAATTTAAAATATTAAACAAGTGTATCAAACGAAATTTTTACTTCAAACATTGTATTATTACATCAAGGCACGCTGTGATCGATTGATTTAAAACAATATTGATACCGTAACCGAAAATCAGCTAAATACACCTCATAACGTGGAGTGGTTTGTGAGTCTAAATTGAAAGAGTGAGTTTGTTATACCTAGTGCTTTTTCTTTAAATATGGATTCAATATATGCTATAGCAGAAATTTTAACAAGTTAGAGATATGATACGTTAAATCCTGTTTTCGAAGTTATGTACTTATACAGGTATATGGTTGTAATATTGAGCAAGTCGGAGGCCATATTGCTACTTCACGCGGTTAGTAAACAACCGAAGCGTCTGCGAGCCATTGTATTGTGTTTTGTATGTAGGCCAACTCAAATTTTGTTATTTAATAAAATCGAAAACGAACTTTCAACTTTAACTTTTATGTTGGTTATTATCAGCCCCGGATCTTCAATTTTTTTTAGGCGGGGCAAAAACTGAAAAATGCCGCCCCCGCCCACTTATATTTATTTTTACCTTTATCATCTTTATAATTTCAGCTATATATATATATATATACAGTATGTCCCCGGATAGGGTTGCCAAGAGAAGAAACTTCTTTATTTTTCATTTTACGAGAAAAATGTATTCTTAATAATAGTTTTTGCTTGTTTCAAAATGGCTGAATCAGTTTCCACCGTTTCAAAATTCCTTTCCGTTAAAGAGAAACATGAAAAAATATGTCCTTTTAGTTGAATAGTTGTTTAAGTCCCAAAAATTACTTTTCGTATTCATGGCAACAGTTAACACGACTATTGTTTATTAAGTTTTTATTGCAACAATTCAACAAAAATCAAGTTGTTTCATTGTCAGTCTAAAACGAAAATTTGTCAAAATTAATAACAATGTTGTCGAAAGAGCAACGAATTTATTTAATACAGTGCTATGGTAAAGGTGATAAAGCAACCCGACGAGTTATAGAAGAATTCAATCAAAAGTTTCCCGATATTTACATCTCAAAATGTGGTGCACAAAAATTAATAAATAAAATCTTAATTACTGGCTTCCACTCTTATCGTAACAGATTCGATACAAAATAATCCGAAACTTTATTTACGACGAAGATCGCTTCAATTGGGGATAAGTAAAACACACATTTAAAGAATATTGAAACAATGTAAAATTTATCCTTATAAGGATAAATTTTACATTGTTTGAATATTCTTTAAATGTGTGTTTTACTTATCAAACCAATTTTTAATCACGCTTTGGAGAACGGAGATCCCGCAAAACGTTTGGATTTCTGCTTGTGGATGGGTGCTCAAATCATGGATAATCAATACTTTTATCGAGATATTATATTTTCTGATGAAGCCACATTCTCAACCAATGGTACTGTTTCATCTCAGCATGTGAGGTACTGGAGCAATCACAATCCCTATTTCCGAATCGCTCGTAATCGACAATATTCGGCTAAAGTTAATATATGGTGTGCAATTTCTTATGGTATAATTGGACCATATTTTTTTGAAAATACGGTTAATCAGCATACGTATTTAGATATGTTACAACATTTTCTAAATGAAAGGTTGGACGATCTACCGATTAATTATCGTGCAATGTGTTACTTTCAACAAGATGGTTGTCCTGTCCATTATGCTCGAATAGTTGTAGAATGGTTGAATCAGCAATTTGGAGAGAATTGGATCGGCCGAAATGGTCCTGTTTTATGGCCACCGAGGAGCCCTGATTTGACTATTGCAGATTTTTACCTTTGGGGCCGTTTGAAACAAATAGTTTATGCGAATGATCTTCCTCCGAATGTAGAACGTTTGAAGGAGAAAATCAGAGATGCTGTGGCGTCTTTAACGATGGAAGAGATCAGAAACAGTTATAGGGAACTGCGTCGCAGACTTGATCTATGCGTTCATGAAGGTGGTGAATGGATCGAGTGAAATTTATTAGTAGTTAAATTATTTTGTTGAATTGTAATAAAAACTTAATAAATGTTCGTTTTAGACTGACAATGAAACGGCTTGATTTTTGTTGAATTGTTGCAATAAAAACTTAATAAACATTGTTTATTAAACAATAGTCGTGTTAACTGTTGCCATGAAAACGAAAAGTAATTTTTGGGACTTAAACAAATATTCAACTAAAAGGACATATTTTTTCATGTTTCTCTTTAACGGAAAGAAAATTTAAAACGGTGGAAACTGATTCAGCCATTTTGAAACAAGCAAAAACTATTATGAGGAATACATTTTTCTCGAAAAATCGGTCCCGTGGTCCGTGTGCTGTACCCCTGGGTATCGGTCGAGTTGATATGGCCACAGTAAAACAAGAAATTTCTGTACTTGTACTATTATTTATTCTGTGGTCAAAGTTAAGTAAATGATGAGTTGTCCATTCGTCATTCGTCTGTAAAGTGTGAATTTGGCCGCCCTCTGACCTTGCCGCCCGGGGCATGGGCCCCGGCTTGCCCCCCCTAGATCCGCCACTGGTTATTATCAACTTTTATATAGCTCGTGCACCCGACTTACATATAAGTACGCATGTAGCCACTTAACTTATTCGGTATTCAACTAGACGCAGCTAGACGAATCACAAACGCCCCCTGGTTTGCAAGAAACAAAGACAACGCCAGAGACTTACTCCTCAGGGAAATGAATGTTAAAATCAAGGAGAGAGTGCAAAGAACAGTGTCCTCAATAAAAGTCAGCACAAGCCACGAAATCAGAAACATTATTGATTACACAACAAATGAAAAGGACATTCCAAAGATAACAAAACAATACCTTTAACAATAACATCTAGTCACTTTTTCTAGTCCTTTTATCTTTTATCTCTTATCTCGTATCTCTTATTCCTCTAATCTGTTATCTTTCATCTTTTATCCTTTACGTTGAACTAACATCAGACCCATAAATATTCTCAAAACTCAAATTTCCTTTAAAGACGGGAAATTCATACATATTGGGGCAGAGGATATAGATATAAATATAAATATTTTAACCCAGAAGAAACAAGAAGTCCACAACCAACGACTGAAGATGATTATCAACCGCATCCATTATCTATAATTTTTATAAATACTGGAAAATCGTTTATAAACAGAATAAACAAGAATGGCCCCAGGATTGATCCTTGCAGTACACCCATGTCTATGTCTATGGAATTAGAGCAATAGTTTTTTGTGATTTTTGTCTTACCTGCACCAATCATGGGCCTTCCCTCTTACTCCATAATGCGCTGCTGAGATCGCAAAATATCCCAGCAGGGCACTCACCAGCAAGAAGTTTGTTTAGTAAATTGTTCAGAAAGCATGTAGTGGCTTTAAAGGACCTCCACGGGAGGTGGATCTTCCCTGACAGAAATCATGTTGTGAGTCGTGGTTAATTAGAAGGAATTTCATTAAACGATCTTACATACAAAGATACATAGAAATAGGATAGGCCACTAAAAAACGTGCGGTGTAGATTCCGAGTTGTGGGCATCTTTTCACAATTTGTTTAATTGGGTATTTAAAATTTTCGGAAAAATTTAGCCGGCGAAAATACGGGATATTTTCAGAGAAATTGACTTTTACTCAAAGGGTAATACGAAAAATTGTAAATTTTTCTGATAATTTACAAATTTTACTGTAATATCTGTGCACTGAAATCGAGAAAAAAGTGAATTTCCGATGATGATTATACAGGGCCGCAAAAAAAACATATTCGGTGCTGTATTAACATAACTTTTATTTAACACTTCGATTTATAAAATTATAATTCCAACAGTATATTTCACGTTTACGTTTATTTTCTTAAATTAACTTAATTTACTTCAATTTTTAGTTTTATTTTTTTTTAATAAAGGCTATTTTTATATAATTAAAATAATGTTTATTGCTACTTTTTTTCAAATATATGGGTGATTCTACAAAAGTTGGGAAACTTTTGACCTCATTTTGTTTATATAGTTTTCGGAGAAAATTAAACAGTATTTTGTTATGAGAACATAGATAATATAATAAATATACTGTTCCAGACCGGGCCAGTCACTTTTTCAAACAGTTTCTGAAATATCTGTGTTTTATAAATTTGAATGCAAGGGAAGTGACGAGTATACTAGGGTACTAATTAAATACATAATTTATTGGAACTTTTAGCATATTATACATTAAAGATCCTAAAATCAAATAATACCACACATCAGTGCACAGAAAAAAATAAGTACATATTATCAATGTATGCCAAACATTGACCAATATTTTATTAAATTAATGTAGATATACATAAATAAAATGTAAAAATACATTAGTAGAATGTTTAAATTTTATAAGCTCATGACCACGTACATTTATATTATGTATAGCATACATTAATATAATGTACAATTTTACATAATATCAATGAATTAATACATTAAATTCATGTAAAAATACATTTAACTAAAGTATATATACATTAAATCATTAAAAAAAAACGTACATTATATTAATGTATAAATACATTAACCAATGTTTCAGGTTTATTAATTGATGTTTTTAATACATTATATCAATGTATAAATTCATTAATCAAGGTAGATTGTTCATTATTCAATAAATTAATACATTGTATTGATGTGCAAAGTTATAAACGTCTACAGAGAATTAATTATATAGCTTTCCGCTTTACTAACCAAAAGTGCAAGGACGTATTTGTTTCTGTTCCAGAGCCCAAACCCTAAGAAAAAATTGAAATTATTATTCTTTTGTGTTTGTGAGTCGAATCAGGTGGTTATTGTGAAAGTAAAAAGCAGATAAATAGAAAAAAAAAGGTAAGGAATATCACTTATTAATGTAAAAAGTAATATAATATATGAAAATAACACTTTACGTTAAATGATACCACTTTTTATCGAAATTACCTCAGATGCTTGTGAAATAATATTATGTTGCTATTGTTTCAGATGCACGAGATGCTACAATTTTTCTGGTAATCCATGGCAATCAAACTGGCAAAATAGTCAAAAAAGATAACACAGAAAAAAACGTGACAACTAAATTTACGATAAAGGATTCACAAGACGCATTTCTGTACCTCTCACCCACATTGGAGGAGTTCGAGAAGCATCATGATCATTTAAAAAAAAGCAAGTCAATGCACAGCAGTTGTATTTATTTTTTGGATAGGAAAGGATGAGGTAAACATTAAAGAAATTTATCTTTATTTTGATGGTGTCCGATATAAATTTTTTAGTGTATTAAGGGCAGTAGATATTTGCTTTAAATGTATTTATTTGTTTAATTTAGATTTTCCTCCCCTATCAGTAATGATTTATAATTTCTTAGAAACCTTTTTTTTATTTAAAACGACAAACAATTTTGGTGAAGTTCATTTATTAAAATAGTATTCAAATAAAAAATCTAATATGTATAAAAATGTGTTTTTTTCCTCATCCAAAAACACCCTATACAGTGCGTTTCACAAAAGATTGGCGGTTTTAGCAATGTGATGCAATTCTTCATTTCTGTATAACGGTCAACTCTTTATTGATATCGGGATAGGGTTTATTGCATACGTTTGCCTGCAACGGCTGCAAATATATGGAAAACCGTAGCATTATTATTATAATTAAAAGTTGTCCGTTATATAGAAATAAAGGATTGCTTCACATTCCTAAGACCGCCAATCTTTCGTGGAACGCACAGTCAATTATAACAATATATAGTTATATCAATGTACATGGTACATTATATCAATGTACAGGGTGCATTATATCAATGTAGAGGGTACATTATATCAATGTACAAGATGCATTATATCAATGTTCAGGGTACATAATATTAATAAATAAGGTACATACTATAAATGTATGACATACATTGACCAATGTATACTGTTACATTATATCAATGTACTCTTCATTGTTCAATGTAATTTGTCATGCATTAATGAAACATTTACATTATAATAATGTATTTGTGCATCGGCTCTATTTTAATGTGCGCATACATTGTCACAATATTAAAATACATTAATATTATGTACTTTTTTTTTCTGTGTGGTGGCTGGTGGATTTTGGGTATACCGATATCTAAATTATTAGATATGGGACCCACACCAAATGTATATGACTTTATAATGACATTAAATAAACAAGTTCTGCGCAAGCAAAATTTAAATTGAAGTTTGCGAAAAAAGATAACCGAAAAATCGAACATGAAACTGACGACACGGTACTGATGCATGGGATACAAATTTGAGATTATAATTCGGAATTAAGTATTTTACTGATATTTTTTATTAGTGGATGCTACTTATCAACAAATCACATATAGCCTTATATAAATTATAATGAAATATATATACGTAAAAAAATAACTACTCGCCACAGTACTGTAATTTTGACTGGAACTATACGTGCATTCACCACAACTTCGCCGCTTGCATTGTTTTCAAGATGTCCTGCAAAGGGCGGGCTCTGTAGGTAATTTTTTACCAACACTTGAGTTAAAACGAGGACGTTTAAACTTCAATATTTCGTAGGTATTTTGAATTTTAACATTGGACACAGAACTGACGGGTAAAAGTGAGTACAAAGATTATCAATTTTTTAAAAATTGCTATTATTCGAATCTATGATAAAATATGAAAAATACATTATTTAATGTTTTATAGTTTGTAGTGAAATTGAAAAATTTAAGATAAATTGAATATATTTTAAAATAAAATCACTCAAATATTTGATTCAGGAGTTGTGACACGCCAAGGTACTAATGTTTTGAATATTTATTTTGTTTTTCTACAAACGTGCTTTTGAAAAAATACATTAAAATTGGGTGGACAAGTTAAAAAAACCTGGATCTTTTGTAATATACTAAAATATTTACAACAAATATTAAAATACCTACTCTATTGACTAATGACATCAAGTTGTCCAACTTCTGTAGAATCACCCATATATATATATATATATATTTTTTCAAAATAAAAAATCATTTTTTCCCAAAAGCCTGGGAAAAAACAGGTTTTTTTCCTAATTTTTTCGTTATTTTTTTCGACACTTTAAAACCCCTTATCTTTGTAGTAAAAGGAACACGGCTATTGGAAAGAAGAGAAATCACCGCCCAAAACCGATATCCTGTCTAATGTATCCTTGCATGCTATATTCAAATAGTTTTGAAAAGGCAGGGATAAATTTCTATCAGTCCGTAGATATGTATATAACTGTCTTAAATGTCAAAATTTGACAGTAGTTGTCACCCTTTCTGTGACAATCATGGCTTTCTTATTTTGGTTGATTTTCAAGAAAACAATTTTGGTGTTTTGTTTAAAATGCCGCCGGCGTAGGGCAAATATCGATTTTCGTTTGTTATTCGCAATATTCGCCTGCTGTACCGTCCTACCGTCAGTTGGGAGCGAGTATAATGCAGATATTTGCCCAAAATCCTAGGGATTTTCGATGGCATCGTTTGTTTTATTTCGCGCACGCCGTCTTTTGTTATATTTTATCTATTCACGTACACGCACACGAGTGTATTCATATTATGTGCAAAGTTTTCGAATCATTATTATTAGTTTGCTAAATTAGTTTTAACAACTTTGATGTGTTCAATCAAAGTTTCCAAGATCGTAATGGCAACAATAACATCCATCTTATCTATCCTAAAATCACTTCAAAATGAAATGGCATAATAGCAATTTTCGGAAATTTGGCAACTCCACTTTTTCGTTTATGTGGCAAGTGGCATTGTGAATATGGCAACGCTGTTTTTGCAAACTTGACAACGTCGCATTAATAAACTTGGAAACTATGTTGGGAAAATTAATTAACTTTTAATGCAAAAAGTAAATTGGAAAAATCGCTAATTCAGTTATTTAGTTACCTACATGTGTAGTGAAAATTTCTGATCACGTTTTCCTTGAATTTTCCGAATGTAATTGAGTTTTCTTCGAGAAAAATACGCGAGTTGTAAAAAAAGAGATGGTAAAAGTGTAAAAGCCAGAAAATTTCTGTTCAGAATTATATAATCAGCGGATTTTGTGGGAACTTTTTAAGGGCAAATGTCTCTTTTTAGTTCTTTACGTTTTTTAGGTCTTTATGCAATCAAATCGATATCTGAAAGGTGGATAAAATTTATCCCGCTTCATCCCGATTTCAGTTATTCGTCATGCCCTGCAATTCCTTTCACCGTTTTCCGACATTTAAATCTAAGAGATTTCGGAATGCAAACAATACATCATTAAAAGCTTAAAAGCTAAGTTTAACCCAAACTAGTTATTTATCTTTAATCAAAAACCTCCCAGGCTAAAAATAATTTGGAACAATCGGATAAAGTTTTTTACCTCCTAGTCTGTAAAAAAACCGCTTGGACCAATATATTGTCAAGTTTTGGTATACCTGCTGCTGGATCTATTTTAACCTCATATTATACTTTTATTAATTAATATTATTTATTTTCAAGGCATAATTTTATTTGCTAAACAATACATTAAACGTAAAAATTATAATCATTATAATTTTTAGGTTTAAAATTATACCTTAAACCATGCGGCTGAGAAGTGTCTTTTTGTGGTTCGCTCAATTTTAGGCCTTCGCTACGCGTCTGCATCCAAACTGTGTACTCGGCACGAAAAGACTTACTTTTTATTCTTATGACATCAAAAACTATTTTCTACGCTTATTACGGACTATGGCTGTTCTAACATCACATTTTCACATGTCAAATTACCTATATTTCATAATTCATTCTATCACCGGTTTCGATAAAGGAATAATTTCGACCAATCGGGTAGTTTTAAACTAGCTTATTCCAAAATTATCATAGTCGCTAACTACCATAAAAGCTAACAAGTGCCAGACCTCACTTTCTGCCAATTAAATTATATCTCTATGGTAATTTTTATAAGCGTAAAAAGTATAATATACTATATAATCTGAAACACGTTTGGAATTGCACATTCCGCTCTAGTGAAACCGTCTCACCTCACCCTCAGCTCGTGTGACAAACTTTTCACTCGAGCGGAATATGTTGTATAATACCACCGGTATTCCAAACTTGTTACAGAATAATTCTCTAGATGGTAAATGATCTCAAGCTCAATGTAACTTTCTTAAAAATATCCACGTAATCTGTCTTAACACCTGTCAAATTATACCGTAGTATAAGGTATACAAAATTCTTTTGAGAATGTCAACTTTGGATAGGAAAAACAGTCTAAACGATTTTAAAAAATTAACTGTCTTAAGGATGTCTCAAAATACAGTCTAAAAATTTTGAAAAACTAGATAAGAAGGTCTCAAGAATGGAAGAATGGAAATAAAACCCAATTTTTTAGTAAAGTCATTTACTATTTTGACCCAAAACTCAGGTCTAAACTCTTAAATAAAGGCAAACCAAATAATACACTCTACTCAAAAGCTTTACTAAAATATGCTGGAGTTAAAGTTGGGTTGAATATGGTTATATTTTCACCCCCATTTACTGGAGCATTTAAAAACTCTTTTGGATGATCCATTTGCAGAAAAGCAGAAACCAATAAAGACTTACACCAGGACCTAATTTCTACCGACTATCTAATAATATTTACAATTTTTTGTAACCAAATAAAAATTTATTTATTTTATTATTATTATTATTATTATTTATTGCATACCGTATGACTAAATGTTTTGCCTTTTTCTTATTTTTTTCGTATTTTAAAATTGCTTATATCATGTATGATCTTGTTAGCAGTAAACATATTATTATTATATAACTAAGGAAAGCAATAGGCCTTCTCACAGGCCATGCTTCCTTCGAAAAACACCTTTACATAATGGGGACAAGAGGACACACTGGCACAGTTACTGAACTTTACAAAAGCAACAGAGCTGGGACTATGAAAGTAAACCCATTTAGGGTACAATAGGATTGCGTAAGCAAAGCGCAGTGGAGTTTTAGGGGGTAAACGTCAGAGACGGAGTCCCGCATTAGTTGGGATCTCATGGGAGATTGATCATAAAAGATTTTTTTCCTACCAAAAAAAAACACAGTTATATCAACTGTCGAAACAATATCGCCTATTTTAAAAATATGGACAAGCTTTAAAATGTCTAAACTAAGGCTAGATATAGGTAACTCTGTAAGGAGGTCGACAAGCTGGATAAACTGTCTTTAAAGTGTCAAACTTAGTCGGAATTTACCGAGATTTCGATGAAAAATCCAAGATTTCCAACAAATGAAAACGAAATTTCTGTTATTTAAAAAAATAGGCATTCTCTTAAAATTATTAATCTAAATATTGTTAAAGATACGAAAGTGAATTCGGATCTTCATTTTTCTGTGAATTCACCAGTCTACATTTTCGGAAGTTTTATCGGCTGTCGACTAATGCTGACTGCAGCTGCAGCTAATGCCGACTAACAGATAATGGATTTTAATAAAGTAGACTAATTTATTTTGGAAAGACTTAAAAGAATTGTTTGGCAAATCGGGTATAATAAAGAAATTTTTGTTGTAATTTTAAACAATAAATTTACAATTCGCAGTGACTTTCTAAAAGTTTGTCATTTTTCTTACATTTTAATTGTTTAAAGATATAGGTAACTCTGTTAAGGATGTCGACAAGCTAAAGTGTCAAACTTAGTCGGAATTTACCGAGGTTTCGATAAAAAATCCAAGATTTCCAACAAATGAAAACGAAATTTGTGTTATTTAAAAAAATAGGCATTCTCTTAAAATTATTAATCTCAATGTTTTTATTGATACGAAAGTGAATTCGGATCCTTATTTTTCTGTGAATTCACCAGTCGACATTTTCGGAAGTTTTATCGGCTGTCGACTAATGCTGACTGCAGCTGCAGCTAATGCCGACTAACAGATAATGGATTTTAATAAAGTAGACTAATTTATTTTGGAAAGACTTAAAAGAATTGTTCGGCATCGGGAATAATAAAGAAATTTTTGTTGTAATTTTAAACAATAAATTTACAATTCGCAGTGACCTTCTAAAAGCTTGTCATATTTCTTACATTTTAATTGTTTAGTCGCAAACTTTATACATATTATTAATATTTTGATGCTGCTGAAGTAAATTTGAATATTCTTTTGCTATTTTAACTTACAGATTTTTAAAATCTTTAAATTAAAGACTTAAATATTGAAATAAAAAAATACACAAAATTTATATTAATTTTAAGTTTGAAAATCTAAATAAATATTGAAATAAAAAATACACAAAATTTTTATTAATTTTTAGTTTGAAAACCTAAAAAAATATGATTTTTACACAGAAAATGAAAATATCAACTCAAGCTAAAAAGAAGTAAGGGCATTTTTTATTTTTAGATTTTATCGGATTTGTGCAGATTTTTTTGTTGGCAAAGCGGCTTGCAGAACCTTTTAAAGATTATTTTAAACCATACATTTTTTGAAAACTTGACTTAATTTTGATTTGTTGCATATTTTATAGCGGAAAAAAATAATAATAAATAACAATAAATAATAAAATATACCTATATGTTAAAAAATATTAAATTTTTTCATTCTGCCCCTTTCTACTTTTGTCAAAAAAAAAATTGTGAAAAACACGGAGACAGTGGCGTAGCTACCGATGCGCAACTGAGCAAAGCGAGGGGGGGCTAAAGACAAGCCACTATAATATATATAATATTATTATTTACACTGTTTAAAAAACATTTCATATATAGTGTAACCCATTTAATTGTGACTCACCCCTGTAACTAACTGAAGAAAATCTAATTGTAGAGAATTTTTTGAATTCTGTATTTTTGTTACATTGTTGTTTTAAGTTTCTATTGCGTTTTTTATTTGTCATAACTAAGCATAAGAATATTTATACCATGTTACTATTATTTTTTTTATTTTATTTTTCATGGATAACTTGACAGAATACATTTTAGTAAAAAAAATTAGTATAGGGTCCAAAAATACAGTTTATCAAGATCTACAATTTAAAACAAATCCGGTTAAAATCGCAAAATAAATAAAGATTTTACAGGGGTGAGTCGCAAACAAATGGGTCACACTGTATAACAATAGTCATAAATGAATAAAAAAAATAAATGCATTAAGTGAAAACATAAAATGTAAATACCACGTATCTCTAAAAGTTTTGTGGAATATATCTTATAAAAGACGATTTGAACGAGGGAATGGCAGTAGCAAATTTTTTTAAGCCACTTATTACGTAGTTACGGTGTGCTGCAGAATTACATTATTGACGGTTACTACTGCCACTCCAAAAAGAACATTTAGCAAGCTTGAGCTTATTAAGAAATTCTTAAGAAACTTATAGGCCAAAGGCGGCTTTCTGATAATGCTCTTCTTTCTATCGAAAGAAAGGTATCGTATAATATAAACGTAGAGCAATAAGTTTACAATCTTGCAAGGGGTAAACCACTGATTAAAAAATAAATAAAGAATAGCATACCAGTTAACGGCTAAGGAAAAAATATCATAATCATAGGCAACACGTCGTACAGTGGTCTGAGAGGTAAATTTACGCGGCAAAAACAAAATTTTTAAAACACTAAAAAGGCATTTTGATGCCTCTTTATTGTTCTTAACAGATTATTACCTAAGATTTTTAACTGCGAAGTAGAAGTGTTACTGCGCATGCGTTGCGTTATTACAAATACCTGAAAGAATTGTCAAAAATACTCTTACTTTCGGAATCTTGGCTTTTCGTGTTAAAAAAAGTATTGCGTAAATATAATTGTAAAAAATTTAGTACGGATAAAGTTGGGTACAAATACAACTTTAAAATGTCTTTTTTGGATTATTTGTCGAAAATATAGCGTTTTTAATCTACAAATTCTCAAGTTTGTGTAATTTTAAATAATAAATGGAATGCGAGTAAAAATTTATAATTACTTGCCTAGAATCACCTAGTGCATTCGAAAATATGAACCTTCGGTTTCGACATTATAAAAATTATGTACGATTTATGCAAAAATTAAAAAAGGTCGATAAAAATTACAGCCAACCTGGTCAAAAAAGTAATTACTTTTTGACCAGATTGGCGATAATATTAATATATTTTTCAAATTTGACGAAAAGTATAATGTTTTTTATATACTTTGCATTATTAAACAGTTTGTCCACGAGAATCGCAACAAATCATTCTTCATAAAAACTCCTGCTTGTATCAAAAAATAAGAATACTATACAAACATTTTTAATTAAATGTACAGGGTCCTCATAAATTAAGAAAACCTATTTAGGTTTTTATAAAAATGCGTTTTACGGAAAAATTATTGTTTTATAAAAACTTTCAGGTGGTTAAACAAAATATATGTGAAATGTTAATATAATAATATATTTTTGATACTTTGAAGGTAATGGTTTTTAGGTTATTAATGATAAAAAATTATGTTTGAGCAAAAAAAAATACTAGAAAAAAAACCTATACAATAATAAATTAAAAAAATAAACCATGTTTTAATAGTATATTATGTATCAAGTTTGATAAACGCCATTTTATACACGAATTTAATTTAGGCACGAGCGAGCTTGCGAGCGAGTGCTTAACTTAATGAGTGTATAGAAAAGTTTATAAACGAGGTGCATACTATACTTTTTCTACGACAAATACTTATTATTATCTTAAAATGATTTAAATCAAAAATTTGTATAGAGCGCCATCTATGAAACAACAGGGGAGACTGTCAAATGTCACATTTTTACATTTTATAAACACAATTATAAAGGTTATAAATCGAAATGTATTTTGAAAATTGACAGTTTTTCACAGTGAAAGTAAAGGAAATGTTTTATGAGGACTTTACAGTAGAGTCCGTGCCCGAATTTAAGGTATAGTTTACTGCCGGCGAAATTAAAAGGTCAGTACAATGTTCATATAAACTTTTCAAATATTGGCGTTGAGAAACTATTTAATATTTTTGTATTTACGTATTGAGATAATAAAATAATTTTCACATTTAGTATTATTTTACAAGAAAGGCACTTTATTTTAACGATTGTATGACATTTGACAACTGTCAACTAACTTCAGCCCGTGACTAAAGCGCCGTAAAGCCACAACTTGTCAATGTGTATTTAAAAGGTCACTTAGTGTCATGGAAACATGTACGATAAAGGGCGTTTTAAAGGTGGGAGTAGAAAAAGTATTTTAAAATATGATAAGGTACTTATTTCAAACATAAAAAACCATAAAAAATAATTTTATATCATTTGGCTAGACTGAGCCCCTCCCCTTCCTCAATACCAAATGTTTTTGAAAAAAAATTATATCAGACGTTAATTTAGCACCCTCAAAAACTATTATGAATAAATTATTTAAAGAATAATTTTTGCCACGTAAATTTAGCTCTTAGTCCACTGTACTTCGATAAGAAAAATGTCTGTGTCGCTGATTTTAGAGTGGTTTAAACACCGCAATTTTGCTTCAGAAGAGGTGGATAGTGGCGTTTTATCTGACGCACCCTTTATTAGTTATTAATTACAAAAAGTAGCCAATCACAAGCATGCTTAAGCAAAATGAGTAGAGGTGCGACAAACTAAAAAGAATGTCACAAAACTTAACCTAAAAAACAAAACACTGACTGTGACAACAATACAATTAGGGAAAGGAAATACACACTATAGTGATCGTATACGTTCATAGTTATTTAATATATTAAGAAAATAAATGTAAATCATTATAATACTTATTAAACTTCAATACCTATATTGCCCAGAAGTGCCTTATTACACCACTGCACGGAGATAACTGTTTTGGGAATTGTTACTAAAAAATCCAGTACATTGGGGAAAGCTTTGATATTTTAGCGCTTTTGCGTTTAGCAATTATTCCCAAACTGATACGTGTTCTGTTTGGCAATTATTCCTTGACTGAAAAGTAGTGATTATAATAATTATTATTGTTACTTTAAAATAAAATATCAATCCATAATATTTAAGATTCATTACTTTTAACAATCAATTCTCAACGGAATATTAATAGTTGGTACATGTACAGTTTTACAAATAAAGTAATCATTGCTAAGTTTTGAGTAACTTCTCCAAAAGTTATCAGATTTTTAATATCTTTTTAAAATTTTGATTCTAAGTGAAATTAAAAAAATTACACATAACATTGACCAATTTTAATTATTGAATTTTTTTTCACTCCCACACAACGCCAATTATCGTAAGTTTACATCACACTAAGTGACCTTTTAAATACACATTGACAAGTTTTGGCTTTATGGCGTTTAGTCACGGGATGAAGTAGCAACCGGTTTTTAGTCACGGGCTAAAGTTAGTTTTGAGTTAGTTGACAGTTGTCAAATGTCATACAATCGTTAAAATAAAGTGCCCTTCTTAAAATAATAGTAAATGTCAAAATTATTTTATTATCTCAATAAAAAAATACGAAAGTATTAAATAGTTCTCTACGCCAATAGGTATTTATATGTTCACCAGCGCGTCGGTAATACAGATTACCAAGTTGGTTACTCCATTGTTTTAAAGAATTCGCTTTATAAAAATATTTAATTTATATTATTTTTAGAAAATAGTTTATTAAAGAACTAATGTCATAAGACGTCATTTTGTCGCCCGCGGACAATGTAATGGACGAGTGCGACAAAAGGTTTTATGACATGAGTTTTTTATGCTATTTTATCTATTTAGCAGATATTGTATAAAAAATTAAGTTTAAAACCTTAAATTTAATTTGGTCGAATTTTACTTTAGATAGTTGGTATCACAGTCATTGGTTTGACAGTTGATGTCAAAATCGATTCGCCATGCCGTCCCTAATTTACTTATTTACAATAAGCGGCTGTTAATGTTAAAGAAGAAAAAAAGGATTTTCTTTGGTGTTAATCAAAATTTATTGTCAGAAAAGTCTCGTAAGTACTAGAAAAATCATAAAAATATTATAACCAATATGCAAAATATTATGCTGTTTAAAGTAATTTTGATTTTATAGGTTGGCTATATAGCCAACCTATAAAATCAAAATTTTGGGTAAGATAAAGTATCTCATTACAGCACCGAAATCGGTGTTATAATAAAGTCATTATGAACGCAAAATAGATAAAATATACTAGGCAACTGGTTTATAAACTTTCTAAAATGACTTTTATCAAACTTGATACATAATAATATTAGTAATAGTATATTATACTATATTAAATATTGTTTTTAATAAAATTTTAAAAAATACACAAAAAATTGAATAAAACTAAATAATACATATTTTAAACCCCTGAAGTCTACAAAAATGTATGAACTATTTTAAAACAGATATGCTAGTATAGGTAGGAATGTCGATTTAAGCTGACATAATGGTCTAAGAAAGTCTATAATCTACAATCACCAGAAATTGGCCACAATCTTAATTTTTCCTCGAGAATAGCTTATCTGATGGTACAGTAGTATGCAAATAAAAAGCGTACAGCCTTAGAATGAGAGGTACTGCATGCAGTGCACTTGTCAAATATGGCGAGTTAGGTTATAAAAAAAACAGTGCCGTAGATGTAAACCAGCCGTCAGTATTCTTTATAAACAAACTCGCCATATTTGACAAGTGTAGTACCTCTCATTCTAAAGCTTAATTTTTATGTATCCGTTTGTTCGTTATCCGTTTGTCCGTTTTTAATAAAATCGTCCGACAAGAAATTTTTTAATTTTCATGCATCCGTTTTTTAATGATGTTTAACGGATTGATTTGGCGACAAATAGAAATTAAGGGTCAGTATATTCACTTAACTAAATTTACCTGTTGCTTAATTGTCATAGTTACAATTATGTAAACAATTATAACTTTAACAGTTAGCTGTCTAATAAATTTAAAGGTAGGTAAATATACCATTTAAAAAGAACATACTAGCCTTAATATACATTAAAATGTATACCTAGTTTTAAAAAAGCAGGTCCTTTTAGTTCTGCTTTTAATATTTTGTGTTTGTCTTTTCTTTGTTTCGATTATTCTTATTAAATAAAAACATAACAATAGAACATTATTCACATAACGAACGTAATATCAAGCGTAATATTTCCGTTTTACAATCGTATTAAAAAATATTAAAAGATTTGAAATTAAATTATCTTAAAATAACGTTAGGCGTCAAAAACAGATGTGTAGTGACAGATTAGTTAAAATTATTTTAAGTTTCTCCGTCAGACGTACGAAGTTAAAACTTGACAGACCGATAAAATGTCATAATTTTCGAATTATAATTGGACCAATAAGAGCGCTCCCGGATGATCGGACTAACGGACGAACGGATACATGAAAATTAAGCTTAAGGCTGTACGCTTTTTATTGGCATACGACTGTATTAATGATTTTTGTGTTGAAATGTATGCTTTGGTAGACATTTTTATTTTTATTTCAGCATTAATGCGAAAGTAGGATTTTTGTTTTACTGAAACTTGTGAAACCCTGAAAATCATACTGTAGTCCTATCTTTTCTAAATATTTAAACATGAGCGGTTAGCGAGTTGGCTATGAAACATTGTATTTTCGTTAATAACAGAGCGTCACCCTAATATAATAAGGTTGTATGTTAAAAAAATTAAAAATTTAAGTCTATGTTTTTACAGGATTATACGTGGCCTACGCTTCACATATATGTGTATACACTTAAAAATAATTTTTTAGAATGTATATTCTATGTATACATACAGACTGTATAGAATCAAGTAAGTAACTTACTTAAAGTAAGGCTGGAGACAAGGATGACAAATTATATTCTGATCAGAGAAAAAGAAACAAACTTTAATTGGGCGTGGTTTAAACCAAGCCATTCCTAATTACGAACCATAGTTGCCAGGTTGTTTTAAATCAGAAGAAAACGATTATAATTATTTAATAAATAGTTCAATTTTATTTGTTTGGAACTTTAAAAATAACAAAAAAATTAATAATACGTCAAAAATAATTTGATTTAGTTAATTTTCTTACTTTTAATATTAAAAAATAAGAAAAACAACCCTTTTAGGAAACAATAATAGCATATGGCAACATCGCGGCATGCAGCCAGATACAAGGGCATGCAGTTTGATCTACTGTGTATGTTCAGTAGCTCCGACGCTGTCGTAGGGAAATGTGTATAGTTTTTAAGAAATACATTTTCGCCATTAACTGGAATTTAATGCATTTTAAACAATACAATTTAATGGATTTTAAACAATACATTAAAACAAAACAAACGAATTCGATAAAAATAAAACCTATAAATTCTCAAACAAAAATAATTCTAAAATAAGGAAAATAATTTTTTTTCTAAATTAAATGTTCAAATAGACCACCAGCAGCAGTTAAACAATACCCTAGCCTATCTTAAAAATTCCTGCTCACGTTAAACAGCATTTCAGGACTAATATCTCCCAATGTATTAAAGATTTGCACAGATCATACGACAATGATACGGCAAGCAAACAAATTCAATCCCTACCACAGTGGGCGGGGTTTGGCACAAAAGATAGATGACTTTAACTGACATACGCTGTCATTGATGATGCCTTCACAGGGTGTTACAAATTTGTTAAAAAACTTCTTACTTTTGCATTCTGTATATGCTCAAATTAAAATCAGAATGGCAAATTTATGGTGGCCGTTTTATTTGCCGGAGGGTTGTAAATAAAACTGTCCTAAATTATTTACTACCTATATAATGAAATTAAATTTAACCCAAAATATTCATTGTTTCCAGATGTTACCAACATTGGTTGGTCCAACAAATCTAAAATGTTTGTGCAAATACTTGTAGCTATTAGTCTAGTTTATATTCGCAGTATAATTCCAAATTAAATTAGATAGAAGCCGTTGTTAAATAAATAAAAAACAAATCAACTCCAATTTTCATATCATTTACTTCTACTGCTGGCAAGTTTATTCAACCCTCAACCCAGTTTTAGACGAAACCAAAGAAAACAACATACCGAATCCATCTATTTCCCGATATTTCTCTCAATATTCTCGTAACTACAACACCAAATAAAATATTCAAACGAAACTTTCAGGGTATTCTGTAACTTCAATTGTTTTTATTTAACGACGTCGTCAAGTTAAGGTCAACGCTTAACGCCCCCACATAAATAATAAAAGGGATCATTATTATTAAACTCCCTGTATAATGAACAATAATTCACGACTTTTAATATAAATTTAGTGGTTTGTGGAGAAATGCAAGATTTTTAATATGGCGTTTATTGTTTTCCTCTAACGTCATTTATTTCGATGTTATAACGTCATAAAGTTGACTAAGTTTATCAACAAAATAATGACATATTTTAAAGGTAGGAATACAAAAAATGTGCTTTTTAGAATGCTACTCTCTAAAAGTAAAACAGTGAAATTTTCACTATTTCCGTCAGTGAGTTATTATTCACTGTAAAATTAGTGTTTTTTATTATCACTACTTTTCCGGAACTCTCGACATAAAATAGTGAAATTTAAACTTTTTTGAACTAAACCTATTTCACTAATTTGTACAGTATAATTTCCACTAAATAAATTAGTGCAAAGGAATCGCTACATGAAAAAGTGAGTATATATACTTATCATTGCGGCAAATAGTTAATATGCACTGTCAACAGTGAAAATCCACTGTTTCATTTTTAGAGAGTATCTACAGATTTTTTATATCTAGATTTTGATAAATTAAGTATTTTGTTTGTCCAAGGGTGGCCAATAAGTTTTCTAAACCCAAAATCACCCGAAATAATCTCTCCACAAAACCCCCAATATCTCCCACACTAACCAACATAATTAAACAAAATTTTAATAGGTTTATAATAAAACCACCACAAACCGATTTTCGTTTGTTTCAACCCCCCCCCTTTAACCCCGCCGAGTTACTTCATTGTTTACGCGGAGGAGATATATGTTGTCGATGCATTTTTCAGATTAACAAGTTGTTGCGTAGTTACAGTACCCCCTGGTGGGGGAATTGAGCGGGGCAGTGAGTCAGCGGGTCAAAGGTGAACAAACTGCAACGCTCCCCTGGACAGGTGAACCTGGATGCAACTAGGTATCTTGTGTGTCGAAATAAGCTTTTGGGATAAAAAATTGATTAAATTGGATTGGAAAGGGGAGTTTATATGTAAAAAAAAATAAAAAATATGCTTCTCATGTATTGTAGGAAATTTCCTTCCATCTTATGAATAATTTTATAACTTTTCATGAATAATTTATGTTTTCAATATTGAGTTCCATAAAACCAATAAAAAACAATATACAATGGATATAATTACACACAAACAGTCAAAAACGTGTTGGTTTTTAACAACAAAAAATTGTTTACGAAAATTTATGAAAACACAACCAACCTTAAAATATTCTCGCAGTTTTGGACCACACCAGTCATAAAATAGTACATCTCGAAGCAATTACATCAAAAATTCAATTTCCCAAAATCTTTGTTTTGTTTTTTGACAGTTCCTACGGCGCGGCGGCTTTGCAGCACCTTAACAACGCGTAACAAATGCACATCGTCCTCTTGGCAACCGTGGAACAACTGAAGTCGAGGCTACGTTCCGCTTATGCAGAGTTTCTGCACGAGAATCGAGCAAAGACCTACGCGTTTCGGCGTTTTCCAGAGAGATGCGACGCGTCGCGACGCCGTGCCGACGCGCACACGGCCCGCTGCGATCCTCTTTTGTTTATTTTGCTAGGTGATTGTGTTTTTTTCAGTTTCAATGTATTCTCAACTTTGATGCCATTTTTAGAACGTTTATAGAAAAATAATGCAATTCTGTGAAATGCTAAATGAAAATATTGTCAATTCATATTGTTATTCACAGACTATATTTAAAATAATCTTTCTCCAACTCGATTCACCTTGATGGTATCAGGTCTGAAAGTAATTTTTTTACTTTTTTTACTAATTTTTGAAAATATAAAGAGAATGACTTGTCTTACCAAAAAATTTTAAGGGAAAAAGTTGTAGAAAATTTAATTCTCTACAAAAAAAGCTGTTATATTTATATCGCTTAAGAGCGCAGTTTACAAGATATTTAATAGTCATGGAATCGAATTTAAGACAAATTAATGTCAAGAAAACACAATTTTTTTTAAATTTTTAAATATTAAACTGCTCATATCTTGTAAACTGTGCACTTTAGGCGATACATAAGGTAAGGACTTTTTGTGGAGAATTAAATTTTCTACAATTTTTTTCTTTAACATTTTTCGGTAAGACAAGCCATTCTCTTAATACACTCACAGGCAAAATAATCGATCCACACAAATTTTCGATGAATTTTAATCGCAAATAACTTTTTTATTTGATTTCGGATTTAAACAAATATTAAAGAATATTGTAGATACATTAATGGAGAATCGCTCACATTTTAAAAATTACTAAAAAATACACGTACTTTTATAATATACAGGTTTAAACAAAAAGATGTTTTTTACCATAAGTTTAAGACAAAACCGTATATTGTTCTAAATTAAGTTTTAATTATCAAGTCACATCTATTTTTAACAGTTTTGTTTTTGGTTCACCTTGATATATTTATTTTTGTGGAAAATATGTATTTTTTTAAAAAACATTGCAATTTTCAATATTTTTCCTGTATGAATAACTAAGGTTGCTATGGTCCATCCATAGCCTATGGAGGATGACAGTGACAGTTTTCTTGAATCATTCCATACTTGGACATGTCATATACAGCTTTCAAAAGCTATCAAATTGTTTTTTGTAAATTAATGTGTTACTTTTGAAGTGTCTTACTTTAAAAATGTCTCCGACTGATGTTGCCCTATGTACTTTACTTCTTGCCACGTAATAGTGTGACCGTCCATCCTGGATTAAATTAATGGCTCTGGCAACATCAGTCGGAGACATATCCATTTTTTAAAGTAAGAAGACACCTCAAAATTTAAACATTAATTTGCAAAAAACAATTTGATAGCTTTTGAAAGCCATGTATGACATGTCCAAGTATGGGATGATTCAACAAAACTGTCACTGTCATTCTCCATGGCCTATGAATGGACCATAGCAACAGAAAAATATTGGAAATTGAAATGTTTTTTTAAAAAATCTATATTTTGCACAAAAATAAATATAACGAGGTAAACCAAAAACAAAACTGTTAAGAATAGATGTGACTTGATAAATAAAACTTAATTTAGAACAATATACGGTTTTGCCACTCTACAGAGTGTGTTAAACTTGGTAAAAAACATATTTTTGTTTAAACCTGTATATTATAAACGTACGTCTATTTTTTAGTAATATTTTAAAATGTGAACGATTCTCCATTAATTTATCTACAATATTCTTTAATATTCGTTTAAATCCGACTTTAATAAAAAAAAGTTATTTGCGATTGAAATTCATTGAAAATTTGTGTGGATCGATTATTTTGCCTGTGAATGTATTTTCAAAAATATGTGAAAAAAGTTTAAAAAATGTCTTTCAGAGCATTTAATGGGAAAAATTCAAAATGAAAAGGGAAGTACCTACTTCAATCAAAATTAAGGAAACTTTTTTTTCGATGTTTTGAACAATATTTTGGAGTTTTGGTGAAAAATAAAAAAATAGTCGTTTTAAATGAAACACCCTAATAATTATAGATACTAACAAAACAAAAAAGTTTGTAAAAATCCATACTAAAGTTTAAAAGTTAAAAGAAAACACTTTTTGTATGATTGTCATTTTCAATTTATAACGACATTCAATTGTTTTAAGGGAGTTGGGTAAAAAGTCGTCTGCTTTTGTTTTTGGCCTTGGCAATCTTGATTACATTGCGTGCCATATTGTTGTATTAATTGCAGAAAAACAAAGTTATTAATAGAAAATATAATGGTATCTGTTCATAAGCGCCAATATAAAATTTTTCCAGAGGGAGGCAAACATCAATATATTGTTACATTATGTACCAATATATTTTGCAGATAAACTTGGGTTTGGTTGGTGCCACTCTTGACCATAGGTAAAAGCAGCCATGTATCTGTTATCATTACAATCTATAGTAGGTAAATGTTTTAAATTCAGTTTGTTTAAAGATAGTTGTTTCTAGCAAAAGTCAATTTCTTGTGTACATGTCAATTTAAGTTTTTTTTACCACAACCAAAAACAACGGAACCACGACCCGACATAACCTAATTTCGCTCTAAACTCGATCGACTAGTTAAGCTATATCAACAATCAAACAACCTGTGCGTGGGTTGATTTGAATTCAAACAAATGCATCTCGAGTTCTCTCTGAATACCGAACGGCCGAAACAAGTGAAACACGGTAACGCTGAAAACCTGAGTCAAACAATTAACAAAAGCCGCGCGCGGCCTGATAACAGCGAAACAATGTAAATTATCGTGAGCAAATTTAAACAGCTTGAATTACGAAGTTTACAACGAACTTATGGCGCATACTGTTACTTGTTGTGTCTTTAACGCCATTTATGACGTTTGAACTGTCAAGAATTACGTTTACAAACGTCAATTCAATTGACTTAATTGTGAATTTTATAGTCAAGTGACATTGGGATTCAAAAGGGTAGTTGGAGAGAGAGTGTTTGGTAATGAAAGTTTTGGGGCATTTTAGGAAAGAAAGTTGTGAGTTCAAGGTCGGCAGATGTTGCCAAATTATCGATTAACGTTTATCACGTTATAAACGCGGCGGCAATGCCGATTTTTTTTTGTATTTTCCGACGATTTAGAAGATGAAATGAATTTCTACATTCGCTCAACTCGCTTGCATGCAAATGAACGCGAATGACCGTGACTTCAATATTAAATTTACCCTTAAATAAAAATAATAAAAAAGCAAAATTTAATTATGACACAGCTTAAGTCGATTTATTAACTTCCCCTAGCAATTAAACACTGTTTAAAATGATAAAGGGCATTAAAAGTTTCAAACAAACACTCGTAAATACTTAAAAATTAAGTTTAAAAGCTACACAACTTTTTGTTTACGAGCCAACTCCACCTTGGGACAAAATAATCTACAATTAACGTAACTAACGTAAATGTCAAAAATGACGTTAAAACTTGAACTGACTTGTACGGTTTTAGGTTAGTTGATGTTTTAAATGAGTTTATAATTTAAACGTCAAATCTGACAGTTAAAACGTCAAAATGGCAAAAATCGATGTTTTTTTCATTAAGTTGGGTTTAGGATATTATCGGTGCAATAAAAGCGCGGTTATTGATTATTAATATGTTCATTTAAGGGTGATTAATAATTTTATGGTGGTTTCTTTTACGGTTGGGTTTTATTGCGCCTGGGGGAAGAATTAATATGTTTTTTATAGTGTCGTTTAAGATATCCCTGCGCCACAATGTTTTGCACAAAAATTGATATTTTAATTTTTGTATGCGTCATTTTAATCTACCAAAAAGCATATAGTTACGGTGTATATCAAAAAAACTAATAAACTACTGAACTGAACTTTTAGGTAAGATACTATTGAAAGTTTTGTTGTTCCCGAATTGACTTTGAAATGGGTGTAATATATATACCAAAACAATACTAGTACAGCTTTCATTTTTTGCAGTTTTAGATGGTCAAATAAAAATCCAAGTATACATTTTATATATACTGTATCTATAGATTGTGTGCTACGCAATTAGTATATTAAGCCTATAGGCTTTTGCCGCTGGGTTTCATATAATATTTTTAATTGAAGCATTTAATTAAATTATTTCCTAAGATTCTTTTTAGGTAAGGTTCAACTGACATGATGATATTTTAGCTTTATTTCTGTACAAAGTAATAATAATTTGACTTTTAAACTAGTATTAATATTAAGTCTTTCTATAAAGACTTATGAGTGTTATAATGTGAAAATTATTGTACGCTTGAAAAATATAGTATATTATATCAAGTTCGATAAACGCTATTTTAGTCACAAATTAATATGAGCTTGCGAGCGAGTGTTTACTATAAAAGTTTATAAACGAGTTATGCTCTCTTAAAATAATTGTCAAATTCTACCGAATGAAAGAGTCAAATTAGTAATAAAAAACTCTTTTCGAGGTTTAAACTCGGGTCTGTTGATTGTCAAGCGGATGTCTAACCGAGGCGCCACTGCTACTTTTATAAAAAATTAGTTATATGGGTGATTCTACAAAAGTTGGGCAACTTTTGACCTCATTTTGTTTATATAGTTTTCGAAGAAAATTAAACAGTATTTTGTTATGAGAACATAGATAATATAATAAATATACTACAGACCGGGCCAGTCACTTTTTCAAACAGTTTCTGAAGCATATGTGTTTTCTAAATTTAAATGCAGGGGAAGTGACGAGTACTACTTTAATACATAATTTATTGGAAAATATAAGATTTATTGCAACTTTGAGCGTATACGTATATATTATACATTAAATATCTTAAATATCTTAAAATCAAATAATACCACACATCAGTGGCGGCTGGTAGATTTTGGGTATACCGATATCTCAATTATTAGATATGGGACCCACACCAATAATAAAATAAAATCCAAATACATCGAAATCGAAATATGGGTTTTTAAAGAATAAGAATAAGGAGATAATTTTAAAAAATTGCAACACTCTGTATGTATCGGAAACGAGGCGTTTCTGGAAACTAATTAAAATGAAGCTTTTTCTTATGTTAAGGCAAGAAACCTTATTCTAAATATTAATAAAACACCTTGTATTAGATTAACCAAAAAAATCATATTTTTATATCATTTGCTTGTGACATACCTACAAGGCGTTTTCACTGAAGATCAATTAAAATTATCATTAATTAATAATTTTTACAAATTTTTGATTATTATTCTACAAAATATTTGCAAATATTTAATTAAAATGTTAAAAATATTAATCGTTATAAAATATTTTTGTCGCGTTTAATACTAAATAGTCAAATGATTTAAAACAGCTTAATGTTTGAGTCTTGATATCATCGAAACGACTCGACTTACGTAAATCTTATATAGGTACAGGGTGATCCCCTATAATGTCGCCCCCCTTTAACTTTTTTATTTTAAGTATCCCAAAAAATTTAAAAGTGTGGTTATGTAGGAACTAAAAAATACTTTTTTTCTACGTTTAAAAAAAATTGGAAAATTGATCAATATACAGGGAAAAACAAAAAGTTTATTTTTTTTTCAATGGATCACCCTATATATGAATTTATTTTTCGATTCCTTGTAAAATTCTGAGCATAATTCATATAACAAACCATATCCTAAATTCAACTGTTTTTGAAATATTCGCATTCGAAATGTTATCATTAAATGGTTTTTTAAACTGTTAGAAATCAAGAAGCATCAGTATACCAAAATTTTTATTGAAAATAAATTATTGTAGTGATATTATGTCAATATGTCTTGTTAAATAAGTAAAAATTGCCTACTCAGACAAACTATTTCAACTTATTATCTTAAAAATAATTTAAATATTTCAGAAACGGTTGAATTTAGGTATATGGTATGATACATGAATTATGCTCAGAATTTTACAAGGAATCGAAAAATAAATTCATATATAGGGTGATCCATTGAAAAAAAATAAACTTTTTGTTTTTCCCTGTATACTGATCAATTTTCCAATTTTCTTTAAACGTAGAAAAAAAGTATTTTTTAGTTCCTACATAACCACACTTTTATATTTTTTGGGACACTTAAAATAAAAAAGTTAAAGGGGGGCGACATTATAGGGGATCACCCTGTACAACCATTTTGTAGAACATGAAATTTCCTTGAAAAGTTTATAAGTCCTATTCCTGTGAAATAAACAGAGTTATAAGAGTTCAAACAAACAAATAAAATTCCTCTGTGCTACTAAAATGAAAAATAGAAAATTGCGATGAGCGACCTATGTCTAGGGATACTCTATCGATTTTTCAATGTTCTTAAAAAAAAGAAAAACGATTTTTTTGAAACACTCTAATATATATATATATATATATATATATATAAGTTCTGCTTTACGTTTCCACGGGCGTTATATGTATTAATGGTTTTCCGGGACCTGCTCCGTGTTGTCGGTCTTTGGTTCTACCGTATGTCTGACGACGTTTCGGTACAATCTCATGTACCATCTTCAGGTCTTATCTGCTGGGCTGCTGTTGCTGCTCTGCTGCGAGTTAGACGTGGAGTGAGCTCCGTTGCCGCTGATCGTTGTTTATATACCATCTTAGCTTTCCGCGTCACTAACCGTGACCGCGATTGAACCTATAACACAGGTTCGGCTCCATTGATCTCGTTAATCTGCGTGGCGTTTTGGTGCCATATATAAAGGCGTTTTCAATTTTAAAAATATTCATATTTCACACCACCCTAAAAACCACCAAGGGGTCCGGATTTAACAATTAAGGATTTTTACTTTTGGGGAAATTTAAAACAACAAGTTTATAAGGACAACTTTAACAATGATTTGAAAACATTAAAAAATAAAATTACTAATATGCTCAGAGCCATATATATACACCTCTTAAAGAAATTAGAAAAGCTTATAAGCTTAAGTATACAAAGAATTTAGAAGAAAGGTTGAATTATATAGTAATTTAAGTGGGGCACTATCTGAATAGGTTTTTAATTAAAATAGTTGAAATTGTTAATTGTATTAAAAATTTTGAATGCAAAATATTTTATCCCAGCAGAATTTTTCCGTAAAATCTACGGAAAGACCAATTTATTTTTAGATTAACTCAGCGACTAAAATTCCTTTTGAACTACTCTATAATTAAATTAATTTTAGGTCAAGCAGTCCGAGACAGCCAAAAATGAAACCCGTACTCTCTAAAAATGAATTAGTCAAAAATGACTAATTTAATAGTTAGTGTCTGCTTTTTCACATGTACGATGGTTAACCATGGAATACCATGGAATACCATGGTATCCCAAAATTGAACAGCCAATTCTTATGTAAAATTGTCCCCTGAATTCGAAAATACCCTCAAAAATTATTAATTAATATTAATTAAATTAATATACATTAAGTGGGGCAGTTTTTGAGATATAGTCAATTCCATATTAAATGGAAAATTGACTATATCTCAAAAACTGTTCTACTTTTTTAACTTTTGACGAAATTTTCGAATTCAGGGGACAATTTTACATAAGAATTGGCTGTTAAATTTTGGGATACCCTGGTATTCCATGGTTTACCATGGTAAAAGTGAAAAAGCAGCCACTAATAACTATTAAATTAGTCATTTTTGACTAATTCATTTTTAGAGAGTACTAATATTTTTTTGGCATATTACATCTCAAAGTTAATCCGGGGACACTGCATAATTTATGAAACCACATTAATAGGTAGGTGTATACATATTTCGAGGTTTTTTAATAAAATGTTTACTCGAAAAAAAAACGCTTACGCGGTAGGTGTAAATATATCTTTTTCGCAGCCTGTTTAAATTGTATTTGTAACAAGATATCGCGGAGCCGGGAGGATAAAATCACTCTGGCATATAAAAATGATAAATTTACCCGTTTAAACGGGAAATTTGACGCTAAAATACCCGAGCCCGAACCAAATTGGACGCTCAATTTATCCGCTGGATGAAAAAAAAAACACCACTAAAAATAAAAAAATCTAAAAAATATCAAATGGCAACGCTGCAAAATATACATTTGGAAACTCTTTATTATCTATGTCAAATGGCAACATCGCAAATATATCCACTTGGCAACACTGCATGGTATATAAATGTCAAAAACAAAAAAGCGCATTTTTTTTATTTGATTTTAAAACAAGATTCTTTGATCGATTCTTTGCATATTAACGATGCAAATTTACAAATTAGATTAATTTATCAAGTGAGTAATTTGAAGTGACTGATCAAGGTCGTAACGTTATATTTATAGAGAAAATTCGACTTAAAAGATCCACTTATAAGCAAGTTATTATACGATATGCCCAATCACTGTTTTTATTTTAACAAGCAAAGTATTTTTCTTTTTAATTTATGTAAATTATAAAATGGGTGCTTCAAATTTCAATTTAAATATAAAATAGTATATTGTGCAACGATTGGAGAAATTGTTCAATTATGAACGAGCATTTGTTTAACACGAGAGCCAGGCGAGCGTGGAAAGAATGCTATTTGAAATAATAAAATTTCTAATAAAACCTCACGGGCTATTTTGACAACAGAAATAGTTATTTTCGTCACATCAATGAGTAGTACCAGGAGCTATAGAATATAATAGATTTTATTTGTTCAAAGAAATTGCAATAAATAAAATATAGAACACGTCAAAACAAAGTAAACATTAAAAAACTATAAACATACACTCCTTTTGATTTTGATTTTTTTTTAGTTGTTGGTAATTTATTAAATAAAATCAAGGCAAAATTTTGAAAAAAACGTGTGACATCATTTATGGACGGCCCCTAAGCAATATCTGCATATATTATTTCTAATAGTTTCTTTAATAGTTTATTTAATAAACCCTTAATAAGTGGATTACTAGTCTGCGCATCAATGGTTACTAGGGTGTTTCAAAATAAGGCAATATTTTTCTTTTTTCAAATTCATGTGAAATTCTCGTCACTTATGCTAAAAAAATTCTGTCAAAATTAGAGCTCTTAATATTAATTTTAAAAGGTCCATCATCGAATTTAAAGTTTTCCCATTGATTTAACATGGAAAATAGTTTTTTAAGATTTATTTCGCCTGCATGCTATGTAAAACTCTTTTTTTTTTATAAACAATCACTGGTCCTTTTTTTAACATTAAATTGTAGTTTCAACTGTTTCTTTTTTATTAACGTTAAAACCTACAAATTCTAAAAAAAATTGATATTTTTACATTTAGCGGCTAAACTACTAATCGTAGAAAAAAAAGTCAATTAGCAATTTTGAAGATCTTTTAATGTTCTACAAATTCGTTTTAAACAATTTTTTTATCACCTACAGTTAAAAGTTATAAGTGTATAAAATCCTATTTTCATGATTATGCATAATATATTAATACAATATTTACTGTAGGAAAAAAAATTAGAGACAATTTTGCAGGAAACTCGAAGCACTATAAATAACGTACCAAGATTCTTCAACACACTCAATTATTCGCTGAATTTAAGCTAAACTAGCTTAACTTTTATGATATTCTTAATTTCATGATCCAGCTTTTGACTGTAAATAAAATTTTATACTTCGCTTCAAAAAAGTTTTTATACACTGAAAATGATTTTAAACCTTAAAAATTATTTTCAGTATTTCAAAACTGTTTTGAAGCAAAATATAATTTTTTTTTGCAGTCAAAAGCTGGATCATGAAATTAGGAATATCATAAAACTTAAGCTATTTTAACAGTCTGCTCTTGACGCTTGAAGTGTAAGCATATGCTCATCGATCTCTCTTAAGCAGCGTATACGATACAAACGTAGTAACGTGATAACTGGTTAACGCCGTAAAATAATAAAAAATCAATCGATTCTAAACGTGATAACTGTCCCAAGTGCAAAAGAGTGCAAATTGTGTGTGGTACCTCCCCGTGGATTAAATCCTCAAGTGTTGGACCTGGTTAAAAGGTGTGAGAGAGACGATCACTTTCACGAAATTTACTGGACTACCACACGTGCGAGCGGCATGCGAAATGGATCAATTCCAGCACCAAATAATCAAGCTAAGTTATTTTTTCCAATTGCATGTCTTACCGTATATTCGCTAAATGTTTATAAAAGCATTTCACAATGTTTATATAAGCATTTCACAATGTTGCAAAAAGAAAATACTAAGAATTCTTTTATTGTCTTAAAAACTAAATTAAAAAAAGAATAAGAACATTTCCTTAAGTTTAAACAAACAACCTCACTTTCTCATAGCAGACAAACATAAACAACCATCGAAAAAGGCGTAAGTTAAATAAATAAATAAACCAAACATGCAAGAAGACAAAAAATAACATAAACAAGTTGTGTGTGAATAGCAGTGTTGCCAGATGTAAAAGTTGAAATTATCGAATTGGGTAAATAAAATTATCGAATTTTCGGAAATTAAGTTACAATAATTGTAATAATTATGTAACAATAATTATTATAATTTAATCATAAAAAAAGTGAAAGAGAAAGAATCGAATTTCTAGAATATAAAAAAATTGTAAAAGTAAAAAAAATACCCCCCACTGGGAACTGCCTTATCGCAGCGATTGCGGCCTTACGCTCGGCACGAGTGATGGGCTCCTCCGCGGGGGGGTGCAGCCTCCCGTGGCCTATACGGGGGATGGTCTACACGGCGGTAGTCGTAGTACGATTGCCGTTGTGTGGATTGTCTTCCGGGGGGGCCGCGGGGGGTTGTATTTCTTTGCGGGGGAGTTTATCATGTGTGCCGATTATCGTACCAATGGGAAAAACCATTACCAAAAGGGTAAGAGTAGCCCAATTAAACACTGGGTCCACGTCACTCGTAGACAACGCAACAACATACTACAAGCCACCCTTAAACTAGATCTTAAAGACAAAAAAATCGGTAGACCATGCTTCACATTTCATGACACGTAGCACAATACATGCACTTCTCACAAAGTAACAAGACCAGTTGGGAGCAACTAAACAACAATAAAAAAAAGAAAAAAAAACAACCGACACACTTTACCAAGTTCAGGAACTATCCGACACGGATAATGACAATAATGAACAAGACGAAGACCTCGACCTCGACTAGGAAACTACACCCCTGCAGCGTAATAACAACTCCCCAACTCCAAATAGTAATCCCAAATGTTTGGAGTAATACTAACCGACTGGTCTAGGGGGATTCCGCGTCGTACTTAGTTTTAAGTCGGCGTAATTGTCCCCCAAAAACCAACTCCCTCCCGTCCCTCATCCATACCTCACTGAGCGTATAGCATAGGCCCGGCGAACCCGGGAACGGCTATTATAACTATTCGCCTCTCGCTCTCGAGCCCCAAATAGGGGACAGTACGGAACGCAATGGACATTCGCACCCAGCAAACACGGGTGAAGCCGTGCAGTTGCTGGGAAAGAACAAAAATCGGCGTAAGTAAACATAGGCCTGTACGGGGTTTGAGAGTCAAGAGGAAATGGGGCTGGTTATACGTCTCTTATACTCATACTCATAAAACTTAAGCTATTTTAGCTTAAATTCAGCGATTAATTGCGTGTATTGAAGAATCTTGGTACGTTATTTATAGAACTTCGAATTTCCTGCAAAATTGTCCCTAAACTTTTTTTCCTACAGTGAATATTATAATAAATAGAATAATGAAAATAGGATTTTAGACACTAACTTTTGAGCTGTAGGTGATAAAAAAATTATTTAAAACAAATTTGTAGAGCATTAAAAAATCTTTTTAAATGTAAAAATATCAATTTTATTTAGAATTTATACGTTTAAACATTAATTAAAAAGAAAAAGTAAAATCTACAAACTGAATTTTTTGTAAATAATTTAATGCTAAAAAAGGACCAGTGATTGTTTATAAAAAAAGAGTTCTACTGCAGGCGAAATAAATCTTAAAAAACTATTTTTCCATGTTAAATCAATGGGAAAACTTTAAATTCGATGATGGACCTTTTAAAATTAATATTAAGAGGTCAAATTTTGACAGAATTTTTTATTTAGCATAAGTGACGAGAATTTCACATGAATTTGAAAAAAGAAAAAATGCCTTATTTTGAAACACCCTAATGGTTACAGTTTTATTTTGTTCATGTACATATTATTTTGTCCCAAAATTAAATAAAAAATTGCTGTTAACACTATGAAATTCTGTGGTTATTAAACGTAACCTTAATGCTTAATTTAGGTATACATTTGCATTTAGAGTGCGTTCCACAATCCTAAATTTGATGTCACCATTACCACACCATAAAACATCTCGCCGAGAGTTATTCAAAGTGGTTAACAGTTTTTCTCCTTTTAATATATTTGCATGGGACTCGCCAAGGAAGACAGGGAGTGCAGCTGCTCCCCTAGACACTCGAAAAAATGTAATGAAATGAAAGTTTACTTCTTGTTCGATTTATAATTTTTATTGCAGTTACGGTTTGGAAGTGATTAACGTTTTTTTTTAATAAATCGCAGAAAAACAAAAAAATAGTTTTTGAATGGATCGAATTTAAACCGAATATTTGTTTAATAAAAAAAAGGTGAATTTTACTTCCTTTGTTTTTTTTTTTATTAAGTAGGTACGTTTTTTAAATTTTTACTTTACTGCAGTAACTGACTTAAAGTTACGCCCTATTCTGGCGGCGCCCTGGGTCTAAGCTAGGGTTTTAAAGTGTCGCAAAAAAAACGAAAAAATTGGGGGAAAACCGGACTTTTCCGTTTTTTCCAAGGCCTTGAAAAATTGTCTTTTTTTGGGAAAAATATATAATATCACCGGCTGAAGGACCTCGGTCAATGGCCATTTGTAAGAAATTGTGTTAACTTTTTTTTGCAATAAAGTTCATTTATTATTATTATTATTATATAATATTTTTAACATTATTTTAATTAACAAAAAAATCCTTTATTACAGAAATAAAAGCAAATAAAACTAAACATTGAAATGAATTTAATTGATTTAAGAAAATAAAAGTAAACGTCCCAGTAAACACACATACGTTAATTAAACGTTTTTTTAAACCGTAGCACCATTTTGTTTTTACGTATATTTATAACGTACAATCAACTTTAAAATGTCGCAGATTATAACGTTTAACAATACTAATAAATAAACGTTTAATTTTGGCGTTAAGAAAACGATCATTACACGTTTCGAAATGTTACATTTAGAACGTTTAATATACGTCTATTAATAACGTAAATTAATGATTGTTTTTGCCTCTTTTATAACGTTTATCTATACGTTATATTTAAATTCATATTAATGTCCTTTCTAACGTTAGTTCTATAATAAATAAAACTCCACAAATACTTGTTTTTACAACGTATTTATTAAACGTTCGTTTAATGTTAACTGCAACATGAATACAGGTTGTAGACAATGATTTTTTTAAATGAAGGAAAGGTTTTGGAGGTATCTCCAGTCGTCTTCAGGTGAATCATTTTTATCGTTCGCTGTAAAATTTAGCTGCTTCTAAAACACAAAAAAGAAATTTGTTAAACGATGAAAAATAGATTAATTTTTCGAAAAACCCTATAAGATTAAAAAAATGGCTTAAAAAGCTTGTTTTCAGCTGGCTTTGTTGTTCAACAGATTAAATTCAAAAATTTGTATTGTGAAATATCGCTGGGCTGAAATTTGATTAAAAAACGGTATTTTTAGAGCACCCGGTATAATAAGAGTGTTCTCAAAATACTAATTTACAATACGTACACCAGGTCTTGTTGAATAGATTTATAACCATAGCAAATGTATCTTATCGAGCCGACTTAAGTGTGATTTTACTAGAGAATTCCCTAGTAAAATCACGCCTAATTCCAATTTACGGTAAAAATACACGACCGCCCCTAAATTTGGAAATAATGGACTCTTTTCACAATTTTAACATCTGTACATTTATGACTATTGAGTTTAATCTAAATCAGTTTAATGTTAACTTAATGTTAATTTGTGCGAGTTAATATTTACCTACCCCACTATACTTAATAAACATTGAAAACACGTAGAAAACGTCTTTAAAATTAACATATTAACTCTCATATTATTCTAGGACGCTGCACAAATTATAATAAGAACAAAATCACACTCCCCCGAAAATTAGGAAATAAAGCAATGAATGTGCGTGATATTAACAGTGTGTATGTTTTAAAACAATTACATTAAAGTACTTACCAAAAGCAGGACGAATCTAACGAGCAGAAAACACGTAAAAAAATGCACCTTTTGATAGCAAAATCAAATTGAAAACTGACGTAGCGAGCAGCTGCCATTGGCAGCGCCAATCACATGATGTGCATTCGGCCAATCAGATTGCGTTTTTCAGTTATGCGTTTTATATGGTTATGTATAAACGTATTAAATACGTTTATTTAAACGTATTAAGTACGTTTGTTTACACGTATTAAATACGATTGTTTCAACGTATTAAGTTCGTTTGTTTAAACGTATTAAGTACGTTATTTTTAACTATTACAGTAACTGTCTAGTTTAAAGAATGTTAATAAAATAATGCACTTCTTAAAGCAACATTTGTGCATGTGTATAGTGTTCTGCCTAAAGCTTACTGTATGACCATTGACTATAGAATTACTTCTAAATTTTATTTAATGTTGTTTATATATATGTATACCTATGTATATTGTTTATGTATGTATACAGTTGCATCAGTTTATTAAATATTAAACGTTATAAATTATTTTTAAACAAGTTATCCCATTTTAGGGGAAAACGATGTGGATGAAAGTAGGTATATTTGTATTTGACAAAAACCGTTTTATTAACGTTACAAAAATATACTTTTGTAAAAGTGAAAAAGTTAAGTTATTCATTTAACATTTATTCATAATTCATTTTTTTAACAAACAAAATTCTTAGATTTTATACCTTCAGAATTTAAATAAAAAGTCATATTGTCTACATGTGTAAACTAAGCAAAAATTTCACAAAATAAATATATATAAAAAGTAATTTTAAAAGTGTTTGATGGAGCGTGTTGAATATAACATAGTATAAATGTTAAAAGAAAGAGCTGCCTGCACAGTTCATAAAATAATTACTTCAAACGTTATTTTCTCATTAATATTTGTGAAAAAAAATTGTGGGTTGAAACGTAATTTAAACATTTAAATGTATGGTTGACTGAAAACCTTAATACATTATTGTAACGTAAAAGTTAGCCACTATTAAAAAGTACATTTAAATTAACGTTGTTTTAACGTTTAAATTAAACATTTAAATATATGGTTGACTGAACACCTTAATACAACGTTATTGTAACGTAAAAGTTACTCACTATTAAAAGCATATTTAAATTAACGTTGTTTTAACGTTTAAATTAAACATTTAAATATATGGTTGACTGAACACCTCAATACAACGTTATTGTAACGTAAAAGTTAGCCACTATTAAAAAGCATATTTAAATTAACGTTGTTTTAACGTTTAAATTAAACCTTTAAATTAGTGATGGGTCGTGATTTTGGTAACGTGATTTTGGAACGTTATTTTTAAATCACGTTCCGGAACGTTCCTAAATATATCGGAACTATGTGACAGCGGAACGAACTGAATAGAAACAGAGAATCCGACCATCGAATGAGTGAACGGAGCGAGTGGGAAGAGAACGACGTGAAACATGGAACAGAACGAACGTCGCTAATGTCGGAACTGTTTAAAGGCGCAGTTACCTCGTTTCGAAACGTTTCTTGTTCGGCATGCCGGGACGTTTCTCCCAGCAACGCGTTGCAACGTCGTGTCGTACTCGCATGTATTGTGAAATCATTTACCCTACGTTCCGAAATCACGTGATTTTGGTACGTGATTTTTTAGGAACGGAACGGTCTGGTACGTTCCGGATTGGGAACCGTTTTTTCCATCACTACTTTAAATATATGGTTGACTGAACACCTTAATACAACGTTATTGTAACGTAAAAGATAGGCACTATTAAAAAGCATATTTAAATTAACGTTGTTTTAACGTTTAAATTAATTGGTGTAAATAGAGTAATTGCATCAAAAATGAAAATCCCTAAAAACCTTTTTAATGTAATCTAGAGGTAAAAACACATTGCAAAAATATTTTTTTATATTCCAAAAGTTCAACCCGGCCCCAAAATATCAAATTGAAAAAAAGGTACTTTTCAAACGTTCCGAACTCCCGCCATATTGCATGACGTCATAAGCTTCACCAGCTGTCAGAAATCAAGATGTCAACAAATAATAAACACCGATAAAGTTTATGTTTAACATGGAAAACGCGAAACCAAAAATTGGTTGTAAATATTGTTTTGTGCCTTGTACAAATACAACCTGGAAAACTCCTGGGAAAGTTGTCCCTTCAATTATCAAAAGCAAAGTTTATGACCCTACACTGAGAGTAGTTACGGCTCAGCCGTATTTTCTTGAATTTATTAATATTTAACATACCTATTCAAACCATATACCTAGTAAACGACATTTTATTTTACTTACATTAAAATGATCCTTAAAATGAGCAATAAAATGGTGACGATGTTTTGATATCGCGCCGAGCTATTTTAATCTCTTTTGGCACGGTGATAAACCTTTTCCCAGGAGTTTTGTATTTGTACAAGGCACAAAACAATATTTACAACCAATTTTTGGTTTCGCGTTTTCCATGTTAAACATAAACTTTTTCTATGCTTTATCGGTGTTTATTATTTGTTGACATCTTGATTTCTGACAGCTGGTGAAGCTTATGACGTCATGCAATATGGCGGGAGTTCGGAACGTTTGAAAAGTACCTTTTTTTCAATTTGATATTTTGGGGCCGGGTTGAACTTTTGGAATATAAAAAAATATTTTCGCAATGTGTTTTTACCTCTAGATTACAATAAAAAGGTTTTTAGGGATTTTCATTTTTGATGCAATTACTCTATTTATACCAATATCAAACCGTTGCTTTTTCCACGTAAAACGTTTTATTAACCTTTCACACGTTTTAAATACGTTTAAAAAACGTGTATGTGTTTACTCCCTTTTTGGAAAAAGGACCCAACCGAAAGTATATTTAACGTTAAATATACTTTCGGTTGGGTCCTTTTTCCAAAAAGGGAGTCCATTGAAAATATACAATTAAAAAATATTAAATGATTTATTAAGTTAAATTACAAAATTATAATTTTATAAATCGATGTGTTAAAAAAAACGATAGTTATGTTATGTTTTTTTGCGATCCGATAGAATACTCATTCTGAATTAAAATAAGATAATAATTAATTCCAGAAATTTTAAAACCCTAGTCTAAGTAAGTATACGTAGTAATCTCCACACATCAAAGTCCCACCACGTGACTGTTAGAAATAATTAAGGTTAATTTTATATCAGTGTCGATCTAATATAATAATACAATATATGTTTTTTGTGTTCTACAGAATATACTAATTTTCTACTTCCATTACGGAATATGGCCGTTCTAACACCACTTTTTAATGTGGAATTAAATATATTCCATAAAGTGTTACAGAATGAATTATTCTATCACAGGAATAAACACTGGTGGCGCCATCTCTGTGTTTATTATCTTTTAGACCGATCCAACCCAACACTGACCAAAAATTCACCTTAATTATTTCTATTAAAGTTACGTGGTGAGACTTTGAGCCTACTCTATAGAGTAGGAGTCCGAACTTTATGAATACAAAAATCTTCCTAAGATTAAAGGGCGCTGGTGTTCCGTTTATTAATAAACAAATCATCGCCGATGGTAGTAAAAAAAAGACTTAATTTGTGCGATTTAGAGGACAGGTTTTTATCAACTTCCCCTATTAAGTTAAGTAGGCTCCATGCTTTGATGCATGATACTACATTGTGTAGTATCATGCTTTGATGTGTGAAGCATACTACAACTGTTTTAAAACATTTAAACTCTGTGTATTAAAATGAAAAACGTTCGCAGTAAACAAAATATTTTGTTTGGGTTATTAATCCAATTTAGAAAATTATGTAGAATTTCTTAATCATCATAAATTAACAATGATTTATATACTGCAAATTGGTAAAATCATAGAAAATAAGTATATAAAAAATATAAAACACTTAAAAATTCTAGTTTACCAACAAGAAGTGACGTCATTATTTTTTCTACTCCCACCTTTAAAACGCCCTTTATCGTACATGTTTCCATGACACTAAGTGACCTTTTAAATACACATTGACAAGTTGTGGCTTTATGGCGCTTTAGTCGCTGGCTGAAGTTAGCAACAGGTTTGAAGTTAGTTTTAATAATAATAATAATAATAATAATATTAATAATAATAATGTTTATTGTGAAAAGAAAGAAGGTACATTTCACAATTGGCAAGAGTTCGGCAAAGCCGATCTTCCACTCTCCCATGTAACATTTTAAGTACATGAATAACTAAATTATTTTCATAGCCATTTAACAACATAAAACATAAAAAATTATTAAAAATAAACAACAATTTCAAATTCATTACTCTTAAATTTCTAACTGCAAACTTCGTACATGGTTTTTTAAAACCTGTTTAAAATTTAACTCAGGTAAACTTAAAAAATCAAGTATCTCATTCAAAATAGTAGGTGCAGTGTATTCAAAGCATCCTTTAAACTTGCTAGTACTATGCTGTGGAATTGTATAGTTATTTCTTCGAATATTAATATCATGAATCGATGACCGTAACTTCAGCAAGTTGAAAAGATAATCTGGACTATTACATTTTATTAATTTAAACAAGAAAAACCCATAATTATTAACACACATTTGAAAAATATTTAGCTCTTGAATAGTATTTAAATAGGACGTGACATGCTCCCTAAAATCGACACAAAAAATAAACCTCATACAAGCGTTTTGAATGCGCTGAAGTTTCAAACGATTATAATTTGGCAAGAGAAAATAATATACAGAGCTGCAGTAGTTTATTTTCGGATAAATAAGTGATCTTACCAGCATTAACTTTGTTTTTTCGTTCGCAATGTATTTTAGTAAGTTTATTGATTTTAATGTAAAAAATGATGATTTGTATACATTGTTAACGTGGGAATCAAACCTTAAAGAGCAGTCCACCTGTATACCAAGATTCTTGGCAGAGCTGACCCAATCATTTCTTTCATTATCAACCTGTACAAACTGGTTCGAAAGGTCAAGTTTTTGTCTGCTTTTTTCGTTACCAATTATTAATGCCACTGATTTGCTGGGGTTTATCTTAAGACCATTATTTAAGCACCATTTTGCAAAGCTGTTTAGATCTGAACTGATTTGGGCCAGTGCTACCAAAAAATTCTCTGCTTTAAATTTTAAATAAACCTGTAAGTCATCAGCATATAAGTGTATATTGCTGTAATTAAAACAATTTTGAATGACAAAAGTAAAAATTGAAAACAATACAGGCCCGAGCACACTTCCCTGAGGTACGCCACTTTTAAGCTTCATCTTGGAGGATTCTATCACAAAGGTAGTTAAAAAACCATTTCAAGGAAGTAGTGCTTAGCCCAATATGTTTTAGCTTTGATATAAGCAGGTTGTGGTTGACCAGATCGAATGCTTTACTTTGATCCAACAAAGCCAAAATTGAATCCCTGTATCTATACCCTTACATAAATCATTTACAACTTTAACTAAAGCTGTGTTCGTGCTGTGGTATTTTCGATAACCTGATTGAATATTAGGCAAAAAATTATACATTTCCAAGTAGTCTTTTAGTTGATTGCATACTATTTTTTCTAGAATTTTTGACAAACAGGAAAGAATACTAATTGGTCTTAAATCCTTACACTCACTTGGATTATTATTTTTAGGTATAGGTAAGATTAGGGCAGTCTTCCAGAGACTAGGAAACACACCATTTTGCATAGAAAAATTTACAATGTGTGTTATAGAATCTATGCAATGAGGTAAAATAATGTTTAGCATTTTAATATAAATTTGATCAATTCCAAATGCAGAAGACGTTATACTTTTAATTGATTTTAAAATATCACCATTGTTTATACACATGAGTTTTAAGTTAGTTGGCAGTTGTCAAATGTCATACAATCGTTAAAATAAAGTGCCTTTCTTGTAAAATAATACTAAATGTGAACATTATTTTATTATCTTAATACAAAAATAAAAAAGTATTTAATGGTTTTAATTTCGCCGGCAGTAAACTATAACTTAAATTCGGGAACGGACTCCACTGTAAAGTGCTCATAAAACTTTTTCTTTAATTTTACTGTGAAAAACTGTAAATTTTCAAGAAATACATTTCGATTTATAACCTTTTTAGTCGACCTTAACTATAAAGGGGATTTTTAGTCCTCAAAAGCGGCCGAAAAATAACACTTTTTCGTCCGCCTTCATTATTGTCCGCCTTTGGTGGCGCCATCTATCGGTTATTTTACATACTACATAATGATATTGACATTACCCACAATGTCAAAATAGAATTTTGAATAAAACCAAATAAACAAACTGTAAAGTTTAATAAAAACGTGTCAGTATTCTAATTTTATAATAATTATTGTCAACAAACATGTCCAGCAGTGACGAGAGTAATGTAGAAATGTTCAACACCCCTCCTGATATAACAAACGAAGCCAACGCTGCTAGGTTAGAATTTCTGCCTAAAAAATCAGTAGAACTTTACGAAAAACATTATAATATCTTCATGCAGTGGTGTAACAATAAGAAAATTAACAAATACAGTGAAAACATAGTGAAATAATAGTGAAACACAGTGAAATAATTATTATATCAATAAATCATAAAAATAAATACCATACGATTTTTTAAGTTTTCTAATGGAGGTCGACTAAAAAACTTTGTGTGTACCACTGCCAAAAAGTGCTATTTTGTCCTCGCCTTCTTTCTGGCCTCGGCTAACGCCTCGGCCATTAAATTTAGACTCGGACGAAAATAAGTCACTTTTTGGCCTTGGTACACAAATAACTATTATAATCTGTTTTATAAAATATAAAAACTTTACATTTGACGGTGACACACAGATTCCCCTATTTTTTCATAGATGGGGATCTATACAAATTTTTGATTTAAATCAAGTATTTGTCGTAGAAAAAGTATAGTATGCACCTCGTTTATAAACTCGCAAGCTCGCTTGTGCCTAAATTAAAAACTTGATACATAATATACTATAAACGTAGTACTTCAAAGTATTTACGCCAAAAAATCTTAATTGTATTGATGACACCGTCAACTTGACAGATACGTGTATTGTCTTTTTTTCTTTTCCTTCTTTTTTTATTATTTTATTTCTCTAGTGTAACAATAGCCCAAGCAGTATTTTAAGTTAAAATAGCTATAGCACGCCTAGCCTCGATTAAGTTCAACCCAAAAGTGCTTGCACCTCTGATTTTTTTACTTTGCATGTTTTGTTAATGGTTTCTGATTATTTTAATGCCAGGAAGGAAAAAATCTGCTAAGCACTTTTTAAATTTCCTTTAGAAAATATTTTTTTTGCCGAAAACCTTATCAAAATAAAGCTAAGTAATTATATTTTTTTTAATTGAACTCTGGGTAGTTTTAATGGTTGTTCCTGGAGACTTTGTATTTTTCCTTACCGAATTAAAATCAAAATGCATAGACTCCATTGCCTGTTTACTAAAAAAGCCCAATGCCTGTTGCTTTTTATCACAGAAATCTTTGATATGAAAAAAAACTGCATGAACTTTAGGGGTGACACTAATTTCCAGTTCCAGGTAACTTTTCTTAAAGGCCGCAATGGAATTTTTTAAATCTGGATTTAAAACTTGACCAAAACATGATTTAACAACTACTTTAAAGTCTTCAAAGGCGTTCACAAATTGTAAGCATCCCAAGCTGCAATCTCGTCGTCAATCGACATCAATTTTTTTTTATTTAATGAATCCCTCAAGATTCTTGCAGTAAACTACACTTTTATTCCAAAAAAATTATCAACGGAATGAGTGTTATTTGTTATTTTCCTCTTCAAGTCGGGTTCGATAACTTTGCGGTTGGGTTGGGTAGCTACTCTGATAACACTTTCTATTCCACAAGTTTTTTTTGGCTAAGATTAAAATTTGTTTGTATTTTTAAAAAGTCATATACTGATAGTAGTTGTTTTTTCTTAACATTATCTTCAGTTCTCTTTGGATTAACAACAACGGTAAGAGGTTGTCCTCCCTTTGATTGAATCAGCCGAAGTGAATTAGTTTTTAATTTATTTTCTTTATTAATGTTCTGTTTTACTAGTAAAGAAATGACCTGCTGTTGAAATTTTGATGTAGATTCTGATAGCTCCTTGTTTAAGTTATCAAATCTTGTTGAAAGATTACATTTGTGTGCCCTTCCTCTTGCAATAACAAAAAACAGGAACTAAAACGTTTTTCTAAACATGATCGTTTAGGATTACACCTAAATTTTAAGAAGAAATAGATACGTTGTTCTCAATTAATTAAGGGATCTAATACTTAAAGGAGGTAGTAGTATCTATCCACTAATATTTCTTTTCTTGGAAGTAAAATACCGTTTTTTGTAAAATTACCAATTTTAGGAGATCTTGCAAGTTTACAAACATGACAATCACATTGAAAATGGGCATTAAATCTTGTAATTTTCTTGAGGGGTCGCAATTCAGAAAAAAAATGGCAAATGTTTGTTTTTTTGCATCCCATTTTGACATCATTACTTTAGTTTTTCCGAAACACTGTAAGCAAATCTTTAGTCGATTCTCTTCATGAGTTCCTGCGTGGTCTTTGGACATCTTCAATTCAAGTAAGTAAATCATACAGATTAAATGATAGATACAAAACCAATCTGACAGCTACATGACAGTTAGCGCCAAGCTTTGCCGTTTGGAATCGCCAGTGTTCTTGTATATTTGGTTACAATCCCTATTTATTATTAGGAAAAAGAAAAAAATGCGGTTTTCTCAATAACGGCTCAGCAGATTTTTTCCTACCTGGCATTAAAATAATCAGGAACCATTAACAAAACATGCAAAACAAAAAAATCAGAGGTGCAAGCACCTTTAGGTTGAACTTAATCAAGGCTAGGCGTGATAGGTTTTAGTACAAGTTATTTTTACAGTAAACTAAAACGGTACAAATACGAAAAATTACTAATTATGGAGAATGGTTTAATACGTTATTTTAACTACATAATACTACATAATAACTATCCAAGCGACCATAATATTTACGTGAGTAATAAAAACATTAAACACCACATATTTACTTAAAAATAACATTAAAATTACTTTATGTCTGTTCCCTTTCTAAACCTTTAGCATTTATATTTTCGTTGACTCTTTAATATTTTTAAATGGTAAAGTAAAATTAATAAATATAACCAATTATATATAGCTTTAAAACTCAAACGCATCTTATCTTATTCATAAAAATAGCTAGATACATTATAAAAAATCTATGCCCTCTTAATATTTTAGCGTTACTTACGTACAAAATAAATAAATAATTATATAATGCCTTAAAAAATCATTTAATTAGAAAAAATATTATGTAATACTTTTTTTTTAAATGTGTATAAAATGATTATCTATATAATTTTTTAATAAATATTAGATGACATCTTTAATAATTTAATATAACGTGTTTAAGAAATTTCACCGTTTTAGTTGTTTGTTATTAGTTGTTTATGCCACTTCAAACGTTAAAAGACTCGTGAGTAAAATTTAGTTTATAGTAAAAATATTAACGTTAAATTTATCGTTGAGAATACCTTAAAATTAAATAACCTTTATAAAAATTATAATAATTATTATTAATATAAAATATTCATAATAAAAACTTATTAATATTACTTGACAAGTATCAGTTTTTAAGGTTAATTTAAGATATTTACTTAAATTAATTAATAAATCCGCAAAGCTCGAGCATGGAACGCCAAAGTGTCTTTTATTCCGTAGTTTTTAATATCAAACAATATATTTAAATTACTTGAAAATATAAAACAATATTTTAAATTTAAATTTAAATATTTTAAAAACACATTGACAAGCCTTTTAATCACGGGCTAGTTGACAGTTGTCAAATGTCAATCGTTAAAATAAAGTGCACTTCTTGTAAAATAATACTAAATGTTAAAATTACTTTATTATCCCAATAGAAAAATATAAAAGGTATTAAATAGTTTCTCAGCGCCAATATTTTAAGAGTTTATATGAACATTGTATTGACCTTTTAATTTCGCCAGCAGTTAACTAGATTTAACTTAATTTCGGGTGGAGACACAGTGGAGTGCCATTGAAACCGGCGAGCCGGTAATACAGATTCCCAAGTTGGTTACTCTATTGTTTTATAGATGTCGCTCTATACAAATATTTAATTTAAATCATTTTTAGATAATAACAGGGTCATAATACTTTTTAGCCCCATCTACCATTAAAAAATAAATATTTCACATTTTTATATCCATTACTATAATTTAGGCAAACTAAAGGTAATTCTAATGTTACTATCAGCAATTAAGTTTCGCTTAAAGAGTCTCTTATTTTTAAGTTTTAATTTCGTAGCAATAGCAGTGCAGTGTGACAATGAATTCACATAAAACATTGCATTAATTAAAAAGAAATAAATTGGTTTACTTTATATGAAAAAGAAAATTAAATACTGCAAATACTTACCGAGAAAATGCAGGCACGAAAGATAAACTTCAAAAACACGCACTGCTTGTTTGTAACGCGCAAAATAACAATAGCGATACCATTGCCTGCAGCGGCGCCATCTCGTGCCACAGTTATAAACTACATGGGTTTCAAAGTTATTTTATATGTAATGCTAAACTCCAGTGTATTTTATAACAAAGCTGTTTTTATTTTGGCGGTTTGTAACGAAGTAGACATTAAATATAAGAGCAAGGTTTGGTTACGCTTAAAGACATTTTATCACATTTTTTATTAGTACTGAGGAGCTACTTATTTGTTATTTCTTTTTAGTTTTAGAATTCTGTTTCATACAAAACCTACGAAATATATCCAAGTTTTCACTATTGCAATATGATGGAAAAATGGGGTTATAGAGTGTGATGCTAAATTTCAACCTTATTAAAAGACATTAAAAATATTTTTATATTTAAATGACAATACAATTTATTAATATTTGAACCAATAAAATGCCAGTATTCCATAGTTACGCATTTTATCACAGCGACAATATTTTTTATCACCTTGTTTACACGTTACTAAGGATTTTGACACTTTTCTTTATTTGACATTTGTTGACATTTAAATCTTGTGATTGCTATATGATTAAAATAATGAATTATAAACTCTAAAAGATCGATGGGTTGGTGTAAACGATAATGAAATTAAGGCAAGTTTGAATAAATAAGGTTTATTAAAGTCTTTTTATAAGCACATTTTAATTTCAAATGTCAAACTGAAAATTCGTTAAATCCTAAAATTCATTATATTTTCCCACTAAATATAACACGTGGTATGATTAATAATCGATTATATTTATTCATTGAAACCAAACCAGCATATTTCACTCGTCCAGCGGACTCGTGAAATCTGCAGCTCGGTTTCAATTCGAAAATATCATCGATGATAATCATACCACTTGTTATATTATGGGTGAAAATTTTTCTATTAATTTTTGTTATTTTAAGTTCTTATTTATGAATCTAGTTCTATATTAGCTGTCTCAATTTTGGGTTCTGGACACTAATTTAATTAAGCACTCGCTCGCACGTTCGATCTAAATTAAATTAAATGTTTGTCTAAAATGGCGCTTATCAAACTTAAAACATAATATACTATTAATTCCCTGAATTACCAAGTGGGAAAAGAGTGGATTTAAAAGTCTAATTCGATATTTAAAATTAGATTAAAATATCGAACAATATTTTTAATTTAACTAATATCCAATATGATATGAAAAAAATTACAAACATTCATTCATTCAGTTAATTAAAAATATCGTTTGATATTTTTCATTTAATTTTAAATATCGATTTGCCATTATTAATTTAATTTATTTTTGATTAAAAAATAAAAGATTGAATTTTCTAGTTTGGTGCAGGACTAAAAATCAAATAAATTAAATATATCAAAGCAATATTGCATTAAAAATCTCAAGCAATATTTTTAATTCACTCAATTTTTAAGTGGGAAAGAAACATTTGAAACTTTTATTTCTACTTTGGTTTGAAATTCGTTGAATTAAAAATCACATGTGATATTTTTAATTTATTGTGAGCAAATATGGATCTAAAACGCTTGCAGATATATTTTAAGTTTAAGCTGAAATGCTAAAAGTGATATTTTTATTTCGTTAAATTTCCAAATTGAAAAAGAAGGATTATGACCTTAGTTAGATTTAAAAATGATTGCATTAAAAATATGCCTTTTTCTTTTAATAATTTTAAAGTTTCGTTCGAAATTAATTACGTTTAATTTACTGTCACGCAGATTTACAAAATTCTGAATAAAAGACCCTTGGCGTTCCATACTCGACTATTTTTTTTAAAGTGCTGCTCATATTTTTATTAAAATGCTGTTCACCGTTTTTGAGCTTATAATATCTTAATTTAACGGAATGTGGGTAAAATATAGTTTTTACAGCTCCTGGTACTGTATCTTATGTTAAATGAATCTATATAATTATTTATTAAAATTATCCAGTTTCTTAGGCCCCTACCAAATTTATAAAATAAACAAAATGTATAATAAAAATGTTCACAAAATTATTACAAAACAAAAGTTCAAAGAGTCTTATTTTGTTGGTCTGGTTCATTTGGGTAAAAGTCATTTAAGTTTTGACTTATTACGAATGAAGCAGAACTTTTCTTATCGACTTTTTATTTTTCAACCGCCCCAAAACAGTCTTTGAAAGTTTGTTGATTAAACGCGAAATTAAACAAACACTTTTTTGTATTGTTTCTCTCGGAAATTTCGCTCCAAAATTGTTGTGTGTGAATTCTCCAGTTGCCAACTCAGCAATTATTAAATGGCCCCTTTTAGGTTCCTTTATGTAAAAGGGTTTTGTTAGTTAGTATACTGCGTCGTATATAGACGTCTTAATTACATTAATTAACAGAACGGCTACAATTATTATTAGTTATTGCCTTGAATCAAAGGGGGCCTGCTTAACGCTGATTTTATTTACCTACAAACATTATAATTTGTAGATATTTACAGATTTATTAGGGTGGAGAAAAAAATACCCATACCTATATATAGGTTATGTGTATAAATTTATTATACACAATCATACATGCATATGTCAAACGTCAAACCTATGATAAAATAATCTTTATAATCCGTGGACAAAATGTAGCAAACTGAAAAATTTCAATGTATACATGTACTTATAAGTACAAAATTATTAAACGTCTGAAAATAAAATGGTATATTTGTATATACCATTTTATTTTCGTGTTGTCACGGGGGAGAAAGCATATTAAATGCATCGACTGGCGTCTCGACAGCGAACGCTGAGCTCGGCTTGTACTATTTTTTGCATTTTCGGCAAAGTAAAACATTTTTTTAAATTTAATTCAAAAAAGATTCCATGCATTAATGTAATATGTAAAATGATAGTTTAAGAGATATAAAGCATTTAATAAATTTTACTGCCAAATATAAATTTATAAAACTAACAACTTAATAGTTGGCAGTAAAATTTATTAAAATCACTATATGGGTGATTCTACAAAAGTTGGACAACTTGATGTCATCAGTCAATAGAGTAGGTATTTTAATATTTTTGGTAAATATTTTAGTATATTACAGTTACAGTTTTTTTAACTTGTCCACCCAATTTTAATTTTAATTTTCAAAAGCACGATTGTAGAAAAACATAATAAATATTCAAAACATCAGTACCTTGGCGTGTCACAACTCCTGAATCAAATATTTGAGTGATTTTATTTTAAAATATATTCAATTTATCTTAAATTTTTCAATTTCACTACAAACTATAAAACATTAAATAATATATTTTTCATATTTTATCATAGATTCGAATAATAGCAATTTTTAAAAAAATGATAATCTTTGTACTCACTTTTACCCGTCAGTTCTATGTCCAATGTTAAAATTCAAAATTCATGCGAAATATTGAAGTTTAAACGTCCTCGTTTTAACTCAGGTGTTGGTAAACAATTACCTACAGAGCCCGCCCTTTGCACGACAGTCATCTTGAAAACAATGCAACCGGCGAAGTAGTATGAATGCACGTATAGTTCCTGTCAAAATTTCAGTACTGTGGTGAGTAGTTATTTTCTCATGTATATATATTTCATTGTAATTTATATAAGGCTAAATGTGATTTGTTCAAAAAAAGCATCCACTGATAAAAAGTATCAGTAAAATACTTAATTCCATCAGTACCATGTCGTCAGTTCCATGTTCGATGTTTCGGTTATCTTTTTTTCGCAAACTCAGGTGGCTGTTAAATTTTGGGATACTATGGTATTCCATGGTACAAGTAAAAAAGCAGCCACTAATAACTATTAAATTAGTCATTTTCGACTAATTCATTTTTAGAGAGTGAAGCTATAGGAAATTGAAAAAAAATTCTTTCTTTCCTATGTAATTTTAATGGAAAACTCAAAATCAAAATTAAATGACTAAGCGGTAAAATTAAGGTCCTCCAGCTTTTGTCTATGAAAGTTTTTAAGGATGTTTGGTTTCTTAGATTTTTTTCAAAAAACTTGAGTTTTTAAGATGGGGCCCATCCTTAGCCAACTATTTTTTCTATTATTATCTTGGTAAAGAGCACAAGGAATAACCTTTTAAAAATATTTTAACGAATGGGAAATACCAAGTTCCATATATTGGAAGAAATAAAAACATTTTTTTTTCAAGCGCATAGCATTTTTTATATTATAACATTCATAAACCTATATAGAAAAAAATTATTTTTATAAGCAGTCCAAAAGTCAAATTATTATACACCGCCGTACAATAACGAAAATACATTAAAATAACATAGGAAAAGTGGTTACATCTTTCACGTTTAGCATGAAATCAGCACAGAGTGTATTAATTCATGTACACAACCTATAAAATAACATATGTATGTCAAACGTCAAACCTGACAAAATGTCAAGTATTTTCAACACGGCGAAGAAAGCATATTAACTGCCTCGCTCAAATCTGCAGCCTCGGCTGTTAGATAATGTAGTACATTAAATGTACTATTTTAAAGTAGGTATATATACCTATTTTTTTATTAGAACATTTATTTTTATTCTTTCTATCGTTTAAACAATTTATGTAAACTTCCTCTATAAAAGTTGAAAAACGCTTCACTTTGAGCGATTTATTTTTATTTGAAATCCAGGTTGCAGGCTATTTTTGATTCGTTTGAAATAATTTTTTGATGAATATTTTATTTCTATATTCGGTTGCAGGCTATTTTTGTATCGTTTAAAATTATTTTTTGTTGAATATTTTATTTCTATATTCGGTAAATTAATAAGCTGCGAGGGCCTCGGCATTAGGCTCATATCCACTTATAACTAATTGACTAATTATCAGGAGAATGTTGGAAAATAAAAAAGTCATCCAAATTTTTTTAAGATTTAAAAATGGAAAAAATAGTTGGCACACGATGCGCCAGGAGCAGAAATGACCGTAACTTCCAATATTGACACGTGCGGTTGATTTAAGTGTCATTTTACAATTTTTATTTAATTGCGTTGAAAATGTAATATAATAGAGAATGTGAATGAAGCTATAAATTTTGTAAATTTCATTACAATCTAACAAAAATTGTTTGCGTAACAGCACTTTGAATTTTAAATGGATATGGATATGGATATTAATTAAGAGAGTTTGGAAGTTAAGGTGAAAATAAAAAAAATGTTTTTAAAACATAATAATGTTATTGGGCCCTGGCCAGGGCCTGGGCCTGTTAGATACAAATAAATAAAGAAAAAAAATAACAGAATTTTGGATAAACAAGATTGAAATTAAATTACTAGGCTGTGAATCCATTACCCCCTATTTATCAGCAGAATGTTTAAAAATAAAAAACTACTTCGTCATGAACATTTAAAAATAAAAAAATAAATGAAAAAATAGTTCGCCCACGATGGGACCAAGCTTAAAAATTTTCAATCAAATCTGAAAAACAAAAGACAAGGACCCAGAGATGCGAATTTAAGAGAAAATTAATTATGAAAACAAAAGCAAACATTTTTTTAAATTTTGTTTGGAAAATTCAATTTGTTTAAAAAGTTATAGACGATTGAAATTTGCATTTTTGTTTATGGTGTCTCATGTGGACATTTTGGGGATGATGATTTAGAAAATCAGTTATCTTTTCGGGAAAAATTGCAAATAATCAGGTTGTAGATTTCAAAAATGGGCAATTCCATGATAACTCAGGGGACATTCAGATGACAGAAATAAAATTTAACTTGGTATACCAGAATACCTATATTTATTAGGAATGTATAAAATGTTTAAACTTTAAAGGATAGGCCAATGTACATTTTTAACATTTTTGAATAAGTTCACCAATTGATCTCTAGACAAAATGCAGACAAAACGTGTGATAACTCATGGGACACGAAAAACTTTCTTTAACAAATTGGTTAAATGAAGCAACCTTTTTCTTTGAATCCTAAACTGTATGAAACATAATCTTATTTTAAAAATATACTTTGCCTATAGTATATTAAAAAACATTTAACTTAACTGCTTTGATTGTGTGAGGTTTTAAAAAAATTGATTAATATGATAACTCATGGGACATAACGTATTTTTAGTGCAGAATTCAAAAGCAGTTAAGACTTTTTAATTATTTAAAATTTTATGGAATATTGGGTTAAATAAATAAAGTAATAATTTTCTAGGCACAAGTAGACATGTTTGCTCCTAGTTTAATAACATTTGGAACATTTCGATTGATATAAATTTGAAGAAAATTACGCTATTACGCATGGAATTGCCCAAATACGCGTCGATTGAGTATACCGTCAACCACATCCTACAAAAAATATCTAACAATTTTAACATCACGGGTAAAAAATTTTCCCTGTCATTTATATTTTAAAATTTGTATAAAATTGTTCTTTAGACTGTAAAGCGATTAAAACATGGTTATAGTGTTAATCAATTAGACACAATTTGATTTATTTTAATAAAAAAAGACAAGGTGTTTAAAAAATAATTGTGGCTGTTTCTGTGGCAGCTTCTCGTTTAATAGTATAATTGGTTGACAATACAATTCAATATAATTAGAACCAATAAAATGCCAGTATTCCATGGTTACGCATTTTATCACAACGACAATATTTTTTATCACCTTGTTTACACGTTGCTAAGGATTTTGACACTTTTCTTGATTTGACATTTGTTGACATTTAAATACTGTGTTTGTTAAATGATTAAAATAATGAATTATAAACTCTATAGATCGATGGGTTGGTGTAAACGATAATAAAATTAAGGTAAGTTTGAATAAATAAGGTTTATTAAAGTCTTTTTATATTTTAAAGCACATTTTAATTTAAAATGTCAAACTGACAATTTGTTAAATCCTAAAATTTATTATATTTTCTCACTGGTACCTATGGTATGATTAATTATCGATGATCTTTGAAAACCGAAGCGGTTTCAATTCGAAAATATCATCGATGATAATCATACCACTTGTTATATTATGGGTGATAATAATTTATTATTAATACACTCTTAGAAAAGACCTGGTATTTGTAACTAACTTATTATCGTTGGGGTAAAACTGTTGCAGAAAATATTTTTTTTTGTTTTTTGTAATCAGTACCTTTATATGTGTAACTGCTTGCATCATTACCTGAAAAGATTTAGTTTTGTTGTTGAGTATTATTTACTGCAAAAAGGCGATTAAGTTATTTTAACTGAAACATTGTGTTGGCTAGAAGTATTGACAACATTATCTCAAAAAAATCATTTCGGCGGTAAAATGTTTTTGTTGGACCAAATTTTTTAAGTAACATTCTCAACTGACTGAAATTAGTCCGTGGAACTAACGGTTCGGTTGTATAAACTATGCGTCACTTTTCACACAGCTAAGACACCAGCGGTGTGACACAAAGTGTCAGTTGGGGATGTTGTCTCTGTAGGTTAATGCAACTGCAAACTTTGTGCATTTCGCGCGCGATTTGTCCAGCCCGGCGCGTGGTTTACTTTTAACCTGTAAACAAACGGTGTTGCACGGCGTCCAGACTTCGGTGGTGCACCACCGACATGTTTGTTCTTTTGTATTTGTGTATCAGCTCGTGTGTAGTGTATATTTTAGGTAAGAAACTAGTTTATTACAATTAGTCATTTGCAGTGGCGACATACTTTTTAACTATTCATATATATAAGAATATATTCTTATGTGTTGGTTACTTATAGATATCTCGAATAAATAATATGGATGAGCGGACTGAAGTAGCAGATTTATTAGGAAGTTCCTAATAGGAACATGGGGTTTACCTGAATTGGTTCCAGTTTTTAAAGGTTAGGTATTACTATTGCACTCCTTTAATTACGCTATTGTATTTTTGGGGTCCGAAAAAAAATCAAAAAATGTGAAAATGCCATTCCGACTGAAAATGGCCTCCTGAATCCAATCCAAAAGTCTCCATCACGTCGGAATTTCGAGAATTTTTTTGTTTTGTTACAGCTCAAATCGCATTTTTGGTATAGGGCCTATACTATAGGCACTCACACTCAAAATTTATCGAATGCTTACCCCTGTTATCATGCAAGTATGTTACGTTGTACCTAAGAATCATTGTTAAGTTGTTAAACAAAGGCTTGCACTTCACGTAAACATCACGGTTTACTGAAGAAGTATAGTCAACTTTCATCTTAATGTACCTATCTGTGTATATTTACCAAAGAATCGTTTTTGTTTTATTGTTAAAATATTTATAATGTTTTCTTAGAGTACACTGAAAGAAATATATGTTTGTTTTAGCAAATGTATGTGGTTCATATATGGACTACCACATACATTGCTAAAACAAACATATATTATATTTAGTTTTAACATAATATGTTAAAACTAAATATAAAAATGGTTAAGGTAAATATATTTTATGTTTCATATATAGACTACCACATACATTGCTAAAACAAACATATATTTCTTTCAGTGTAATTATTATTTTTTGTTATAATGTTTAAACCAAAATTTGGTGTTTTCAGTTATATTGTTATTTTTTAATTTATAATAAATATTTATAAAACGAACGGGCATGAATTTCCTTTCCCTATTTTTTATAATATTTACACAAAAAGTGTTATATTTACTAAGCAGGTATACCACAGTACATATATGTACTGTGGAATAATACCAATTTGTTGTTGCTACTAATGCAAGCATTTAAAATTAAATATAACAGTACAAAACAAATTTATATTATATCAACTATTAAATTCTTTAAATGTACCTTTTTTCATGTAATTTCAATAAAAAAATAAATTCCTGCATGATACAATGTTTGTTGCGATAAATAGCAAGTGCAGTTGTTACAACTTATACGCTGCTAAAATGACAGACTAATGTGATTGCATTAAATATCAATTATTTGTATGAAAAAAAAACTAATTTCGATGCACTTAAACTTGTTGGTTGGAGCTACCAATATTGGCTGTTCCGACAACAAACTGTAAAAACAAATTTGTATTAGTTCCCACAACATATTTTTTTGTTGTGCCTATTTTCACTAATAAAATTGGTTCTGGGAACTAAATTTTCATTGCAAATACCAGGTCTTTTCTAAGAGTGTAATTTGTCCTGAAAAGATAATTGGGAAAAACTAATTTTGGAAATCCCTTTGCCCACCTTTTCCACCACAAGAATGGCAACATGCAACACCTATACCGTAAACAAAATGAAGCTGAGGGTGTCAAGCACAAATTGTTCCACGACGTGCGTTCAATGGTTTTTCCGGAATTCGATTTTGAATTTTCAACCCCCGATATATCGGAGCGAAAATATGCATAATTTGAGGTGGCTCCAAATCGAGCAAAATGTAGAGGATAATGATGCGCATATTTTGTACATTCAGGGGTGGTTTATCAATCTCTGGTTAAGTTCCAGTTAGTCTATCTGACAGTTAAATTCCATATCGATCGATTTTATATCTGTTGGACAATAAACGTTATTATTATTATTATTATTATTATTATTAAAGAGAAAAATCGTCGAAACACAAGTTTCATTTAATGTTATGTCGCAATCTTTGTAGTCAAAGCAGCACATATCAAAATTGCAAACGATTTGTCAACCGAATCTTTTTTAGCCGCTTTAATTCGTTTTACTTCTAGACGTGGTTTGCCAGAAGACAATTATTCTGACAACGAAACTGCAAATTTAACTGGACATTGATAAACCGGCCCTCAAACAAATAGACGGTTTTTAAAAAAATTATTTTTTTTTAACCTAGTTAACATTTTTCTAGGTGGTTGATTATAAGCTATAGATATTCCATTTACGAGGCTTTTGAGGGCTACAACTTTGAAAGAAAATTCCATGATTTTTTCCAAGCGCAAAATTAAATTAAAACTGTTTTTTCAAAATTTAGCCCCCTTTTCACCCCCAAAATAAACCCTGACGACTTCACCCCTGTGAACAAAAAGTTTGAACGGATTTTCATGAAAAATTTACCTCAGAGTTCAAGTCGTACGGGTTAAGGTTTAGCGGCAATTTACGACCTTACACAATCATATCAATTTTAAAAAAGTTTTAACCCAGCCAGGATTGAACTCAGGTCTATCACTTGTCAAGCTGTTGTCATAACCCATTCGGCCATCAGCCGCTCTTATAAAAATCAATTTTATTTGTCAATAAATATTGTTCATAATATTTTAATTAATTGAATATATTATTTGTGTTGCTGTTTTGAGCTAAACTTTTTGCATCTTTATTTGTTTTTATGGGTCATTTAACCATGGAGCTTAGGTATATGCATTTAATTCAAATAATACTTTGATGTTGGCCGCAAACGAATAAAGAAATTAGTTTACTTTTAACTCTCAAAAATAGTCAAAGATGGTGACTAATCTTAAATTAGTAAAACTTTAACTATTTACGTAGTAAAAAATAACTATTTAAAAGTGTTAACGACTATTGTATTAGTAAAAAATGCTGGTACTAATTTAAATAAACTGCTCGTCATAAAAATCGACGCACCTAGTTTTTTGAAAATATTTGAAAGCTCGTTATTGGAAAATTACTGAATCGATTTTGAAAATCTTTGGAAATTCTGAATAGCTGATTCTTTGACTCTTATGTCTAATTTTGGGAATAAGATATTTTGCACATAGCATAGCACATAATACAGGGTGTTAAACAAAGAGATGTATTTTTTCCGAAATTTCAAGTTATTCCCATTCATGAGGCAGTTGAGTTTGATAGTCGTAATACCCCTCTTTAATATAAGTAAGGCAATCCCTCGGAACGTTTTCGAGATTTTGTGAATATCGCGGCTTACTACGATTATATGCCAATTTTTCGAAAATTGTCGTTATTTCCCAGTTTAGTCCAAAAAATGAGCAATAGTGGATTCTTTTACTTCTGTCTAATTTTGAGAATAAGATATTGTGCACCTAGCATTATACTACAGGGTGTTAAAAAAAGAAATGTTTTTTTCCAAAATTCCAAATTACCAATAACAGGGCAGTTGATCTTGATAGTCATAATACCCCTTTCTAATAACAGGTAATTCATTTTCGAGATTTTGTGGATAACTACGATTATATGCATCCATGGCAATTTTTCGAAAATTCACGTTATTCTCAAAAATGAGCAAACTACGGAAGGTATCAACACAGCGTTTTAATGTAGGTCACGTGCTTCCAGTTTATGTGCGTTGCGTGATTCATTTAAAGTGAAATGTTTCACACAAAATCAATTTTTTTCGGTGAAACTCAAAATAAAAACGCAAACCAAACAAAATTATTCACGTAAACTTATGCAGGCTATATTCAGGCAATTTTCTACAAAAGCTTGACTATGAAAGTTTAAAAAATATGGCGCATATCCGGTTTTAAGTTTCCTCCCTTCAATTATTCTTGTCATTTTTGTCATCGAATATGAAAAACAGTAAAACACATTTAAAAAAATAAAATGACGGATGTTAGGTTGCATACCACGCAAGACGAAGAGCTGCCTGACTTTTTTTTCTGCTAGAAGAAGATGGGCACAAGAACATGCAAATTGGGGAAACGATGTGTTGATAATCAATCCATACCTTTCGTAGTTTGCTCATTTTTGGAAATTAAGTGGAGAATAACGACAATTTTCGAAAAATTGCTATATAATCGTAGTTAGCCAAGATATCCCTAAAATCTCGAAACGACCCGAGGGATTAGGACTATTAAGCTCAACTGCCCTGTGAATGGGGATTTGGAATTTTGGAAAAAAGATCTCCTTTTTTAACACCCTATAGTATCATGCTATGTGCACAATATCGTATTTCCAAAATAGACATAAGAGTCAAAGAATTAACTATTGCTCATTTTTTGGACTAAAATGAAGAATAACGTGAATTTTCGAAAAAATGCCATATATTCGTAGTTAGCCAAGATATCCACAAAATTTCGAAAACGTCCCGAGGGTTAACCTAACTGTTATTAGGAAGGGGTATTACTACTATTAAGCTCAACTGCCCTGTGAATGGGGATTTCAAATTTTGAAAAAAACATCCCTTTTTTAACACCCTGTAGTATAAGGCTATGTGCACAATGTTGTATTCTTAAAAATAGACGTAAGTCAAAGAATCCACTATTGCTAATTTTTTAGACTAAACTGGAAAATAACGATAATTTTCGAAAAATTGGCATATAATCGTAGTAAGCCGCGATATTTACAAAATCTCGAAAACGTTTACTTATATTAGGGAGGGGTATTACGACTATCAAACTCAACTGCCTCATGAATGGGAATAACTCGAAATTTCGGAAAAAATACATCTCTTCGTTTAACACCCTGTAGTATAATGATATGTGCAAAATATCGTATTCCCAAAATTAGACAAAAGAGTCAAAGAATCAGCTATTCAGAATTTTCAAAGATTTTCAAAATCGATTCAGTAATTTTCCAATAACGAGCTTTTAAATATTTTCCAAAAAACTAGGTGCGTCGATTTTTATGACGAGCAGTTTAGTAGAATTTTTGGCTATTTCATTTTTAGAGAGTACCTGCACCTACATAATCACCTGGTATGGAGATATTCCTACTGGTAATTTTTTTTCATCATTCAGGATGCATTCGGTATATATTTTGACTGTATACTGCATGCTGGACTTAATCCTTTTTTTTTAATTACGTTTGTAGTAACTTTCTGAAGTTTGTGTATTGCTAACAGTACTACTAGAAGACTTAATTTTTAAGTAAAAAAAATGTAAAAGATGTCTAGGTTACTTCTTTTTGCAAGACATTAGAAAACCGTCTTACAGAAATCTGTATACAGGGCCTGACAAAATGTCGCAAACTCGATAATTCAATGAGTACAAAATTATTCACCGCTTGCAAAAAAAAATAGTATATACAACACGGCGAAGAAAACATATTAACTGCCTTGCTCAAATCTGCAGCCGCGGCTGTTAGTTAATGTATGTACTATTTTAAAGTAGGTATACTATCTAAAAATGAATTAATCAAAAATTACTAATTTAATAGTTATGGCTGCTTTATCACTTGTACCATGGTTAACCATGAAATACCATGGTATCACAAAATTTAACAGCCAATTCTTATGTAAAATTGTCCCCTGAATCCGAAAATACCGTCAAAAATTATGAAAATGGAGCAGTTTTTGAGATATAGTCAATTCAAAAACTGTTTTTAACTTTTAACGACATTTTCGGATTCAGGTAGAAGATGTCTAGGTAGACTTCTTTCTGCAAGACATCAGAAAACCGTCTTACAGAAATCTGTATACATGGAGCAACAATGACCTCAAAAAAATGCTTTTAATTATGTTTGTGGGTACCCATATATCTAATAAACAAATATGTTTATAAACATTCATGGGAGATCTGTAAGGATTTTGCAAAACCAGATTAAAAACTCGTTATAACACATTTGGCGGTTTCTTATCCCTATCCCAATTTCCCATTGGATTATCTTTTAAAATTATTATACAGTGTGAAACTTACTTATGGAATAAAATTCGTTTTTCGTTGAGAAAAGATTTTTATGAAAAACGCTCGGACACGTAAACTTTAGTTTTTTCTTCCAAATCTTATAATGATAATTTTAAATTTTATGCCCCCACCATTTCCCCCCCCCCCGCACATTAAGCACCCTTATCTTAAATAACAACCCCACTTTTTTTTATCGAAAATTGATAATGCACATTTTTTTTAGTATGACGATACCATATAAGTAGGGTTTAGTAAACAGTTTTCAATACAGGGTGGAAATATAATGACAAATTAAACTTTTTATTTTAAAATTAATTAAAAATTCAAAAATAAACTGTTCTTCAATCTTATAAATGTTCAAAATGTCCCCAGTCCACTTCCTGACACTTTAGTAAGCTACTGTGAAATTGTTCCCGCACTCTGTTTAAAACCTCCGGTGTTATGTTCCTAATTTCTCCAGTAATTCTGTTTCTTAATTCATCTAAATTAGCAGGTTGTGTTTTAAACACCCTGTTTTTTAGATATCCACATAGAAAAAGTCTAAAGGTGTTAGATCCGGTGATCTTGCTGGCCATTCTATAAAACCTCATCTTCCGATCCACCTGTGTGGAAAGGTGTCATTTAAATAATTCCGTACAGGAAGAGCATAGTGGGGTGGGGCACCGTCTTGTTGAAGCCATAGGTTCCAATGGATTTGGAAACAACTCTGCTAAAGTTGGGACAACTTGTTCTCTTAGCATATCCAGATATCTTGCCCCGTTAAGATTTTCGATAAAAATAGGTCCCACCACATGATCACCAACAATACCAGCCCAAACGTTGATTTTCTGAGGACGTTGGGTATGACTTTTGTCTATTTACCTCGCCATTTAATAGAAATGTTGATTCATCAGAAAAAAGAATATCTGCAGAAGAAATTACATTCCTGTTTAACATATGCAGCATTTGCTCGCAAAATTGTAATCTTCTATCAGAATCACCATCAATCAATTCTTGTACGTGTTGTAGTTTATATGGATGCATTTTTTCGGCTTTTACACATCTTAAAACGGTCGAATGACTAACGTCGTTTTCACGTGCAACCTGACGCGTAGAAGTTGTTGGATCTTCTTGAAAAGCTAATAAAATATTAACTTTCATATTTTCATCAATAAAATGAGGCGTCCTGCGTAATAGTTTAACGTGTCCATATTCACGAAATTGTGCATGTATTTTAGACACAGTTGCCTGAGAAAGTGGTGGTAAATATTGGTATTTTCCATTAAAAAGGTTTGCAACTTGCTGTTGTGATTTGCACATATCACCGTAACCAATCATCATTAATATTTCTATTCGCAGAGTTTCTGTCAAGTGTCGCATTTTTTAACTAAAATATTAACTGATACTTGGATCTAACAAAATACTTCAATAAGTAAAGCGCAAAATGTTTCAATAATAATAAAAAACGACAAACGCAAAAAATGGCATTAACACAATAACAAAGCGAAAAAACATGAGTGTCTAAATTGCGAAAGCCACAACACAAGAAACTAAATCATAGAATAACAATAAAAAATTCATACTTGTAATTTTTAAATATTCACCCTGTATTGAAAATTATGGTTACTAAACTCTACTTATGTAGTATCGTCGTACTCAAAAAAATGTGCACTATCAATTTTCGATGAAAAAAGTGGGGTTGTTATTTAAGATAAGGGTGCCTAATGTACGGGGGGGAAAATGGTGGGGGCATAAAATTTAAAATTATCATTACATATAAGATTTGGAATAAAAAACTAAAGTTTACGTGTCCGAGCGTTTTTCATAAAAATCTTTTCTCAACGAATAACGAATTTTATTCCATAAGTGAGTTCCACACTGTATAATTTAGGTAGTTAAGTATAGTAATAGGGCGGCAACAATTTAACAGCCTATAGGCAGTCACTGTTGGCATGGAATTCTCCATATATTTAGCTTTAAGCATACCTAATTTAAAAAATTTTATTTTCAGAGAAAATTAAGTAAAATACTTAAACATATTATAACTTTAAGACCCCGTAGAGGGTTGTTTTTGTTTTATTTAATTTTGTAAATGTAGGTCACCGTTTTATGTAATTAATTAGTGAAAATTCCTGAATTGTCAGGAAATATTTAATCATTCTGTTCAGTAAAATAGTCTGCTTTTATGTTTTAAATAAAAAAATAAAATTCGATAAAACATTTAATCAAAATGTCAGTTTTACAGAAGTGTAACTGAATCATCTTAAAAGTCTTAAAAATTTAATAAAGGATTTTATAGAAGACAAATTACTTGTCCGGGAAGAACTTCTAAATCATTTAAAATTGTTTTTTAATAAAATGCTAGTCAAGAGTCCATTTTATTATATTTCTAGTTGCATATTTAAGTGTAAGACCATAAAATCGATTTTTCAAAACACAGGATTTAACTTAAAAAACAAACATCGAGTTGGCATCGCGGCTTTAATCTGCGTTGCCACTTGCTCAATGATTATCTAGAATGTCGTGAAACAAAAGACAGTGACAATCGGTCACGCGCGGTTTCCTTTGATGGCCGGCAGATCGGCTTTTGTTTTTCTCTGTCACCCTGGGGCGACCAAATCGGTCGGCTTTTGTTTTTTTTGCGCTTCTCCGCAGATTACTGCCTGTCTTTAGGAGTAGCAAAGAGCCGGTTTAAATTACGAAAGAAAATACGAATATTGGTTTAGAAAGATTTTTTCTTGATGCCCAAGTAAATATAATAAAATTCATTTTATTTATTTTCAAAATATTGGTAAACCTTTAAACAAAGCAAGTTATAAAAAAAATTACATGTTGGTCGATTATCTAATTTTTTTTATTAAATTTAACCAGCGGCTACTTATTCAGGGTAAAATATCATTTTTATTATACAAATGTAATGTATTTTTGTAATAAACTGTGGATACTAACATTTAAAGCCCCCTGTATGCCTACAAAATTAAATAACGCAATTTCCGTCAGCATTAAACAAATGAAAAGGTGACACATGAAACTCATTTGTTTTTTCAGTCGCTTAAAATCGCAGTCGTTACTGAAAATTGCTTCCTTTCAGCAAGGAAATTACGTAATTTCAGGCGCCGTGCCTGAAAAACATCTGCAAAGCTCGGAAACGCCATTTGACGAAGCTAGCTTTTTAAAAAAGGAACAATTAAAAAAGGTATAAAAAACGTGGAAAAAATACCGAAATCATTGGTGAAATTAAAGCGGTTTTAGGTAAAATTTAGTTATTTTTATGTTAAAGCGACATCTGCAATGCAAACACTGTTTTGAAACTGTGAAAACTGCATACAATCCGCTAAAAATCGATGGGAGATAATTGTGGCGACATCTTTAGTAGCGTTCTAGGTACATATTAACGATTTTATACTGAACAGTAGCGCCACCTCTGTGTTAATGCTCTAAGCTATCCCTATATCGATTTACCTTGGAAATTACAGTTGTCTACAATACAATTTTGTTGTGTTTTTTCTATATGTATTTTGTGGTATTATGTAATCTACTTACGATTTGTGGCATATTAAGAAGAAAACTTACCTGAAAAAAAGGTATTGGATTAGTATAAAACATAGTACCTAAAAACATAGTACATAAAAAGTAAAATTCGTTTTTTTATCAGTGAGAACATCCTGGATACGCCATATAAAATTCATCCCAAGCAACAATTTAAGTATTTGTTACGTATATGGGACTATTGAAGAAACTTCAAAGTGTTTTGCGACAGTCGCCGGTCTCTTTATATTACTCTTTCATTACTACGTTACGACTAAAGTGGGGAACAATTATTGAGTTCCAAAAAGGTAGCAAATATGTCACTAGCTACCAACCCTGCTACTATTTGGGACGTAGCTGCTACGTTACTAGAACGTTCCAATATCGTTGCTAGAGCGTTATAATTACTTTTATTATTTGTTTTTACTTCTATATTAACTGTCTTTGTCAAACTTATATTAGATTATACTATCCCTCCTTTTTTAAATGGAACCACTACGGACTTGGCTTTTCAATGTCGTCGTTTATTAAATATGTACTGGTAGTTTATAACTTCCAGAATAACAATATAATGTTTAATTAGACAGGTAGATTTATAAACCCTTTAAATTTTACTGTTGAACTTATGAATTTAGTTTTTGTAAAATAAATGCGCTTCATCAATATTTAAGTATAAACAAATTATTTATTTAGTAATGTTTATAAATAAAAAAATCTTAATATTTATTATTATTTTTTTTATTTAATTATTAATACCCTCTATTACCAACAATATTTCTATTTATTAAAAAGTAAACAACCATTTACAAACAATTAAAATAATTTATTATTTACATTACCACGTGGTACTGTACAGTAAAAATGGCCGATAAGAAGCATTTTCCTTTGAAGTAGTTTTCGCTACTTTAAAGTTTTTTTCCACTTTACGGTTGTTTTGGTTAGTACCATAAACGTTCCAAATACTAAAATAATAACTTTTAAGTTATTAACTTTGTAGTTTTTAACTCATGTTCCAGTTTCGAGATTTTAACTTGCAAAGGGACTACAAAGTAAAAATAATTATAATGTAATCTTTAGGTAGCAACCGAAAGTAACTGCTACAAATTAAATTTACTTGAAAGTTTTTTTTACTTATAACATCTTTTTTAAAGTTGCAAAGTCTTCTTGGGGGCAACCAAGTTTTACTTAAATGTTTATTACTTTATAGTAACAATTTAAGGAAAAATTAAGTTTCTGTTACAAAATATTGCTATTTAAAAGTTAGAATTACTTTTAAGTAAAAATTAAAGTAGCTGTTTAGTATACTTAACTAATTTAAAGTTATCACCACTTTGGCAATGGTTTTTGGAACCAAAAATGCTGCTTGGGCATGAAAAACGCCCAGAGTTAGTTTTAGTAAAAAGGGGTCGTTACCCGGAATAAGGAGTTTTAAAACATCTGAAATATTTAGCTAAAAAGCGTTCGCACAAAAGAAAAAGCATTTACGAGGTTGCTATTTATTTATACCTAATTCAATAATAAAGAACAAACACCAATTTCATTTGCAAAAATCGTTATTTTGTTTTTCAAATTATTTCTCATGATGATCACTTTTTTTAGATATGTCAGATATCAAGTATCTAGTAGTACTTAACCCTCTCTCTGTAATATTTTAGTTTTGCTAAGCAAGAAAACTTTTCAACAGGTTTTCAGCCTCTTCGGGACGCCTGAAAATGAGTTTTGGCCGATAGCCAACCACCACGATTTTAAAGCGTGTTAAATTGTCTGTAAATAATCCTTACAAAACATAATTACCCTACATTTATGATTTATTTATCTATTTTTAAACGTCTACCACCATAATTTATCCGTCTACTTCTTAAATGTCTATGGTCGTGATTAATCTGTCAACATCGCGTTCAACTGACCTTAGTGTCAAATACGAATAACTGTCATTAGTATCAAGCACGGTTTTATATACAGGTCTTGCAACTTCGCCCAATTTCAATAGGAAAAGTGACCTCTCTAATGAGACACCCACCAGATGGCGCATCGAGTTGTGGGTGAACCATAGATGTTTAAAGGTCGTTTTTTCCTTCTTTATCTTTGGGTTTTACAATCGTTAGATAAGCTCTCTGGTGGATAATTTTCTTAGATAGAAGGTTTCTATGAAAGTTATCCGCCAAATAAGCTAACTTAATCTAACGATTGTAAAACCGGCTCTAAGTCCTTAAAGTCTATGGGATAAAAGGTCAAATGAACTACCTACCACGTGCTACCTACTTATGTTCTGTGCACGGTCTTATATACAGGTCTTGCAACTTTAAGCTTCGAGGTGGCTTCCTTAACGTGCCAAGCCGCTAGGTGGCGCTAAGATCGAAGGGTTAAAGTCAATTAAACTACTACTTAGTTAAATGTGGAACTACTGCATAACCATAACCTAACTTTTTAAATTCTTTTTCTATGTTTTGTTTACATTTTCAAAAATTTAATATTTGTGAGTTTGTTTCGGATAATTTACGTTAACAAAATAGGACAACAAAGTCTATACTCTATGCACAAAGTCCTCGGCCGTCACATGCCCAGACCAAACTTGTTAATGTATAAAATACATACGTATATCATATATATGTTACGGCTAATGTGTAAACATGGATAGTTTATTAAGTAGCTGGGTAGTTTATAAACTAGCCAAACTGTCAGCTATTTTAATTGAAAACGTATTTTTAACTAAATTAGCGGCTAGTTTGTAAACCAACCAAGGGTCTTGGCTAATTTACTTGAAATTATTTAGGAATAGCTGGATAATTTGTAAACTATCCAATTCAATTTGGCTAATATGAAAACCAAAATTTCTAGTAACACAACAAACTAACCAACCAATATTCTGGCTAATTTATTAATAACCGATTTTTTTATTGTCTTGGCGGGGATGGGTTGATTGTTTATTTAAAATAATATACATTTCACCAACACGATGTGCTTAATTATATAATAATCATACAAAATGTGAAGGTGTCAATAATATGTTTTTTATTGCACATTGCCATGTTTTTAACCGCTCCTTATTTGTTAGCACTTTAAACATGGACCGCTTAATTTTAATGCCGGAACGATAGCTTTGCTGGTTACATTTTGGCACAACACAGGACTTCATGTCTATTAAAAAGCACAAATACAAATGTATAACAAGAACAAATATAACAAGAACAAATATAACAAGAACAAATATAACAAGAACAAATATAACAAGAAAAATAGAACAATATAATATAACAATAACGAATATCACAATAACAATAAGTAAAAACTCCCTGTAACAAAATACACAAGCTTGTTTATAAAAATGTAGGTTATGTTCACAGAACATAAGTAGGTAGTTCATTTGACCTTTATCCCATAGACTTTAAGGACTTAGAGCCGGTTTTACAATCGTTAGATTAAGTTAGCTTATTTGGCGGATAACTTTCATAGAAACCTTTTATCTAAGAAAATTATCCACCAGAGAGCTTATCTAACGATTGTAAAACCCAAAGATAAAGAAGGTAAAAACGACCTTTAAACATCTATGGTTCACCCTCAACTCGATGCGCCATCTGGTGGGTGTCTCATTAGAGAGGTCACTTTTCCTATTGAAATTGGGCGAAGTTGCAAGACCTGTATATAAGACCGTGGTTCTGTGTTAAGAAACACACACAACGAAAAACGTACGTAATATTAATAAAAAAAACATTAACGCAATGATTTTTTACATTAATTTTGCTCCGATGCTCAAAATCATTACCACAATGCTTTTAAAGTATTACTCAATGTACAAGGACGTAATATTAATACTTGGCGGACATTGATTTTAATCAGGAAGATCTCAAATAAAAGTACTGATATTAATGACCATTGACATGGATTAATGTCCTAGTACATTAATTCTATGCCCAGTAAACATCAACCAATTAATAAATTTTTAATCAATTAACAATTAAAGAACATTATCCCAATCACCTAATATACATTAATTAATGATCTGTTAGCATTATCATAATGCAAAGAAGCATTAATAGTAGGCCTGAAATAAGGGATGGAAAAATATCGATAAATCGATATATCGATATCGGTATACCGGAATGGATCGATATATATAAATATATATATATATATATACAGGGTATCTCAAAAGTCAAGGACAGCAGAAAAGGGGTGGATAGAGGATGGAATTTTAAGTCGATTGAAAAACGGCAAAAACCATTCGAATTAGAATCCCATCCTCTATCCACCCCTTTTCTGCTGTCCTTAACTTTTGAGATACCCTGTATATATGTAGATAAATTATTACACTTACCTTAAGTTTTAACATTAAATCAATTTTTTTGTTGATCAGTTAACAAAAAGAGTTAGAAATATGTAAAAAAATATATTAGTAATTATTACTATTAATATTACTTATGTGGTAATGTTCTCTTTAGCCAGTTCCCTTTAAAGAAGTTCCCAAACATTTTCTACAGGGTTTATGTCCGGGCCACCGCAAAACTGGAACTGGAACTACATATTTCTAGTCCTTTTTGTAAATATTATGAAACTAAAGATTAATATAAAAAAATAATAAAAACCCTTGGTAATTTAAAATCCTTATTTTTATTACAAAAAATTTATGAAACATAAATAAACCTTAACTTTTTAACATTGTCTTACTTACATTCTAAAAAGTCACATAATACATGGATTTTGGAAAATGTATTAGAATGCTTCATGGATTTTGGAAAATGTATTAGAATGCTTCATTTAAAAAAAGTTTTTTTCAATATATGTATGACCAGACCATGACACATTCTTCTGGGAAATAAAGGTTAAAAATACTTGCACTTTTTTATATTTCATATAATAATAAACCTAAACGCACAACAATCGGGATGGGCGGGCAAGCACGTCGCAACAGGATTAACAGGAATACTAAACTGTTGTTAAATTGTTTTCTTACTTACATTTTTAGGTGGTGGGAAACAACAGGGCCTAATATTAATGTATTTAGATATTGGCTCAACGTATTTGGCGATAGAGTTATGATTTGTTGTATTATTTAATATGTTAGAGCATTATATTCATGCTAAGGTACATAAGTTGATGTCTACATAGTCATTAATGTAATAATTTTAGATTATTAAATTATACCATTTAGAGTATTAATCTATTAAGCCTTGACATTAATTTTATCACTGAGCAATGATTAACTAATGTACTCTAGGTTATTGATTTAATGTAAATAATCATCGTATTAATGTAAAATATCATTGTCTTAATGTATTTTGGCTAAAAAATAATAAAATTCCTGCACTAGGATAATGACCAGGCAGACATTGTGACAATCCAATAATACATTAACTCATATTTTTTAAGCATTATCATAATTACTTGATTGCATTAATACTATGAAAAGGACATTATCGTAATGATTTTGCACTTAATGATCGTAGGACATTAATATCAGGTACGATATTTTTTTCTGTGCATAACCTACATTTTTATAAACAAGCTTGTGTATTTTGTTACAGGGAGTTTTTACTTATTAATTAGATTAAAATAGATTAAAATAGCTGACAGTTTGGCTAGTTTATAAACTACCCAGCTACTTTATAAACTATCCATGTTTACACATTAGCCGTAACATATATATGATATACGTATGTATTTTATACATTAACATGTTTTACTTACATGTTTGGTCTGGGCATGTGACGGCCGAGGACTTTGTGCATAGAGTATAGACTTTGTTGTCCTATTTTGTTAACGTAATTATCCGAAACAAACTCACAAATATTAAATTTTTGAAAATGTAAACAAAACATAGAAAAAGATTTTAAAAAGTTAGGTTATGGTTATGCAGTAGTTCCACATTTAACTAAGTAGTTCATTTAATTGACTTCACCCTTCGATCTTAGCGCCACCTAGCGGCTTGGCACGTTAAGGAAGCCACCTCGAAGCTTAAAGTTGCAAGACCTGTATATAAGACCGTGGTATCAAGCATATACCGTGGTGTCACGGGTTTAAAGTAAGGCTGGGAATTTGTTAGTTTTTGGAATTCGAATACTCGTTTAAAAATTATTTGAAATACTCGAATTATTCGAATATTCGAATTATTCGAATATTCGAGTATTCGAATATTCGTGTATTCGAATTATTCGAATATTCGAGTATTCGAATTATTCGAATATTCGTGTTCTCGTAAATTCGAATAATTCGAATATTCATGTCTTTATAAGGGGCCGTTCATTAATTACGTGAGACAATTTTGGCGATTTTTCGACCCCCCCCCCTCCCCTTGGTGAGATGTCGTGAGATTTTGCTCGACCCCCTCTCCCCCCCCCTTAATCTCACGTGAGATTTTTTAAAATGCATGGTCTTAATGTAAATAAGTTAATCTGTGCTTGATTCCATTAGATTTATTAAAAAAAAACAATTTGCTTATAATTGTTTACTTAATTTAACCCAGTTTTCTCGCAATTTTACACTCTTTCTTTCGGAAAAAAAATTACGTGATATTTGCCGAGGACCCCCCTCCCCCCACGTGAGATTTAGTGAGGTTTGGCTCGACCCCCTCCCCCCCCTAAACACCTCACGTAATTAATGAACGGCCCCTAATCTGTGATTCATGTCCTCGTACATTCGAATAATTCGAATATAGAGTACATTTTTAAATATTCAAATAATCGAATTTTTAAATACTCGAATATTAAAATATTTCAATTAATCAACAATCGTAAATTAAAATAAATCGGCAGTAAAGTTCTACTTTACTGCCGATTCCGGATAAAATAATTTTTCGTCAATCTTAAGTCTATTTTTAGTTAATCAAGCACTAACATTAGTTGTTTCAACAGCCATTTTGTTAAAATATTCATCAATGTTAGGATATTGCAGTTGAAGACCGGTAACTTACGTGAAATTTGCAACATAAAGCCTGCATTTTAGGAAAAAATTAATAGATTAGGGTTGTCATAATTTAAGTTCCCATTACCTTAAAATGCTACATGCTCATTACACTAAAAAAAACCTTGAGCGAGAATTAGTTTTCACAAAAATAAGTGGATACAGCATCGAAACAAGTTATATGAGAATTTACCAATTAAACATATAGTAATTACTGATTACTTTTTGCTACTGTCCAAAACGAAGCGACTACATATATCGCTTTTTTCGAATTTGATTATTTTTGGAATTTTCAAAATTCAAAAGCCGACTAATTTTTGAAGAGAGCTGTTAATTTTTTTTAATAAAAGTGACAAATTAACATATTCGAAAAAAGTTTTTTTGCACCACCCTTATATATACTAATTTAAAGTGTTTTAATATTCGAGTATTCAAATATGCGAGTATTCAAATATTCGAGTATTCGAATATTCGAGTATTCAAATATTCGAGTATTCGAATGTTTGAATATTCGAGTATTCGAATATTCGAATAATTTATAATCGATTTCCACCCCTATTCGAATACTCGAATATTCGAATATTAGAATTATTCGTAATCGATTCCCAGCCTTAGTTTAAAGGCGATGTTGCCGGATTTACGCGACCTTGATTTTCCAATTACCTAAGCGTAATGAAAAACAAATTAAAATCGATTCGTTGGGAATACAAAAACCAAATTAATTAACTCGTCGACTAGGACGACAAATAAATAATACAAAACAATAGGCGTCCAATTACGGCTTCTTTTTGTTTTTTCCTGTGTTTTTTCGAATACATGTTATGTACGATATCGAGTTTCCCTACCAAAAAAACGACAAAAGTAAATATTTTACTATTGATTTAGGATCGAAAACCTTATTTACACCGACATAAATAAAATCTACTTATTAAAAATTTACTTTTTCATAAAAAGTGACCTTTATTTCTCATAATTGCCGTTCATGACTGTTGACGTTTCTAAATGTCAAAATCAGCTGTTTCCCGATTTGTCAACTTTTGATATTTTATAATTAAAAGGGCCGTGACGGGATTATTAATTGAGCTATTAGATTGAAGATACAGATTTGAAGGGAGTTTAATAAAGTTTAATTTGATGTGAAATATGTCCATATTGATGCTGTTAATATGCATGATATTTAATGAAATGCTTTGAAATGTATTAATAAGATTTTTTTCTTTGAAAGGCTGTAGAATTTTTAATAAGCACTGGATTTTAACGATTTTGGAATTTCTTGATAGAGAATTTATTAGGCTTTAAAATTATTTAAGGGGTTGAATACTTTTAATAAAATTTTATGAGATATTTGATGGAACATTTATCGGTGCAAGTTTAAGTGCAAAAAAATATGTTCTTATAAGTGGTTTTAAGACCCTGTAGAATTTTTATTAATGGATGGATTTTAATCGGGTTTGGGTTATGTAAAGGAAAATTTATTGGAGTTTAATGAAATGTAAATTGATTGCTGACTATAACAAAAGTTTTATAAGATATTTGGTGTAGCAGAGACAAGTAAATTTCAAGCAATAAAATTAATAGTCTTTTTTAAACCCCAGTTGAATATTTAATATTAATCATATTTACATTAAGTAAGATTTATTAAAAAGAACATTTATTAGGCTTCAAAACGCTGCCAACGTAATAATATTCCGATTAATAATTTATGAGTTATTTGATAAAACGTCGACAGCTGGCATACAACCTGTTAATTCCTACCCCCTAAAACTTTTTTCTTTGTTCCTCTCTAAACGTATATTGGCTGATTGCCTAAATATTGTCTCTAACAAGTGGCAAGTCGATAATATTTCAACATGCTTGCCAAAATAATAAATTTGAATTTTCAGACATACTTCATGGAAAAAGCGGTCTGCAATTTTTTAGTTAAAACGTTGTTTGGATTAAGTGAACGAATTTGTTTGGTCTCAAAAACATGTGTGTGCATTTTTTTGAATATTTTAAAATATATCGGGGCGATTCAGGATTAATTTACATCGTTTTTAAGGTAAAAAAAAATCTTTTTTTAATGATTATTTTTTTTAAATTCATTTACTAATAAAAAGTTTATGGGCATCAAAGAGACACGTCTATATAATTCTACAGCATGTCTCAGGATTGACTGGTCTGTGTGTAGGTGTAATATACCAAAAAATATTTCCTATTATTAATTTTCTGAAGTCTCGGCCTGCTTGGCCTAAAATTTTCACCAAATTACAGTTAAAAATGTTAATCTAAGAAGAAAATAAATCGTTTTTGGTAAAGTGGTCTTTTCGTTAATTTTACGGAAAAGTTCTATTCAGATTAAATATTTTGCATTGAAAATTAGAGGCATATCCCAACTTTCGTTACGTTTGAATAAAAAAATTATACTACAAATTAAACACTATAGTGTTAAATCATAAAAAATCATACTATAGTATAATTTTGTTACACCAAAAATAAAATCTAAGCGCAAAATTTATAAATACAAACCAATTTCGGTGTAATTATGCCTTCGACCAGCTTGAACAGTGGAGAGGGGGTGGTTCACACAATAAGTAAAGTGGTTATAGAATAGGGCGCCAGGTAATTAGGTCTACACAGGCTATATTGCAAAGTAAAGAACATATAAATTACCATATATACTCTAAATTAAAAGAAAAAGGCTATATTCAAAATTATCACATATATTTGAGATCGTATAATCGTCTGGTTAGTTCTATGTACAAGGGTTTTGATAATTTTAGTGTTTAAATACACCAGTCAGATAAAAATTACTACAAATTTAATTAAAGAGGGGGTTCAACCCCATATAAATAATATTTAAATATTCAAATAAAGATACTATTATCCAAAAATACTACCGTAGTGATATCACCTGGTTTACAGGAAAAAGAGTTATTAAACAATAAAATAAAAGAATCACTCTTAATGAGTTTGGGTTAGGCAACCCAGTATACACCAATCTTTCTAGGACTTGTCTTTGAAAAAGCTTATGCCAAATGAAATAAAGAAAAAAAGTTATAATTCCCAAATTAAAATTAATTTATAGTACCTATGTACCTTTTTATATATATATATAAACCAGAAAAGAGATTAATTATTTCCCAATAATTTTCCCTGTGTGGGACAAAAACTAAAGAATCTTATTCAAAATACTAGAAAGATTGCGTAAACCAATGAATAAGTGGCTGTCACTTTGACAGTTAATTTAATAAGGTAAGTTAAATGTATATATATCAGTCTCAGTAAAACTGTCTATTTGACAGAACACAAAAATAAATTAAAACAATTAATGAACACTAATTAAATTGGGTCTTAAGGACGCCATCTACAAATTCTTGAATTTATAATAAAAAAATAAAGAAATTGATAAAACTTATCGTAATCCAGGGATGCTTGGTCACTATCGGGGGTGCTACTCATTCAGATGTAGTCTTCGTCTCTCGGTGTGGGTATGGATGGTCACAAATCGGTATTGAAGGTCACAAATCGGTATTGAAGGTCACAAATCGGTATTGAAGGTCACAAATCGGGGTGGTAGGTGTTTAGCTGGGCAACCCCTCAAGAAAGTACTGGATATGGCCACCGTTGGATGGCTGTACCATAAAAGAATGCCCCTCTCGGCAATGGAAATTCACCAGTAATATGGTGAAAAAGGTAAGTCAAGGTATTTACTCAAATATTACGACGTAGTAACGGCCTAAATAGTCGTAATGGGCCAAAAAAAAAAGGTCCTAAAAGCGGTCCTAATAAGAAAGAGGTCCAAATAAGAAAGAGGAGCCCTACAAGGAATGAACAAAATTACACACTTGCCTTAATTAGGAAACAAAAATGTTTGTACTTACGCCTGGTCCGGTATTTTCAGAAAGAAAAGCGACAACGTAGGAAAATATCCAGGACGGTGGTGGATGCGGCTATGGGAATGTTGTCAGAAATCAGTCCTAGAGAGATGGGGCTATTAGATATGAGAATAAGCAGAGATTCGAATCTTACCAAAACGTGCTCGATGAATCCGCCAAATTGCGAAGGACTTTAAGGCTCGAAATCGCCAAAAATACAAAAACCAAATAGCCTTAAAATGTCCACCAAAGGTATTTTTGAAGATTAATCCCGTATAAACTAACGGATCGAATAAACACAAGTCGATACTTCAAAATATCCTGCGAGCAACGTTTCACACCGAGATCTCGACGAACAATGATGGCCGAAGCTTTTCCGGTTTTCCTAGGGAAATTCTCTCATTCCTAATAAACCAGCAGCACTACCGGAACAGAAAAACTTTGAATTTTGAAGCGAAGATTAGGGTATTCCGCTATGCGGTTGGCAACACTGAATGTTGAATGACATATGAAATTACCGGCAAAACAATTCTCTCCAAACTACTTCCAAAACACAGTAAGTACACTACAAGAAGGATTCCATACATAAACCAACCAATAATTTACCCTTCAGAGTCATCGAAACCTCCCGGGCATAATTATATTCAATAAAAACAATCAACATAACCTCAAAATATCTTACAACATAAACAGGCAGAAAAATGGTAAGTAAAACATAAAATCAGGCATAGATATGTTCTAAATGTTTGCTATTTTAGGCCCCAAGGATCCTTGACCATTTGGAGCAAGATTTTATATTAAAAAGAATGTAGAATAAAGTGAATTTATTTACCAAAAGTCAGTTGTTTTATTGACGTCCATGTAGATGCTTATTAAGAAGGTAAACTTGCATATTAAGAAGGTAACCATGATCTAAAGGTGCAAATCTAAGGCAAACAAATGTGAAAAAGGCAAGAAACAGTACCATAAGAGAAAGTATGCACTTATCTGTCCATTTATGTAAACGAAATAAGGTAGGCGACTCTAATAGTTCTTAAGAAAAATAAAAAGGTATCAATTTCCATTAAAAACTGTCAAAGATTTAAGTTTCTATTGCGTTATTTATGTGTCAAAACTAAGCATAGGAATATTTATACCATGTTATTATTAGTTTGATTTTATTTCAATATTTTTTTCATGGATAACTTGACAGAATAAATTTTTGTAAATTATTGTTCATTTTTAATTTGGCAACAACATCGTTCCTACTTAAAATGTTTAATAAAATTTAGTAAAGTCGTTTTTAGGGGTGGTGAATCCAGTGCCGTGCATAGATTGTTTTAAATCACCAATATGAATTCTTAATAAGATATCCACAACAAATCCGGTTAAAATTGCACAATAAATAAAAATTTTACTGGCTATCTTAGTTTTTTGTTTTGTATCAAATTATTTTTAAACGTGGTAAAATAAAGTTGTCTGGAATAGTTATAATAATAGTATTAATAGTTAATTTTTGATAAAATTAAGTTTGTACCCATTTTAAAGTATACCGCGACCAGTGGCTTACTTATTTTTCTCCTAAACCTCCTTAATGTGATTTATTTCTCGTTATAAATATTTTAAAAAAACTTGTCTAAAATAGTTATAAATTGTTCGTTTTCAATAAAATTTGGTTTGTACCCATTTTAAAGCATGTCGCATTCAGTGGTGTACTTATTTTTTTCGAAAAAAACTACCATAATAATTTTTTCCGAATTTTGACATAGAAGAAATGTTATAGTAGGCATCTGTCAAATGACATTAAACATATTTTTTATAGCTTAGATAGAGTTTTTTATTCTCTTTTTTTTGAGCCTTTGTTCATTATAATCGAGTAAAAAATAAAAAAGTTACGGGGGTGTTTCTATCTTAAATGGGCCACTCTGTATATATATATATATATATATATATATATTAATATATTAATATATTAATTTATAAAAATATACTACTACAAAATTAGATATTTTTTGCTCCTTTGAAGTCAGGACTTAATACTGTTTACAATTATTGGTAAGTGCGAAAAAACGTAGGCATAAAAATTGGGCGATTTAAAAAAGTGTCCAGACTTAATACAGTTTGGCTATGGGGTACAGATATAGAGTAGGGGATTATTTACAAAATTTTAAAGTCTTATAAAAAAACCTTCAAAATAAAACCATTCTTATTAAAATTGTCTCGTTAATAATTTCTCCACGTCCCTCTAAGGGCAAACAAGTTTTTTAACTTAATTTTTTTTACTTGTACTTATCAACAATAGCTAACTATGACGTTTATAAACGTAAAAAGTGACAGTTGAGTTTATATAACGGTCAAATAATTAATACCTACCAAAGATGTAGATATTGATCTATTTAAATTGCTAGTGGAAATACTGAAAATTTAACTTTATTATTGGCAGGGGGAAGTATAATTTTATTATGTTGGGGAAATCGAAATTGCGGCCGGAGGCCAAAGGATGTAGAACCGCAATATGGCTTGAAATTGCCTACCTACAATACCAATTCTGTTTCGATGTTTTGAAATGTTTTACTTTATCGTTTTAATTTTATTTTAAGGTCCAAAACCGTAAAACATATTTTTTAAGAATTTCCAAATTGGATTCAGCAGTTAAACTTCCCTTAACTGTAAGTGATAGAATTTAGTGACTTTCGCTTCATTAATTTGGCTCTACCGATTTATAAGCGAAATAAGGATTTGTGGGTCGCAATTTATAGTTTTGGCTCGAGCCGTTTCCGTTAGATGGGCAACCATTACCCCCTCGTCTAAGCAGTAGCGTAACAACCAAAGGTCTTGGTTTCAACACAATTGTGCACACATTTTTAAACGGGGCCATTTGTTAATTTTAGGATTTTGATGACAAGTTATTCATATATGAAAATGATTGACAAAAATATTACCTAATTATTTTTTTCGGGCTTGCTTTCTTTAAATTTGTTAATTAGTCAATTACTTCAGCAAAGTTCAAATATGAGACCCATGAAATCGAGTTCTTTTAAAACATTTACTTTTTCTAATACAGTGTTATAAAAATAAGATTTGTTAACATGAGTTTGCAGTTTGTTAATTTTATTTTGTAAAATTAAAACACTTAAAACAACATTTTTTGTATACAACTTGGGTTTGTAATTATTTTAACAAAGGAAAATAGTTTACCGAAAGTTTTGTAAAGGTAATATGCAATTTTGTAAGCATTTTGTTAATTTCAAAGGTTACAGACTATTTTGTTTAACAAATTATTCCGTTGAAAAAGTACACGTGATTTCAGGCAGCCAATCAAAACATTTCCCAGCACAACACACTTATCAACAAGTTGTCAGCGTCAACGAGTGATTATAATATTTAACGGTGACATAAGTGTGTATAATGCCATTACTGGATTTCAAATTAAAATTAGGCGATACAGTGAAGTGGGTTAAAGAACATCCGTAAGTGGTTTAGTAGTACTGATAGTTATATTGTACCAAATTTCTATAATATAGAAATTATAATCTGATGATTTCAGAATGGTGTGTTATTTAATTTTGTGTATGTTATTTTTGTGTTCATTTATGTAGGTAGATAATACCTACTAGGTATACACACAGGGCCGGATTTAATCATGGGCACTTTGGGCAACTGCCCAGGGCGGCAAATTTTTGGGGCGGCAAATTTTGGTGGAAAGATTCATATTTTCCGAAACATTAAAATTTGGTTACGAAGATATCATTATAGTCTGAGAATATTAGCGAAAGCTAAAACAATCACCCATTTGTTAAATCCAAACTCCTCATAAATACATATAACTAAATGTATGATTTTACAGGGCGATTTTTCTAGAAAAAAATAAGATTGCCTTCATGCTGGTTTTGTGGTCTTTTTTGCTTTCAAGAATTAACATTGTTAGTCAGAAATTGCAAAGCGTTAGCATAAGCATTGGTGATGTTATCGATCAGTACCAAGGTCTCATGAAAATGATTGCCTACACTCGAACTGAATTTGATAGTTATGAACAAAAAGCACTTCAAATATCAACTTCTAAATTGTATGTGTCAGATTTGTCCCGAAAAAAAATTAGAAAACTACGTGCCGACGCAACAATAGACAGTGAAGGGTACGTTCAGGGTCAAAACTTTCAACGTCATTTTGGATAGGTTGTCAACAGAACTAGAAGAAAGATGTAAAAAATATCAAGAAATTTACGAAAACTTTGCCATTATCGTTCAATTTGATAAGCTGGAATCTGAGGAAATTCGTGAAAAATCAAAATTACTGAGAGAAATCTATAACTCAGACTTTGAATCATCATTGGACGATGAGTTAATTCACTTCCACGCATTTTTTCATGCCAAAAAAATTCACAAAAAGTCTCCATTAGAATTATTGAAATAAATTCGTGAAAATGAATTGTCCTGCGTTTTTCCGAATGTTGAAATCGCCTATAGAATATTCATTACTATTGCTGTAACCAACTGCAGCGCAGAAAGGTCGTTTTCCTGTTTAAAAGGGATAAAAAACTATTTGCATTGCACGATGACAGAAGATCGCCTCAACAGCTCAGCAATTTTGAGTATTGAATCTGAATTGCTCCGTTCTTTAGACTTCGAAAACTTAATCACTCAATTTGCTAATAAAAAAGTTAGGCGAGTATTTATCTGAGAATAATGTTAGCGTTCTGACAAAACAAAATGAAAAGTTACTAGTTTCTGATTATCGTGATTGTATAGTTATTTGATATTGTATGCATAGTTTCTTATAATTATATTCGCACTGTATTTTTGTACAATCATATTTGTATAAGATATTGTGTAAAAAATAAAAACATTGATGTAAACTGATGTTAAATTCGTTGTTTGATTTTTTTCGACGAATTCGTAGCTTTGATAAAATGGGCGGCAAGATCATGACTGCCCAGGGGCGGCAAGAATGGTAAATCCGGCCCTGTATACACATATAATATATATATATATATATATATATATATATATGTATATATTATATGTTCATTTTGTTTTAATTAGAAAATTGTTTAATAAAGCAACATTTCTTATAACAAATTCTCTTTTTTAATGTTCCCAATTTACAACAAATACTTTTGATACTGGGTCTACATAAAAGTTTGTTAAAAAATACAAGAATTATGGTTGAAATTTACATGTAATTTTGTTATTAAATCTACAAAATGTCTGTACAATAATCTTAAAATCCAAATTAAGATTCGATGTAAAAAAATGTATTATTTTTGCAGTAATATAGTCGTACTTTATAAAAAAATTAACAAAAAGTGACCATGATTGCAGGCGTCTCGCAAAAAATTATTTATGTTTATCAAAACAATTTACTTGTTTTAGCAGTAAGTATTGCACTTGTTTTACAGGTTGAGAATGTTATTTCTTTGTTAGTGTTTAGTTAATTTTACTATGTATGCTAATATTAAAGGTAAGTTGAACAAAAATAGTTTTAAAAATCCTCAAAGTATATTACCCTAAATCTAAAAAAAATTAAAAAAGTGTAAAACCTAAGTATCCAATTTTTAAGTAAGATTTAAAAAAAACGCTTAAAGAAGATATCAAATATATTTTCTGTATAAGTACCCTTACCTTCATACATTATAAATGTATGATCCTTTCCTGCTCCTAATATGCACTTTTTGATTTTTTTGTTTTTTTTTAGATAATGCGCTTCTTCTCGTCCCAAACGCGATTTTGTTTGAGGTATGGGTTTCAACTAATAAAGACGACCGTCAAAGTTCTATTAAATTAAAATTGGAACAAATTTTAAAAATAGAAGATTACACGGATGATGTCGCCAAAATTTTGAACGAAAAAAGTCATTTTTTTTTTGTTTAAATGTGGAAAGGCTTTGGAAAAACTGCTCTAGGAACATAAATCTATTTAAAAGAAAACATCGGACTTGGCTTGAAGGTAATTTGTCTTTACCATCGGGTATTATTCAACTTAGTAAAGAGCCAGAACATGACATTCAACCAGAAACAATCAACATTAAAAGGGGTAGGCCTAAAATACATTTTAAAGAAGCTTCTCAAAAAACAAAAATTCGAAGGGTTGAAAGTTTAGTTTTGAGTTTTGAGTTTTAAACCTATCTGTTAAAAAGTATAATGTTCTGCGCTCTGTTGTGAATGCTCTGCACAAAAAATGTTTTCCAAGTTATCGAGCGCTGTTAGAAAAGAAAAATGAATATATGCCCTCCAAAATCACAGTTACTGAAATTTCAGCTGAAGTAGAACTTCTTCAGAAAACAGTAGATAGTATTTTAAAATTACCAGATTTAAACAGTAATTTCTTTTGTAATTAGCTAAAGCTTCAGTGTAAATGGGGATTTGATGGTAGTTCAGGACACAGCATTTATAAACAAAAATTTAGTAGCGAATATTCTAATTCCACAGATGAATATATGTTTCTCATCGCCTGTGTGCCTTTAAAATTAATTAGTTTGGATCAAGAAGTCATCTGGTCAAATCCTAGAACTTCTTCGACTCACTACTGTCGACCAATTAAATTTTTGTTTATATAATAAAATGCTGCACTTGTTCGAAAAGAAGAAAGCATAATCAAAAATGTTATTAGTGGGTTAGCCAAATATGAAGTCTTCATTAATGGAAAAAAAATAGTATTTCTTTTGATATGATACTAACCATGTTTGACGGAAGTGTAGCAAATATTTTGTCAGAGACCAATGCAACGTCACGATGTATTGTTTGTGGAGCCACACCCGAGGAGATGAATATGGATACAGTGTTAAATAAAGTACCAATTAAAAAAAATTATCAATTTGGTCTATCATCCCTTCACTGTTGGATTCGGTTTTTCGAATGCCTGTTACATATTTCGTATCGTTTACCATTTCAGACATGGCAAGTGAAAGGTGAAGAAAATAAAAAGAAACTGGAAGAGACTAAACGAATCATTCAGGTCAGTTTTAAGTCCAAAATGGGTATAATAGTTGACAAACCAAAACCTGGATATGGCTCCACAAACGATGGTAATACTGCCAGACGCTTTTTTTTAAATTCAAGTTTGAGTTCTGAAATAACAGGCATAAATGAAGACCTGATTAAAAAATTTTCATTAATATTAAGAAAAATAGCATCTGGATGTAAAATTTATACCATGAAATTTAAGATATTGCTAACGGAAACAAGAGACCTTTATATCGACTTATATAAATAATAATAATAATAATAATAATAATAATTTTTTTAAACTTTCTATTGGTCAACTTTCAGAAGAAGCGTTGGAGGCAAGGCATAAAGAGTTTCGAAAAATTCGCTTAGATAACTTTAATAACATCAGACCCAGAAATAGCATTTTATCGCAGTAAAAGCCTAACAAAAAAGAATACTCTTAATTGGGATTCTGAGATTTTGGACTATATAATTGATTCAGATTCAGTTCAATCAATCTTTCTTTTGAAGCTGAAATATTTCCTAACTATATGGAAGATAGTACTGATTCTGAGTTTGAGTAATTAATAAAAATACCTTCTAGTATATTTTGATTATTTGTTTTTCTTTGTTTGTGCAGATTTATTTTGAAAAGCTGTTTTTCTGGAATTAAAATTAAGTTGTTTAAAGAACATCGTAAATAAATTTGATTTAAAATTATTTGTTATGTATTAATCTATTATATCTATTATCTGTTTGTTGTCCTAAAATAGTTATTAATTCATTTTTAGTTTTTTTTTTTAATTCTTAGGGTAGATTCACAATGTGTCATTGTTTTATTTAAAAAATGTTTATTTTTATTACATTTTGTATCCAAAAGTAAAAAAGAGTATTATTCAACAACCCTAGGATTTTTGTCCCGAAGTGAACCTTTTCGCAACACTGTGCGTCGCGTCAAGCGTCTCGATAGGCGCGTACTTTCTTTCATAGTTCCATCACCGCTAAAGTTCAATAACAAAAAAATCAATATCGATTCTACACGTGATAACTGTCCCAAGTGCAAAAGAGTGCAAATTGTGTGTGGTACCTCCCCCTGGATTAAGTCCTCAAGTGTTTTACCTGGATAAAAGGTGTGAGAGAGACGATCAGTTCCAATGAATAATTTCCTGGACTACCACACGTGCGGGCGGCATGCGTTAAGGATCAATTTCATCGCACCTGCCTGGCAATTATCCCGAAGTCCAAGTCTGCATAAATTAGATAAGTAGTTACCAAAATTGCATGACCATAGAATACCCAATAATATTAATACTAGTTAATACGAAATCCACAACCTTTAACTAACAAATAATCCGTCAGGTAAAATTAATTAGTCGCAAACAATTTCCAAGATTCCCATGCACAAAAAGGAAACATAGTCAAAAAAACTATAAACACAAGGGCACACATAAGAAGCCATTAATCACTCAATATACGACAAACATTAGGCAAAAGAAACCATCTTAAAGAAATAAACATCTTTAGATTACTAAGACGTTAAGGGGACCAAAAATTAGGTAAATAACCGTTCCATGCGTAAATAAACAGCCGCACCGCATATTGAGGCGCAAAGATGGACCCTGGCAGCATATTAGCCCATCATAACCCCAAGTGAATGGGGATCACGCACAGTGGGGTAAAAATTCGAGGGTAATGCCAAATTTCAGTAGGTTAAACAAAGGCGGGACAAACAGCTGCTTATGAAGTCGGTACTCGGCATGAGGGACTGAATTTCCACGTAGTCAGAGGGCACTAATTACGGCGGGGTGCGGCCGGCAACACTTCGGTTCTGAAGATAAGACTCAATATCGCACAGGGGGGCAAACAATTCTAAAGCGGCTACCAGGAACCGAAATCAGACTCGGACAGCGACGAACAGGAAGTACACCATCAAGGATAGGCTCTAGCAGCATACTTATCCACCTACCCCCATTCAGGAATCCCAACTGAATGGGGTTATTACTAAAGCCCTGGTTGAGGAGGATTCCGGATTGTACTTAGTTTTGGGTCAGTTCAAGGTCTTCCAAAAACCCTTCCTAAATTGGACGTATGGCCCGACCCGGCTGACAAAAATCCGTGGAGCGGCCTTAACCATAGACACTGTCATCCACGACCTCCTAGGGTGGATCTACCAGCCGGCGTAAAAACTTCGGATCCAACAAACAGGTAATGCTGTGATTTGGCGGGATACGCAGGAGAACGAAAAGGGGGTAAAATATCCCTGGGAGATTAGTGGAGGATTATGTCTTTGGGGCCTGCCATACGTTCCCATACTCATACTCATTTACTTTAAGTAAATTTACCATTGTAAACAGTGTATAGGCTGAACAAATTCCAACATTTCGACGTTTCTTTAAAAATAACATTTTTGGCCTCAAAATTTGTTGGTAAAAATTTATAGTATATTATGTATCAAGTTTGATAAACGCCATTTTAGTCACGAATTTAATTTAGGCACGAGCGAGCTTGCGAGCGAGTGCTTGATTAAAAGATTGCCTAGAAAAGCTTATAAGCGAGTTGCATAATATACTTTTTCTACGACAAATACTACTAATATTTAAAAAATTATTTAAATTAAATATTTGTTAAAAGCGACATCTATACGAAAATAAAGTAAGCATCCCAATAAACATTTTTGACGTAATTTTCACCATTAACATTGCCCGTTATTATTTTAATTAAACTTAAAACAATTATTGATACTTTAAAATGTTAAAATAACATCAAAATATGATTATGTAAAGAAAATATTTTATCCTTTGATTTTTTTATTACTATAATAGCAAATTTGGGAATCTACCGGCATTAAAATCTCATCTTTTTCTATGTGAATAAAAATGTATCCCTTGAAAATAGACTAACAATCGATATAGAGGCAGTTTTTCGTAGTAAAAGAAATGAGAATGTTTTATGAGCACTGTACGCTTTATCAGTTAAATCTAGTTAACTGCACTACTACGGCAAAATTAAAAGGTCAGTTCAAACATTCATATAATCCTTTAAAATATTGGCGTCAAGAAACTATTTTTTCTACTTCTATTATGGAATATGACCGTTCTAATATCACTTTTATCTATGGAATTACATATATTCTGTAAAGTGTTACAGAATGAAATATTCTATCATCTGATGACAGAATGAACACTCGTGGCGAAATCTCTGTTTTTAATATCTTAACAAATTTTAGACCGATCCAACCTCACTTTCTTCCAATTAAATTATTTGTCTATGGTATTTTTTGGAAACGTAGAAAAAGTATAGTCTGAAACACGTTTGGAATTGCATATTCCCCTCTCGTGAAACCGTCAAACTCGCCTTCGGCTCGTGTGACAAACTTTTCACTCGAGCGGAATATGCCGTATTCCAAACTTGTTACAGAATATACTATTATACTTTTGTATTTTTGTACACAGAGAAAAAGGATTGTTTGATGCAAAGAAATTGTTGTTTGAATACGGGGAAACAAATGTTTTTTTAATTTAATTTAATGTTTTTTTAATTTAAATTAATGTTTTTTAAATTTAATTTAAAAACTACAGAATATTTATTTTATTTAAACATTCATTCATTTTAATTAAAAAATAAAATAAATATTCTGTAGTTATAAAATTTTTAAATTAAATTTAAAAAAACATTAATTTAAATTAAAAAAACATTAAATTAAATTAAAAAAACATTTGTTTCCCCGTATCCAAACAACAATTTCTTTGCATCAAACAATCCTTTTTCTCTGTCTATGTAGATAATAAAATAACGACGCTTCTGCGAAACAGAGCTCGTGACTTTGAGCGTAAATTGTCCAGTCCAACACTGGACTAATTCAAAAATAAGTTTTATAAAAAACATATCTCTTAAAATTGACAGTGTTTTAAATGTATGTTAGCTTTTTTGCGATAAACGGTTCGTAAGTTATTAAAATAAAAGGTTCAGGATAAATCCAAACAAACAAAATATATACAATTTATGCTCTTTCGACATATTAAAAAAATTAAATTTCAACCGGTATAAAGGTTTTAAGTTAACGTATGCGTATATACCCTTTTACTGGCCTATAAAACATTTAACTCTAAAAATATGTAAAAAGATCTTCTACAATTAACAAAAGTCAAAGTTTGATGGGTGTTGGGATTGCACACTAGATGAACAACATGACTACACTACTACTTGAACCACCTTTTTCAGGCTACCAAATTATGCAATCGAACAATACTGTTATAAAAATCAGATTTGTTAACATGAGTTTGTAGTTTGTTAATTTTATTTTGTAAAATTTTAACCTTATTTTTTGTAGAAAACATCATAATATAATAATTTACCGAATTTAAAGGTAATATGCAATTTTGTAAGAATTTTTTTTCATTTTAAAGGTTACGGATTATTTTGTACAAGTTTAACAAATTATTTCGTTAAAAAAGTACACGTGATTTCAGGCAGTCAATCAAAACATATCCCACACAGAAAAAACGCTAGCATAGCATGAATGGGTGAGCCATTAAACCAATGGGATCTTGTAATCCGTATTCCTGAATAACAGTTCCTATAATACCAATAGGTAGCTAGCACTTGGTTTACAATCGTTTACTGTTTTTACATTAACAACAAAAGTTATGACTTCTAAATTCATATATTGATATTTTATGTTAGAATTTTATTGCATTAAATACTAATTTGATTTATTTAATACGTTACTATAGTATGTATACTATGTATACAATTAACGCAATAAATTCTTTGACATTTAGGCAAAATGTTTCCCTATTTTGATTTAATAGTAATTAATTGAGCAAATAACAATTTAGATTGCTTCAAATTTACTGCATTCAATGACAGCGCTGTTCTTGTACCATGGTACTATGTTAGATTTTTTTATGTGCACTGACAATATGCATCAACAAGTTCAACTGACTTCAGCGTCTGCAACTTATGTTTTAGCTTACTTTATTCTAATTCGTAACGTGTTCCTAACAACTGTCCAGAGTGTTTATAACAATAACACATTTCTGGTAATATATATGTTACCGATCTGGTAATAGGTATATATATTACCAATCTGGTAATACCAGAAATCTGTTATTCGGATTCCTTATACCTATTTAACAAGTGAGCAAAGGGCAAAATATCCAAAAAAAGATGCCATGGCATCTTTTTTTGGATATTTCGCCCTTTGCATCACTGACATATATTGTACCAAATTGAAGATTTCAGAATGGTGTGTTATTTAATTTTGTGTATGTTATTGTTGTGTTCATTTATGTAGGTATGTTAATTTTTTATAAGGAAATATAATAAAGCAACATTTCTTATTAAAATTCTTTTCATTTAAGTTCCCAATTTTCAACTAATACTTTTGCTACTGGGTCTACAAAAAGGTTTGAAAATTAAGGTCCTTTTTAATAATTATTATTGACATAGGACTTTGTTATTAAATCTACAAAATGTTTGTTATACTTACAAACTAATTATTCAATAAGTTAACAGATTACAGTAAACTTAACATAAAGTTATGTGAACCTGGATTAACAAAAAATCTGGTTATATTTCGTTAAAATTAACAAATATTTTGTTACTGTGTAGTATACTGGAAAAACACACATCGCACAATTTCTTCTAAACTATTTTGTCTATGCTTACAAGTTGTATGTAAACAACCACTCGGGGTCCTTTCAAGCTGGTGACCCTAGCATTTAGCTAGTCCTGCCAACCTATTGTTACGCCAATGTGTTCAAGCCATAGTCTAAGCATTGACCGAATAAAGTCGCCCGAGCAGAAACATCGCCCACTGTTCCGTCGATTTGTATTAAAACTAACGAAACAATGTTATGTATGCTATGTTTATATTTTCTTAAAGCTCTCGACCGTCGCGACGTTGTTCATTAAAATGCGAAAGTTGGGGTCATAGTTTCATAGTGGTGAATATTAGAAGGGAAGATGTCTAAGGAGGATGCACTTCGTCGATACTATTATTAATGCATCAAGGTGATAATTAGCGTAATTAGTTTCGGGTGGTTAGAGTGGATGGAGTAAAAAGGGGTCAAGTGGCGGCGTTACCGGCCGCCTTTAATAATAAATCGATCGGAATTAAATTGGGTGCCGGGTTAAACCAGAAGAAAACCGCGCGCGTCAATTGGATTTGAGGGGAGATGTCATCATTTCGATGATATTAAATTTAATGGACGGTGTCTATAAAAGGGAACATCACGATGAGATTAAATTTAGGCGTTTAATATCATTCATGTCGAGCAGCGATGATTTTAATTTAAAACAATGAAACGATAAAGGAATTTTGACGACCGAAATCCAGGATAACACGACAAGTCTATACAATTCGAAATATATCTATTTTCCGTTTTTCCACCTTTATTTCCTTCACCAAAAATTTAAGGCATCGTTTTGCCATCCTTCGCGGTGTTGTCCATACACTTACTGAGAAAAATAATTTGTTCAGGCAACTAAAAAAAAGCTATAGCCTCAACTAAAAAATAAGTAATAATTTATTTGTTTCTATAAATTTTTGTCTTTTGTCCTACAATACAATACATGTATTTTTTCTTCGTGGGAAAATACTTTTAATGGTAAGAAAACCATAGTTTGCCATAAGTTTTTATAATATAATAATTGGTAAATTGCTTTATAGGTAAGTGCACTACCTATAAAGTAATTTACCAATTTGACTGTAGAATTATATTATAAAAACTTATGGCAAAATATGATTTTCTTACCTTTAAAAATATTTTCTAACGAAGAAAATCCCCACTCTGTTAATAATAACTACACTGCTTCATCCACCATGCACAAATTACACAAAAACTTACTAATATTAATTAATTATTTAGGTGCAGCAGAGACACAGAAAATCATAGGAAATGAATGCGTACAGGCTCCGGCTACCATGTTTGATGCTAATGAACTCCCCGCACTCCCACATCAAACAGCGGGTGTCCTGCATCGAAACCCAAACAATACAATAACCTTGACAAAGCAACTCTGATTGGCGAATTTTTGCGGGAATTACCAACAAAAATATATTTGTTACTTTAACTTAAGGATACACATTAGTATTTTGTCAGTAGTGCGAACTAATAATTTCCAAAAAATTCAGTTTTGTTGCAGTTAAGAATTTTATTAAATACTTTACTTCGGGTAACAAATTTCTTATTAGAACCAACAACAACAGTTGCAACAAAAAATTTATTGTTAATAAAACAGATTTGTTTTTTTCGGTGCTATAAAATTTGCAACTGACTTGAATTAACGAATTTCGCATATTTAATATCCATCTATCACATGTTTAAATAATTCATTTTTGAATGAAAAGGACAAGTTTCTTGAATCAAATAACTTATATTAATCAATTTATGATCATTTGGCTTAAATGCTTCTATGAGTTGAAGTCTATAAATTTGTAGCACCTTTAGAGTTTAATGAACTATTTAAAATATTTGCCTCAATAATGTTAAGTACGGTTTCGCGAAAGGATCGAACGGTCGATTTGCAAGGGTTCAAGAAATCGATTGAAACTTTTTTTACCTTATTTCTACATCTAAATGCACTACTTTTTTTAACAAAAAAATATCGTCCATTGACAACTTTGTTTTTATTTCTTTCTAAAAAGGAAGAAATTTCATTTTTTTAAATAACTTTTTTATTTCAAAACTTCGATTTGAAATTTGGACAAAATGTAGATCTTACTAATGACTATTCTTCCATGAAAATGGATAGATTGTAACGTACGTGACTATTATTTGATATATTAACTTTTTTATGCAAATGATGTTTCTGTGGCCAGGATCAGTTTTGAATTAGCAGTAGCAGTATTCATAAATGTTTAGTTTAGTACATTTTTTCATTTTTATACAAATATTGTTGTATCTTTTATTAATAATTAAGTATAGCATAACACATAAATGACGTTTACTATACAGGGTGTTTCACGTTCGTAGTCCGTTAGAAGTTTCTAGGGAATCGCGAAAGACATCGATTTAATTTAATTTTAATAGCGTAAATTATTCGATTTAGACTTTAGGTACAGTTTAAATCAAATTGTATATGCTATTAAAATTTCAAATCCAAATCGTTTGCGTTTCTCCAGAAACACCATGTATGGCATTATATTAAATATAAAAAAATGCAAAATAACTAATTACAAAAAAGCGAAAAATAACTGAATAAAAAATATACATAGGTATATCTAAATAGGCGATTGCAACATAAAAAAATAAAGTCTTTATTCTAATTTATTTATTGGTTAAATATTACTTTTCTCAGTTTGGAATTAAAATTGAAGCTTGCTTATCGAGTAAAAAATAAATTGAAGCTTGGTTGTGGAGCAAAAAATAAAATTATAGTAGGTTATAATTTCTAACTTGCTGACAATGTCTTTAATTATTATTTAGTTTATTCATTTTAATATATTAATGTTTGAGTTTATACTACACTTACAAATTGAAAAGCAATAAGTCATTTGCAACTTATAAACTGAACTGTCAAATTATATTTCATGCTTTCAATGGAAGGTTACCATAGAGAAAAGTCTATGATGCCTACTATGATCAAAATTAGTAAACTTGAAAAAATTTAAAATTTATAAATAAAAGTAATTTTATCTCCATCTATGGCGATTTTTTTAAATAAATATGTTCTTAAATATTTATTTAAAAAAATCCAATTCTTATTGTATGTTATATATAATATATTATATGTGATGTATAATGTATAATATGTAATATACAATACATTATTTTATAAAACTAGATAAAAGAATATATACTTTGTAAAACACGTTAGTATTTTGCCCTTTGAAGGCCTAACTTAAAAATGGTGTCTCTCTTAGAAACATAATTTGCACGTAGAAGTTTATATATCAAATAATAGTTAATTATCAGTACTTTAACGTGATATACTCACCCATAATATAACAAGTGGTATGATTATCATCGATGATATTTTCGAATTGAAACCGAGCTGCAGATTTCACGAGTCCGCAGGACGAGTGAAATGTGCTGCTTCGGTTTCAATGAGTAAATATCTTCGATTATTAATCATACCACGAGTTATATTTAGTGAGAAAATATAATGAATTTTAGGAATTAAAAAATTTGTCAGATTGACATTTAAAATTAAAATGTGCTTTAAAATATAAAAAGACTTTAATAAACCTTATTTATTCAAACTTACCTTAATTTCATTATCGTTTACACCAACCCATCGATCTTTTAGAGTTTATAATTCATTATTTTATTGATATATATCAAATACAGAATTTAAATGACAACAGATGTTAAATCAAAAAAAGTGTCAAAATTCTTAGTAACGTGTAAACAAGATGATAAAAATTATTGCCGCTGTGATAAAATACGTCACTATGGAATACTGGCATTTTATTGGTTCTAATATTAATGAATTGTATTGTCAAAATTATAAAACAACGTTGCTTCTTCGACTTTTTAACCCTTCAAAAATGGTAAAATTTTAAATTAAATTGTCCCCAGCCCCCACTAATAAGGTCTACATTTTATCTTAATTTCAAATCGATATATCGATATATCGAAAAACGTATACGTTTTTAAATAAAAATGTTATTACAAAATATCGCCTAAAAACCACAGCGGTTAATGGATATTGAAAATAATGCACCATTTAGATGTAGAACCAAGGTTAAAAAAATATATTCAATTCCGGCATCACTTGCAAACAAATATCCAAAATTTGTTCGATTTTTACGCGAAACCATAGTTAAAAGCTAAACGAATAAAATAAATGTTTGTTACAAGTTTTTTCGTACTTTTGCGTACAAATTTTAATATTCCCGCAACGCATGCACGGCGATGTAAAGTACAGGACGCGTCGTTTAGTTTGTATTATAATATTTGTGCGTGCGGCTCCATTATAAGCGCTAGTGTGTTCAAATGTGTGAACCGTGACTTATCAGCCTGAATAATGGATGAATTCCTTAGTGTAAATAAATTAGTGCATTTAAAAGCAATATTCGACGATAAGTGCACCTCTTTTTTAAGTCTAAATACTTCAATGATTCTAATTTTACTGTATATAAAGTAAAAAATGATAACATTTTTTATAGATATATCTTTTATTTTTTGCTTGTTTTAAAATATTTCCATTACCTAAAATGAAGTCATCTACAATAGGTTTCAAATAGTTTGTATATGTAGATACGATACATTTTATTCTTTTTGATGTTATAGAACAAACAAGAAAGGGTTGGGTTTAGTTAATCTTCTATGTTGTTGTCCCAAATATAAGGAATAACTCTGGTATTTTTTAATGAAAGCTTTACCCGTTTCCATAAACTTTTTAAAGGATTTATCCTCGTATTTAGGAACAATTGGAGATTTTAATTAAACTGTGGAATATTTAAACAAATTATGTCCCAAAAATATAAGAAATACTCAAGTTTTTTACTGAAACATTTCTATTGTTGGTTTGACAACGTGCGTTGGTTTCTGAAGTGTATTTTTATTTGGTACAAGACATCACAAGTTTCAGTTGTTGCTACAGACAGAAAAGTGGAGCCCATAATATGGGCTAAATTATATAATTTAGGTTACTATTTTTGTATTTTCTAGTAATTATTTTGTGTAGTTGATAGTATATTTTTATTTAATACAATCATTTCTTTTTTCTGTGTCTATAGACAACAGTTGTCCATAGATGCAAATTCGAAATCGTGCCTACAATTACAGATACTGGGCATAGCCATTTAGAAAAAAGGTGATTTAAAAAAAAAGAATATCTGCAAAAGAAATAACATTCCTGTTTAACATATCCAGCATTTGCTCGCAAAAATGCAATTTTCTATCATGATGGAATTCTGCCAATCAATTCTTGTACGTGTTGTGGTTTATATGGATGCATTTGTTTGGCTTTAAAACATCTTAAAACAGTCGACTTACTAACGTCGTTTTTACGTGCAACCTGACGCGTAAAAGTTGTTGAATCTTTTGAAAAGCTAAAAGTGTCGCATTTTTTAACTAAAATATTAAGTGTCACAGCACTAAGAACAATATTAAGAGTAATTGTAACAAAGAAAATACTTTAACAAGTAAAGCGTTAAATGTTTCACTATTTTTTGCATTGTTTAAATTTTTTTATTATAATAAAAAAATTTAAACAATGCAAAAAATGTAAACAATGCAAACGGGACGAACCTAAAAATGGTGGAGGCAAAAAATTTAAAATTATAATTATAAGGGACATTCCATAAAAATGCGGCCGTGATAAGGAAAATTACAAATTAATGTGTATGGTATAGTAGGCTGGGCATCTTGTTTTTAAGCAACGACTTTACTTTATTTATTTGTTATACAAATTAAATTTAAGAACTGCCAATTTGGCAAGCGTCTTAACTAGGGGTGGGCAAAATAATCGATTAATCTATTATCAAACCGTCGATTATTTTTTGTGTAATAATCGATTAATTGATTATTAACTTATCGATTAATCGATTATTTTATTACTATAATATTTATTATTTTAAATAAATAATGTACGTACAATGTATACATATACGTCGTACATTCTATCAGCATTTTTACTTATACATTATGCCCAATATTTAATTACCTTACCTAATTATCCAATCGTAATAATTATTATAATTAATTAATTGTTATAATTAAAACAATTTAAGATGTATATAAAAATAATAGGACCAATTGAGCATTTTTTAACTATTCAAAATAAAAATAGTCATTTTTCAGAAAACGCATTTTTATGATTTATGCTGGGTTTAAAAAATGCTCCTAAAAATTTAAAACTTGCATTGCATGCATAATATAGGTCATAAGTTCAAATAATAATTTAATCGAGTAATCAGTAATCGATTAATCAAATACTTAATTAATCAAATATTCTATTAATAATCGATTATTCAAATTATCGATTAATTAAAAAATCAATTTATGAATAATCGATTAATCAAAAAATCGATTAATTAATAATCGGTCAATCAAATAATCGATTAATGGAAAAAAACCGATTATTTTACATAATCAATAATCGATTATGAATTTCGATAATCGCCCAGCCCTATAGTCATTACTTGGTCCTATATTTTTTAAACATTGTTATGTCAAAAGGTATCAAATCTTAATGTAACGCGAGTTACCACTTTTTGTTGTTTATTTTTTAAAACCAATTGTATGAAAAAACATTATTAATTCTATAAATTTCCTTGATTTATTTTTGTTATTTAATAGTAGTTTTATTGTTGAATACGCAGAAATAATAAAAAGTTTATGAAAAGGTAAATCGCATGTCCTTAGAATGTAATGTGAGTGACTGGTGAATTTTATTTTCTAAAAATAATAATCTAAACGAATTTTGTCTATTATGCTATTAATTTAAACAATTATTTTGCTATTACTTTAAACAAAATTGTTGGTTAAACTTTTAGAATTAAGTATTGTCATTTTACTGCCAAATAATATATGTTTGTAACGCGAGTTACCATGAAATGTCCCATAAGATTTTTAATAAAAAACTAAAGTTTACGCGTCCGAGCGTTTTTATAAAATCTTTTCTCATCTAATAACGAATTTGATGTCATAAGTGAGAACCACACTGTATATTATATTAATACATAAATATACAAAACATATAAATAAATATAAATTAATTTAAGTAGATAACATTTGGATTTGTGAGTAAAAAACAAGCATTTGTTGTAGCAAATTGTGTTATTAATTACACTGTAGGGAGGTGAAAATATCACAGCTAAACGCTCGGACACGTAAACTTAATTTTTGGTCGTAGATTACAAATCCGTGCTTGGTTTAGCTGTATCAGGTCAAAATTCAAAGATATTGGAAACACCCTGTATAAATTTAAACACCCTGTATAATTTTTTTTTAAATTAAATTTGGCGGGACCCACACATCAGTTCCAAACTAAAAAAATAACAAATTCTTGCAAAATTTGAAGTAAATTGATCAAAAGATACACGTGTCCCTAAGGGTTTTTCTTAGATAATTTAGGAAATTTGAAATGTTTTTTGCTAATTTTTTTTTATTGAATATAATTGAGGATACACGGAAAAAAATAATCGGTAGAGGCTACCGATTGGCAATCGGTAGCAGCTACCGATTGCCAGTCTACCGACTCTACCGAAAAAATCGGTACACTCTACCGAAAAAAAATCGGTTCCCTCAACCGATTTTTATCGGTAGCAGCTACCGATTATTTTCGGTAGAGTCTACCGATTTTTTCGGTGCAGGCTACCGAAAAAATCGATTACCAATTTTTGAAAATTTTTGTATTTTTTTAGCGAGAAGTTAAATACTCCCTTTTTATTAAATAGAAAATAGTATTTTTTTTTTGACGTATAAATAAATTTGAAATACAAAAATATTAAAAATGAGGAGTAATTTTTATTAAATTTTTTACAATTCTAAATAAATATTAAATTAAATGTCTGGTGGCTACAAAGTAGAATAATTTTTATTAACTTGAATAATGTTTAATATTATTTTTAAATGTTAATATTTTTAAGTATTAATATATTTTTTTTAATTTTCTAACAGCGCATCGATGCGGATTTTCTCGGTTACGGCTACCGAAAAAATCGGTAGACTCTACCGAAAAAATCGGTAGACTCTACCGAAAAATAATCGGTAGCTACTACCGATAAAAATCGGTTGAGGGAACCGATTTTTTTTCGGTAGAGACTACCGATTTTTTCAGTAGAATCTACCGATTTTTTCGGTAGAGTCTACCGATTGGCAATCGGTAGCTGCTATCGATTGCCAATCGGTAGCCTCTACCGATTATTTTTTTCCGTGTATTATATTAAATGAAATAAAAAGCATAAAACTGTTGACACAAGAGGTGAATTATATTATTTTACAAATTATAATATACATCAGTATACAGTGTGTCCCCGGATCGGATTTTCAATAGGAAAAATTTTTTTTAGACCTGATACAGCTAAACCGACTTCGGATTTGGAATCTACGACCAAAAATTATGCTTACGTGCTCGAGCGTTTAGCTGTGATATTTCAAAAGTTAAAAATTTACCTACAGTGTTATCTTTCATCAAAAAAAATTTTTTTTAATTGCAGTTTTGTTTTTGACCTGGTATTGTTCATTTTTTGGTATGTATGTTTTCTGGTATGTTCATGTGATGGTAAAAATAATAGATATTTTTTTTCTTTTAAATTGGTTCAGAAAAATGTACGCAAAAATGTTGGGTTGGAAATGTTCAAGTGTCCATGGCTTAGAATCCTGAACCATCGATACTGCTCTTTGCTGTACTGTATCCCCAGGATTTTGGAACGAAAACGATTTCAAAACATTTTAAAAAAAACATGCACTTTAAAGTGGGCGGCGGTGGACCGGGGGCGTAACTCTTGGGGCGGCCAAAGGGGCACGCGACCCATTTAATCTGGTTTTAGTGGATCCACTCACTGAAATGTCAGCGTAGGCAAGATAAGAACACGCTCTTTTATCGACAATTTTTATGGGGCAACCCGATAGGCGATATTAAAACTTTAGTCTGCAGTTTAAAGTTCCTGGACCGAGGCACCAGATGCTCCTCGAAAACAAAACAATATTGCGCGACGTCATAATAAATTAGCGGAGCTTAATACTTAATACTCGCGTACGTACGTATAAAAGAAAATGCGAGTTTTCCTTTTGCTCATTAGTGCAATGTCACGTTGATTAATCGTTCTGATTAATTATTTTATTATTTCTACACTTTAGCGAGAAAAATCGAACATTTTTTAATTATGGCCTCATTTCGTTGTCGGACTTATAGATCGAATTGAAATGAGGCGCCATTTGTGTCAAAATTATAAATAATAAATTATATGCATTATTTACCAAAATAATTGTTAATAAAATTATTTTTTTTTTCAAAACTTTTTCTCATCAAATTATTTTTTTATCAAATTATTTATTTATTCAATTATTTTTATATAAATTATTTTTTTATCAAATGGATCCGTAATAATTCAACCTTCAACCTCAGTATATTTGTTATATACGCCTAAGATAAAAGTCAGTCTTCTTCTTCACCTTCCTCTTTCTCCTTACTAGGAAAGCTATGGCTTTTTTCCATTTCGCCAGCAAACAAAGATAGACAGACTTTCTGTAATCGACCCAATCGAGACTATTATTAATTCTAGGCAATCTAGGCAAACTATAGTTATTAGTAGGGATGGGATTTTAGTTATTTTACCTTTTTTCAACCGATGTAACTATTTGAAAACCAATAATGCCAAAATGGGTTTTAAAAGATTTTCTTTTATATGAACCTAAATTGTTTTCACTTTTTTTACCTTTTTTATACTTTTGTTACCTATTTTTTTTTAACTTGTTTTCACCTTTTAATGTTTTTTTTTTACCTAAAATGCTGTTTTTTTAAATCTAAAATGCTTTTTTTTAATACCTTTTTAGTTACCTATTTTTCAGTTTTTAGTACCTAAATATCCCATCTTTAGTTATTAGGCATTTTGAAATCAAATAAAATACTGAGTTATCTGGACGCTTGCTTCTGTACTGAGGAGATAGAAGCTATATCACCCTTTTCTTTCACCTTGGCATGGTTTTTTGCATGAAATGTTAAAGCTGCAGTAAAAATATATTTATAAAATGCGCACGTCGTCTTTTAATTTTTTAGTCAACAATAATTTTTGATTCGCATGGAAAAAGAAATTTATAGAAAAATAATTTCATAAAAAAAATTTGATTATCAATAATTAAAAAAAAAATTATTTGATACAAAAATATTATATAATAAGGCTGGCCGGATATATACATATGTATATATTAGGTTTGGCTGGAGCAACAGAAACATTTAGAAAATCCCTCTACAAATAAAAATAAAGATTCAGATTCGGATCTGGATCTACCATTAGCCAGACTGATTTCCTCATAAACTTACGCTGGCTAGAAACAGCCTTTTTTACTCCTTTTATTGTTTTTTGTTTATTCTTAAACATATTATTTTAAGTGTTGTTTTCTATTGTCTGTTGTTGTTTTTCGATTTTTCGTTTTTAGATGCAAATGCAAAAATATATATGTGTTTATATTTATAAACTTCTATTTTTACCTACATTTTACATTTCTATACATACTAGTACTAAAAAAACATGTTATTGTGATAGCAACTTTCATTGAATAGAATAGAATTAAAATATATGTATATAAAATTTTAAAATTATATTAAATTAATTAATTTTGAATTTTAAACATATATATATAGGTATATCTAATTCTCTAAGCAGAAAATAGTTATAATAAAAAAAAGAAATATCCAAATTTTGATATATATATCGGATATTTATCGAAATACAGAGTAATTTAACTTAAAACTTGAAATATCTCAGTTAGTATGCATTTAACGAAAAAATGTTTAAAATTAAAATTAAATGATTCGAGGGGGAAAATCAATCAGTACTAAAATTGGTCCTCATACTCTCCTCCTTATAGGGGGAACAGGGGGTAACTTTAAAATTTCCAATGAAACACCCTATTTTTTATTGCAGATACGGATCATTCGAATAAAAATAGGTAGATTTTGTCAAAACATTTTTTCATATTTGAATAAAATACTTGGTTTTATTTTTTAAATTTATTTATTTATTTCGTTTTAATATTCTGCTAACACTGCTCTGGGATATTCCCAAATCTCTAGATAATTCTCGTGTGCTTGCATGAGGATTAGCGGCCGTTGCTGCTAATACATTAATTTCATTATTTCCGCCTGTGACTGTTGCTCGACGAACTCTTTTTTTCGGTTGAACACTCCCGTTTGTAGTAAACTGCTTAACTATACGGTTAAATGAAGTACGTGATCGATTTTTTTCCGGAAAACGCTGAGCGTAGATATTAACAGCATCAAGTTTCCTGCATGCTTCTCCATAAATCAAAATCATTTCTATTTTTTCTTCCACTGTTAAATAATCCATTAGGAAAATAACGAAAGGAGGACTTTTTGTTTGCAAATTAATCTAAATTGATTAAATAATGCTAAACTATGTATAAATAGTTTCTCTATACCTCAATAATAATCATTATTTATAACCAAATACCATTATTTTTTGTATACCTACCTCATTACGATTAAATTAATTTATTGACAAAATAATGTTTTTTTTTACCTTAAATGAGGTATTTTTATTAAAAATAGTACAAAAATCCTTTAAATTAAACTACTTAATGCTAAAAAGTGACCATGGTGCGCAATTGATAATTATCACCGAATGAAAAAATGTATAAAACTTAAACCAAAGGAAACTTAAATTTTAGTTAAAAAAATCGTGGGTACTTAAAAAATCAGATTTAATTTAATAAGATAATAATTACCAAAAAAAGTGATATTTTTATAGAAAAATTATTGCAGAATCGTATAAGAAAAAAAATCGAACAAAATTGATTTTTTTATTACAGCGCCATCTATACAAAAATTAAAAAATGTTTTAGACAAAATCTACCTATTTTTAGTCGAATGATCCGAATCTGCAATAAAAAATAGGGTGTTTCATTGGAAATTTTAAAGTTACGACCTGTTCCCCCTATAAGGAGGAGAGTATGAGGACCAATTTTAGTACTGATTGATTTTCCCCCTCGAATCATTTAATTTTTACTTTAAACATTTTTTCGTAAAATGCATACTAACTGAGATATTTCAAAGTTTCAAGTTAAATGACTCAACCTGTATATCAGATATTTGGATATTTATATAAATATCATCATCATTTGCCAGCCCTCTAAAAAAATATTATAAAAAAAATTAACAAAAAAATAATTTGATAAACAAATAATTTAATAAAGAAATAGTTAGATAAAAAAATAATTTTGTAAATAATGCCTAAAATTAATTATTTATAAAGCAACGTAAGTTTATTTTGCACTTTTAATTTTGACACAAATGGCGCCTCATAAATTGAGAACAAATTAAATTTTAAAGCAATGTACCTACCTAATTGAACGAATTTTAATGTAAATATTGGCTGCAGCCATGGAAATGAGCAGGGCAGTTTAAATAATATCAAGTGTGGTAGACCTAGTCGGACAAGTTGGATTTAAACTGTTGATTTAGGTTTTGAAATTTAGGTGGGTATAGTTTCATTTCGAAATAATTTCATGCGAGTTTATAATATAGCTGGAAAGTTTCGGAATGAAGTGGAACGAATCGTTGGTTTAGAATTAAGTTTATTTCTTTAATGTTTTTCGTGAATAGTTGGAGTGTTTTTAAGTGGGAGAGGGATAGACAGGACAAAGGAAATTAGAGAAAATTCTGATAATGTTCGGGTTTATATCTTTACTTAATAAGAAAGTTTCTTGGAGAAGTCGGAGGTCTTTTAACAAATTGGGATAAATGTACGAATTAATTTATAAGGTTTTTTTGACTTAAGAAACATTTTTAAAGTAAAATAAACTTTTGTCGATTCCCATACTTTAATTCGTTTATTAGACAGTGAGTCTTTTAATTTGAAACTTTAAAATATCTCAGAATATAGGCATTTTACAAAAAAAAATAAAATAAAAATTAAATAGGGAGCGCTTTCATGAGGATTAGCAGCAACGTTTGAACATTTCCGTGTGTAGTAAACTGCTTAACAGTAAGTTGAAATGAAGAACGCGATCAAATTTTTTTCCGGAAAACGCTGATTGTAGATATTAACAGCACCATCAAGATTTCTGCCTACTTCTCCATAAATCAAAACCATTTCTACTTTTTCTTCCACTGTTAAAAAATCCATTATAAATACCTAACTGCTCAACGAAAACAGGTGTTTTTGTTTAAAAATTAATCTTTGAACTAAATAAAATTTATTTTAGTTGCTTTTAAAGTTTATTTCGTTTTTTTGCACCCTAGGAAAAAGTAGCAAATTATGCCTTGGAGCCGGACTATTTTTAGTCTCAACACGAGGATAACAAAAAATAACAAACAAAAGCAAGAATAAAAAAATTACACGAATTTTAAATGTAAAACTGATTAATCTTGATTAATTGAAATAATGTATTAAACTTTAGGAAACTTAGATATTAGTAAAAAAATCGTACTTTATAAAAAAAATCATATTTAATTTAATAAGATAATTATTTGTGGTATACAGAGAAGAAATCGAACAAAATTGATTTTTTTATTACAGCTTCATCTTTTACTACACTGAAAGAAATTTGTTGCTAAAAGTAAATACAAATTTATACTAAAAATTTTATACTAGTGCTTTACACATTTATACTACTGTTTATTATGAATGTATGGTAAATTTTGTAATACATTTATTGTAAAGAAGATATGTTAGATCTAAATAAAAATAAACTTACCCTTACTATAAAATGTAAACTATAAGTGAATTACAGCAAAAAAATATTGCTAGAAACACCATTTATATTGCTAGGGCAGCAATAGGCTGCTAACCAAACGAATATATTTGTTTTAGCAATGTATGTGGTAGTCTATATATGAAACATAAAATATATTTGCCCTAATTATTTTTTTATTTAACTTTAGTATATATTTCTTTCAGTGTAATATGAAAAAATGTTTTTAGATAAAATCTACCTATTTTAGTGGAATGCTCCGAACGTATGCCCTTCCTATAAGGATGATAGTATAATTTTAGTACTAATTTATTTCCCCCCTAAAATTATTTAATTTTTTTTTCTTTAAATGCCTATTTACTGAAATATTTCAAAGTTTTAAGTTAAAAGATTCACCCAGTATAATGAAATCTATTACGATAAAGATTTTTAACCAATCAAAGTAAAACAACACGTTTATAAAGACAACTTTATCAATGATTTGGAAAGATAACATACCCATTAAAAAAATTAGAACTTACAACGAAGGGTGGTGGAATTATGTAGTTGTTTAGGTGAAGCACTATATTAGGTTTTAAGTTAAATACGTTGAAATTGTTAATTGTTGCTAAAGAATAAAAGAATATTTTCTTTAATTTGTAGTATTATTTGTTACAATGCAACGAAAGTTTAAATATGCCTTTAATTTAAAACGCAAAATATTTATGCAACATTTAATATTTATTTTTAAAAACTTGTCTGGATTTCGTACCTTACTTCGTTTTCGAGAAAAACAAATATCTCCTCGCAGTTCTGAATCAAGTAAGAAATATACTTTATAAAAGTTTTATATTTAATTAATTCATCTGGAAAAACATGAAACAAATAAAAAGCAGTGCCGTGTCATATTTCTTTTTAAAAATAACAGCTGAAAAACGCCAGTGGAATAAATAAATTAAATTTAAAAATATATAAAGCTGGCCATTATTTCTATTAACGAACACACAAAGTTTAAAAAAATCGAAATACGGGTTTTCCGATATGTTTTGGAAAAAAATTGCAAAACTCTTTATCTCTTTAATAGCTAATGGAACTTGAAAAAATAAGAAGAACATATTTATGAAATAGTATGTTTTAGAGCTGCTTTGTTTACGAGATAAAGGGTGTAAAGTTGTTATTATATATTTTATAATAATACCCATAAAAAACAACCGTAAATTTGTTAGAATTTGAATGTTATGGACAAATTTAAAAAACAAACCAATACTTTTATTAAGAAAACTGGGCTTTGATAGGTATTGGTAAAGGTTGTTTAATTGTAAAATTCGTTAAAACAACATATAAGAAAATAACAAAAAAAATATTCGTGCTGAAGCGGCCGCATTAAGTTAAATTTATTGCCAGAAAAGACCAAGGATCGTTACGACAAACAGAACAGAAAAAATATGAAAACAATAACCGAAGAGGTTTTTCTCTGTTAAGTGTTTGAGCTTAGAAAAGTTACGCGCCTAGCTCATTATGGACAAAAATTTCAATATTAAAAATGTGTCTCAAACTACAGAAAAATATGGACATTTATAAGTAAGTATTAGGATTAACTTCTTATTGATAAACAAATTTTAAACGATTTTAGAGCTATGGAAAGCTTTACACATTTTTGAAGAGAAAGTCGGAGCGCTACACACCAAAAAAGCTATGATGTTGTCAGCAGAGCAAATAACTCGTTTTCTTTTGGACAGTCAACTTTTACTAGCGAAAATCGTAGTAATTTTTGGAGCTTGCTGCCGGGAGGAAATTGTTTCCATGACAATTGGTAACATTAAAGACATTGGACGCTTTATAGTTATAAGACACAAAAAATAATCTTACCAAAAGTTCACTACCTATTACGGAAGACGATACTCCTTTTAAGAGTTGTGCTCTGTATAGAAAAAATGCCGTACCACGACAGCATGTAGTGTGTAGCATGTGTGTTTAGTTGTAAAATCAAATTGTAAATAATGGTTTACTAAAATTACTTAGCAATTTAACAATGTTACAATCTGTACTATTAGGCTTAACGTCCTATACCAATATAATTATCAATACAGGGTCCATTATATGTGTCATTTCGTTGAAGGAGATAGTACTGTGTTATGACAATACAATTCATTATAATTAGAACCAATAAAATGCCAGTATTCCATGGTTGCGCATTTTATCACAGCGACAATAGTTTTTATCACCTTGTTTACACGTTGCTAAGGATTTTGACACTTTTATTGATTTGACATTTGTTGATATTTAAATACTGTATTTGTTAAATGATTAAAATAATGAATTATAAACTCTAAAAGATCGATGGGTTGGTGTAAACGATAATAAAATTAAGGTAAGTTTGAATATTATTAAAGTCTTTTTATATTTTAAAGGACATTTTAATTTCAAATGTCAAACTGACAATTCGTTAAATCCTAAAATTCATTATATTTTCTCACTAAATATAACTCGTGGTATGATTAATTATCGATGGTAATCATACCACTTGTTATATTATGGGTGACAATAATAGGTATTACTGTTATGACAATAACAGGTATTATAAAAATTCATTTATCCGCTCGAGACCCTATTTTTTTCAGGGGCAAGCGAATAAACCAGTTTTAATTTTTCTTGAAAATTAAACAAATTAGAGAAAAAATGCAGGAAACAAAAAAGTTGTATTTTAATTTTTTTATTCTAAAAATAATATTAAATTTAAAAAGCAGCAAATTTTATTTTTAAATATCTGGTTGGGATGCTTCAGCGCCGCCTCTGGATTAATTAAATTAAATTTAAATACAATAAATTAAGCCCATTATCCATTACTAAAAACCTAAAAAGTTTTGTTAAATTTGGCCAAGGAGTTTTTGAAATTCTTGAAAAAATAAATATTTTTTTAATAACTTTATACCACCCTGTATTTTGAAAGTTAACCTTTAAAAGATAGAAGTTTATATAAACTTTTCTTAATATTGTTAAGTATTATATCGACCACTGCATTTTCTCGTGTTAAGACCAGTTATCAAAAAACGTACAAATGTTTTGACTTTCTAAAGCAGTTTTTTCTTCGAAAACTTCAAAAAAGCATTTCAGTAATTTTATGACGGGGTGTTGGGTGTCTAGATATACTTAATTTATCGGGTAGGTATTTTTATTAAAAAAAAAAATAGGTAAACATAGTTGGCCTCATTTTTGTAATTGTTGATAAATCGACAATTTCAGGCCGCTTGATTTTTATTCAATGCGAGTTGCTCGTCGAGTGGTTTGCGATTCAGTCAACGTAGCGAAAAAATAAATTTTTAATGTCAAAAAGTCGGAAAATGTTTTGTCAGGCTTTAAAGGGGTAGGTAATAATCGTAAAAATGGTAATTGAGGTGCTGAACTAATAATTTTCCTCTAAAATTTGCATTTTTCTTTTATAAAATGCCTTTTTTTATTTGAATATAAATTTTATTAACCCAAATTTACATGCGAAAAGTATCCCTTAACAATACATTTTCGTAACAACCAAAACTTTCTTCGGAAAAGTTAAATCAATTTTAAATAATTTGTCAAATAAGGCGAATGCGCCGGGATAAGCATTATACAGGGTGCACCAAATATCTTTGTATGGGTATACATTTATTTTTTTTTATTGAAAGAGATACAATAATTGTATAATAAGCATTATAATTGTATGAAAAAAAATAAATGTATACTAGGGTGTCCCTTATTTTTTATTTTTTTACGCATACCCTCTAATTATATTTATTACGTGTTTATATACTCCCAGTAAAAATTTCAGCTCATTCTATAAACGGGAACCCGTGCCGACTTGCATCTGAACCCTCCATTAGCCAACGTTAGGCGCGCGGTATTTTTTAACACGGTTGGCCGCTAGGTCTTCGATCGTAAGTCATTTTGTGTTTGTTATTATGTGACCCTTATATTATAAATTATTAAAAAATGTTAAAATATAGTTTTATTTATGTGTATACTTTAATAAAAATGAATATTTTTACAGGAAGTGGCTAGTTACCCGGAAGTGTCGGGTGAATAGGCCGTAAAACTAATTACCCGAAACTCTTTTTTTTATTATATCTTAATGACAGCTTAAAAATAACCAAAAAAAAATTAGTTGATTTTATCCCTTAAATTTATTAATATACTAATTAGTATTGCTAAAATATACTGTTATATGAAATTTCAGCTTTTTATAAGCATTTCTTTTCTTGATGTCCTCCCAAAAATATTTCAGACAGTTTTCGGTACAATAGACTCTTTTAGTTATTAAGAGTAAATCCCATTAAGTTTATCAATTTCAGAGTTTACGGCATATTCACTAGACTCTTCCGGGTAACTAGCCACTCCCTGTGAAAATATACATTTTTATCAAAGTATACACATAAATAAAACTATATTTTAACATTTTTTAATAATTTATAATATAAGGGTCACATAATAACAAACACAAAATGACTTACGATCGAAGACCTCGCGGCCAACCGTGTTACAAAATACCGCGCGCCTAACGTTGGCTCACGGAGGGTTCAGATGCAAGTCGGCACGGGTTCCCGTTTATAGAATGAGCTGAAATTTTTACTGGGAGTATATAAACACGTAATAAATATAATTAGAGGGTATGCGTAAAAAAAATAAAAAATAAGGGACACCCTAATGTATACCCATACAAAGATATTTGGTGCATCCTGTATAATGCTTATCCCGGAGCATTCGCCTTTTTTGACAAATTATTTAAAATTGATTTAACTTTTCCGAAGAAAGTTTTGGTTGTTACGAAAATGTATTGTATTAAGGTATGTAATGTATTAGACAAAAATTAGACAAAAATTTCGTAATTTAAACCCAATTATGAAAAACAACAGCGGTTCTCAAAATATTTAAAAAAACTAAAAACCCTTCAAAAAAGTTTTGTTCAAATTATTTAAGAACCTCTGATTTTTTACAACTTTTAAATTCAATTTGAATAGAGAATAAATTTGGTAATTTTAAACAAATACATAATATGTACATATTATATATGTACATATTATATATTTACATATTATGTACCTATACCTTGTAACGTATTTTTTACTAATAAATAATAATAAAATAACGCACACGCCGGCTAGTTGTCAGTTTGACTTCGTGAGCTAGATCGTGTGTTGGTATTGGTTACTAAAAATTTAAGTTTTATTAAAAGATGTTTATTTAAATGGGCGCCAAATATTTCAAATTAAACTATGTATTAAACAAGTAAACGAAATATTAATTTTTACTTGAAAAAAAAAATATATGTAATAGATGTTAAATAGAAAATTTTATAAATATTATTTAGTTTCTGAAATAAAACAAAAAGATGATAAAATAAAAGAACCAGTTTTTACACACAGTTTTTAATACGCGGACAACAAAACAAATAAAATCTACTTATAATTGTATAGCACAGTGAAAAGAAAACAACTGCTGATATTAAGGTAAGCTTGTAAAACTATCTATAACAAAATTAAGTAAAATACTATACCCCTTTTAGCATACACTGGAAGAAATAATAATTATGATTGATTTATACAATACATAAAATTTGCAACAACAAAATAATGGAAAACTGCAGTTTACCTTTTACAATTATATAAAATCAGTGAGTAGGTAGTATTTCCTTATTTTAAATAGGCGATGTTCCTAAGGCCTGTTGTTTTCTAGGTTGCTTCGGTTTCGTCGCTGAACCTTCAGGATGGTTTACAAGTAGATGATGATGCACAAAGGTAACACAAAGGACAATATATTCTTCACAATCTAATATAACGGATTACTGTTTAAAACTTCTCCAGTTTCCACAAAAGAATTGAATACAAGATATTCCAAGAATTATCCTTGTTCTACTTCTTCAAAATTTATGTTAAAGATGATATGATGATAAAGTGAAGTTAATTAACTTTTAAAAGTTGTACCCATAAAAGGTGTAGGTACTCAAATAAAGGTGTACTCAAAAAAAAAGGTGGCAATTGTTCTACAACAAAATGAAGCATTAGGAAAATTACCATGTGGCCACATTGACAAAGTGCCAAAAAAATCAAGAAAAATGTAAGTAAATTATTAAATTAATAAATTAAATAATAAAAAGAAAATAATTAAAAGATTTACCTTAAAATAAAGATTTGCCTTGTTCTTTATAATAATAGAATTAAATAAATTTTTATTTGGCTTGAAACACAACCGACTTCTTCAAAGTATCGAATAGAAAAGAACGTGGCTAGATCTTAAAAAAATTAGTAATTTTCATTTAGAACCAAATTTGTTTAGAGGATTTTAGCTTTAACTATAGGCATTACCAATATTTTAATTAATGTAAATAAAAAAATTAATGTGTATGTAAATTTGAATATAATTTAGATTTTAATTTATTTTTAATTTTCAGCCAGCTTCAATTATCGAAGAAAAATAATAAAAAAATATTTATGAAATTAAATTATGAAGAATAATTACATAACTCTTAAACAATGGTTATTTAATCAATGGAAATTAAACACAAAAAAACATAAACAAACGCAAATTGCAAATGACAGCACTTACAAGAAAACTATCACCTATTCCTAGAATCTGCTAGGAAAACGAAAAGAAACTTAAACATATAAATATAGGTAAGTTCTATTTTATAATACAACTAATACTTTGCAAGTACATTACTATTTGTTTTCAGGATTCATAGAAAATACATGAAGGTCATGTGGAGGTTATGGCTGGAAATATTGGACAAAATTTAAATAACTAAAAGTGATATTATACAGTATGGAGCAGAATTAAAATAAATTATGAAACTAACTCATTTTATTGTTTACCTTTGCATTTTAACACAGGATAAGTATGCAGATGTTTATTACTAATATTTTCTGTAAGCATAAATATGACTAAACTCACAATTCCAATAAAAAATTTTGTAACAGCACTTTTGCCCGTTACAACCTAATTGATTTTTTTTATTCAAATTTAAATGTTTTAGATAAGTAAATTTGAAACCAATTAAATATATTTATTTAAGATACCGATTTTTTCTCTTAGTGTATATACAGGGTGACCCGAAAATGGCGGGCTCACTGTATACCGCGATGTAGTGGGTTAGTTTAAGTCTTTTAATTATTGCAATGTATATAAAAGTTGCGAAAAATTTACCAGATAATAGAACTTCTAAAATATAAAAAAGTTATATAAACCAGTCCTAAGTGAGCAGAGCCCCTTAAAGTGTTTTTTTTCTAACTACATATTTTCAAAACCTGGGGAGAAAAAAAAGTGATAAATAATATTGCATTTTTGAATTCCACGTAAAATTCTAGAGAAATTCAAAGTTTGTTTATTTTTGTTGTATCTAAGCTAATATATAAAGAAAGTCACCTGCCAATTTAAACATATTCAGGATTCAAGAATAATAATAATATTTAAAGAGTTCTTAGTGTTTAAAAAAAAATTAAGTAAAACGGAAAGTGATAGCGCGTTGAAAGTATTACAAAAAATAGATCACATAGTGCTATACGCTAAAGAAGCATCGCTAATAGGGCCAGCACGTAGCCGTTATCATCGTAACAAAACTACAAGTTTTAATAAATAGCTGTCAAACGAGCATGTTACAAACGAGTTTTTTTTGAGAATAAGGCCATGTTAAAATAAAAAAAAAAACGTGTACCGTAAGCACGGGTGACTTTGCACCCCGCGGGTGACTTTAACCCTTTTATGAAAAATCTTTTCGCGCTCGATAAAATTAACATTTATAATTTGCTCGTCTAAACCTGTCAATTAGGCGATTCTATTGAGTTTATATTACAGAAAAATCAGTGTTTTAAAGAAAAAATTGGGATTTATTACACTTTAAAATAGTATATATCGCATCAGTGCAAAACTCTTAGAAATACACGCGTTACAATTTCTATATTATGCGCAATTTTTTGTAATGATGATCCTTGGTTAACTACAGGTCGATTTTTTATTTTTTTTATCGGTAATCCCTTGCAATAGATATATGTCGCTGCTAACACGTGTCTAATAAAAATAAAATAAAATATTGAGTTAATTTTATACGGAAAATACACTGTGAGACAAAGTTACCCGCAACCAGGGGGTAACTTTGCACACCCAGTTTTTAATTTTTATTTTTGAAACTCAGCCGTATGTTATATTATATCATGAAAGATCAACTCAAGACTCAAATTTTGGTATACAAAATTTAATGTTTATGATTGTTAAAACCACAAAAATTTTAAGCTTAAGTTTGAAAGTTAGCTAAAGCCACCCGTGTTTACGGTAACGATTTATTGTTTGGTTGGGTGTTTTTCGAGAGGAAATCCTGGGTTGAGTTTTCACCGGTTTTACAATAAACAGTGGAAACCGAATGAAATAATAAATTGCTTATAGTTCCTGTAAATACAGGGTGTCCCGAAATTAGGGGGCCAAACTTAAACAGTGCATTCTTCAAAGAAAAATAACAATTTTTTGTTTTATAAATATGTCTCAAAAAATGCCCCCTAACGGAGCTACAGCCCCCTGAATAGGAGAGCCTAAGAGGAGAATTTTTTAAAACTATTCCTAAAGGGTTGAACATATATGTTTATAAAGAAATGAATTTTTGGTACTTTGCTAATTTTGAAATGCTGAATCTAGATCTATGTATGATCAAAACTGTCAAAATTAAATCATAGGCGTAACATTTGAGGGGGCCAAATTAATTTAATTTAAATTAGGCTTCTATTCAGGGGCTGTAGTTCCTTTAGGGGGCATTTTTGAGACATGTTTATTAAACAAAAAAGTGTTATTTTTCTATGAAGAATGCACTGTTTAAGTTTGCCCCCTAATTTCGGGACACCCTGTATAAATTGTACCTATACAATACAATAAATACACATTTTAGTAATGATTTACGTGAAAATTGTAAACATTTTATTTCAGTAAAAATTATAAAACAAATAACTCATCTAAATTCAAACAGCGCTATGTATTATTAAAACCGTAGTTTGAAAGTCTCTATTCAACGGTAAAAAAACCAGAAACAGTATTATTTTTTGTATTACAGAAAATATTATGTTGCCATGAATTTCTAAATATATTTTGTCGTTTACAGTAAATGGTTTACTATTTTAAAGGGCGTTTTTAGAGGACTCGAATATAAAAATGTTTGATTTTAATGTTTAATTATTTTTGTTATATTTCTTAAACATTTCCAAACTTAAATATAAATTATATTAGGTAAAGTTATCATTAGTTAATTTTGCACCAGCAAATATACAAACCAAATTGTATCCTTTGGCAAAACATAAAAATGCAACGATTAAGTTCTTGAATTACATTTACAACTAAAAATACAATAATTCGCCATGATCACTTACTTTCTAAAAATGAATTAGTCAAAAATGACTAGTTACCACAATCATTAGTGGCTGCCTTTTCACTTATACCATGGTTAACCATGGGACACCATGGTATCCTCAACATTTAACAGCCAATTCGTGTGTAAAATTGTCCCCTAAATCCAAAAAACCCGTCAAAAATATTCCATATTATATGGAACATTTACTATATCTCAAAAACTGTTAAATGTTTGGAATACAAATTGCTATTGACAAGAATTATTAATGGCTGCTTTTTCGCTATGACAATTAGTTGTTTTAGAGTATTAAATAAAAAAAATTGACTTGTATACCGTGTTTGTTAATAAAAAAGGGGGGTGTATTTGGTATGTCGGTATATTTATTTTAACTCATTTTAAAATAAATATACCGACATACAAAATACACCCCCCTTTTTATTTATTTTTGACTATATTAATTTTTAGAGAGTAGATAAAATGCACGAGTAAGTTTTTTCGTAAAAAAAACTACTTATTTATTTAAAGAAAATGTGCAGTTCGTATACTTTAAATGCATTGTTGACAAACTTTGTAGTTCAATAATGCCATCGAGAGCCACCAGATGGTGTGCGCGTTGCGAAAACCCGACGCTTCTTTAGCGCATGCTGCACCCAAAATTTCAGATTTATGTCTCTTTTAGTTCTAAACCTCTAATGAATTAGTTAGGTGAATCACACATTATAGAATATATACAGAAATGTTCTGGGGAGGGGGTGTATACACATTTTATAGTACAAAATATTTTAAACGGACATACTTAAGCGTAATTTAGATTTCAATTCGTTCTAATCCAATTGCACATATAGTTAATATTGTAACGTTTTTACTGTTCTTAGTGTGAATTAAAACACGCACTGGTTTGTCAAAGAACTAAACTATTTATTTTATAACTTAATTACACTAAAAACACTAAGAAACTACTAATTATTTATATATCACTACTGTTCAAGATTCTATTTATTTGAACGTATATTTATTTATTTCATCGCGAGTACCAAAACTTGACTAACTGCTCCATGCTGCGCTGTTTCTTATATATTTAGTGCCTACGTGCACTCCCGAATATTCCAGTGAGCTCCGACCCCCCCCTTGATCACTCGAGCGCTGACTCACCGGCGATGAGTCATCATTCCGAGATCCAGAGCGGTACTCGCTACAATATTTATGTTTTTGTCTTCTGGTGCCAAATAATATTTGAGGTAGCAAAATTTAAAGAGAACGTAAACAAAAATAGCCTATTTAGATATCTGCCACTTCTTAGAAGGATACATGGTGCACCCTGTATACCATAAAAACGTCTCAACAACATTTTTAGTAAGTAAGTTTTCGTAAAATTACACGAGCATCACATGAATGACTTTTCTCATTTGGTTGAGACATGAAACCCAACATTATCAGTATTTTCTCTGATTTTCTTTGTTCTTTTCACCCCAGTCTCACCTAAAAACACTCCACTACACGGGAAACATAATAAAGGGTGGGCCATCTATAAGTTGAATTTTAAACTACGTGCTATTAATGAAACTTTCAACTTAAGCGCCTTAATTGTTGATAGTGGTTTAGTTTTAACCTTCCGATTACAAAATTTGCACCGAATAAATTTGGATCAACGTTTCGAAATACTCAAAACTTACTTTGAATGTGACTGTCATCGCAGAGACGGCAAGAAAATTGCGTTTGGAAGAAATGAGGCGCCGCCAATCCAAAGTATTACAAATTTGATCAAAAAATTGCGCAGAAATGGAATGCTGGTGGACATAAAACATATTTCGCATGCTCGTCCTAGACGTACACCTGTGGCAATCGCTGCTGTGGCCGAAAATGTACGCGTGAACGCGTCAACATGAACTCGGCGCAGATGTCAACAACTCGTCCTTTCCTGTACCACTCTGAAGATGATTCTGCACAAAGACCTCGGTATGTTTGCGTACAAAGTCCAGCTTGTTCAGGAGTTAAAGCAAGATGACCATCCACAACGTTTTCGCTTTGCTGAGTAAACCAGTTGAACGATGACCCTAATTTTGCAAGAAAAATCATCTTTTCGGTAAGGCGCATTTTTACCTCGGAGGTTATGTCAACAAGCAAAACTGTAGGATTTGGGCCAAGGAAAAACCACACGTCGGCGTAACAAAGCCTATTCACCATTTAAAACAAAACATTCAAGCTCAAATTGCCTAAATAGAGCAGCAAACTTTTGACAAAGTGCTCGAAAATTGGTGTTCCAGGATGGGCTACTACCAAGCCAGCTGAGGTGGCCACTTAAATAAAATCATTTTCTATACTTAATCGGAAGAAACATTGTATCAAATAAAGCAAAATTTGTTGAAAAAAAATCAAATTTTCTTGTTCTCATTGCTATTTTATAATTCAACATAAACATGGCCCACCCTTTAGTATATTATGCTATTATATCTATTTTGCAAAAATTCTATAATAAAAATTAATTTTATACCTTAAATTTAATTTGGTCGAATTTTACTTTAAATAGTTGGTATCACAGTCATTGGTTTGACAGTTAATGTCAAAATCGTCCTTAATTTACTTATTTACAATAAGCGGCTGTTAATGTTAAAGAAGAAAAAAAGGATTTTCTTTGGTGTTAAACAAAATTTATTGACAGAAGGGTCTCGTAAGTACTACAAAAATCATAAAAATATTATAACCAATATGCAAAATATTATGCTATTTAAAGTATAGCCAACCTATAAAATCAAAATTTTGGGTGGGATAAAGTAGGTATCTTATTACAGTACCGAAAGCGGTGTTATAATAAACTCATTATGAACGCAAAATAGATAAAAAAAAATAAACTTAATTCGAAACCAACTTTCTTCTACTTATCCTTATTCAAATCTCATGAATTTATTTTAAAACGAAACTATAGTTTCGTTTTAAAATAAATTATTATTATTAAATATATATATATCCCTGTAAATTTCAAAACCAATCAACAGTTTTAATTCCAAATTGGCCAAAGGTTGACGTATACATTTTTAAGAGGGTTCACTTTGAAAGTGTTCAAATACATTATAAAACTGTTGGTACATGTATATAAAACTACAACATTTTCTGTTTAAATCAAATATACTCGATTATTTAAATTAATATAATTTCCTTTCCTTTTCATGACATGATATTTCTCTGAGTGTATTAAAACGTCTCAACAACATTTTGTAGTAAGTAATTTTTCGTAAGATTACACGAGCATCACATGAATGACTTTTCTCATTTAGTTGAGACATAAAACCCAACATTATCAGTATTTTCTCTGATTTCCTTTGTTCTTTTCATCCAAACCTCACCTAAAAACACTCCACTACACGGAAAGCATAAAAGAAATAAACTTAATTCTAAACTAACTTTCTTATATTTATCCTTATTCAAATCGCATGAAATTATTTTAAAACGAAACCATACCCCTGTAAATTTCAAAACCTAAATCAACAGTTTAATTCCAGATTGGCCGACTTTTAGCTACGTCTACGAGAACTCTACCACACTCGATGTTATTTTAAATATCCAGCTTATTTTCAGTCAATATTTACATTAAAATTCGTTCGGATACTTGGCAAACAAAAATTCGATTTGTTCTAGATTTGATCTGCAAGTCCGACAACGCAGCATATCGTCGACGCACAATGGTCCGAATATACTCATTTTTCGGCCAAAACTCGAAAAGTGGTAAGTTAATGATTTTGGGATCAAAATTATCATAAAAAATATAATAATTATTTGTTCAAAAAGTTCACCATTTTTGGTTCGCCATTTTGAATTTATAAAATCAAAATGGCGAACCAAAAATGGTGAACTTTTTAGACAAATAATTATTTTATTGCCCTGAAAATCTTTATTATTGGGTTTTTGGGGTCGGTGATCAAGAATTTAATATTAAAATTATCAAATGTCGGACCCAAATGGTGGACTTTAAAAAAAATAATTTATTGTCCAGAAAATGTTTATTATTGGGTTTTTGGGGTCGGTAATTACGAATCTGATTTTAAAATTATCAAATTTAAAATGACGGACCATGTTCCTTTACATTAATAGTTGTTATTTTTATTTACATATTTTTAAAATAAGTAAATTGTTTTTATATTTTAAAAAAATCAACTTTTATTTAAACAGAGTACCTAAATGCAATTTAAAAATAAAAGTCAACATCTTTGTTTTTAATGTATATTTTAATAAATTTGCTTTTTCCTTTTACATAAAGTCATTTATTATTCTTTTTAAACATGATATTTTAAATAAAATAATATTTTAAAATTTCTTAAATTAAAATATCTTTTTTTTGTGTTAATTTAAAATAAAATTATATGTAGTTAAAAGGACCACAACTCAACTTATTTATCGTGAAATAATCAAAAAAGTTTCAAACTCAGGCATACTTAATAAGTATTACTTATATGTTAATATAACTTTTAAAAAAATTATTTTTCTTCAAAAATGTAATTTTATTAAATTATTGTATATAAAAATATTTCACTTTAAAATGTTAAAATACGAAAACACAAAAACTGTCACCAACCGATTGAAATAACGGGCTCAAATAGGACTGCCGAAGGAAGTAGGAAGGGCGATTTTATACCTGAGCTCTATGTATTTTAGATATTTCAAACATCCCTCTACATGAGCGAAATTAAATGGTTACATAATTATTAAGTTTATTTTTAGGGTTTTTTACAAGGTCGGGCTTGATATGGACTAGTGTACAACGCGAGACATTGCACTAATAACTTATTATAAGTAGAGATGCGACTTGAAAAAAAACTGTCTGTTTTTTTTGTTTTTTTTCAGGTTTTTTTCATTGTTTTTTTTTCAAATGGTTTTTTTTTCATTTTTTAGTTTTTTTCAAGATTAGTCCCATTTGCCTAATTTTTTATGTTTCCAGTCCAGTTTATGGACTAAAATTAGCCACTAAATGACATTTAGTAAATGTAAATACAGTCTCGCGCTATGCACGCGCCACCACCACCGAATTGACCAATAAGGACCGCGCTTGTTTTGATTTGCTCCTAAAATATGTAATTGATTTTTCAAAAAGCTACCAAAAGCACTTTTTTCATGATTTTTCAAATTCATGTAGAGTATGGAATTTTTTTTTTCAAAAAAAACAATAGCAAATTCTTGTAGAAAATTTATTCATTGGTGGTCAGAAAATTCCGTAGACCAAAAAAGAAAGCCAAAAAAATTTCAAATTTTTTTATTACGGTATTCGTTAGGATTGAGCGTTGCACGTTTTTCATCTAAAAATCTCAAAACTAGAAACTTCAACCTTTAAATTGCTTTCTTTTACGAATTTTTTTATCCCTTAATTTTTTCTATTAGTGTAGAAGTTTTACATTTCTATTGGTTTCTTATAAATGTGTACTACCAAATAATAAGAAATCAGATTTTTTAGTCTCGGTCAAAATTTTCAATAATGAAAAATGTAATATATTTATTATAATATACATTTACTCAAACTTTCATTCATTTTGAAAAATAACTCCATTTTTTAAGATTAATGTTATTTATTGACAGAATATGCTTTATTGTAGCGGATTTGAAAAAAAACGGTTTTTTTTCTAGTTTTTTTTTCATGTTTTTTTTTACATCTCTAATTATAAGTAATAAGCATTAAGATACCTATAGTAAATTTTCCAAATAAAATGAAATTGACTATATCCCAAAAACTCTGCTTTCATAATTTTTGACAGTATTTTAGGATTCAGGGGAAAATTTTGCTGTTAAATGTTGGGGATACCATGGTATCACATGGTTAACCACGGTATAAGTGAAAAAGCAGGCACTAATAACAGTTATAACAGTAACTGTAGTAACTAGTCATTTTTGACTAATTCATTTTTAGAGAGTAGAGAAATTTAGAGGTCCGTTTTGCCGCCTTCTATATACAGTAGGGTGTTTCAAAAAAATCGACTTTTTCTTTTTCTTCAAATGGTCGGCAAATTCTTTCAGAGGATGTCAACACAAAGACCTCGTCAAAATTTGAGCTTTTAATTTGAAGATTTAGAGGTCGCGGATCGCAATTTTCTATTTTCCATTTAAATAACATGGGAATTTTTTTTTAACTTTGAAATTTTATACGTCTGAATCAAATCAACTTATGTCAAGGATCATCTTAGATTTTTATAGTAAATTTAACGCTCTACAAAAAAGGTCTCCTATCATTTTTCTATGAATTGATTCCTTCCAGAGTTATTCGAGGCCAAAGTTTGATTTCCATCGAATTTTCGCGTTTTTTTAACATTTATGGTAAAATTATCATTATACGGGTGTCCCGAAATCAGGGGGCCAAACTTAAACAGTGCATTATTCGTATAAAAATAACACTTTTTTTTGTTTAATAAACATGTATCAAAAAATGCTCCCTAAAGGAGCTACGGCCCCCTGAATAGGAGCCTAAGAGGATAATTTTTTTTAAACTATTCCTAGAGGGTTGAACATGAACAAATGAATTTTCAGTAGGTACTTTGGTAATTTTGACATGCTGAATCTAGATCTATGATCAAAACTGTTAAAATTTAATCATAGGCGTAACATTTGGAGGGGGCAAAGTTACAAAAATAGCCCCAACTTTTTTCTGGGTTAATCATTTAATTTTTTTTATGAAATTATGAGAATTTATAGTTTTTTACAAAAAATAGGTACTCTTGATTTGAATTGCTCAGACGCACCATTTTCGAGAAAAATGCATTTATAAATAAATTACTTTGCATATTATACACATCTCATATTTTCATTAAAACTTTGTAGTAGGCTTTGGAAAAAAGTGACGTTTTTTTGTTTTTTGTTTTTTTTTTACAACACTTCCTATGTTTCAGATATAAATATGTGATTTTTTTACTACATGATGCTAAAAGTTGAAAAAACGAGAAAATTCGATGGAAATCAAACTTTGGCCTCGAATAACTCTGGAAGAAATCAATTTATAGAAAAATTATAAGAGACATTTTTTATAGAGCTTAAAATTTACTATAAAAATCTAAGATGTTCCTTGCCATAAGTTGATTCGATATAGACGTATAAAATTCCAAAGTTAAAAAAAAAAATTTCCTATGTTATTTAAATGGGAAATAGAAAATTGCGATCCGCGACCTCAAAATCTTCAAATTAAAAGCTCAAATTTTAACGAGGTCTTTGTTTTGACATCCTCTGAAAGAATTTGCTGACCATTTGAAGAAAAAGAAAAAGTAGATTTTTTTGAAACACCCTAATATACAGGGTGTAATTGGTAAAAATTTAAGGTGGTTCTTAGGCACCTCTAGAAAGTGCTCACCAAATTTGAGCTTTTAATATTAATAGGAATATCCTTCTCATTACAGTTTTCCATTTTTCTTTATCTTTATAAAAAAGACCATATTTCATTATTAATCAATCGTTTAGTCAAATCTTAATACACATTTTTGTAGGGAATTGAATGCTCTACAAAAAAGGACTGATGTGTTTAAGCGATTACTCTAACCGTTTAAGGTATTTAAGATCAAAGTTTGAAGAATTTATTAATTTTTATGCTTTGCATTTTTAATAACCTTTAAGTCAAAGATAAGCCGGTTTTAAGTAATAATATTATGGTGACAGTTTTCTCTCATTCTAATTATTGTATGATTTTTTATAAATACAACTGTACCATGATATGCATATACCTACTATAGTATTATAATACCAATTTCCTAGACAAAAAAAAATTGTTTGTGTTCAATTTTTCATTTCCCTCCCATTTTTACTCTGAAAAAAGGCGACAACTTGCACCCTTGTCCCCCTTAAAAAAATTTGGATCCGGGCCTGAGTATTAGGAACCGCTAATTTATTAAGATATCGCGAGATGTTGCTCTGGGGCGCATCTGGAGCCTCAGTCCACGAACTCCATGGAGTTTGCAAACTACAGACTAAAGTTTTTTATTGTCTATCATTTTGCCCCATAAAACTTCTCAATAAAAAAGCGGCGTTTTCTTTTTTGGCCTTTCGTGAGTATACTCTATATCTATAGATCCACTAAAATCGCATTAAATGGGTCGCGTGTCTCGTCGGCCGCCCACGGGATCCGCCTCCAGTTCACCGCCGTCTTTAAAGTGCATGCGATTTTAAAAATGTTTCAAACTCGTTTCTTTACCGAATTCAGAGACAAACGCGTCAAGTACAGTGTGTGTGGTGGAGGGTTTAGAGGCGGCGGGTCGCTAAATTGCATCTATGGATTTTCAATTAGGCAACACCGAAGAGGCGGGGGTTGTTTCGCAAAACGGCGCCTTTAATTTGAAGCAAACTGGAAACACAATCGGAAAACCGATGAAACCTTGACTTAACGACCGTCCCGCCGACGTCCGACTTAATTTTTTTGCTACCGAATCGTGTTTTTCTGGTTTTCGCTCGCCCGAATTCATTTTCATGTTTTAAATTAAAATCATCGCGATAATTGAACGTTTATCTCCCCGCTGCTCGACACTATAATATTAAACGGCTCTCATAAACCGCCGCGCGCGATTTTATATTTAATCTCATCGCGATGTTTGCTTTTAACCCATCCATCCATTAACTTTAAAACCATAAACATTTTGACATTTTCCCTCAATACACTTGACGCGCGGTTTTCTTCTAATTGCATCCACACAGTAATAAAATATTTGTGAATTTTAACCAAATATTAACCAGATTTTATGTTAATCCAGGTCCACATAATTTTTTGTTTAGTCTACAACAAACTGCAATTTGTTCACTAATTGAATAATAACGTATTAAGTTAATACGTTATTATTCAATTAGTTAACAAATTGCAGTTGGTTGTAAACTAAACAAAAAATTATGTGAACCTGGATTAACATAAAATCTGGTTCATATTTGGTTAAAATTCACATACTATTAACGTTTTGTGGATTTCATAACAAAATTTTGTTATGAAATCCACAAAACGTTAATAGTATGTGGATTAATCCTATTTCAATAATTCAACCATAATTCTTGTAATTTTTATAAAGTAACTTATTTTGTACACCCACTAACAAAAGTATTTGTTGGAAATTGAAAAGAATTTTGATAAGAAATCTTGCTTTAATAATCAATTTCCTAAACACTAAATGAACACAAAAATAACATACACACAATTAAATAACACACCATTTTAAAATCATCAAATTATAAAGAAATTTGGTACAATATAAATATCAGTACTACTATAACACTAACTGATGTATTTCGTAACTTTAACCCACTTCACTGTATCTCCTAATTTCAGTTTAAAAACCAGTGAAGGCATCTTTTTTCGGATACTTCGAACACGTTACGAATTAGAATAAATTTAAGAAGAAACATAAGTTGCAGACGCTGAAGTCAGTTAAACTTGTTGATTCATATATCAGTAGCAAATGTTTTGATTGACTCAACGAAATAATTTGTTAAACATTACAAAAATAATCTGTAACCTTTGAAATTAACAAAATGCTTACAAAATTGCATATTACCTTTACAAAACTCTCGATAAAATATTTTCACTTGTTAAAATAATTACAAGGCCTGGATTTCTACAAAAAACTATGTTAAAATTTTACAAAATAAAATTAAAAAACTACAAATTAATGTTAGCAAATCTAATCTAATTGTAATCATACTGGAGCCCTATATTTTCTAAATAATTTATTTTTAATTTATTTATTATCATATATTATATCACGAGAACTATGAATTTAATCGGTTAAACTAGGCTCAGTAGTTTTTTGTTTGTTTTTTCTTGGAAAATGTTGAATGCAAAATAATTTAATAAAATCACGAGACCGCGTAGCGGTCGAGGGGTTTTATTTTTAATTATTTTGCATGAAACTATTTTCCAAAAAGAAAAATCAAATAAAAAACTTACTGAGCATAGTTTGACAGATTAAATTTATAGTTTGAGTGATATACGTCTAGATTATTTCTCGAATTAAAGGAAACTATGACTAATAATTAATATTTGTTTATTTTAAAACATACAAAACATTTTTTTAAACTTTTATAATATATACCTATATAATATATAACTATTTAGTATTATTGCAATTTGTATAAAAGTTACAATTATAGTAATTGTATGTTTGATTATAATAATTATCATTGCTGTTGACTGTAGAGGATGTTTTTGAGCTGCTACAAGAAGATGTATTATTTGGCTTGTCTCTCATTTTATTTATTATTTCAAAATGATGTTGTGGATCCATTTGAAGGTAAGGCTTGAGTGATAATGCGCTACTGTGCCCCGTTATTTTTATAAGCTGTTGTTCTTCAGTACCACTTTTAGCAAGTTTACTGACAGCTGTCGATCGGTTGGAGTGGTTGATTATTTTAGCTTTTTTAATACCAATTTTTTCGGCAGCATGTTTTGTCCATTTTGACACCTCATTTTTTCCCAATGGGCAGTTCTTATACCATCCTATAGATCCAGAATTATTCCAGTAAGGATTCGGCGTTAAGAATAACCTTTCATTTTTAATGTGGTCTCCTCTTCTACTAAGTACCTTCAAAATTTTAGCCAATTCCTTTAAATTAGTTTTGTTGTCCAGTTGGTAGCTTCTTTCTTTACAGAATTCTAAAAATTGCTGCCATATTGAATGGTGTGTCCTTTTTGTGTTTTTTGGAACTGTGTTTGTAATTTCCACATCGATTTTTTGTAAAGATAATTGTCCAAATCTATCCATATTTTTCAAATTACCATTAAATTTACGATATAAACACTTAAAATGACGCTGTTTACATTTTAGTTGCCATAGTGATAAATGCAACAATATTTTAAAAGGCACTCTATTTGACACTTAATAAAATCTGACGTATATGTCAAAATTTATGAACAATTTTTTTAACAAAATTCCATTAATTTAAAGATATGTAATAATTAATAATTGATATTTCGTAAACTAAATAACTTGTTTTTTATTATTAAAAAAAAAAATGTATGTTAAAACTTGTAAATAACACCATAAAATCGCAAACAAAAATCCAATATGGAGGCTAAAATTTAATCGCTGTTAAAAAGGTCTAGTGATTTAATCGCTTATTTAAACGAAATTTATTCGAAAATTCAAGGCTTTTGATTGGTTCATATTATATTGAGGGAAATAATCGTTGTTATACACTGTTTTAAAGTAAAAAGTTGACATGCGCTGGAACGGATGTCAGTTATTTTGAAATATGACAGTAAAAGTTGTCAAAGGTTGACAAATCAAAAAATATAGTTATCTTTGACAGATATTTCTCGTATTGTGGCATTAATTGAAGATTGCCGAACACAAGGTTATGTGTCACTTACACTGTTAGAAAAATCAGATTTGTTAACATGAGTTTGTAGTTTGTTAATTTTATTTTGTAAAATGTTTACAAAATTTTTTGTATACAACCTGGGTTTGTAATTATTTTAACAAAGGAAAATATTTTACCGAAAGTTTTGTAAAGGTAATAGGCAATTTTGTAAGCATTTTGTTAATTTTAAAGGTTACAGGTTATTTTGTTTTAACAAATTATTCCGTTGAAAAAGTACACGTGATTTCAGGCAGCAAATCAAAACATTTTCCAGCAGAACATACTTATATATCAACAAGTTGTGTCAGCGTCAAAGGGTGTTCATAATATTTAACGGTGACAGGAGTTTTTATAATGCCATTACTGGTTTTCAAATAAAATTAGGCGATACAGTGAAGTGGGTTGGGTTGGGTGTGTTATAGTACATCAGTAAGTGTTTTAATAGTACTGATAGTTATATTGTACACAATTTCTATATAATCTGATGATTTCAGAATGGTGTGTTATTTAATTTTGTGTATTATTGTGTGTTAATTTTGTTTTATTTAGAAACTAGTTTAATTCAGCCGCTGCGGTACATAAGAGATTGCTATTGTAAATCCAGACCCACATATTAATACTGAACTCTTGCTGAAAATCGCGCCCCTCCCTTATTTGTTTTAAAAAAATATTTAAAAAAATCATGCCAAATTTAAATGTCCTAACTTATTTCCTTCTATTGCCTGTAACAACGAGCACTTTTCCAGATAGAGGATTTTTGCTTTTTAGGTATTAATTTTTTTAAGAAAATGTAGAGGAAATAGGGTATTTAAAAAAGGTCCAAGGTCTTTTTTACTTCGTTCAATTATTACTATTATTGTTATTTCATTGAAAATGGCTTAAAAAAATCATATCAGTGATGATTTGCATTTAGATTGCCCAAAAGATATTTAAATAGCACCAACATTAGAAAAGTACAACATAACAATTATGTAATTAATGAAATTGATTTTTAGATTATTTTCGAACAATTTTTTTTTTAAAGTAACAATGTTAAAATGGCAAAAAAAAACAAACAAAATAAAACCCAGATGATTAAGTTTTTGGTATTTCAAAAGTCATTTTTTTGCGTTTTAAAATGCTTTTTAAAACTCTGACACAAGTACAATAAATTGTTTCTGGTCTTCTTTGTGTGTTATGAGGAAGTTTTACTCGTCAAATAAATGCAGAGCTCTTTCGGCAGCATCGTTAACAATTCTCAGGTAAGTTACAGTTTTCAAACCGTTTTAATAATTTTCGTCCTAAGCCCACATAGTCGGATCGATTTTCAAAAGTAAATAATCCCATTAATTAATTTTATCTTCACGCGGTCTATAATTTAAACTTTATTGATGTCAACATTCGATAAAGAAATACCTTGTTATGGCCTAGGCCGATAAAAATTTTTATGAGGCAAGTAATTAGTTCGATTTTTTCTCGCTAGGGGTATTGTTTTGACAAATTAATCCTTTTCTAAGAAATTAACGTACTAAACTGGTTTAATTTATTTATAATAAGCACTAATTTGTTTGTTTTACTGTTATAACATTATAATGTTTAATATTTTTCATTAAATTATTGTAAAATTAAATATGAATAATAAAACAAAAAGTGTGGTTAGGACATTGCAATTTGACGTTTCTGTGGATTTCACAGTTGTTTTCTTTTTCTACGATTTAAATTATCTTCAAATTTTAATTTGCTTTAAGTTTTCAGTGAAATTAAATGTTAAACACAGCGTAAACATTCCAAACTACCTATTTTTTTAATAAAAATGCAAACAAATTGAAATTAGATACCTATTTATTAAACAATTAATTGAATTCAATGTAATAGCAAGAGGGTAAGTAAACCATTTTCTTACAAAAATCCATTTCTACTGAAATCATGTAGCTAGGTTTTGTCAAACTATTACTGCTTCTAAAAGGAATAATAATTATTGTACATTTAATGTAATCTTTAGCTAATAAATAAATGAGGTTCTAAAAAAGTGAGGTTAGGCTGCTTTCATGTTGAATTAAATTGACCTATATAAAGTGCTTTAAAGATAAAATGTTGTATGCCATTCGGCCAAGAAGTGTCTTTTTGTGCTTCGCTCAATTGTAGGCCTCCGCTACGCGTCGGCCTTCAAACTTTGAGCTTAGCACAAAAAGCCTTACTTCTTAACCTAATGACATAAATAACTATTAATTTAATATTTTTTTATTAGAATCCCTAAATATTTCATTAATATACTTTTTTTATTAGAAACCCTAAATATTTCATTAGAATCCAAAATTATTTGTTTTACTTTTCAATACATTCTAATTATGCAATAAATGCAAATCAAAATTGATATCTTGTTTTTTATGCTTTTTTCAATTAAATAACAATTATAGTAATAATTTAGCGAACTAAAAAAACCTTAGGATAAACATACACGAATTAATTTATCAGCCGCTCTTATAAAAATCAATTTTATTTGTCAATAAATATTGTTCATAATATTTTAAAGTTGAATACATCATTTGTGTTGCTGTTTTGAGCTAAACTTTTTGCATCTTAATTTGTTTTTATGAGTCATTTAACCGTGGAGATTAGGTACATGCATTTAATTCAAATAATACTTTGTTGTTGGCCGCAAACTATTAAAGAAATTAGTTACTCTCAGAAATAGTCAAAGATGGGGACTAATCTTAAATTAGTCAAACTTTAACTATTTACGTAGTAAAAAATAACTATTTAAAAGTAAAAACGACTATTTTATTACTAAAAAAACTGGTACTAATTCAAATAGTAAAATTTTGACTATTTCATTTTTAGAGAGTAAACTTTTAACTCTAATTATCTTAAACGAAGATTTAAATCAAATTTTTACATTGACTTGTGAATATTCCATAAGAAAGTAATTTTTTTTAAATATCCAGTTGCGTGTAAAATAGCGAAAAAGTGAAAGAACCCACGTATATCTACCCCACTGGACAATTTTAATCGCGTCATGTAATGAGTAGATATCTTTTTTTTTTTACCAAAGTACCAAATTTGGTCAAAACGCCTTAATTACCTGACAAAAATATTTATAAAACTGAACTTTGAAGGGCTGCATCTAGGAACGGTTTTGGAATCGACTTATTTTTGGATGGACCGGACCATTGAATTATTGCTACTATAACCTATACAATAGGGTGGGCCGAAAATCCGCTTTTTTAGAATTTCGTTTAGTAATAGCAAAAATTTTGTTTATTATGTTGTAAACAAATTTTGTGTAAAAGATTAAATTTTTCGATCAACATCCTAGGCTCGCCCAACGCAATTAAAGATCAAAATGTTCAAAAAATGTTGATACTAAAATCGGGTTTATTTCTGAAACTATCCATCTGAAGTAATTTTGTGTAAGGACCTTTTTTGTAGAGCATAAAATTTCCGATCGAAATAAGTTAGGAAAATTTTTTTTTTAACATTTTGATCTTTAGTTGCGTTGCAACGCGTTGGGCGAGCCTAGGATGATGATCGAAAATTTTAATCTTTTACACAATTTTTTTTTACAACAAATTTCTGAAACTATCCATCTGAAGTAATTTTGTGTAGAGCATAAAATTTCCGATCAAAATAAGTTAAGAAAAATTTTTTTTTGAACATTTTGATCTTTAATTGCGTTGGGCGAGCCTAGGATGTTGATCGAAAATTTTAATCTTTACACATTTTTTTTTTTACAACATAATGAACAAAATTTTTGCTATTACTAAACGAAATTCTAAAAAAGCGGATTTTCGGCCCACTCTACTATACAATTAATAAAGGTTTTATTAAAAAACATAATAACTTAAATTTCTTTAAATCAAATAAAAGGTTTTTTTAAGTAAAACATATTCTACGTCCATATACGTGACGTTCTTATAATTTCAGTATGGCGGATTTAACTAAATATCTTAAGTCTAAACTAAAAAGTAAAAAAAAAATAATAATTAAAAAAAACTAAAAACACTAAAAAGTATAAAAAATGTAATTTACTGTAATTTAAAAATTGTTCTATTAATAAACTTGTCACAACTGCATCCTGCCTGCCAATATTCGACACTCCGCAATTCCGTCCCCACTTGTGGCATTTTAATAAACCCAACGTCATTCGGAAGCTCGATTGTTAAGGTCTCAGAAAATATAAACATGCAATAACATTGTATAGTCAGTTTCCATGCAAATCGACGGAACAGTGGACGATGTTTCGAGATGCGAAGTCGATTCTGCTCGGGCGACTTTCCACGGTCAATGCTTTAAGAGGGGATTTGGGGGGATAAGGGTTGCCGACTTAATGGACATGTCTCGGGTAAAACTATTAATTACGTCTGCAAGACCGTATTTTGCTAATACATTTGGGAGGCCGGCTCTAATGGAACAAGAACTGCACAAGTAACATGTTTTTTGTGGTGTTTTTTCCATTAAATCTTTGGTGTCAATGGGGGAATTTTATAAAGTAGTACGTCAAATTGTGGGGAATGTTATGTTTTCTATAAATGTATACAAATAATACTTACAGAGATTGGGATAAAAACCTCGACAAGGTTTTGTTGTTTTTAAGTCCCAGAAAATCCATGTTGTTATATTATTGCACAATGTTTTAATAAAGCACTTATTTTATTAATTTTTTAACTTATATTTTAATATTAATAATAAATTCAGTCTATTCTATTGAACGTATATTAATAAGGCTGCCATAACTTCGGGCTATGATAAACAAACATATGAAAAGTTAATTGCGAGAATATTACGATTAAAAAAGTTTGATAAAATTCAGTAAACACAAGATAAAAATAATAATTAATAAATTTGGTTTACTTCCATGAAAGTTGCAAAAAGTTTAACAAGTTTTAAATCTTATTCATGCAAAAAGTTTCTGTGTAAAACCCAAAAATAAATCCATTAATTTGCATTTTAATTACATTTTGTTATAACTTTTTAACCGCATAGGCAACACCGCAATAAAATTTGTCAAACATCTCTTGTTAAGAAAAAAACCTGAACGTCCACGAAGAAGCATCGATCAAACGTCAAACTGACATTACCTCACTTATATAATACGGAAGTTGACAGTTATAAATGCGACCTTGTCAATTCCTAAATGATATATAGCCGATTGATGCATTTGCAAAACATAAATTATGGCTGCGATAAACACTGCAGTTGTCACTTATAACGATCATGCATTTATAGCTGCAATTTTTGCAGCGATTTGTCGAACAAAGTGTCAAATTAAAGCCCGATTAAAGCGCTCGAAAACGATGCTGTATTTACGTTTATGCCGCTGATAGTTTTTAAGTTATGGTGGTAAATGGCAAGCGCTGCATTTTTAATTTATGTGTATTTTATGCGTTTTAGCACATTTGTTTTATCGAATTAAAGCTGGTTTAATGGACTTTTTCTACTTCCACTATTCTAACGGCCATTTTCGAACATGTTTTCAAGACACTTACGGTCTGAAGTTGGTTTTAAATTGGTTGACAGTGGTTAAATACCATACAATCGTTAAAATAGAGTGCTAATTCTAAATGTGAAAATTATTTTATTATCTCAATACAAAATTATTAAATATTTTTTTTCAACGCCAATATTTGAAAAGTTTATATAAACATTGTACTGACCTGGCAGTAAACTAGATTTAACTTTTAAAATTTCAGGTGGAGTCTCCACCGTGGAGTGCCCATAAAACATTTTTTTTTACTGTCACTGTGAAAAACTGCTTTTATATCGGATTAAAACGACGGTTATTCCATTTTCATGGTTACATTTCGATAAACACATAAAAATTTGACAATTTTACCGATTAACAGATTTCCAAGTTAAAAGTTACTATATTTTTTTCCAGATGTCACTTTATAAAAATATTTAATTTAAATCATTTTTAGTATTTGTATTTGTAAGTATTTGTCCTAGAAAAAGTATGATATATCATATAATATTATGTAACTTGTTTATAAACTTTTCTAGATACTCATTTAATTAAGCACTCGCTCGTGCATAATTAAAATTCGTGACTAAAATTGCGTTTAATAAACTTGATACATAATATACTAATAAAGTGGGGCTTTGAGTGTTTTTAATGAATTATGTTTTTTTAGTTAACAGTTAAGTATACTTTGTTATTATTATTATTATTATTAAAAGTAAGCAGATTAGTAAAACCAGAACATATTTGTAAACATTTGATTGTTAAGTAATGAATCCTAAATATTATAATATAGGAATATTATAATATAGGAATCAATATTTTATTTTAGTATAGCGGTTTAATGCGTCGAAAAAAAAAGACACAAAAATGGGAAAATGGGCCTTAGAAAAATTGAATTCTTTGGTAAAAATTAAGTTTTTTTGGAAAAAAAATAATTTTGGAAAAAAAATAATTTTTGGAAAAAAAATATTTTTATTTTTTTAGCCACAAACGTCGTTTTTTAGCATATAAAAATATGGTTAAAATCGTTTACAAAGAAGCATTGGAGTAACTATTTCTATTTAATTTTATTAAGTAGAGATACACTGCGCGTCAAAATTAACGAATAATAAGTAAACAAAATTCTAACTCTAAAACGCCTTTACCAATCTTTAATTTGTATAAAAATACTTCAACTTATATCTCAGCTTACGTGTTCGAGGGGTTTTCGAGAAAATATTTTTAAAGCCCTTTTACTTAACAATAAAAAAACGTTCGAAAAATAACTTTTAAGTAAATAAAAATATTTTTTTAGTATAGGTCAGGGGTGGCTAGTGCATAAGGGCTGCAGAGCTGCAGAACTCCCAAAATTTTCTTATTACTTGACTAATTTTTTAATTATTTAATATTTAAGTGCGACAGTGTACCTATGAATATTTCAAACGCATGGCTGCATAAAAAGTTTTTATTATAAACATTCGCCGTGTCGCCGTACTTGGCCACTACAGTAATCCAAACGACCAGTAAAGGTCTCTAACGCTTAACGCTTACAATACAACAAAGCTGGGCCACTTTCGAGTTCTGGCTCCCATTTCAATACCGTAATTTTGCTCCGCGCCGCTCTTGGTCCTAGGTTAAGATAGCGAAATTTAAGCCAAACCGGAGCTGCACCAACATACAGTTCCTACTTCCCGGTCGTTTGTTTTCCGCTTCGCGTTCACGTTTGTTATTTTAACTAGAAGACTGTTAATTCGGTGTATTTTTGTGTTTTTTGTTGTATTCTTTTGTAAGAATGAAAATGGTGTATGATTTAATTATGATTTAATTAATTAACTGTAGGTACCATTTAATTAAATGCCCACTGCGCCACATTTTTTTAAACCCCACTGGCAGAACTCACAAATTTTACTGCCACGAGCCGCCACTGGTATAGGTACCCTGAAAATTTTGTACAAATCAAACGAACAGTAACGAAGATACAGCGCTTCAAAGTCAGTAAAAATGACCCCTTTTTGATTATTTTGCTGAAAAGTGGTCATTTTTGACTTTGAAGCGCTGTGTTTTCGTTACTGCTCGTTTGATTTGTACAACATTTTATATTAACAATAATACGTCTTTTACAGCATATTTTTAATTTACTTCAAAACAAATTTCCCTATAAAAGTTTTTTTTCGAACCGTTTTTTATTTTTAAATAAAAGGATATTTTCGTAAGTAATATCATAAGGACGTTTAATTTTTCCGAAAAGAATCGAAAAAACACGTTGCTAAGTAATATTTTAACAAAAAGCATGAGTGCTGGTGGCAACAAAAATCCGAGTCGAAGAGGAGGCTTTTTGCACCAGCACGAATGCATTTTGTTAAAAAATATTACTTAGCATTGTGTTTTTTCGATTTTTTTCACAGGAAAAATTAGATGCCCGAATGGTATTTGACAAGACTATTTCATGAGTAACAGTTAACAATTAAAATATAAATTGCAATTTTTGGTGACAACAGCTGTCAAGTTTTGCCGCGGGTAAACTCGAATAAACTGCTGACAGGTGCTGTCACACAGTTTTTTCACCTAGAAACCATTTGTAATTCAAAATTGCGCGTTTGTGATTGGTGGAAATTAAGACGAGGGAAATAGTCTCGATAAAAAACTTGAACACGTAATTTGAGATATAAGTTAAAGTATTTTTGTTCAAAATTTTATAAAGATTGTTAAAGGCGTTTTAGACTTGGATTTTGTTTACTTCTTATGCATTAATTTTGACGAGCAGTGTATATCTTTTATGTTAAATGGATTTTTAAATTGCCCCTTAAAAACCCCATTTTATGTTCCAATCCAGGATTACATAATGCAAAACAATAAAGCGGAGCTTAGCCCGCAGGTCGACGGCTATAGTATATTACTAAATATGCAGGACCGGATTTAAGGAGGGGCCAGCAGGACCATGACCACAGGGCATTCACCACTTGGGGGCCTCCACAAGTCGAATTCAAACTTGCAGTAATTTTTTTTTCTTCTTCTATATTGACGAGCTGAAGTTAGCAATAGTGGCTTTTGGGCATTTTTGTCACGGGCTGAAGTTAGCTTTATTATAAATTGGGGAAAAGTGAGGTTAAATCCATTTAAAGTTGACAGATGTCAAATGTTTAACAAATAAAATTGGCTTTAAATTCTTCTTTGTGTTTGCAGTAAATAAAGTATAGTATGCAAGTCGTTTTATAAGACCCTCGTTTTTATTAATTACTCGCTTGCAAGCTTGGCTCGTGCCTAATAAAACTCGTAACTAAAATGGCGTTTATAAAAATTGATACATAATTTACTATTAATGTATTTTTTGGTCAATGATTAATGGGAGAAGTTCAGCATTATCTTGCTGCTATTTTAATTAACTGGTTGAAGCAAAAACAAATATTTTAAAATAAAACTTTATGGAAAAGCTAATATATAATATCATCGAAATTCTTCTATTTATATTTTGCACTAGTATTATTTATGAGGCGCCGTTTGTCCGTAAATTATTTTTGCTATATATACAGTGTGTCGCACTTAAGATGAAGACACCCCCATATTTTCGCTATTTGAAGGAATAAAGGTTTGAATTTTTTCACATTCATACATGTTGATGGGTTACATTTTTTAAGCTACCCAACTTAAATCTGAACTTTAAACTTGGCCTACTACAAATTCACAAACAGGGCCAGTTCTCGATATTTTGCTTCGCGTTAGAGATATCGAAAAAAGTTATTGGAAAAAGTTGTTCAGAATATTATTCTAACCCCATATACCAATTTTTATAACAAAATTCGCATTTTTAATTTTTTTTTATTTTGGTCCACACAAAATTATTACAAGTTCATTTTTTAGTTTGATAATAAGGGAGCCATGAAAAGTAATAATTTGATACTAACTAGTGTTTATGACCGTTAAATAAATAATTAAAACAATTTTTGGAAATTGCAAATCAATTATAATTTATTAAATTAAGGAAATGGTATAAAACAATAATAAAACTAATAAAAATAAATAAATTAGAAATGCGAATTTTGCTATGAAAATCGGTATACGAGGTTAGAATAATATTCTGAACAACTTTTTCTAATAATTTTTTTCGATATTTCTATCGCGAAGCAAAATATCGACAACTGGCCCAGTTTGTGAATTCGTAGTAGGCCAAGTTTAAAGTTCAGATTTCAGTTGAGTATTTTAAAAAATGTGACCCACCAACATGTATGAATGTGAAAAAATCAAATCTCTATTCCTTAAAAAAGCGAAAATATGGGGGTGTCTTCATCTTAAATGAGACACAATGTATAAAAATATTTTTTATATATAAACTTTAAATTTCCTATATTATATAGAAACTTTTTAGTTCAGATAATTCCGCTTGAGAATGAGGGCGCTTTGCGGTTTTCAACTAAAAAGCACTGTTGCCAGAGTGTACCAATGCAAAGTTTTGGTCAGTGTTTCCAACATAACGCTTCGCCAGTTCTGGCAGATTTTAATAAAGGTCGAGGGAAAAAAGATACTCTTACGGCTGACGGATTTTTTAACGGAAACTTGAACATAATATCGAATGGTATTTGTACCTATATAATTTAATTTGTAAGAGTCCAAGTTTAAAAAAAAAAGATTCTTTGTTTTTTTATAAATTGACAAGAGCAGCAAAACGTAAGAAATTTTAGTTTTTTTAAATACCTATTAGTAAAAACGAAGCCGTGTTTATTTAGAGAAATAGAGACGGCCAAAGAAGAGAAATGTTTTCTTCAGTAAAAATAGACCAACCGACCAATATATTACCTATAAGTATTTTAAAAAACTAAAATCCTATACTTTTTGCTATCATTTTGTTCCGCTAGATCTGGCCGAAGATCCGTTATGTTGGAAACTCTGACCAAAACTTTGCATTGGCAACAGTGCTTTTTAGTTGAATACCACAGAGCGCCCTCATTCTCAAGCGGCATTATCTGAACTAAAAAGTTTCTATATATATATAGGAAATTTAAAGTTTATATATAAAAAATATTCTAATATATACACAGTAAAAAATTTCTGGTAAAAAACAACACCAAAAGTGGTCTATATAGGTCCACACTAGAAATGGTATATCTAACCACATACAATTTGGTAAATTTTACCCCTTTTAATTGGTTAAAAATCTACACGTACTATTCGTACAAAAAACTCGTAACAGTGTAAAAATCATCAAATATAATACACTCTCAGGGGTAAAAGCAACACGCAATATTGGTAAAAGAACTCCATTCAAGAGTAGAAAATGCTCAATTTGGTGTAATTTACTACACATTTTGGTGTTACTTGTAGGTGTTAAAAATGGTGGGTGTTTTAATATTAAACACAGCATATAATGTAAAATAAAGTATATTTTATATTACTTACAAACTATTAGATATGAATACAAATAGGCTTTGGCATAAAATTAAAAAAAATATATTAACACTACTTAGGTGTATTCTTATACCCAAGAAGTGTTAATAATTTTTTTTATTTGAATGAAAAGTAGTACTTAATATTTTAGGTTTTTTCCAGTTTGTGCAAAACCATATTTAGCTTATATAGGTATATAAGTTAAATATGATTTATCACTAGCTCAAAAAACTTAAAATTTTACTAAATTTCATATTTCACTTATCACAGGTAAAAAAAACATAAGTTGCATCCACTGTCACATTGCACCACTTTACCCGACCACTGAATTTTAATTTAAAAACCATGGTCTTAAAATAGCCTGCATAGGTACACTACAATCAACTGCATTCGGAATACTGATCTCTCCCTTGCCGTTAGCGAATGGTGATGACTACGTGACTTTTTTACCACAATGTGTGTAGCTGTCAACAAATAATAGTGTCAAATGTACACTGCGTCGAGTTTATCTTTAAATTAACACTAGATTGACACGGTGCTGTGTAAAATAAATTTAAATTAACACGAATGAATTTTACCACAATTTAAAATAAACACTTAATATTTTTGACCAATTTTAGTGTATAAATTAACACCAAATGATTTTACCACTCCATTTGGTAACTTTACACCGAAATATTTTTTACTGTGTAGCAAAAATAATTTAAGCACAAACGGCGCCTCATAGTTATTGTTATGAAATAAAGGTATTAATGAAATATTCTTATTTAAATAGGTAGTTACATACTGCATGAAATAATATATGTAACTTGTGAAAACTGTTTTTTAATTCTAATTTTAAATATCGCACTAAATAACCCCCTCATTAAATTGATAAAGGGACCTGAAAGGGCCTCCACCATTTTATGGCCCCGGGCCCCTACAAACCTCAATCCGGCCGTGTAAATATGTGGTATTTAATACAAAAAATCTGTGAACTCCCCAATATTATTTTTCAATTACGTCATTTGCGCGGTATTTCCCATCTTATCTCGTGTGTTTTGCTTGTTATTGTTTAACTCTGTTAAATTAATTAATTATTTAATTAAGTATAATAATTGGTAAGTTTAAAATAGTTATTAATAGTATATTGGGTATCAAGTTTAATAAAGGCCATTTTACTCACGAACTGAATGTATGCATGAGCGAGCTTGCGAGCGAGTGTTTAATTAAATAAGTGTCTAGAAAAGTTTATAAACGAGTTGAATACTATATTTTTTCTACGACAAATACTTATTATTATTATATAAAAATGATTAAATTAAATATTTGTATAGAGCGACATGGGAAATGTTAATCGAAATGTAGAAGATATACAGATGCAGTTTTTCACAGTGAAAGTAAAGAGAGTGTTTTATGCGCATTCCACAAAATTTTTATTGCTTAAGTCTAGTTTACTGCCGGCCACAGTCCAAACGTACATGTATATGTACATACATATTAACTTTTTAAATATTGGCGTTAAGAAACTATTTAATTCTTAATTAAGATAATACAATAATTTTCACATTTAGTATTATTTTACAAGTAGAGCACTTTATTTGAACGACTGAACGACATTTGACAACTCTCAACTAACTTAAGCTAAAGCCCGTGTCCGAAAACATGTTACTAACTTCAGCCCGTGACTAAAGCGCCATAAAGCCATAGCTTGTCAATGTGTATTTAAAAGATCACTTAGTGTCATGGAAACATGTACGATAATCCGTAAAATTTTACTAACAAAGCAAATGTTTTCTTTTACAAATTTCATGACACCGCCATTTTTATTGACTTTTCCCCCTTTGTAAAATAAAGTAAGTTAAATAGAGAAAATTCTTTCAGAATGTGGGTTTCAGTTAAATTTATGACATCATAAAAGTCCGCTCTAATGTTCATGTGGATTATATTTACATTATTTGTATTGTTATTTATTTGAAATACTTAATTAATTTTTGGGCAAATCGTTTATATATATATATATATATATGCAAAACGGCTAATACACATCCGAAATAGATACTTTTGTGAAGAAAGCGGCTCCGAAATCGGAGCCGCATTCGAAAAATCGGAGGCCAAATGGTAAGCACGTGTATCTCTTTACTATGGGTAGTCAAGGTCATTTTAGGACGTGTGGCAAATTTTAGCCTGGAGGTCAATTCCACTTGGATACACCTACAGTTACACAATCGGGTTCACCGTTCTTCCGATGAGGGCGCCACTGTTATATACAGATGTATATAAAAATAAGTATACCAGTTGATATACCTCAGAATATTTTCTAATCAACTGGTCTCCGAAATTTGGCAACAGTGTACGGAGGCCATTTAATGCCACGAGTATGTATTTCTGTAAATGTACTTTATTCAGAGAAATCTTATATTTTTAATACGTTAATGAAATAATGATATAGGAATATGGTATAACTGGACTCCTGAATAAAGGTATTATTAAGAATAATAGACGTATCTATGGGTATACAAATACAAAGTGTAAGTCATAGAAAAAGTGTAAGTGTGGTCATCAATGTAATGTAGACATGAATTAAATATTTAATAACATATGGTAAAAAGTAATCTACTAATTGCAGGTTAATTATAATTTTGTTTTTCAGGCTTAGCGCGGTTGATTAGCACTGTCGTTTTTAGGAAAATAATATAAATGGTATTTTAAAAGAAAGAATTGAACCTTCACCTCGCCAGACTTTTCATTTTGAGTGCGTTCCACTTTTGAATAATACCAGTGGATTTAAAGAAACTAAGAAAATTGAATGTTTAGTTAATTTTAACATTAGTAATTATAGTTATATAGTTTATTATAAGGCATTAAAATGAATACCTGTAGAAATATTTTATTATAAAATTTTTATAATAAACGGTTTATTAGATACTAACAAATTTTAGCAGATTTGGTGTTCATAAACACTATACAGAAGTTTTTAAAATATAGGTTAGGTATAGGTATTTATAATAATAAATTAAACTGAATTTGACAAACATTAAGTGTATATATAAAATAAATAAAAATTATACTAAACTATTATTTTTTTTAATAAATAAAACATAGATAAATAATGACTGCGTTTATTTATAAAATAATTATTAAAAATTATAATTAAAAAACACATTTTTTAAAAAAAGACTAATACTAAAATTAAAGAGCAGCTAGGTAAAAATAGTACCCATTAATAATGAGATAATGCCGCGTCTGTACTAACAAAACAAAATTATAAAAAATACATATTTTTTTAATATGGATTCTATAAAATGTCTTTATTAGGCTCCGCAAAACTAAGCTTAGAATTTATTTTTAAAGCGATTACAATTTCCAATCCCTGCTGAAAATGACGGATGATTGCGGGTTTCTTCGTCAAAACCGGATAAAATCAGATGATTGCGGGTATAAATTCTTCGTCGAAGCCGGATAAAAGCGGGTAAAAATATCATCTGATAACATCTGCTTTTGTCCGCATCGCTATATCCGCGAACACCCGGTTGGTTGTGTTTTATGTCCGGTTAGTGCACCTCCGCAATCATCTGTTTTTAACCGTCTTCACTGTGTTTCGATTATATCTGAATTTGTCCGGAATCATCTGCAAACGTCTGCTTACGTCTGGGTTTATCCGCGAGCATATGCTTTTACCCGCAAACGTCTGCCTACTCCAATTTCACCCGCCAACATATGCGAACATCTGCAATTACCCGCGAACAACTGTTTTTATCCGCGAACATCTGCAATCACCCGCGAACAACTGCTTTTATCCGCGAACATCTGCAATCACACGCGAACATCTGCTTTTACCCGCGAACGTCTCCTTTCATACGGTTTCACCCGCAAACATGCTTTTATCTGCGAACGCCTGATATTATCCGCAAACATCTGCTTTTATCGGCAAACATCTGCTTTTATCCGCAAACATCTGATTTTATAGGCAAACATCTGCTTTTATCCGAAAACATCTGCTTTTATCTGCAAACATCTGATTTTATACGCAAACATCTGCTTTTATCCGCAAATATCTGCTTTTATCCGCAAACATCTGCATTTATCCGCAAATATCGAAACTCGATCCTTTTTGATCACGAAAACAGGAGACAAAACCCTTATCAAAAATGATCAAAAAGGATCGAGATTTAAACTCGATCCATTTTCGATCAGTTTTTTTCAGCAGGGTTATTCCAATAATTCCTTTTAGAGTTATAAAGTTGTGTGCCGTGAACGGCTAACAACCAGTTAGTTAAAGCTCAGTAAAATTTGACAAAGCAGGTAAACTAAACTAAGGTATACACGAGAAAAAGGAAAACAAAAAGCGCTAATGAAACCAGACGTTTGCGTACGAAACAGGACCGAAATGGACAAAGGAAATGCAGGCAAACCGAACGCGGATGAAAGCAGAGGTTTGCAATTAAAAGCAGATGTTTGCAGATGTTCGCGGATAAAAGCAGATATTTGCGGATAAATGCAGATGTTTGCGGATAAAATCAGATGTTTGCGATTAAAATCAGATGTTTGCGATTAAAATCAGATGTTTGCGGATAAAATCAGATGTTTGCGGATAAAAGCAGATGTTTCCGAAAAAAGCAGATGTTTGCGATTAAAATCAGATGTTTGCGGATAAAAGTAGATGTTTGTCGATAAAAGAAGATGTTTGCGGGTAAAATCAGATGTTTGCGGATAAAAGCATATGTTTGCGGATAAAATCAGATGTTTGCGGATAAAAGCAGATGTTTGCAGATTAAAATAGATGTTTGCGGATAAAAGCAGATGTTTGGAGATTAAAACAGATGTTTGCGGATAAAAGCAGATGTTTTCAGATAGAATCAGATGTTTGCGGATTAAAACAGATGTTTGCGGATTAAAGGAGGCGTTCGCGGATAAATGCAGATGTTTGCGGATAAAAGCAGAAGTTTGCGGATTAAAGCAGACGTTCACAGATAAAAGCAGATCTTCGCGGATAAAAGCAGATGCTTGCAGGTGAAATCGGATGAATCAGAGTTTTGCGGACTAAATTAGATGTTTGCGGATTAAAACAGATGTTTGTGGATTAAAGCAGATGTTCAAAGATAAAAGCCGATCTTTGCGGATATAAGCAGATGTTTGCCTATAAAATAAGATGTTTGCGGATAAAAGCAGATGTTTGCCGATAAAAGCAGATGTTTGCGGATAATATCAGATGTTTGCAGATAAAAGCATGTTTGCGGGTGAAACCGTATGAAAGCAGATGTTCGCGGATAAAATGAGATGTTTGCGGATAAAAGCAGGCGTTCGTTGATAAATGCAGATGTTTGCGGATAAAAGCAGAAGTTTGCGGATTAAAGCAGACGTTCACAGATAAAAGCAGATCTTCGCGGATAAAAGCAGATGTTTGCAGGTGAAATCGGATGAATTAGAGTTTTGCGGACTAAATTAGATGTTTGCGGATTAAAACAGATGTTTGTGGATATAAGCAGATGTTTGCAGGTAAAATCGGATGAAGCAGACTTTTGCGGACTAAAGTAGATGTTTGCGGATGAAATCAGATGTTTGTGGATTAAAATAGATGTTCGCGTATAAAAGCAGATGTTTGCAGGTGCAATCGGATAAAGCAGACGTTTACGGATAAAATCAGATAAAACCGGGTGAATGCAGATATAAACCCTTATACAGGTATTTGCGGATGAAACCAGATGAAAGCAGACATAGAACTAAACAGATAAAACCCGACGTTCACGGATAATATTTATACCCGCAATTGCAGATAAAAACCGACATGCCGAGTAAAATCAGATATGTCGGATGAAAACAGATATAAATGGACATAAAACTAGCTTGGTTTTTTTTATCCGCAATCACGTTTTGAATAATTCAGACATTTTATAGAATCCATATTAAAAAAGCTAATAAACCATGTTTTTATTTATAATATCTTATTAGCTTATTATAATTATCAATGGGTACTATTTTTACCTTGATGCAAATTATTTATTAAATTTAATTTACTAAAATTTAATTTATTACAATTATTTTTATTGCAAGGCATGGTTCTTGCATTTACTGAATAACATAATACACTTTTGTTTTATTAAAATTAACGCAAAAACATATAATGCCGTGGTTATTTTTAAATTTAAATTAAAGGTGCTGTTAGTGTTTTTTTCTAATTTGGTTTTTATTACAATTATTACGCACTATTTTAATTATCTACTTAAAACTTCATTTATGGCAAAATGTTTAAACTACATTACATTCTTAAAACATGATCGTTTAGTTAAAAGCAAAAAGAAAATTTTTTAGTTGTAGATTTTGAAAAATTATTAATTTTTTCCAAAGCAAACGATAGATAAGTACACTGAAAGAAATTTGTTGCTAAAAGTAAATACAAATTTATACTAAAAATTTTATACTAGTGCTTTACACATTTATACTACTGTTTATTATGAATGTATGGTAAATTTTGTAATACATTTATTGTAAAGAAGATATGTTAGATCTAAATAAAAATAAACTTACCCTTACTATAAAATGTAAACTATAAGTGAATTACAGCAAAAAAATATTGCTAGAAACACCATTTATATTGCTAGGGCAGCAATAGGCTGCTAACCAAACGAATATATTTGTTTTAGCAATGTATGTGGTAGTCTATATATGAAACATAAAATATATTTGCCCTAATTATTTTTTTATTTAACTTTAGTATATATTTCTTTCAGTGTAGGTACACGAAAATTTCAATTTTTTGTGAATTTATAATATTTGTTTAAAAACCCATTTTAAAGAACAAAAATGATTTATCTATATATACCTACCATTTATATCTAAATATATTATATAATTTATATTTAAAGGTCAATTAAATGTGTACATCCAAATTACCACTTAATGGCATCATTAGATGCATTATAAATAAAAGAAACCAATCCATACCTTAAATGTTAAATTATAAATGTATGTATATATTTAATGAAATAAATATATTTTGGAGGAGTCCAATTAACCGATAAACGCAATCATCAAAATACATAAAAAGGCTTAAAATGAAAAATAATATAAATACATGTGAGGGTCAGTGCGGCAACGTCGCTGGAGGCAAGTTCAACCGAGGCACCTCTGGAAATATATTCACAGGAGGCAAAAAGATTGTCTACTGTGTGGAGGCGACTTCACCTTAAGCCTTATCAAAAATGTGTATAAAAATTCTTTCTTTATTTTTAAGAAAAGTTTTCCCCTCTCAGGTTGCTCATATAAAGAAAGACTTTATTAATTTATTTCTATAAAAAAAACTCGTAAATTCCTATTCCTTCTGGTGGAGGCCAGGTCTCCTTCGAACGTATGGAGCCGAATAAGATAGGCGTGCACATATATATATATATATATATATATATATATATATATATATACTTAATTAGGTATTTTTTGTTTGTTCCTTCTTGCATGATATTATATATTTATAAATATATAATATCATGCAAGAATAAAGTTGATGTAATAATCATTAATCAATTGATTACAATAAAGGAACAAACAAAAAATACCTAATTAAGTAATATAGTATGTACTTACAGGTAATAAACATAAAAAGATCATATGAGTATATATTACTTAATATACTCCATTTTAAGAGCACGGAATATTAATACAGGGTGTTATGTAATTAATGTTATATATTAAAATGGGTTGTTCCTTAGGGTCCATAAAGAAGCACCTGAAACTTTTTTTTCTAAATTCCAAAGTCTAAAAATAATTTATAATAACCTTTATCCTACCAAAAAGTACGCCACTGATCGACTAGGAACTTTAGGTTAATCTGGTGGATTTATTATGTTATGGTTGGTAACAACAGTTTTTCCAAAATCTCTCAAAAAAGTTCACAAACATTGTTTTTATTAATTGTTGGTTATTTCATTTTTGTACTGAAGGTAAATTCAAACAAAATCTGCCAACTTTTATGACAGAATCTAGTGCATTTCTTTTAAATTTTAGGTTATGTTTTCAAATTGTAAATATCTTAACTAAGGGAAGTGCTTTTGGATTTATTTACACAAATTAAATGTTTAAAGTTTAACCTGTGAACTGGTCCCAATTTCATCTGAGTAAACAGAGAAAAAAACTGATGAAAAAATTAATTTTGTGGTTATGGATTTCAAATTTCAAAGGTACTAAATTTTCTAATCATTGCTTAAGCTAATAGCTGGATCAGTAAATAAATACAGAAGGGTATTAGAGCTTTAAGGGCATAAAACTTTTGTATTTATTGAGTTTTTATTTATTTTTTGCAAGAAAAATTTTTAGTAACAATTTTTTACATCTGGCAACGCATAGCTACTTTGTTGGTTGGTATCTATGTACTCACAAAATACAGGTGTGCAGAGATAAACAAGTGTGTAACCAGTGGCGTATCACAAAAAATATAAAAAACTTCTAATGCATATTTTTCTTTATCTTTGGAAAAATGCTTTTTAAAATATTTTTCCTTATGTCAATAGGTATTCAGTATTTTAATATATAACATTAATTACACAATACCCTGTATATTAGGAAATATAAATAAATAAATAAAATAATTAAAAAAATATATATTATACGTTTTTCCACCTTTAAAACGCATGTTTCTATGAAACAGTAATTTTTTAAATACAAATTGACAAGCTTTGACTTTGGCATTTTAGTCACGGGCTGAAGCTTCATTATAAATTGCGAACAACTGTGCTTAAATTCGTCAGATCTAAAATATTTAACAATAAAAATTGGCTTTAAATTATTCGTCGTAGATTATAGTTACTACACGGCTAAATTAAAAATTTTATTTAGGAATTTAGGAGGTTTTTTGTAAAATTTTAGGATAAATAAAGTATGGAAATGAATTTCTTTAATTAAATAAAAACAACTTTTTACTACTTAAAATTAATACTTCTTTTGTAAAAATAAATTATATTGACTAGTTTTTTAGAAAAAACGGTCGAGGAGTTTTTTTTTAAATAAAATTAAAAGTGAGGTAAAATTAAAACTTGTGTATATATCTGAGATACATATATATATATATATATATATATATATACATATATATATATATATATATATATATACAAGTATACAAGTATAAATTTCACCACACTTTTAATTTTATTAAATGCGTCGATAGATTTGGCTAAAAAACTAGGCCAAAATAAAATGATGATTTATATTTTAAGAACAAATATGTTAATCAACAGTAATTGAATCGGTAGGTAGGTTAAGAATATTACAAGTCCAAAAGTAAAATTTTTGATAAAATATTTCAAATAATCAGTTTTATAGTTCTAAATTCATTTTTGTTGGAATATTTTAACTATTTTATGAAATATAATATTCATATTCTGTAAAATAATTTATTTCTTTTTACAAAAATGTATTTTAAACTTTAAAGTTCATCAAAATTAAATTTTTGGACTTGTACTGTTCTTATTCTCACCGATTCAATTGTAATGTGGATCTTGCAAAATTCAGCATAACATTCTTTAGATTGTTCACTATTTTAGCTGTCATTTAAAAGAAAATTAAAAATCCTTTTGTTTGATATATAACACGGTATATTTTTGTCTAAAACAAACGAAATATGGCTAACAATGACAATTTTGCAGAAGTTTTTTTGTTTTTTTAAGAAAAATTTTGTTGGTAATATTATATCATTTTAAAAAGAATTTAATAAAATAGAACCTTAAAATATATATTTTTAAATTACTTTTAAAAAAGAATTTTCTTAGCACGACAACTACCTTAATTAAACGCAGTCAGATTGGCCTATCTAAATTTAATTTTTAGGATTTTAGGAGTTTTAGGAAATTGAATGCAATTTTAGGAGAATTTTAGGAGTTTTCAAGATTTAAGCCAAATTTTTGTAATTTTATGAGTTTTAGGTGTGGGAGCCCCATATTATTATTGTGTATCAAGTTTGTCATTTTAGTCGAAAGACAGCCATTCCTCGCTACACGGGAATTTTTGTAGCGTCCGTTACAATCAAAAATTGTGATTAAAAGCTACCGTAATTAAATTAAATACTGTTACAATAGTTAATATTGCAAACATGTTTATTATGCTTGTAATAATTAGGCTTAAACTTATAAGCATAATAATTACGGTAGTTTTACTCACAATTTTTTATTGTAACGGACGCTACAAAAATTCCCGAGTAGCGTGGAATTGCTGATGAGAGAAAAGTTTATAAACGAGTTCTACGACAAATAATTAATATTATCTAAATATGTTTTAAATTAAATCTTTGTTTACAGCGACATCTATACAAGAGAGTAACCATTCGCGTAAGAATAAAAATCTGTATTACCGGTGGCAAATGTCAAATTGTTCTGTGTAAATCAAAATTTACCCCTTCAAAATGGACTAACAACCGTTTAAATTCGATATAGAAGTAGTTTTTCACAGTGAAAGTGAAGAGAATGTTTTATGCACATTCCATGGAGTTTCTATAAGTCTGGATTGTATTAATTCTTTATAATATTAAACCCTATAGTACAGTCAAACTGTATATCGAATGCATACCAAATCATAAAAATTACTAGTAGGAAAATCTCCACATCAGGTGAATATGTAGATAGAGCAGGTACTAAATCAAAGTTTGCGAACAAAATTTCCCTGGGGGTTTTGTGTTAGGGGATGATTGGGCGTAAACGTAAATTGGTGTTAAACCGTAAACCGTTCGACTTAAACTCTCTGAAGTAAATTGTTTATAAAAATCCAGGCAACTTTTTTGTTCACAGGGGTGAAATTCAATTAATCGCTTGAAAAAAATCATGCAATTTTCTTTCAAACGCTTGGTTAACTTTTGAAAAAATATTTTTTTCTCAATAAGTCCTCATATTTTTGGAGCAACCCCAAATTATGCATATTTCCACTTCTATGGGGGGTTTAAAATTATAAATAAAATTTTCGAAAAACTATTTACTGCACGATATAGCCGCCATGGAACAATTTGTAGCTGACACTCTCAGCTACAATTCTACATTTTGTTCACGGCATCTTTGTCGCATGTCGCCATTTTGGGGGTGAAACGAAAATCAGTTTTTCTAAATGATCTTTTTGTTTTTTTTAACTTGATGCAAATGAAAGTTGTAGATGTGGAAAAATGCATAATTGCATAATGCATAATGCGGTAAATGCATGTAGGCTTCATGGTTAAATGATCCATTAAAACAAACAAGGATGCAAAAAGTTTTGGTCAAAAAAGCAAAAAGATATTCATATTAACAATATTTTAGACAAATATAAGTAATTTATATAAAAGTAGCAGTCGAGCAGCGATTATACATCCGCATGACAACCGAGAGACCCGAGTTCAAACCCGGCTGGGTCAAAAACTTTTTTAAATTTAAATCTACTAATTTGACTTTTTATTTAGTAGGTAGAAGATGAAGAATTATTAGTGACTGCTTTTTCGCTATGACAATTAGTCGAATAACTTATAACACTGTAGGGACGTAAACTTAATTTTTGGTAGTAGATTACAAATCCGTGCTTGGTTTAACTATATCAGGTCAAAATATCAAAAATATTTAATTTTCAGGTTTTGGAGCGTCACATTGGAAAACACCCTGTATGAATTTAAAGAAAAATTTAATTAGGCTGGACTCACAAATCAGTTCCAAATTTAAAAAAAAATATTGCAAAATTTGAGGTTATTTGATCAACAGGAACACGTGTCCCTGAGGGGTTTTTTAGATAATTTAGAAAATTTAAAATGTTTTTTTTTACGACCACTATGTAAAAGTCACATTTTGTAATGGGATCGTTGCTTAGAAAATCAATCTTTTCATTGTCAAGGCGAAACACGAATGTAAAGTGAAATTTCTGTGTGAAACGAAATTGACAGCATCGTTTGACATTCGTTTCAAAATTTGTATTGTATTTGTGTATGTATGTCTAAATATCATTTAGAACACAATTAATTGTGTTAGTATAATATATTATATTTTTTGTGCCTTTATTTAAATTAAGAAGGAAAGTTTATTGAATTTAAGTAACTTATAACTTAAAAATTAGATGAAAGATGAAAGAGAGTTTAACAGCTTTCAAACACGTTTTTAGGTTATTTTGTTTTGTTTTGTATATAATAAAAAATAAAAGGGTCGTAGAAAAAAACATTATATTTCACTTGTGACAAAAGCTTTCTTCAAGCTCCTGTTAATGCACACTCGGCCTGACGGCCTCGTGAGCAACTACACTCGCATGAAAAAGTTACTTTTCAACTCTTGTACAACAAATAACTATTTTTGCTCCTTTGTTTATTGAGTAAAATTGAGGATATTATATTATATTAAATTAAAGCATTGGAATGTTGGCACAAGGGGTGAAATATATTATTTAACAAATTATAATATCCCAGTATACAGTGAGTCCCCGAATACAATTGCCAATAGGAAAAACTTGTTTAGGCCTTATACAGCTAAACCGAGCACAGATTTGGAATCTACGACCAAAAATTATGTTTACTTGTCCGAGCGTTTAGCGAGAGAATGAAATATTGATGGGTTTTGACTTATTAAAACAACAACAGTTTTTTGAATATTTTATTAATTTTTTTGGGTGTGTTAACATTTTTCAAAAGGGTTCATTGTCATTTGAAAGAACAAGCACAGAATTGAATTAAAACCGATTTTTCAAAATTTACCCCCCCTTTTTTTACCACAAAAATGAACCCTGACGACTTTGCCCCTGTATACAAAAATGTTTCTCGATTTTTTCAACAACTTACTCCACATAGTTTAAGTCAAACGGGTTACGGTTTAGCAGCAATTTACATCCGCTGACAAAAAATTTCCGGAAAGTTTTGTTCGCAAACTTGCATTAAGTACCTGCACCACCTGTAGGTATGTATACATAATGTACAGAGGTATGTAGGTATACATAATCACCTGATATGAAGATTTTCCCATTCGAAATTTTTTCATCATTTGATGTACAGTTTGTCTGTGCTACTGGGTGTTTATTTTAATTTATTTTAATTTTGTATGGCCATTTGTTATTTAGTACTTTATATTATAGATTACTATGTACCCTGTATAAGTTATTTTGTTCCTAATTTTTTAATTTTGTCAGGCATCATAACTATTTTTTTTACCATCCTAATTAATTTTGTAGTCACTTTCTTAAAATGAATTAGTCAAAAATAACTAACTCATATTTGACTAATTGTCATAGCGAAAAAGCAGTCACTAATAATTAACAAAGATTGACCCAGCCCAGCTTGTCAAGCGGATGTCAAACCCGTGCTCTACTGTCACTTTTATAAAATGTAGTTTTATTTGTCTATAAATATTGTTAAAAATAAAAATATCTTTTTTGTGTTGCTGTTTTGAGCTAGTTTTGAGTTAAAGATGGTGACTAATCTTAAATTAGTCCAACTTTAATTACTTAAGTGGTAAGAGAGCACTTTACAAAGTTTTTATTTATGAATTCTAATTTTATTTTCTTTTATAGTTTTTTGCCCCAATTCACTTTTTTTTCGTACATAAAGCGTGCGTCTATGAAACTTTTTAAGACGGCCTGAAGTTAAACTTGACCTGCATCATATAAAATTTTAATTTTATTTTATTTTCAACGAGTCTTTTTTAATATGGATCTTTGATTTTGGTTTTAATTTTATAACGTTTTTTCAAATGAGCATTTTTTACATTTTTGTTAATATCTTTGTAAATGGTATGCTACAACATATGTAGGAACAAAGTTCTTGTGGTCGGCGTCGAATGGTGTAAAAATTGGTCGTTAAATTTGAAATAACAAAGTTATTGGCATTTAAACTGGCTAACAAAAAAAATCGGAAATACCTAACACCATTTTGAAAAAACAAATTTCCTGTCACTTCCGCTTTAAACGGAACTGAGAGCTCTTTTATTTCTCTATAAACCTCTAATAAATCAGTTATCTAAATCACCCTGTATATCTCTTATTTTACAATTCCTGGGTGTAAAATTCCATTTTTTCTCTGACCCCCTCGATTTCACTGAGTTTTCCTGACCACCTTGAGCTTCCCTGACTCGCTGATTTACCAGAAAGTGGACACCCTGGTATATTTCTATTTTCCGCTCAACTATAACAAGATTACGTTATCGCGCTATTTCCTCGGGGTGTGATAAAAACGCGACGAGTATTTCGGACCAAAAACCCACCCAGAATCTTACAGTAAGATAACCCGCAAGGCTTTGTGCGATTTTCTTTTGAAATTTATACAGCGGCAACGACGGATATGTTTACAACTTTTAGTGCGCCAAAGGGGCGGTCGGTAATGACGCCACATTACCGTAAAGCCATCGGAAATGGATACATTTTTGCATGCGTTTTTATTTTCAAATCTCTACTTTTTCCCAGCTTTAGTGAAGCCGGCAACGCTGCAGGCTATAATATGTGGAATTTAGGTTAAAAAGCTTTAGGATCCATTAAATAATAATATATTTTTTCCACTACCATTTTTAAAACCCCTATTATCGTACATGTTTCTATAATAGGGTTGCCAGATTTTTCAAATTAAAAAGTTTATAAAAGGAACAGATTTTAATTTAGTTATTTAGTTATTTATGGTCTGTGGTCTTTGACAAAAAAATTATAACAAGGTAAACATTATTTTGATACTTGACAAGCTGAATTTTGCGATACTGCCTGTTATAAAATTAATACATGGAGGTTTATAAGAAAACCTTCAGATGAAACAAACCAAAATTGTTGGAAACCTCCTTCCCAAAGAGGATGGGTACCTTACAGGTATTTTTTAGTATAAATAAATAAAAGCGAATATTTTTTTAAGCAAATTTGGAAACATCTGCAGCCATTAAAAGTAGACCATTTTCACCCAAGAGCTGTTAATCAAGATGCTCCTGAAAATCTTTTTGGTGCAATTCGTTCAGGATGTAGATGTTATGGAAATCCCACTGTATCTCAATTTATTGGATTTTTTAGGACCCAAGTACCTAATTAATGGCTTAGCCAAACAAAGTATTAAACATGCAAACTGTAAGGATGATGATTTTAATCTGTTGAGTAATTTAAAGTCATTACTTGATATTGAATCTCCTGATGAGTTACATCAAAAGGAGAAACAAGAAAAAAACAAAAAGCTCCCTGTTTTTTTTTTAACTGACTTTTAATTACAGAAATACACTTTACTACATCTTCATAAACTCCACAGTTTTCCATAACCAATCTACTTCCTCAAACGAAATAGACGAATCAGAATCCATTTTTAATCAGTTATAACTAGTTATACTATCATAATAGTATTAACCTTTAAATAAATGAGGTTTTTTATTTAAAGACACATACAATTTTTCTTCTTCTTTTTCTTAAACTAACCTAGAACCTGTCTGTGTTTAGGGTTATTAGCTTACTTAAAAAAATGGCATTTAACAACATATCTGCCTATGTGCAGAGGGTTGTAATTTACAATTAGTAAATATATGTTATAACAGGTACAAAGATAAGAAGATTAATTTTTATTTATAAGAGAAATGAAGAAAGGCGGAAGTTTCTGTTAAAATCGGGAGTTTTAAAAAACGGGACCGAACAAGAAAAAGCAGGAGTATCCCAGCACCCTGCACTAACTGACCTTTTAAATACACTTTGACAAGATATGGCTCTATGACGCTTTATTCACGAGGTGAAGTTAGCTGACAGTTGTCAAATGCCATACAATCGTTAAAATGGGCACTTTATTTTAACGATTGAATTTTAAAATAATACTAAATGTAAAAATTATTTTATTTATTATCTCACTACAAAAATACAATAGTATTAAAGAGTTTCTTAACGCCAATATTTGAAAAGTTTATATGAACGTTAATGTAATGTAATGCACGTGCATTTAGTCACGTGAGTCAATGGTTTATGCGCGGTGGATTTGTTTGCATTGCAATGCGAGGAACGCTTCTCCTATCTATTCGCATATGTGGATTTGAAGCTCCTGAATATAATCTTCTTAGAGCCTATAGTGGAATTGACAGAACCTGCCCACTAAATAGTACAAATTACTTTTTTTCACCACTAGCGGCGCTGATTTCCATTTTGCACTACTGTTTCGGTACAAACCAACCAACAAACAGAACACCAATGCCCTACTATTTTGCTAAATCATTTAAGGAGCAGACCAAAATGCATAATTTTCGGTTTGAAGTAACTGATATGTTTAAAGCAAAATTCAAGATGCCAGTAAATCTGAAAAAGTCCTCTAATAATAACTGAGTCTCAAAAATAGTTATCCCTTTAAAAAGAGTTTCAGAAATCTGAAAAAAGGTGAATGCTCTTTGATTGTCTAAAGCGAACAAAAATAAGTTTGTTTGGAAATAACAGAGACTTCAAAATGACTAATTGTCATAGCGAAAAAGCAGCCACTAATAATTCTGGTCAACAGCATTTTGTATCCCGAACATTTAGCAGTCAATTCCTATGTAAAATTGTCTGCTGAATCCGAATTCTGCTCAACAGCATTTTGTATCCTGGACATTTAGCAGTCAATTCCTATGTAAAATTGTCCGCTGAATCCAAAAATGTTCAAAAGTTATAAAAGTAGAACAGTTTTTAAAATATGGTCAATTTTCCATACAATATGGAATTGACTATATCTCAAAAACTGCTCTACTTTTATAATTTTTCCTGGTATTTTCGCATTCAGGGGACAATTTTACATAAGAATTGGCTGTTAAATTTTTGGATACCATGGTATTCCATGGTTAACCATGGTACAAGTGAAAAAGCAGTCACTTATAACTATCAATATGTCATTTTTAGAGAGTGGAAAGTCCGGTTGTCATAAAATTGTCTTTATTATGTTGGTATTTTATAATTTTAAAACTAGTCATTTTTGATTAATTCATTTTTGGAGAGTATTCTCCAATTTCAGTATAAAGCTCCTAATACTTTTCCGGTGATTTGTATTGTTCGATCTGGCAACACTGGCGTAGAAAAGGACAAAACGTTTTGATAGTCTATAGACTATCTATGACTATGTATGTATATGTATGTATGTATTTGTATAGGACAAAATGTACTTTAAATGTAGAATGTAGATTTACATAGGACTAGACGCGTTTAGAATGTACGAGGTGTGTTCAGAAAATAACGGGAATTTTTAAATTTCGCTGGTTTGCTCTCTAAAAATGAATTAGTCAAAAATGACTAATTTAATAGTTATTAGTGGCTGCTTTTTCACTTGTACTCTGGTTAACCATGGAATACCATGGTATTCAAAAATTTAACAGCAAATTATTATGTAAAATTGTCCCCTGAATACGAAAATGTTGTCAAAAGTTAAAAAAGTGAAACAGTTTTTGAGATATAGTCAATTTTTCATTTAATATGGTATTGACTATATTTCAAAAACTGCTCCACTTTCATAATTTTTGCTGGTATTTTTGCATTCAGGGGACAATTTTACATAAGAATTGGCTGTTAAATTTTTGGATACCATGGTATTCCATGGTTAACCATGGTACAAGTGAAAAAGCAGTCATTTATAACTATCAAATTAGTCATTTTTGACTAATTCATTTTTAGAGAGTGGAGAGTCTGGTTGTCATAAAATTGTCTTTATTATGTTGGTATACATACCCCTGAAGAATGATAAAATTTTTAGATGTTTTCATTGTTTACTTTGTCTGTGGCAGCCGCTAAGGTTAGACGTGTTTTTATGAGCTCGGCGATTTTCGTTCGTTAAAAGAAATGGATCAAAGAATTTGTATCAAATTTTGCCCAAAAAATGAAATAAAGTGTGTGAAATGTTAAGAAAGGCCTATGGTGAGTCTGCTATAAGTAAAACAAGAGTTTATAAGTGAAATAAAAGTTTCCAAGATGGCCGTAAAGACGTTGAAGATAACGAACGGCCCGGACGCCCAAGCACATTAACAACCGATAAAAACATGGAAAAAGTGGAAGAAATAATAATATCTAATAATAATTTCTTTATTGCTCAACAGATAAATCCAATTACAGGACAATGTTTATATTAAATAAAGTATAAACATAAGATATAAAAAAAATAATATGATACAAATAAATCTGAAGAAAAAAATTAATAAAAAAATAAGAATAAACACAAATTCTTTAAATCAAAAGTAGACTATTTGCAATTCTAATAAATGAACACAATGTACAGTCATTTGTATCACAATCATTACTAATGCTATTATAATTTCTACAAATGGACTGCAAGGGTGAATTATAGTACAAATTCGTTCTGGAAAAGTTACAATAAAAATATAAAGAATTTCGCGACCCTAGCCTTGGAACAAAAAAATTTAATTGATTTAACAAATCAGGACAATCAATCTTATTGTTTACCAATTTAAAAAGAAAAATTAAACCCATTATAATTCTCCTTTGCCTTAATGTAGTTAAACCAAACCTTAAACACAAGTCTAATTGAATAAATTCCCTTTCTGGGTAGAATCCATCCAACTTAAAACATAAGAGCTTTAAAAACTTCCGTTGAACACGCTCAAAAGTTTCAACGTGAACATTATAACGAGGGTCCCAAACAATAGCTCCATATTCAAGTTTAATTCTTATCAATGGTTATGAACAATCACCTAATCACAATCAGAGAAGTCGGTGATGATGTTGGCATATCGATTGGCTTATACCATGAAATTTTTTCGAATGTTTTGGGTAGGAAAGGCGTGGCAAAATTTGTTCCAAAATTGTTGAATTTTAAACACAGTTTTTTGCCAAAAACAATACTGTAATGATGCTCCAGCCTACATATTCGCCAGACATGTCTCCGTCTGACTTTTTCCTATTCCCCAAAATAAAGAGAAACTTAAAGGGCCGTCGTTTTGCAAGCATAAATGACATTAAAAGCGCATCGCTGAAACAACTAAAGACTATCCCAAAAATCTTGTTTGAGAAGAGTTTAGAGGATTAGAAGAAGCGCTGGCACAAATGCATAATATCTAATGGGGGCTATTTTGAAGGCGACAACTTGAATGTAGACGAATAAATAAATATTTTTTCTTACTACCTCGACTCAAAATACGTTGTTTCGTCCCCGATTTCACGGCAGAAAGTTTACGTTTCTTGCATTGGTCAAGCTATACGCGCACACTCTAATAGCGGGAGTAAAAATTTTTTAGTCGTGTGCTTAACATTCAAATTTCGTACTGCCAACATGAGAAACACAAAAATATGACAGTTTTAAACCTTAATTTTGCAATTATAACTACAAATAAACAATTTATGTTTTTACTTTTTTACTTTTTATGTTGTTTTAAGTGTTTAATGGTACTTTTATTTGTTATAAAGTAGTAATTTGTTAATTAAAATACAACCTTTTATTTTTACTGTATTGGCACCGCTGAATTACCATGACAACGCTACAGTTTGATTGATTTTGAATGTAAACGTCAGAATTAAATTAAACGTCAGATTTTAATTTTGACACAAGTTTTTTTATATACATTTAATTTTTTCCCGTATTTTCTGCGGGGTAGCAAGAAAAATAGTATACACTACACGGGCAGAAAGTGTGAGACCCCTGAACTGCGCGCCATGATGCCCTCGGCTTCGCCTCGGGCATCATGGCGCGCAGTGCAGGAATCTCACACTTTCTGCCCTTGTAGTGTAATATACTATTTTCAAAATTTCCTGTTATTTTCTGAACACACCTCGTATAGGGTACCGTTAAAAGATGCTCCTTAGTTTTAAAAACAAAAAGCCATATTTTTCTTAAAAGTTGAATTTTTGGACAAAACCCATTTTGGAAGTCTGCTCCTTATTTGTATATTGGGGTCCGTATGCATATATGCATACGGACCCCAATATACAATGTTAACGTCAACAGCAATGTCAATGTAATATTTAAGGGGTATATTATTAAACCCAGCAAATTCCATTTTAGTTACAATTTCAAAAATTAAAAATACACCATTTCCCGAAAAACAAATATACACTGAAAGAAATATATACTAAAGTTAAATAAAAAAATAATTAGGGCAAATATATTTTATGTTTCATATATAGACTACCACATACATTGCTAAAACAAATATATTCGTTTGGTTAGCAGCCTATTGCTGCCCTAGCAATATAAATGGTGTTTCTAGCAATATTTTTTTGCTGTAATTCACTTATAGTTTACATTTTATAGTAAGGGTAAGTTTATTTTTATTTAGATCTAACATATCTTCTTTACAATAAATGTATTACAAAATTTACCATACATTCATAATAAACAGTAGTATAAATGTGTAAAGCACTAGTATAAAATTTTTAGTATAAATTTGTATTTACTTTTAGCAACAAATTTCTTTCAGTGTAGGGTATGTTATTTTTACTCAATTATTTTAACTGGACTCGTATATACACAAAAATTTTGATAAATAAGATTAAATTGCTACAAAAAATATTGGAGTTTGCTGTGTTTAATATTCGAAAGATTCGAAATCATACAACTTTTAATAAAACCTCACGGCTTACTCTGCCAACAGCAGTGGTTATTCTTGTCACATCAATAAGTTGTGCACAATAATAGTAGATTATTATAAGAGAAATAATGCAGGCTATTATTCACAAGGATTAGGTTTGCGTCTTGAGCCGTCAGGCGAGAGACGTAAATCATTATTTCAAGTGTAATACTATGCTTTTTTCACTCCAATTAAGTTATTATGTATTATAACCTCACTTTCTCCCGATTTTAAAGATCATTATAGTCGCCCCTAGTATACCTATATAAAAAATCTGACATCTGATAACCTTATTTTTTTCACATTTAAAACACGATTGGTTTAAATAACAGTGAATATTGAAATCAGCCAATCACGGATGCCTAACAACGTGAATATTCAGTTCATTATTCACGTTGTTAGGCATGGCAGTTAAATTGGTTACTATTATTTACGAAAAAAACACAAATAATGTCAATAATATGCAATAGGAGTAGAAAAATGTTACTTCCAATAGTTTATCGTGTGGGCATGCGCATTTTAAATTTTAAGAGCCAAATTTTAAAATGCGCATGCCCAGGATGTCCGGGATTACTTTTGGATTAGCTTAGCAAAAACTTATTGTAACGTTCATTTAACATGTTCTACTGCAGTAGACGTAATGTGGAGTAATTACTGCAGTCAGGTATATGTGGATTTGGGGATTTTAGTGGATAATGGACCTTAATTAAGGTGCTTAATTACTCTTTATTATTAGATGGGGGCGATTTGAGTGCTTTTAGAGCGTCGCGAACACATGATAAGTTTGTTTTTCAGCTTTTACGGTTGAAAAGAACGACAACAATGCAACAGCAAAGATATGAGAGGAGCGTTGGCATTTTTATTATTCGGTCGATATTTCTACAAGATTCATAAACAAAAGATTGTTTTCACCCCAGACAATCGAGTTTCTTGAGAATATTTCTCTCTAATGAAAATTGCTTTTTTTCTTATTTCGTCAATATTTCAATATTTTTTTTATCCTTGAACTTGAAAACCCTGAAACGTCAAAACTGACATATGCCTATTACAGCGTTGCCAAACTGACATTTCGGGGAAATTCGATTAAGTTTGTTAATTTTTCACACGAATACAACATAGCGAGACTAAGGGCGGGATTAAGATGAAGAAGGCAAAAGGCAATAAGTGTAATGGGTGGTTATCTGGCTGCTGTAATGAAGAGGGGCTTAAACAAATGCCGAGACGTTTAATTTTACAACGAGACCATAATTAGTCTGTTGTTTTTATAGCTTTGAACGGTAAAAGACGCCCGATAAAACATTTGGAGTGTTTTTGACTTTAATTTACGGCCTCCAGAACGTTGCCGCGAGTTTTGGGTCCTAATTTTTTTTTAATTTTACAAAAAGCATTGACATACACGGAGAGAAAAGTATAATGCTGATTACCATAATTATAATACCCTTTACTATAATTTATATTACTATTTGGAACAACTTGTTGCCAACTTTTCCAGCCAAGTTGGCAACAAGAAATATGTAAAAAAAAATTATTTGTTTAAATATGTATGTGTAAATGTATATAAGTATTTTTTTTTGTTTTTGTTAACACCAACATCAATTTACTTAACGGTTAAGTGTAAGAGTAGCCTTAGGCTAAACTTCGACGTGTGTGCCACTTACAATATATTTTATTTTATTTTAATATTATTGTATAAAATTTAACTTTTAATAAAGACGATTATTTTATTAACTATCTTGTATATTGCCAGATACTATGCATATTTAGTAATTTTTAAATATCCATGTATGTTAAACCTTAAGGTAAAATATTATTATTCTCAAACAATTTTGTTTTTAATTCTTATTATAATTAGATTTTTTCCTTTACTAATAAGTATAGTAAATTTTAAAATATTATGTTGCCATTTTAAATATAAAATATTTTATAATCGAATATTTTTATATGTTAACAATTAAAAATTGTAACATATTTATTGTACTTTTTAATATACAAAAATGTTATGAGAAAGAATTGAACCTACACCTCGCCAAAGTTTTTTGTTTTGAGTGCGTTTCATCAACTTCAAATACCGTCAGACAGGTGGTTTGACCTATATTGGGTATCATCAGTGTCGACACGAGCAACTTGTAGTAGTGGAACACACCCAAAACAAAGAAATACCAGAGCTTATATAACATGGTTGGTAAGCCAACAGAGGCAAGATGTAAGAACATCACGTGATCCACATCGTCTAACGACGCGTCGCGACGTGGCCTTTTCCGCAATCGGTAGATACTATGCAACCAAGTAGGTTCAATTCTTTCTTATAAGTATTACCAGTATACTGGCCAAGAAAGTTTATTGAAGAAACTAAGAAAATTGAATGTTTAAAATGTCATGAGTTACTATATTATATATTATATTTAAATATATTGTTAATTTACCTTAAACATAAAAGTAACTTTATTTTTATTATATTTTTTATTAATGTGTAATATATTATCGCCGACGGTGGACGAGTGGTTAGTGCTGCTGACTACAAGCCGGAGGTCGTGGGTTCGAATCCCACCAGGGGTATGGCTGTTTATTTGTGTTCGTCCTATTGTGTAATAGTCCTTCGGAGGGGACTTTAAGCCCGCGGTCCGTTCCTACCCCTAACCCGCACAAGCCATTCAGTTGGCTTATGGGACTTCTTAAGAAGTAAGGGTGAAACTAAAAGAGCACTTTTGTAAAAACTTTTTTGTATTATAATATTAGATGTACACCTTACATTTGATTAAATCATAAAGTAAATATTATAATAGTATAATAGTATACTATTTGTAGATAGTAAAATCAATTTACTATACGAACATATTAAAAATTAAAATATATATTATACATTTATGATTTAGTAATATATAATATATGTTAAAGTAAATTTTACTATATTTTTTTTACTCTCTAAAATTTACTATACATTTCTCTCCGTGTAGTTTTATATGCATGGAGCTTTGAAAATTGATCCAGCAAAAAATTTACAGGGTGACGTTTTTTGTCAGAACTTAAAAACCATTACTCACTTAAAAACACCTAAACCACCATTAAAGTCCATTATACAAGCATTAATTTGACATAAAATTTATAATATCACGTAAAAAACAAATGTGCTAGAAGGCATTAAAATCCACATCAATTAAAAACCCACTCAAAATGCAGGGCTCGCAATTTTCCTTCATAACTTAAAAACTACGCACAGTGGACTGGAATGGCAAAAAAGTAAAAAAAAAAACTAATAAAAATATCATTATAAAATTTTAACACCCATATATTTGGGGCATAAATCTTAATCCTTTACAAATTTTAATTCAATTAGTTCAGTGGCGGCGATTTTATAAGGGTTGAAATGATTGAAATGTTGTTTACAAAAGTTACAATTGTAATTATTTTAAAAACAATTAAAAATATAATTTTAAAATTTTAAGACTAGTTTCATATACACTGCGCGTCAAAATTAACGCATAATAAGTAAAAAAATTCTAACTCTAAAACGCCTTTACTAATCTTTATGAAATTTTGTATAAAAATACTTATATCTCAGTTTACGTGTTCGAGGGTTTTTCGAGAAATTATTTTTAAAGCCCTTTTATTTAATAATAAAAAACTTTTGAAAAATAACTTTTACGGATTTTTTTTTAAGTAAATCAAAAATATGCTTTAAAGACCGTGTTTTTGTTAGTATACTATATACTATACTACAAATTTTGTACAAATCAAACGAACAGTAACGAAGATACTGTGCTTTAAAGTCGGTAAAAATGACCCCTTTTTGATTATTTTGCTGAAAAGTGGTCATTTTTGACGACTTTAAAGCGCTGTATTTTCGTTACCGTTCGTTTGATTTGTTCAACATTTTCAGGGTATACTTACAAAAATACGGTATTTCACAGCATATTTTTTTAGCGTTTTTTTATTATTAAATAAACGATTGGTAAAGGCGTTTTAGAGTTAAATTTTTTTTACTTATTATGCGTTAATTTTGACGGACAGTGTATTAATAATCTTGATCCTGTACAAATTTGAATTTAATTGAATCAGTAGCGACGAAGGGTTAAAATGTTTTGTTAAAGTAAGTTAAAAATTAAATTATTTTAAAAACGATTTAAAATTTCATTATGAAATTTTAATACAATTTTAATATAATAAGAATCTTTTATACTGGTCAGTGCTGCCAATGACACGGCAATTGCCGTGTTTTCAGGGATTTTTATACTAAATGTATGGCCACGGTTTCATGGTACTGTCGTGCATTTAAAACACGGCTTTTTCGTTAAAATATTAAATTCATGTTTCACTATTTCTGTCTAAAAACATTTAAATTTTAAATAAAAATGCTATTTAAAAATATCAAATTCATATTTCACAAATCTGTTATAAAATAATTAATTTAAAAACACTATTTAGTTTTTACTGAAGTTGATAAGTGTACGACCAAGACCTCTCTGAGCCTAAATTTTTTCTGCTTAGACAATTGGCAACTCTGGATGAAGGAGGCAAAATTGGATTTCCAGGGTGGAAACACACTGGTATGGATAAAGAATTTATAAATTTATTTGGAAATAATCAAGAGATAGATTGGATGATTGAGGGATGAAGATACTTAGAAGATTCTGTGCCATGTGTGCATAGTGAAGTGAAAAGATGGCATGGTTCTATAAAAATTTAATTAATCAGTAGATAAATTATTCAAGTGATATCAGATTCTCTTAAATGAGACCCTTGAACAGTAAAGAAAATTTTTAAAAATATAATGTGCTGGCCAAATAGCGTTTAATTACGCTAAAGGCCAATAAATCTAGAGAAGAAGAAGTGCGTGAAATAAGGACTTATTTTTTTTTAATAAAAATATACTTATTGTTAATTTTTTTTTATTCCAATTAAGAAATTTTAAATTTGACACGGCCATAGTTCGTAAAAACATGGCAATTTTCGACTAGTTGGCAGCACTGGTTTAAAATGTAAATATAATATTCTTGCAAAAGTACGTAATAATAATTAAATAATATGGGATCTCTTATAACTATAGTTATATATTATTAAAATAATTTAATATTATTGTTAATAATAAATAAATTATATAATTATAATATATAAAATTGCAATATCCTATTGATAAATAATAAATAATGCACGATTATTTAAATAAATTTAAATACAAATAAGGCTTATTTATATTCAAAGAATATACTCAAGGAGTATTTTGTCTGTAGTAAAACTTATAATAACAATGCTGTATATGTGGGTTGTTTTCAAAAAACACCCGCCTTCCGCTGTCCGTAAGTTTGAATTCCAATAACTTTGTTAAAAATTATTGGATCTTATTGATTTAAAAACCAAGTGAAAGCCTAACAAGCCCTTAGTAAACTCTTTCAGAAAATGTTTGTTTAGTTATTTCAGAATAATTTTTTTTAATTTTGAAACTTGTGAAAAACACATTTTCGCATGTCCCATCAGCGTTTTATAAAACTTACATACATGTTTTTTTTTTAATATTGAATAACCAGAACTTTGTGTTGCTTTATAGCAATCCATAACATCCTTAGTTAATACAGTAAACAATTTATATATAAATTAATTAATTTTAATATACTTTTTTTAAATTTGACTCATGTCCCAGACATTTTTTCCGTTGCGTTACGTCCGTCGCGTTACCGATAGAATATTAAAAAAAAACATATATATGGAAACTTTTTTGGCACTCACGTGATCAACAAATGATGTTCGGAAGTACACATTTAATGTGTAATACCCAGCTGAATTTATTTATTCAATCAGGAAGAAAATATGGGTTGAAACAGGTGCGGGTAACGCGAATGTAATAATTGTTTGTCCGCTAAGTTACTCAAAAAAAATAATAAAAATAAGATAAGAAAAAATACTATTTTTCATGTTTATGTTTATTTTAGGGCACTTAAGCTTATTGAGAGTAATTAATGACTGTAATGTCTTATTATTATTTTTTAAATATGGTTTCACAAAACTTTTTCCACTGCGTTACCGAGTCCATTATGTTACCTTATGGTAACGCAATGGAATTTAGGGTAACGCAATAGAATTTTTCGACAACAAAGTGGATATTTACTGTCGCCAATTTAAAATTATTTGTGATTACAACTCATGATATAGATTACATCCAAGGGAAAATTCCACGCAATATAAAAGTACTAAAAGGGACGCAAGACCTTCACCAGCTTATAGTCAAAGAAAAAGGGTGTCTACAATTTAGAAATCTAAGTTGTTATTGTGCAAGTGAGCACCACTACAAGGGATTTTGTTTAAACATTACTCTAAAATCGTACCACCTCATATAGTTTCTTTTTTACGTTATCTGATTAAGTCCTTTGTGAACCCCAGTCCGTTGTGATACCATTGCCTATTTCGTTACTTTTTTTAGTTTTTGTTAAAAAAAATACTTAAAATGATTTTTATACACTATCACTTGGTAATACGTGTTTATAAATTAGAGTTTAACTCACTAATACAGTGACTAAAAGAAAATATTAATGGTATTGATTCTTTAACAAAGAATCGGAATGGTTTCTTTTAAAAAGTAACTTAACGAATATAAATATTTAAAAAAAGCACACAATTTTTAATCATAAAAAATTGGAGTCAAAAATTTGTGAACTAAGTACATTTTATTTCAAAATATTTACTTTTTTTATTGAATTAAATTTTGGATTTAAAATTGGTAACACAGTCCAAATTTTATATAGTCTTGTTCACAATATTTTGGCCTAAAAAACGTAGGTATATAATTAGAGCAGCTAGATTTCCAAAGAAAGACTTTTTTCTACTTTAAGTTAAAAATTAATAATTTTTCAATACTTTAGGTAGGTACATAATTTTTAGTAAATAATTTGTTTTTTTTATGTTCTATTTTTAACTATAAAATTTTAAATAGACAAACGTCTTAACTTTAATTTTAAAAAATATACAGGGTGTTATGTAATTAATGTTATATATTAAAATACTAAATACCTTTTGACATAAGGAATAAAGGAAAAATATTTTAAAAAGCATTTTTCCAAAGATAAAGATAAAGAAAAAATATGCATTAGAAGTTTTTTATATTTTTTGTGATACGCCACTGGTTACACACTTGTTTATCTCTGCACACCTGTATTTTGTGAGTACATAGATACCAACCAACAAAGTAGCTATGCGTTGCCAGATGTAATAAATTGTTACTAAAAATTTTTCTTGCAAAAAATAAATAAAAACTCAATAAATACAAAAGTTTTATGCCCTTAAAGCTCTAATACCCTTCTGTATTTATTTACTGATCCAGCTATTAGCTTAAGCAATGATTAGAAAATTTTGTACCTTTGCAATTTGAAATCCATAACCACAAAATTAATTTTTTTCTCTGTTTACTCAGATGAAATTGGGACCAGTTCACAGGTTAAACTTTAAACATTTAATTTGTGTAAATAAATTCAAAAGCACTTCCCTTATAACTATAGTTAAGATATTTACAATTTGAAAACATAACTTAAAATTTAAAAGAAATGCACTAGATTCTGTCATAAAAGTTTTGTTTGAATTTACCTTCAGTACAAAAATGAAATAACCAACAATTAATAAAAACGCTAAATTGACAATTTGCATTGTTAATTTTGTCATTTTTGTTAGTTGTTAGTTTTAAAATTTAAATTTTAAACTTGAATAATGTTTAAAAAATGGGCAATTTTGCATTTTTGTAAACTTGGTTCACTTCAATGTTCTATAACTTTTTTATTGGTGAAAATTTTTAAATTTTAGAAATAAAACTTGAAATTTAATTTTTTTTTCTATAAGAACATAAATTTAAATTTTCTCAATTGTACACAGTAAAAAATATTTCGGTGTAAAGTTACCAAATGGAGTGGTAAAATCATTTGGTGTTAATTTATACACTAAAATTGGTCAAAAATATTAAGTGTTTATTTTAAATTGTGGTAAAATTCATTCGTGTTAATTTAAATTTATTTTACACAGTACCGTGTCAATCTAGTGTTAATTTAAAGATAAACTCGACGCAGTGTACATTTGACACTATTATTTGTTGACAGCTACACACATTGTGGTAAAAAAAGTCATGTAGTCATCACCATTCGCTAACGGCAATGGAGCGATCAGTATTCCGAGTGCAGTTGATGGTAGTGTACCTATGCATGCTATTTTAAGACCATGGTTTTTAAATTAAAATTCAGTGGTCGGGTAAAGTGGTGCAATGTGACAGTGGATGCAACTTTTTTACCTGTGATTTTTAAGTGAAATATGAAATTTAGTAAAGTTTTATGTTTTTTAAGCTAGTGAAAAATCATATTTAACTTACATATATATGTAAGTTAAATATGATTTTTCACTATAGCTCAAAAAACTTAAAACTTTACTAAATTTCATATAAGCTAAATATGGTTTTGCACAAACTGGAAAAAACTTAAAATATTAAGTACTACTTTTCATTCAAATAAAAAAAATTATTAACACTTTTTGGATATAAGAATACACCTAAGTAGTGTTAATATATTTTTTTTAATTTTATGCCAAAGCCTATTTGTATTCATATCTAATAGTTTGTAAGTAATATAAAATATACTTTATTTTACATTACATGCTGTGTTTAATATTAAAACACCCACCATTTTTAACACCTACATGTGTAGTAAATTACACCAAATTGAGCATTTTCTACTCTTGAATGGAGTTTTTTTTACCAATATTGCGTGTGTATTATATTTGATGATTTTTACACTGTTACGAGTTTTTTGTACGAATAGTACGTGTAGATTTTTAACCAATTAAAAACGGTAAAATTTACCAAATTGTATGCGGTTAGATATACCATTTCTAGTGTGGACCTATATAGACCACTTTTGGTGTTGTTTTTTACCAGAAATTTTTTACTGTGTAAAAAGACCTAAATTGTGTTTTTGGCCGTTCTCGGGCGATTATAGTCCACTGTGCAACATTGCAACGGTAAAAACCTAAATGCAGCATCGTTTTCGAGCGCTTTAAACGGGCTTTAATTTGACAATGCGTTCGACAAATTGCAGCAAAAATTGCCGCTATATATGCATAGTCGTTATAAGTGACAACTGCAGTGTTTATCACGGCCATAATTTATATGTTTTGCTAATGCATCGATCGGCCACTTATCATCGCACCCGCCACTGCCCGGGTCCGTATTTACATTAATTAGACAGATTTGCGCCTTTTGATTGACTATGCCGTATCTCACTAAATACTCTGTTTAATTTGCAAATATAAGGATTATTACATAAACAAGTCGAACTGGCAACGTCGCATTAATAACTGTCAACTGTCAGATTATACGAATTAGGTTGTGTTGACTGTTTGGACTTTAATCCATGCGGTGTTGTCGATGTGACTTATTTATACGATTCTATGGGGATTTTTAGATGGAATAACGTTTTGTGATTTTTTCTACTCCCACCTTTAAAACGCCCTTTATCATGTTTCCATGACACTAAGTGACCTTTTAAATACACATTGACAAGTTGTGGCTTTATGGCGCTTTATTCACGGGCTGAAGTTAGTTTTAATGTCATACAATCTTTAAAATAAAGTGCCTTTCTTGTAAAATAATAATAAATGTGAAAATTATTTTATTAAATCAATACACAAATACAAAATTATTAAATAGTTTCTCAACGAAAATATTTGAAAAGTTTATATGAACATTGTACTGACCTTTTAATTTCGCCGGCAGTAAACTATAACTTAAATTCGGGCACGGACTCCATTGTAAAGTGCTCATAAAACATTTTCTTTAATTTCACTGTGAAAAACTGTCAATTTTCAAGAAATACATTTCGATTTATAACCTTTATAATCTGTGTTTATAAAATATAAAAATTTGACATTTGACGGTGACACACAGATTCCCCTATTGTTTCATAGATGGCGCTCTATACAAATTTTTGAATTAAATCATTTTAAGATAAAAATAAGTATTTGTCGTAGAAAAAGTATAGTATGCACCTCGTTTATAAACTTTTCTATACACTCATTAATGTAAGCACTCGCTCGCAAGCTCGCTCTTGCCTAAATTAAATTCATGTATAAAATGGCGTTTATCAAACTTGATACAAAATATACTATTACTTATGCTTTTTAATTAAGATGTGCAAACTTTGTTCAATTAATTATGAGCTAGCGCGCCTGGTTGCACCTTTGTAAACTTATTCACGCGTAACGATTTTTTTTTAATAAACAAAAGAGATTTTTTTTACGCTTGGATAGATTTTTTCAAGAGATAAGACGAGAATGTTTGTACCATGTTGTTTCCATAAACAATAAAATATGATACAGGGTCTTTTCGAACGGGAAAAAAGCCTATTTTGTTGTAAAAATATAAATATCCCGTTTGTTATACTTTTAGGTAACAATGGCAATGTCGCATCGAAAAACATCAAAAATAATCGAGATTGTCATTTTGGACGTTACGTTAAAGTAAGTAAAACTAGGGAATTCAATGAAAAATTCATTTTATAGGAAATATTTTTTAAAAAATTTGAAACCCATGTGGGAAATTAATGCGAATAATTTTAATAAAAAAATGTCAATTATGCAGTTGTTGGAGCGAAAAAATGAGAAAATGCAATTAGTAAGAAACTGTATAAAACCAGGAAATTAAATCCAGGCATTTATAAAATGCAGTAGGCTTGAAACTCTATTTTGTTTTTTTAGAAGGCCACGGGCGACGTTGCAGCATAAAATAAAACAAAATTCAAAGGCCAAAAACGAATTTGTTTTTACATAAGAGAATTTAAATTGAAAGGAAAAATAATGTTTTGTTTTTTGCCATTCTTTTAAATTCATTTGTTTATTTTTTAATGAGACATTTTCCACGGTTCGCATTGCAATGGGAAGTTGCCAAATGCAACGTTGTCAAAACTCCAAAACCGACGTTGCCAAATTAAAAAAAAATAAGGTCGCAAATTTTATGAAAAAAGTTGTCAAATTTCAGATCAATTAAATTTTAATTGTTTTTGTGTGTGTGTGTGTGTGTTTGTGATGCCCGACCTACATATTTCGAAGGTGAATAATAATAAAAGCCAAGGCGTTGTTCTATTTTAACGTGCATAATAATTAAGGGAATTACTATTCTCGCGCGCACCCCGATTCACTAGACGACTTCCTTTTAAGCTTACAAAGGACTTCCTCTTCCTTTTAGCGGGCCGTTGTAGATAGATCCTAATCGCAATGTAAACACAATTATTATTCGAAATTCCTGTGGGTAATTATCGCCAATAAACGTCAATTTTTACGTTGAAAATGTCAAAGTGACGTTTATTAGCGGCGTTGCCGAAGTGATTCAATGGAATTAAGGTTTAGGGTTTCAAAAAGCTTAAGTATAGTAACGCTGTGTCTTGTAAGCTGAAATATTACACCTATAAAAAATGTATTTTTTTATCCTATACATAAAAGGTGTTAGTTAATTGGATGCTTATACTGAATGGGTGGGCTTAATCCTTGGATGATTAAAAAAGAAGTTATAATCAACCTAAATCCGCACCCGCTTTATTACGAAGAGTGCCAAAAGAACAAATGGATATTTTTCCCTTAAAAACATTTCAAGTTTTTTTTCGATTTTATTCTGATCTACTGGATCCATAAATACTTTATTCGACAATCGGTCGTCGGACAATGCATGTCAGTGTGCACACCAAGTTTTATAGGGCGGGAAGCTGGGAAAAAACTGCCCACAAAATCAGCCTGCCAGGGGTGATTTCTGAGACCTACACTGAACAAAAATAAGCTGTTGTAACAACAAAAAAATATTAATTCAACTTTTTATGCACTTTAAATACAAGCAATGGTTTTCGCACGTTTACTTAACCATCTAAAAATGTCAAATTGTATTGTTTAATTGAACAACAAATATTAGTCAAATGAACAAAATGAGAATATTTGTTCTAATCTGCTTATCTGGTTAATTAAACATTCTTGAAATGTCCAGGTAACCTTTTTAGCATATTCACTTAACACCAATAAAATGTTAAATTAAAATATTTGCGCCAATGTTAATTTGGTTGGATTAACATTCTGAAAATGTAAAAGTAACATTCTTTAAAGGTTGGTAATAAAAAAAAATTATGAAATTAATATAAAGAGAAAGAATTGAACCTTCCCTCGTCAGAGTTTTTGTTTTGAGTGCGTTCCACCTACTTTAATTTGAAAATAATAAGTATTTGTCGTAGACAAAGTATAGTATGCACCTCGTTTATAAACTTTTCTTTACACTCATTAATTTAAGAACTCGCTTGCAAGCTCGCTCGTGCCTAAATTAAATTCGTGTATAAAATTGCGTTTATCAAACTTGATACATAATATACTATTAAGATAATAATAAGTATTTGTCGTAGAAAAAGTATAGTATGCTCCTCGATTATAAACTTTTCTATACACTCATTAACTTAAGCACTCGCTCGCAAGCTCGCTCGTGCCTAAATTAAATTCCTGTATAAAATGGCGTTTATCAAACTTGATACATAATATACTATTAAAGTAACTTTTACAATTTGTTAAATGAACAAATTTAATGTTTTGGATTTAAAGAGCAACTAAACGTTAATTTAATAGTTTTTTTAGGTAATCCTAAAAATTTCAGTATTTGATTCAACCAATTTCAGCTATTAAATCAAAATAGGATAAACATTTTAATTCAAAAAATTAGTTTATGTTGAATCAATATTTTAACTGTCAAATGAACAAATCAACTTTGACAAACTCTGACTATTGCTTTGACACCAAAATATAGATTACTCCAAATGGTTTTTTGATGAAACAACATTTTCAAAAATGACATTATTTTTTTCGGTGTAAAAATGTCAAAATCAACTCACCGGAAAATTCGACAATATCCTTTATTAAAAAAACTATAAATTTAAAAACATTGGACAGTTGGCCAAACCGTCGCGACGCGTCCTTGTTGCCTATAATATATTATATTATATTATAAGGTATAAAACAAATAAATATTATCAGGTATAAAACAAATAAATATTATAAGGTATAAAACAAATAAAAATAACTTTTGTTTTAATTTTTGAAACTAAATAGTAACAAATGGAACTTAGTTAGTTTATTGTCTTTTTTAATAATTTTTTCAAGTTTCCAACATTTCTTTTTTGGTTAAGGTATAAGTTTAATCTGTACCAGTAACAGGCTGAAGTTTTCTCAATATTGAATCTTTATGAATTATCAATATATTTGCCTTAGGTTTTGGATAATAAAAATAATTTGCTGGTCCATTCGGATGTAAAAAACTAACTTTAATTTTCTTAGACTCTTTATTATTTCTAATTGTAAAAGCTAACCACCAAGAGCTCTTATAGTTAACGGTAACAAAACCGGATTTAATAAACCTTAATTCAGAATTCGTTATTTCACTGTTCAAAATTTTAGCTAATTTTTACCTAAAATATTAGACTATATAGGACCATTGATTTTTTAAGGCAAACTGCTTGAAATGAATTCAGAGGAATATTCCCCTTTTAAATTAGTAAATTCTTTAACTGTTATTTTTAAAGAAAATGATACAATTAATTAAGCAAAATTACTTAGGTTTCAAAGATGATACACCTTAGATCGTAAGGGATATTGCCTGAGAATAAAAGAATAAATTTCCTATTTCTAAGGCAATTTGCTAAAATTTTTAGGTAGATTTTAGCTAAGTTTTCAGGCAAATTATATATATTTTAGTGAAAATCCTGGAATAGGAATTTTCTTCCAAGTTAATACTCCTTTATCTTTATGTCCTAGGCGAATTAACAACGGCGGTTCCGGTACTACATGTACCCTGCAGGGCTGGGATTATTTAAAAATAAATTGGGGTCAATGGGAAATTCCATTTAGTTTGGATTACTTAACTATAGCACTACAAAATGTTCACTTATAGCACAATAATTGTTAACTATGTTGTTATATCAATAGCACACAACGCGGTCTTCAAGCTTTCGTTGATTTTGGCATTATGGTGGACAATATAGGCGGGAATATTTATCGTAAAACGTCGGTATTAGCGATCGTAGCCGATTGCAAGTAAGTCACTTATATTTAAAGGAATTTACCTAAATAAGTTCAATAATTTGCCATTATAATTTAGAAGAATTACCTAAATTAAAAGCAAAATTGTCGTACCTAAAAGTAATTGAGATTTTGACTAAATATTTAGGTCATTTGCCTATCTTTTTAAATTTGACAAGTTTATTAAGTAAAGTATGAATATTTATCTAGAAGTTAGTGAATACACCTTAGAACTAAGGCATTCGTTTGTGCCTAATAAACGAGAAGGTAAATTGCTTTACTTGTTTAAGCATATTACCTTATTTTTCCTTAACTAATTCTGATTAAGTATTTCAAAAGGCTCGATTTTGAACAGTGTTGAGCACATTTAACAAGGTCTTGAATATGTTGTTCCAAGCTGAGAGAAACAAGTTTAGTTACTATTCTGGATTCTGAAACTGGAATCAAAGCATGATTTTTTTGTGTCCCCGCGACAGTCTACGCTTCAGCAAATCTTTTCTTAAAATAAGAAATACGTGTCGCTATTGCAGAACTTCAAAGTGATTCCTGGAATGTTCTCTGTTGCAACCTGATACAGTTGTTCCGGGGTCATAATTTGTTGATCATAAGACCTTTGCTGGCTGCCTTTGCTGGTCAACTTTTTTAATGTACCCCCCCCCAAACCGTCGCAGGCACTCTTGCCATGTGTCCTGGCAAAAAAATGCCACTCTGCCTGAATTCTAAATTATGTCTCATGTCATGTCTCATAGATTAATAAAGTTTTTTTGTTTTTATATTGTGCTGCAGAGAAATAAAAGATTTTGAAAAGATTAAGTATTTTTTTTATTCAGGGATTAAAAATAAATGTGTAATTTCATTTCTTTCGTTTTTAAAATAAATCACGGGTTAGTCAAGTGGTACGATTGTACCACAGACTGTGATTGTACCTCATCCTAAAGGACAAATGAATAATTCTCAGCAAAATCTCAAATTTTAAATTGAATTTTGTTTCTTTATAAAGCTTTTTAAGCAACTTCTCAAAATAAGTTTTTGAAAATTGAACCATCATAAGTTATAGCAATGATAGAGATAAAATATTTAGGATGTTTTGGAAAATAAATGTAACACTGAATACAATAAATTTATATATAAAAAAGCGTATTATAAGATAACCAAACTAAAAAAGCCTACCCTCCCAGCACTTTTCGTTATAAAAATTAAATTAATTTTAACAATTTTAAATTTGACACAACAACATTCTGTTTTGTCAATGTGAACTATGATAGTTAAAATTTTAAAAAATAATAATAAAAAAGTGAGTTTTAAGCATTTACAAATATTTTGGTAAAAAATTGCTTAAAATTGTAAAATACATACACTAACCAGGCGGCCCTGGTCTTTTACAGAAATCACCACTTTAGGTCATTTTTGCAAGGCTGTAAAACATTTCCAATGCCTTTATTTAAACCGCCGATATACGTAAATATTTTGCATTGATCCCCTATAATGTCGCCCCCCTTTAAATTTATATTTTAAATATCCCAAAAAATTTAAAAGTACTTAAAAATACTTTTTTTCCACGTATTAAAAAAATTGGCAAATTGATCAATATACAGGGAAAAACAAAAAGTTTATTTTTTTTCAATGGATCACCCTATATATGAATTTATTTTTCGATTCCTTGTAAAATTCTGAGCATAATTCATAAAACAAACCATATACCTAAATTCAACCGTTTCTGAAATATTCGCATTCGAAATGTTATCATTAAATTTTTTTTTTTGAACTGTTACAAATCAAGAAGCCTCAGTATCCCAAAATTTTTATTGCATATAGTCAATATGTCTTGTTAAATAAGTAAAAATGCCGTACTCAGACAGAGAAAGACAAACTATTTCAACTTATTGTCTTAAAAATAATTTAAATATTTCAGAAACAGTTGAATTTAGGTATATGGTATGTTATATGAAATATGCTAAGAATTTTACAGGGAATCGAAAAATAAATACATATATAGGGTGATCCATTGAAAAAAGTAAACTTTTTGTTTTTCCCTGTATAGGTACTGATAAATTTTCCAATTTTCTTTATACGTAGAAAAAAAGTATTTTTTAGTACCTACATATCCACACTTTTAAATTTTTTGGGACACTTAAAATAAAAAAGTTAAATGGGGGCGACATTATAGGGGATCACCCTGTACATATTTGTTATATGCAGGTTTTTTCTTAAATATACCAACCTAGATGTGGCAGAAAAGGCTGGAATTTTTATAAACAAGAGAAAAGAGGTGTCTCAAGCATAGCATAAATAAATTTTGGTAAAAGATTGAATTTTATGGTCCAAATACTAAAATTCCCTATAATGTTTTTTTAATACTTTTGTGTTTCTAAGGTTTTAATTTTTTTAAACTTAACTTTTCATTTCTCCATTCTGAAATCTGGTAATTATAAACATAAATAAAAAGAATATATTTATTTGAAAAAAATTAAAAATGGTGTTTTTAAGAAATTTCGCAAAAATTTTTTTTTTCAAAAAATACCATTTTTTTAAGAAAAAGTATATCATGTGATAGCTTATTTGAAAGGGCTTCAAAAGACCTTTAAAACAAGCTATTACTCAATGCTCTGGATTTTTAAAAATCCATAAAAGAAGAACTACCGTTTAAAAAATTTTAAATTTTGGGTTTTCGAGTTTTTCAGGACGTAGAACAGCTTTACCTTAAATAATCAAAATCGGAGATATTGAAAACAAAATTTACCTTTTTTTTTGGTTGATTTGATATAAAATTACCCTATAGGAACAACATATCTTTAAAAATATTCATAAAACATTTAGTCTTGTTTCTTTTTGTCCCGTTAGTAATCATGGAATCGCCCTTGGGTGGTTTCACACTGAAAAAACTTAGCATTAAATATAAACGCTATGCATTTGTGGTAAAGTAGTTACGGGTTCGGATATGGCCTAAGAAACGTGCATTTGATATAAAGGCATGGTGGATTTGAAATACTGAAAGTTAGTTGACTTAATTTTAACTGCATCATTACTTTAAGTAAACATCGGGTTGCCTTAACATCTAGAATAGGCTTATTTTTGAAACACATTAAATGTATTTGTTGTTAAAACAATGTCTTATTATTTAATGCTTGGAGCCTGATAGCAAACAGCATTTTTAGGTAATATGTACTTCAGTAATAACGATGACCTTAATGTTAAGGCATAATTCTAGAGTGAAAATGCAAAACTAAGTACCAAATTAGCGGATTGCGAGATTTTGTTTTGATCTGCAGACATGTACTTGGATATTAATTTTTTTTTGTTTTATCAAATTGTATTTATGTTAGCACTTGAATAATTTTAAGTAAACAAAAAAACGTTTATTGATACAAAAGTACAGACCACATAACAAAATCTCAAAATCCGCTGATTTGGCACCGGTTTGCATTTCCACTATAGAATTATTTTGACTAATGTAAACTAATGTATAGCCTGAATTTCATACTTCTGTTTGATTGATGAGAAATAAAATGTGCATATAATATTTTTAAACAATTTTATTATATCCTATTTTATGGAATATAAAAATATAAAATGGACTAAATAAATACTCTTAGGCTGTGGTCAGAGCACCGTGATCGGCCGAAATTTAATACTGTCGCATACGGCCGATGCCGAACGACTCTGACTACATCTTTAAAACAGTTAACAAAAATACTACCTTTTGATACTGAAAAAAGATCATTAATTGCTCCTGCTTATCTCGTAACTCTGTAATTTTTTGATGACTGCAAATCTCTCTCCTAATTTAGAAATAAGTTGGCAAACACTTTGCGAGTCGAGGACTAGCAGCACTTCAAGCGTAATGGCTTCTTCTAAATAATAACAAAGAGTCACCTATCACAAATGTACCTTTCCCACAGTAAACTACTTAATATTTAACTTTTATATTATTTGGTATCTATAAAATATGAGTAGGTATAGGTACCTACCTACCAAATAATTGAAATTTATTTACATGAGCTCTAAACACTTACCTTCGAATTTGAAAATAAGGTGCACAAGACCTAAACCCTCCAGTAGCTCCTTACATGACATTTTTTCTCTACCATAAACACAAGAAAACTGTTCTATGAAACCGACAAAACGTACAAAGTATCTGCATGGAGGCTCTCGTACCAATGACGCAATACCAACTTGTTATAGGTTATGATTTCTTTCTGATGCTTGCAAGGAATGTAAACAACGAATACTAACGTTAAAATAAATTCATTGTGCATTATAGTTTTATCCCTATATAATCTATATCAATAATAGCTTGATTACTTAATAAAATCCCTGAATTCATAACAATAAAGAAACAAGTACTTCCAATATAAATAAATGTTTATATATTTACCCTAAAGAAAATTGTCTTAATAATAAAGACACGCAGGGTTACATTAAATTCATGTACCCAAATGCTCTACGAGTTAAATGTTAGGAAACACTTATTATAATAATATTGAATGTTTCATTAAATTAATTACGGTTCTTAACTTTTATAGACAGTGTTTTAAATAATAAAAGGTTGGCCTCAAATTCACCTACAACTTAAAAATTAATACTGACTTTTTTCAGTGCAGCTCAATTACTTTGAGAAAAGAAATTTGTAATTATAACAAAATTGATTTGTTTCAGGGTGGTTTTTTACAGTAAAACTGGTGTAGTTCCTTTTAATAATAAAAAAATATTGTAAGGATATCAATAAAGTTGATTCAATTTAAATAGTTTTTTTGAATGCACTGAAAAAAGTCAGTATTAATTTTTAAGTTGTAGGTGAATTTGAGGCCAACCTTTTATTATTTAAAACACTGTCTATAAAAGTTAAGAACCGTAATTAATTTAATGAAACATTCAATATTATTATAATAAGTGTTTCCTAACATTTAACTCGTAGAGCATTTGGGTACATGAATTTAATGTAACCCTGCGTGTCTTTATTATTAAGACAATTTTCTTTAGGGTAAATATATAAACATTTATTTATATTGGAAGTACTTGTTTCTTTATTGTTATGAATTCAGGGATTTTATTAAGTAATCAAGCTATTATTGATATAGATTATATAGGGATAAAACTATAATGCACAATGAATTTATTTTAACGTTAGTATTCGTTGTTTACATTCCTTGCAAGCATCAGAAAGAAATCATAACCTATAACAAGTTGGTATTGCGTCATTGGTACGAGAGCCTCCATGCAGATACTTTGTACGTTTTGTCGGTTTCATAGAACAGTTTTCTTGTGTTTATGGTAGAGAAAAAATGTCATGTAAGGAGCTACTGGAGGGTTTAGGTCTTGTGCACCTTATTTTCAAATTCGAAGGTAAGTGTTTAGAGCTCATGTAAATAAATTTCAATTATTTGGTAGGTAGGTACCTATACCTACTCATATTTTATAGATACCAAATAATATAAAAGTTAAATATTAAGTAGTTTACTGTGGGAAAGGTACATTTGTGATAGGTGACTCTTTGTTATTATTTAGAAGAAGCCATTACGCTTGAAGTGCTGCTAGTCCTCGACTCGCAAAGTGTTTGCCAACTTATTTCTAAATTAGGAGAGAGATTTGCAGTCATCAAAAAATTACAGAGTTACGAGATAAGCAGGAGCAATTAATGATCTTTTTTCAGTATCAAAAGGTAGTATTTTTGTTAACTGTTTTAAAGATGTAGTCAGAGTCGTTCGGCATCGGCCGTATGCGACAGTATTAAATTTCGGCCGATCACGGTGCTCTGACCACAGCCTAAGAGTATTTATTTAGTCCATTTTATATTTTTATATTCCATAAAATAGGATATAATAAAATTGTTTAAAAATATTATATGCACATTTTATTTCTCATCAATCAAACAGAAGTATGAAATTCAGGCTATACATTAGTTTACATTAGTCAAAATAATTCTATAGTGGAAATGCAAACCGGTGCCAAATCAGCGGATTTTGAGATTTTGTTATGTGGTCTGTACTTTTGTATCAATAAACGTTTTTTTGTTTACTTAAAATTATTCAAGTGCTAACATAAATACAATTTGATAAAACAAAAAAAAATTAATATCCAAGTACATGTCTGCAGATCAAAACAAAATCTCGCAATCCGCTAATTTGGTACTTAGTTTTGCATTTTCACTCTAGAATTATGCCTTAACATTAAGGTCATCGTTATTACTGAAGTACATATTACCTAAAAATGCTGTTTGCTATCAGGCTCCAAGCATTAAATAATAAGACATTGTTTTAACAACAAATACATTTAATGTGTTTCAAAAATAAGCCTATTCTAGATGTTAAGGCAACCCGATGTTTACTTAAAGTAATGATGCAGTTAAAATTAAGTCAACTAACTTTCAGTATTTCAAATCCACCATGCCTTTATATCAAATGCACGTTTCTTAGGCCATATCCGAACCCGTAACTACTTTACCACAAATGCATAGCGTTTATATTTAATGCTAAGTTTTTTCAGTGTGTATTTGGTTAATACTGTCAAATTATTTTGTTCGCATTTTTAGATAGTAATAAATAAATCCTTACAAAAGTTTAAAATTACTTGGATTATTATTAAAAATTTCAAAATGTTATATATGTTATAATTTGTTTATTATTTACTAACACATTTTATTTGTTAACTGTTACAAGCTATAAATTAGCATAAACTAAGAATGGGTTATTCTTAATTATCTACTGTTACAATATAAATTCATATGGTAACTATAACCAAATGCATAATTCCAGGAATCAAGTCTTTGCTACAGCGAAACTGAATTCAATAATGATAACATAACATATTCTTAAAACAAAGAAATTGCATTTCGGCTTTCGGCTACCTTGGGGTAGCCATATTGCATTTGTTTGCCAGGTTTGATCTTAAGGCCTAGTGTGTTTCCTACGCCTAAAATTAAGTGTATATATATTCATATAAAAAGAATATATCTCTGTTACTGTGCACTGCGAATTGACCAATATTATAATTTAATGATTGTAAAGTGTTGTGCTGTGACTTGGTTATTTTTTTTATCGTAAAATGAAATTCATTTTGGAGGATGTGGATGTCAGTTCGTTGCCTGTATGACTTTTTTTTTATTAATTTCGAAAAACACTGACAAATTAGGTGATGTTATTTTTTATTATAAATTTTTTATTATAAATATTCAATAAATATGTCAATATAGCATTATTATTGCTTCTCTGTTTAATTTGTTTCAGCTTAGCTAACTTATCTAATGTATACCTATAGGTAGTTAAGATAAGCATTTTCTTTTATTATTTTGTTTTGTTTTTAGGTTCTATTTTATTACATTCTTTTTAAAACAATATATCACAACCAATATTATTGTTAAAAAAACAATGAAGTATACCTAAAAAACAAAATCCATGTAGATAGTAGTTCCTAGAATGTTTTGCTGTATTATGCATACTTCATATTTTTCCTTTAATAAGATTTTTAAGTATCAAGATCCACATTACAATAACTACAAGGTAAACATATTTTTAAGCATTTTTAAGGAGTCAACAAAATTAGGGGTCTAGGAAAAATTCTTGGTAAGTTAAAAATACTTGTCATCATGATGACTGCAGTCAAATTTATTCAAAAATGGGAATCTGAGTGGCTTTTAAGGAATAAGTAATTAAAACTGTGAATAAAATAAGTGGTTATTGTAAAGTTGAGTTAATAATAGTAAATAAACAGATACTTGTTGTAACAAGATATATTATTATAGTTAAATATAAGTTTTATTAATAAAATAAAATATTGTAACAATAAATAAATCATTTAATATAGTAAACTTAATTTTTTAACAATAACCTATTCATTTTTGTATTACGAAACTAAGCGGGTGTAATGAGATGATATTTTAACAATCTATTTTACTATAAAAAGCTAATTTGGAAAAGGTTATTTTATGTAAAATTATATTCAGAAACGTATATTTCGATTAAAACTTTCAATCGATAATACTTATTTTACATAAAATTATATTTACAAAATTAGATTTATAATAAAAATCTCATTTGGTAATAGTTAGCAAATATAAATTTATGGTGACAATTGGTGCTTAACAAATCATTTTTTTCAGTGAAGAAGACATTTGTTTCCCTGTATCCATAACAAGTATTTGGTTGTGTCAAACGAATTACCATTACTATAACCAAACTGTTTTCTCAGTGTAATAAAGAAATTAAGGTTTAAAAAAAATCACACATATTTTTTCCGTGCTTCGGCGAAAGCAAAGGCGTCAATGGTGTTTGAAGTCATCCAGTTCTCTTCCAACATCCTTGACACATACTTGATCTTAAATAATTTTTTATTAATTTTAATTTTGAAAAACTTTTTTCCCGGCGTGATAATATCTGTTTCAAACGGATACAGGCAACTTTAAATACACAATTAGCAACATTGGACTGAATGATAGCAATAGATGGCGATACCTACTAAAGATATTATCTCTGGCAATGACCACATATTACGTTGTCGCGCTTGCCAAAATGTACAATAATTTCGTTAGAGACGCATTGATGTGCGTGGGGCCAATAAAACGCGGGGCCGGGTGCAACCGCACCGTTTGCACTGGGTCAACCAATCTTTGGCTAATAGCCAATTTTCTGTTTTTTTGATAAAATTAAAAAATCGCTTGATTTTGTTACCATTCAAACTAAATTATCAACACCAATACATGAAAAATTACTTTTTCTTGAAGAATAGAATATTGTGCAAATTTTATCTCCAAAGCGGTTTACACATTCATTTAAAAGATATGGTCGAAAAGGCCAAGAAACAAATCTAACAATAACCTCATTTTCGTCATCTACATATGTGGAACTTCAACGTTGAAAATCAATACAACTGTAGGAGATATCCCCAATTTTCCCCCAATGTTGAAGAAATTTTAATAACGAACATTTTGATATATTTGTACTTGAAAAATTCATTTTTCAATTTTATTAACTTTTACGAATCATAGCGTCGTGTTAAGTTGTTCCAACTCTTGTTATTAAATAATCTTATTTATATATATTATATATTATATATATTATATAATATTATTTTTAACAATTTTACAATTTTTGTTGAAAATGCGAAAATGAACGTAAAGATTTAAAAAAAAATCGTGCTAAAATGTTCGTTATTTAATTTCCTAAATTAGCTATTAGCAACAAAATTCTTTGGCTGTAAAAAAATTGAATATATAATTTTATTGTGAAAATTCCACACCTGTAATTTTTAACCAATCAAAACGTGTATTTTTGATAGATCACCATGGCAACGGTTGAATTTTAGTGGAAATTTTTTCCTCGTGGGTACCCAACAGCGAATTATACTGGAAATTTTTTGACGTTTATAATGACAGAATATTTGTTTGACAATCTGGTTTTTATTTGTTTACATGATAATTTTGATACATTTCCATTACAAAGTTTAGATGTTTTCTATATTCGTTGGACACCTCCTTTCTTCTTAATGGCGAAAATGCAGGACTTGAAATAAATTAAATGTCTATGTCTAATGAAATATATATAATATTTAGACACTATTCTATTCACCTTTTTTTCCATTTAGCACTTTGAGTTTTGAATAGTTAAGATGCAAATATTCGTGAACAATTCAAAACAAATTTTCTTTCTTCAAGTAGGAGCCGCAATCCTCTAATAATGCGGGTAAATAAATCATTGCACGATGATTGATCATTACAGCAGACAATTTCACATTTTTTTACGTCGTGTCGCTTGACAGCTTCAAAACTGAAATAACTTTTAGGTTGGGGTTGACTTAGTTGCCATGGTAACTAAATAATCAAGTCAAGGTCAAGTTAAATCAAAAAATAAATTTTAATTATTTAAACACAATTTGGTGTGGAATTTTCTTACCGAATACCACACGAGGTCAAATTAAATCCGGAAATTTTTTCTCCCTCATGAATATTTTTAGAAAATTATCCCTCGTCTTCGACTCGGGATAATTTTCAAAATATTCATGAGCTCGAAAAAATTTCCGGAAATAATTTGACCTCTAGTGGTATTACTAGTGAAAATTACGAACATTATTTACATTAGTATAATAATAATAGATGTTTCTAAAGTTCGCAGTACTTAAGTGTTTACTTGATTATTTTAGTGGTTATTGGTTTTGTTTTAACAGTATATTATATAATATTTTTTATTTTGAAAAGTTTTAATGAGGTTAAGACCGCCAAAACTTCCCTTGCGCACGGGCCTGCTATAGCTATATTTATATATAAATAAATAAATAAAATATAAATAAATAAAATATATTTAAATAATGGGCATAAAATATATTTAAATAATGGGCAGCACTGGTGCTGCTACGTGCAGGGCCGGATTAAGGCAAAAGGGGGACTGGGGCTAAACAATGTAGGGTGCCCTTAAGGTTTTTATTAAAAGAAAAATGTTATGTTTAGTATTAAAAATAATATTGGATCCTTTTTTTAAATTTATTCAATAACACTCGGCAACAGCAAAAATGTTTCCGAAACCAAAATAGCAAAATCTTACTTATTTTATTATACTAATTAATAATCTGCCTTGCAAAAGTCTCGGTTAGCTTCGGTTTGATAAATCCAGGCTTATTTTGATAGCAAAATCTTACTTATTTTATAATCTTATAAAATTTAAGTATACTTATTTTATTATACAGGGTGCAGCAAAAATGTTGCCCCATTTTTAAAGGGTCATTGACTCGTGGGTGGGATAGAGCAGTGCGCGTGGTTGCTTTAGGTAGGTACGTGCATGCCATTTTCAGTCGTCATAATGAATCTGTCAGAAATTATTGGAATGTCAATAAAAATCAAACTAAGAAAAAGCTTTCTATTTTTTAAATGTTCATTAATTACGTGAGGGTTTTTAAAATTAAAATGTCCAGGAAAAGTTGTCTCTTTACGAGGTGATATTGGGTGGCCTCCGCGTTCGCCTGATTTGACCCCTTGGGATTTTTTGTGGGGGTATCCAAAATCACAAGTTTTTAAACATCGTCCAGATTTTTTTTTAGTTTGATTTTTATTGACATCCCAAATATTTCTGACAGATTCATTATGACGACTGAAAATGGCAAGCTCGTACCTACCTAAAGCAACCACGCGCACTGCTCTATCCCCCCCACGAGCCGAACAATGACACTTTGAAAATGGGACAAACTTTTTGCCGCACCCTGTACTAATTAAAAATCTACCTTGCAAAAGTTGATAGATTCAGGCTAATTTTGATATATAGTTAATTACCTGATAATTATAATGGAACCTTCTTTAAGAAGGAGTAAAAGTTTCTGTGTACCGAAGCTGTCAAAAAATCCTAACACCATTTTTTACCATGGAGAATAATTTGGGGGTCATTGAGGTATTAATGGCAGCTTTAAATTTGGACTATGATTTAAAAATGGGACAGTCGAGCACGATCGTATCACTACAATAAGACAGTTTGGCCACCGAGAGAGTCTTTTTGAGCCAGGAAAGAAAAATGTAACCAGTTCGCCATTAGTTCCCCCAGAAAACCACCGCCACTTCTTATATATTTTGTGAAGGCCATGGACAAAGAAGGCCGTGCTTATAGTTACTTAAAAGAAAAGTTTCCCAGAATCAGTGACGCTACAATTAAAGAGGAAATATTTGTGGGTCCTCAGATTAGGAAACTTTTCGGAGATTCGCAATTTTATTCCATACTTAAAGGTAAGGAAAAAGACGCTTGGATGCCATTAAAATGGTTGCAAAAATTTTTTGGGGAACAGAAAAGTCGAAAACTATAAAGACCTGGTCGCCCGACTTCTTTTGTGTTAGGGTGTAATATGTCGTTAAAAATTAATTTCCTGAATTCTCATCTGGATTACTTTCTGGAAAATTGTGGTGATGTAAGAGACGAGCACGGTGAGAGGTTTTAAACATGGAAAAAAGATATCAGGGAAAATAGAACTGTGAGATGTTAGCGGACTATTACGAGAGATGGTCCAGAGACTGCATTCAAAAGAGAGGCTAAGAAACGCAAAATTCAATGATAAAAATGTATCATTTGATTGCTTTTATTGAACCAACAATATATTGTTATATATTTTTTGTATGTTTATTGTATAGGATCATTAATAACATTTTTGTAACAATTCAAATTTTTTTTCGAGTCCACTAAAATCTTAAATAGGTTTTAGTTACTTGGGTGTACTCGAATCCAAAAAAATAGTTTTGTTTAGGAAACAAAACAAAAATTAAAATTTGTTGATCAATGTAATTGGAAAAGAAAAATGCCAAAGATTAGTGTTTAGTAAGTTTACCGTTTATCATTTTTATAAAAAGCGAACAATAGCTACAGCGCTCAACTTAAAAATTGTCAAACAATCGTTTTAAATTTTAAAAACTTATGTATTAATAAAAAATATTGGTTATAAGAATTTATCAAAAACAATAAATTATAATAAATAATACCAAATTTTAATTTCATTTTATTTATTTAACCTTTTCCAAAAATTCGTACTACTAATTTAGTACCGAAATAAGTAAGTATTTTTCATGAAGTAAAAATTAATATCAACATTGTTAATTATATTATTTAATTCATGCATTTTCATACCTATAGGCTATAGCCTTACTTTAATATTAATCAATATTTCTCATAAATATTCTTTATTAGCTTGTATACACTCACTTTGCAAATATAACTAATTAGTCTGGATAATTCAGAAATAAAACGTTTATTGTTCGCCATTCTTAATGGCTAGCCATCAAAGGATTGTTTTAGAAGTGTACCGGAAAGCTGCAGCTGCTTCACACACTTGCCTATCGGCGACTATCAAAGAGGTAATAAAATAAATCATCTTTTGATAATTACTATCGGATGCCTACTAGACACAAACTATATTTTATGATGTTTTTTGATCAAAAATATTTTAGTTTTTTATTTTATCTAGATCTACATAAAATGCCTTTATCTACTCCTATAGGAGTAGAGTATACATTGACGAGCTGTGACTTTATGGCGTTTTATTGACGGGCTGAAGTTAACAACAGTGGCTTTTCGACATTTTACGTCAAGGGCTGAAGTTGGCTTTATTATAAATTGGGAAAAAGTGAGGTTAAATTCGGGTGACAGTTGACAGATGTCAAAATTTTAACAAATAAAATTGGCTTTAAATTCTGTTTTGTGTTCGTCGTAGATAAAGTATAGTATGCAACTCGTTTATAAACTTCTCTAGACACTCGCAAGCTTCGCTCGTGCTTAATTAAACTCGTAACTAAAATGGCGTTTATAAAACTTGATACATAATATACTATTATAGGTAATGTGTATTATTAGTGTGACTTTTAAATACTAAGCTGTCGGGGCCCGTTTTAATGGCGGGGCCTGGGGCTATAGCCCCCAAAGCCCCCCCTTAATCCAGGGCTGGCTAAGTAAAATCCAACATCTGCTTCATAAAGTTTGATATTTTTTAGCCTAAAAGTACAGGGTGTTAAGCATTCGGATCTGACGTATTTTAAATGGCTTTTAAATTGTCGATTTTAAAAGTATGAGAATCAAATAAATTTTAAAATAAAGATTAAAAATGGAAATGAATTTAAAAAAATGGGACAACCTAATTATAAAAAATAATGTCAGTAAAATGTATTTCTTATCAAACGACGCATTCTTGAATTCTGTCACCATAGTTGGAACCGCAGCAATTTTGTCCCAGGTTGATGTGTTCAATTTGTCGTGGAAGCAAAAATGTTTCGATCATGGTGAATTAACCGTGACCGCCACCTCTCGCTCATTTTCAAAAAAGTATCTTTTATGGGGCTTCCTCAAGGCAAGGGTCTAAACCATAGACATAATAAAAGAATAGAAAAGTAATTCCCAGTGTTGTGTATTGTAAGTAAATCATGTCATTTGTGAGCTGTACTGAAATTGTCATCTTCAAAAGTTTGTTTTATGTGTTTTGGTTTAAATTAAAAACGTCAGATTTAATATTAAAATACAATGGTGATTTGTTCTGAATATGTAAAAGTAATCTTATAGTGACTGGAAAGAGGCTAGAATATATTCTAGCCTATAGGCTTTGACAAGTTTAAATCTTTAATGAAAACTTTAAATCTTTAATGAAAACTTCGCTTTTTAAGGTTATAAATCTATTTATTTTAATCAGTCTGTTAAATAAACAAATATACGGTCTTTTACTTGAAAAAGGACAACTTTGGTGGCATGTTAAACAAATATTAGAAATATTCTCCAACACCAAAACAAAACACAAAGTGCTTAAAGTACTTTTCGCCAACGATGTTGGCATCTTCAGAAGCGAAGTGCACTGAAAGAAATATATACTAAAGTTAAATAAAAAAATAATTAGGGCAAATATATTTTGTTTCATATATGGACTACCACATACATTGCTAAAACAAATATATTCGTTTGGTTAGCAGCCTATTGCTGCCCTAGCAATATAAATGTGTTTCTAACAATATTTTTTTGCTGTAATTCACTTATAGTTTACATTTTATAGTAAGGGTAAGTTTATTTTTATTTAGATCTAACATATCTTCTTTACAATAAATGTATTACAAAATTTAACATACATTCATAATAAACAGTAGTATAAATGTGTAAAGCACTAGTATAAAATTTTTAGTATAAATTTGTATTTACTTTTAGCAACAAATTTCTTTCAGTGTGTAACTAAATCTAAATGCTAAATCTAGCAAATTAATACTAATTATAAGCAAAGGTTGACTGAACCGAAAACGGACACAGTTTACCAAACGGTGGAGCGTAATCGCCCCAGTAAACACGTAAAGAGAAACTCAGAAATTAATTTATACAAACTATAGTTGGGTAACGGTCCGTTACCGCTATTCTCCTTAACTTCCTTAATAAGTTTAAGGTTGTCAAATTCTATTCTATGACCATCATCAAGTATATGTTGGACACTCGATTTATCTGCCCTACCAAATCTAGCATGAACCAAGTGCTCTTTAAACCTAACTTGTATGGATCGTTTAGTTTGTCCAATATGACAAGAACTATGTTGGACAAACTAAATGATCCATCCAAGTTAGGTTCAAAGAGCACTTGCTAGATTTGGTAGGACAGATAAATCGAGTGTTGCTCAACATATACTTGATAATGCTCATAAAAATAGGATTTAAAAACCTTAAACTTATTAAGGAAGTTGGGGAACCAAGACTGCTAGATATATAGTTATGAAAGTTTATACATCCATAAGAATAGAAATAAATCTTTAAATAGCGATAACGGACCGGTTCACAACTCTAGTTTGTATAAATTAGTTTGTTAGTTTCTTTTTACGTGTTCACTGAGGCGATTACGGTCCACCGTTTAGTAAACTGTGTCCGTTTACGGTTCAGTCAACCTTATCTTATAATTAGTATAAATATGGTAGATTTAGCATTTAGATTTAGTTACACTTCGCTTCTGAAGATAGTTGGCGAAAAGTACTTTAAGCACTTTGTGTTTTGTTTTGATGTTGGGGAATATTTCTAATATTTGTTTATACGGTCTTTTGTTCAAAATGATCTCATCTATAACTAAATTATTTATAAAACTGTTTACAGTTTGATTCACGCTTTCCAACATTTTCAACGATCTGATTACGCGTCCACCTTTCTTCATTGTCTAAGGTCTACACAGATAAGACCCGGACCATTCAGGATTGATGAAGAATATTTTGAAAAAGAATAAAACCGTTTTTGCAGATAAAATTTGGTTTTTGTTCCTTGATATTGAAATATAAATAGTAGGGTGGCCCAAAAAAAAAGAATGTCTTTTTTTTTCTCGTCTCTTGTAAAAATATGTTAGTTTATCATGCTGTAAGAGCCCTGTCAAAATATCAGGTCGATTAAAAAATTTTTAGGGGTCGCTCAAGATTTTTTAAAATTTTCAAAATCGTCAAAAATTGAATTTTTGTTTTATTTTAATTTTTTTTCTTGTCTCGATATTATTTTTTTGGTAGAAAATAATAAAAATTTTGAAAATATCAAATCAATATTTTAATTTCTAAAGGTCGCTAAAAGTTCGTTGGTATTTATATTCAGAGGTCGCTCGAAAACATTCAAAATACTCTACTTTGAAAGTTAAAAAAATCTTGAGCGACCTTTAGAAATCAAAATATCCATTTGAAATTTTCAGAATCATTATTATTTTTAAATTAAAAAATAATATCGGAACGAGAAAAAAAATTAAAATAAAAAAAAATACAATTTTTGACGATTTTGGTAATTTTTAAAAATCTTGAGCGACCCCTAAAAAATTTTTAATGGTGCTGATCTTTTGACAGGGCTCTTAAAACAAAACAAGCCAACATATTTTCACAAGAGACGAGAAGAAAAAAAATATTCTTTTTTTTTGGGCCACCCTAATAAATAGCAAACCCTCGTATCACGAAAAAAACTATTCAATAAAAATTAAATTATACACATGTCATAAAATGATTTTATCTAGATAACAAAGCCAATTTAGATAAATCATTAAATTGTTAATTAATACATAACACACAACTAATTAATTAACCATTCCGGTTAATCCGGTAAATTATAATATTAATTATCGCCTTTATTCGGCCATTTAGTGACCTAGGATAAAAAAGTCAGTTTTGACGTTTAAAACGTTAAAACTAACAGGAGGCTTGACAGCTGTTAAAATTGCGACGTTGCCGATTCGATTTGTTAAAAAACGCGAAATATAGAATTTTTTCAAACTTTTTTTAGTCCCTTTTTGTTACAAACCTTTCACCACATATTTTAACAATTTTAACGTAAAATGTTAACAACTTCGTGTATATTTAAAATTTAGAAGCATTTTAGACCCATCATTACGTTATAAAGCACTATTTGGGGTTATAATTATTTTAAATTATTAACAACAATTTATTTAACAATTATAGTTAAAAACACACAACTTTAATGTAAGCGAAAAATTAACAAAAAATATTCAAAGCACAGATTAGTCAGGTGTAGGGAAAATACACTTATTTAAAACAAATTCAAGAACAAGGCATTTTAGTGTGGAAAAAAGCGTTGAAAGATGAAAAGTTCTAAGCGACAACTCTCAACCGATTTTCAGAGCTTTGGTTTGGTACATGTTCCCGCCGATACTGATGTTCGCTTGTTTTGGGAAGCTTGCCGCCGCGAGATCTGGACCATGCGTTGGGAGAAATAAGGGTGGGGATAGCACCAACCAGCGGCTTACGTCATACGCTGAAAAGAATTTAACTAAAATGTGCACGTTTGATTTTTGAGCGATAGCGAAAAAAGTAGTTGGGATTCTTTTATGGCGCTTGTAGAGGGTTAAAATGCCTGTGTTTTAAAAATACTTCAAAAATTGACAAAAATACGGCCTGTTTTGCTTTTAAAAATAAAATCATATGTATTGTCTAAACAATAAAGTAAACATTATTTTTTTGTACAAATATTTTTAAAAATTTAATAACCCGGAAAGTTTTGTAATTTTTGAAAAAAAGTGACCGTCCGGTTTCCGAGTAAAAAAATATTAAAGTTGCTAGGTCTGCATGTAGTCAATTTTTCTAAAACTTTGTAAATCTCTTTTAAGTAGACTCTACAACAACCTAGAATTTTTTCAAAATTTTTTCATAGCCCGAACATCATCATGATTTTCAGGAGTTTTACTAGGCCTTATATTTTTTATATTATTTCCAAAATTACAAAATTTTGCGGGTTATTAAAATTTTAAAAATATTTGTACAAAAAAATCTGTGGGTAAAAGGCATAAGGGGATAAGTCAAAAAAAGCAATTTTTCAGTAGAGCCTTAAACGTATTCGCATTAATTCAGGAAACATATTTATGGTTAGCTGGTATACCTTTTTGTTACCACATGTCATATGCTAACAAAAGCGTATACTTGCTAAACATAAATATATTTCCTGAATTAATGCGATCACGTTAAAGGCTCTATTGAAAAATTCCTTTTTTTGACTTATCCCCTTATGCCTTTTACCCACAGAAATTATGTTTACTCCATTGTTTAGACAATACATATGATTTTATTTTTAAAAGCACAACAGGCCGTATTTTTGTCAATTTTTGAAGTATTTTTAAAACCACACATTAAAATACAAGCATTTTAACCCTCTACAAGCTCCATAAAAGAATGAATCCCGTGCACGGGATGTTATCGTTTATTATTGCTAAACTGTGTAGTAAATTTTGACAAAAATTTGTACATATGCCAATTCTATATGTATAAGTGTATACGAAAAAAAATCATCAATTTATTATTGTCATATTATAAGATGCGTTAATTAAATACATGTATGTCTTTATAATGCATATCTTCTAACGTGACGTAAAAAAAATAAATGAATTTTTTCACTGCACAGTTTTTTAAATGATAATGTTGACTGTGTCCAACCAAAATTATCAATCTGTCATTTTCGTCTAGAAGACGCGGCAATACTGCATTATGAACAAATCATTATCTACACACAACGAAAAACGTACGTAATATTAATAAAAAAAAACATTAAGGCAATGATTTTTTACATTAATTTTGCTCCGATGCTCAAAATCATTACCAAAATGCTTTTAAAGTATTACTCAATGTACAAGGACGTAATATTAATGCTTGGCGGACATTGATTTTAATCAGGAAGATCCCAAATAAAATTACTGATATTAATGACCATTGACATGGATTAATGTCCTAGTACATTAATTCTATGCCCAGTAAACATCAACCAATTAAATTTTTTTTATCAATTAACAATTAAAGAACATTATCCCAATCACCTAATATACATTAATTAATGATCTGTTAGCATTATCATAATGCAAAGAAGCATTAATAGTAGGCCTGAAATAAGGGATGGAAAAATATCGATATATATATATATATATACGGGGTATCTCAAAAGTCAAGGACAGCAGAAAAGGGATGGATAGAGGATGGAATTTTAAGTCGATTGAAAAACGGCAAAGACCATTCGACTTAGAATCCCATCCTCTATCCACCTCTTTTCTGCTGTCCTTAACTTTTGAGATACCCTGTATAAGTCGATTGAAAAACGGCAAAGACCATTCGACTTAGAATCCCATCCTCTATCCACCCCTTTTCTGCTGTCCTTAACTTTTGAGATACCCTGTATATGTATATGTATATATATAAATTATTACACTTACCTTAAGTTTTAACATTAAATCAATTTTTTTGTTGATCAGTTAACAAAAAGAGCTAGAAATATGTAAAAAAATTTATTAATAATTATTACTATTAATATTACTTATGTGGTGATGTTCTCTTTAGCCAGTTCCCTTTACGGAAATTTCCAAACATTTTCTACAGGGTTTATGTCCGGGCCACCGCAAAACTGGAACTGGAACTTTACATATTTCTAGTCCTTTTTGTAAATATTATGAAACTAAAGAATAATATAAAAAAATAATAAAAACCCTTGGTAATTTAAAATCCTTATATTTATTAGAAAAAAATTATGAAACATAAATAAACCTTAACTTTTTAATATTGTCTTACTTACATTCTAATTTATATTTCATATAATAATAAACCTAAACGCACAACAATCGGGATGGGCGGGCAAGCACGTCGCAACAGGATTAACAGGAATACTAAACTGTTGTTAAATTGTTTTCTTACTTGCACTTTTAGGTGGTGGGAAACAACAGGGCCTAATATTAATGTATTTAGACATTGGCTCAACGTATTTGGCGATAAAGTTATGATTTGTTGTATTATTTAATGTGTTAGGGCATTATATTTTGCTAAGGGTACATAAGTTGATGTATATATAGGCATTAATGTAATAATTTTAGATTATTAAATTATACCATTTAGAGTATTACTCTATTAAGCCTTGACATTAATTTTATCACTGAGCAATGATTAACTAATGTACTCTAGGTTATTGATTTAATGTAAATAATCATCGTATTAATGTAAAATATCATTGTCTTAATGTATTTTGGCTAAAAAATAATAAAATTCTTGCACTAGGATAATGACCAGGCAGACATTGTGACAATCCAATAATACATTAACTCATATTTTTTAAGCATTATCCTAATTATTTGATTGCATTAATACTATGAAAAGGACATTATCGTAATGATTTTGCACTTAATGATCGTAGGACATTAATATCAGGTACGATATTTTTTTCTGTGTAGAGATATTTGGTTTGATTTAATTGGTCACTACCATAATTTCGTTTAAAAAACACAATTGGATTGTTATTTATTATGTTATTTTTTTTTAAATAATTAGATAATCCTTCTTTCTTTTATGGTTTTCCTATTTCTTATGTTTACCAATACTGCATGTTTTCTGTTGCTTTATTTTTGGTTCCCATAACTTTTTTTAATACTTTTTTCTTTGTAGTGGACTTTATTTGTTTTACAAAACATAATAATTTGTTTTCAATACTCATTTTGAAATTTTTAATAACACTGCATATAGAAATGTTACTGTCACTGTCAAAAGCGAAAAGCGTTACCATAGAAACCAACTATGAACAACTCGCAATTTTGTCGGTTTAAATCTTATAAGATAAGATAAAATATATTTTTAACGTTTTTTAATTCGCATTCCTTTATTAAAATAAAAAATAATTATAAAATCAGTTAAAAAATTGTATATTTTTAAAATTAAATGACAAAGTAAATTTTGTTTTTGCAAGTTGGTACCTTTACCCCTTTCTCCGAAATGTACTACCCAATCTCCTTAAATTAGATTTTGTAAAATTAATATTTTGGTTTGTTGTATAAATACAAAATTTTCAAAATTATTATTTTTTTTAAATATAATTTAACATGATTTATTAGTTTAAAAGGCTTTAATTTGACACATCTTTTTTTTAATTATCTTAAAAATTACAAGTGGCAGACTGTAAAACATACTATATTTTGTTTGACAAAAATATACATTTAAGATTGTAGCAAATTTTTAACACACCCTGTAAAATTTTGTTTATGAAATATGATGCTTTTAGGCGACCCTTCTTAATTGAAAAAGGTTCTAAGGCGCTTTTATCGCAGTAATATGAGGTCAAATATCCTTTAGTAATAACTTCACTATAAGGAGACTGAATAAAAAAACATTTTATTAAAGAATTTACTTAGCATGATGGATGAGATAAATTATCTACGATTTTTCTTGTTTGTCAGTCAAATTAATCTAAAAGAAAATCATTTGGAAATAATGAAAGTCTAGACAGAAGAATTAACGAAAAAAAAAACACAATCAACATTAACTGTCAAAATCGTGATCATAACCTCAATAAATTTAATAAGATCATGTGCGATGTCAAAAGTTGCATTTGCTTTATTTTTACGGACCTTTTATGTAAGCAGCGCCGACTTGACAGTTTGATTTTTCGTTGCCGTAAAGATTTTATGAAATTTTTCATAAAACACAATTGAATATCGCGTCGATTCGACATTGTTTTCTTTGTATTATTAAATTTTTTGTTTGAAGTGCTATTGCGTCAATAAGTTTTACTGTGACGACTTTAAGGACCCATCAGTGGTATTTTTAAATGGCTTTATATTATAGGAAAGCTATTTAATTTCTATAAAATTTTGTTATATTTAATTACTAAGTATAAAGTTATATCTACTTTCATAAAATATTTCTCAAGTTTTTTTAATTTAATGTGTAGAAAATGTTTGAGAATTTTCATGCAAAAAAAATTATATAATAAAATATCTACAATTTTTTGTGCGTTTCGCGCGCTTGAAATGGCCGTAAAAGAGCAATATTTCTTACTCTCTAAAAATGAAACAGTGGATTTTCACTGATTGACAGTGCATATTAACTATTTGCCGCAGTGATAAGTATACCACTAGCAATTAGTGAATACTCACTTTTTCATGTAGCGATTTCTTTACACTAATTTATTTAGTGGAAATTACACTGTACAAATTAGTGAAATAGGTTTAGTTCAAAAAAGTTAAAATTTTACTATTTTATGTCGAGAGTTCCGGAAAAGTAGTTATAATAAAAAACACTAACTTAGAAGTTAAAATTTCACTAATTTATATTGAAAAACACTAATTTTACAGTGAATAATAACTCACTAACGGAAATAGTGAAAATTTCACTGTTTCACTTTTAGAGAGTATCAAAATTCTTGTCATTTAATACCAATTTTCAGCAAATACTGTTGTTACTGGGTCTACAATTTTTTTTTAAATAAGGTCCTTTTTAAAAATTACAAGAATTATGGTTGAATTATTGTTACAGGATTTTGTTATTGAATCTACAAAATGTTTGTTATAATTACAAACTACTTATTCAATTAGTTAACATATTACATACAGTTGGTTGTTATTAATTAAGTGAACCTGGATTAACATAAAAACTGCTTAATATTTGGTTAAAATTAACAAATATTTTTGTTACTGTGTAGTCACTTTTAACAGTTAATTGTTAATTTACTAAAATGTCTAAAATCATTATTTGTTTTTGCATTTAACTAAAATGTGTTTTCTTATAAAAACGTTTAAAAAAGTTTAAATAATTATAATGGGTCAAATAATTCGAACGGTTCGAATTCTTTGAATTAATCGAATAGTTGGGTTGGAAAATAAAATAGTTTTGTCAAATTATTTATTTAATAAATAATGCTGAAAAATTAAAATTTTCTAATATTCAAACAAACTACAGTCGAATAATTTAAACCTTTCGAATAACTCAAGCCATTTAAATAATTCAAACTATTTGAATAGTTGGAATTTCGGATCGAATTATTCGACGCTGTTAATTTGGTTGCGTTTGTATTTTTTGATTTTTTGCATATACTTTATTCGTAAATCTTGACACGCCTATTACTCTTACCATATACTATTTATATTATAAAATCGTGACGTCATGTTACCAAAAGAATTTATCGATCTTTAAAGTAATTTGGTTTTGAGGCAACTACTGTATAAACTTTCATTTAATGTGAAAATGGTTTCTAGGAACGATCACATGCCCTTTAATATTACCGCCTCTTGGACTATTTAGTGTTTAAAATATATTACTACCTTTATAAAAGGACATTTTTCTTCCCCCATTACTCCAGCGAAAATTTTATTTTCATCACCGGGTGAGAGAAAATCTCAACGTTAATTTTCTTTACTATAAAGTCGAAACTGTTATAAAAATGAGATTTGTGAACATTAGGTAGTTTGGGTATTTTATTTTGTAAAATTTTAACATAATTTGTTGTAGAAAACCAGGGTTTGTAATTATTTTAACAAAAGAAAATTTTGTACTGAAAGTTTTGTAAAGGTAATATGCAATTTTGTAAGCATTTTGTTAATTTCAAAGGTTACAGATTATTTTGTTAATGTTGAACAAATTATTAATATATATAATACAATACAATACGCAATCACAAGGCTTGTTAAACTGAGTCTGTAACTTATGTTTCCGCTAAAGTGTTCGTAACAACTGTTTATAATATATTACCAGAAATCTGTTATTATTGTTATTGGTATTCCTTATAGCTATTTAACGAGTGTGCGAAGTATCCGAAAAAAGATGCCATTACTGGTTTTTAAACTGAAATTAGGAGATACAATAAAGTGGGTTAAAGTTACGAAATACATTAGTAAGTGTTGTAGTACTGATGTATATAGTAACAAATTTCTTTATAATTTGATTATTTCGGAATGGTGTGTTATTTGATTGTTTGTATGTTATTTATGTAGGGTATGTGCACAGTAAAATAATATTTGTTAATTTTAACCAACTATTAACCAGATAGCAGAGATAAAGGCAGAGAATAGATGAGAATATAAAAAAGCAGAGAAGTGCATTATTATTACACCTCTAGAATAAAAGATAGTTTTTGCTGCAGCTTCAAATAATACAAATTTTAGTGGTGCAATTTATAATTTACCATAGTTTATTGACAAACTTCAAAATTTATATAAAATATCCAAGTATTACAGATTTTATTTTATTTTTATTATTTTAGGAAAAGTAATACAAATTTAAAATGGTAGATATAAACTCTGTAATTTTTGAATTTTTTAAATAAATTTTAAAATTTGTCAAAAAACTATGGTAGATTAAAAAATACACCACTAAAATTTGTATTATCTTTATTAGGGGGACCAGGCTGCAGAGGAGCTGTACCAAAAACTTTTTTCGCAAACTTCTATTTAAATTCTGCTTGCGCAGAACTTGTTAATTTAGTGTCATTATAAACTCATATAATTTTGGTGTGGGTCTCATTTTGAATACTTCAGTCCCCACTGGTTATTTAAATAAAAATACATTAGGAAAAAACGAAAAAAAAATCGAAATTCGTACAACTTTGAATTAATTTAAATAGATGGCGTTCGTATACGATATATCTGCGCTTCAAATTAAATAACCATTGAACTCGGAAATGGCTCAACCGATTTAAATAATTTTTTTGTTCGACTTAATGCAGGGGGAAAACCGAAAGGAACAGCCGGAAAATCAAAATTCGTACAACTTTGGATTAATTTGAATATATGTCGTTCGTAGCTGCGGTTCAAATTAAATGAAAAAACATAACCACAAATTCATTAATTCGTTTAAATAGTAAAATTCTCAATTGTTTAAATTAGTTTAAATAGTAAAGTTCTCAAGGTAAGTTTGACAGATTTGAGCGACTGTGAAAACAATTTCGTATCGTTTTACATTGTTCAATGAATTGAAGTTGAAAGGTTCATAAGGATTGATAATCGCTTATAAAGAATTTTAGGTGGAACGAAGTTCACCGGGGCATCCAGTATATTATAAAAACTCTGGACAGTTACGAACACGTTACGAATTAGAATAAAGTAAGCAGAAACATAAGTTGCAGACGCTGAAGTCAGTTGAACTTGTTGATACGATTTGTCAGTGGAAAATGTTTTGATTGGCTGCCTGAAATGACGTAATTTTTCAACGAAATAATTTGTTAAACATTAACAAAATAATCTGTAAACTTTGAAATTAACAAAATGCTTGCAAAATTGCATATTACCTTTACAAACTTTGAGGAAAATATTTTCCTTTGTAAAAATAATTATAAACCCTGGTTTTCTACAAAAAATTATGTTAAAATTTTAAAAAATAAATTTATTTAACTACAAACTTATATTAACAAATCTTATTTTTATAACAGTGTGCTAATTTTTAGTAGAAAATTGACAAATAAAGCAACATTTCTTATCAATTTTTTTTTCACAAGTTCACAATTTCCAACAAATACTTTGTTACTGGGTCTACCAAAAGGTTTGTAAAAATAAGTTCATTTTTGAAAATTACAAGAATTATGGTTGAATTATAAATAAAGGATTTTGTTATTAAATCTACAAAATGCTTGTTATAATTACAAACTACTTATTCAATTAGTTAACAGATTAAAGTTGGTTGTAAACTTTACATAAAGTTACGTAGACCTGGATTAACATAAAATCTGGTTAATATATGGTTAAAATTAACAAATATTTTTTTACTGTGTAACTAACTAAAATGGCATCGTACATAAAATACATAACAAGTTTGATTGTAAAACCTCTAATCTTGACTAACTAAAATGGCATCGTACATAAAATACATAACAAGTTTGATTGTAAAACCTCTAATCTTGAGTAATTGTTCAAATGTAACAATTAATCAGTATTTAAACCAAGTAATTTAAAGGCACGGCAAAATCATTTCATGCGACTTACTATGGAACGCTCTGCGATGTGACGAATCGCTGCAACGCTCGCCGAGATATGACCTTTATTATCTATGGCTGTGACGGTTTAAACGTTGGCGAGATTGGGGGTTTTATCGCAAACCGCAATTTTGGCGATTTCATTATTCCCAAATTTGTTTCTCTTTTGGCGATTCTTTGAATAAAAAACTTTACTTGAAATCTACCTTCAGATTGCAGCTGCAAGCGTATTAACGGAAATGCCATGGGCAACCAGTCTCCAAAGTAATATAATACACAGTTATAAAAATCAGATTTGTTAACATGAGTTTGTAGTTTGTTAATTTTATTTTGTAAAAAACCAGGGTTTGTAATGATTTTAACAAAGGAAAATATTTTACCGAAAGTTTTGTAGAGGCAATTTTGGTTATTTCAAAGGTTACTGACTATTTTGTTAAGGTTTAACAAATTATTTCGTTAAAAAAGTACACGTGATTTCAGGCAGTTTCAGTATTTCCCACTGACAATACGCATCAACAAGTTCAACTGACTTCAGCGTCTGCAACTTATCTTTCTGATTACTTTTTCTAATTCGTATACGTTATAACGTGTTTGTAACAACTGTGCAGAGTGGTTACAATATATTACCAGAAATCTGTTAATATTGTTTTTTGGATTCCTCATACCTATTTAACGAGTGTGCGAAGTATCCGAAAAAGATGCCATCACTGATTTTTAAACTGAAATTACAGTGAAGTGGGTAAGTGTTGCAGTACACTGTTTAAAATATCTGTGGTGTAAAAAGTAATTAAAATGGTGTCAAAATCCAACACCAAGTGGTGTTAATATAAACACCATGAATTATGGTTGAAAATGTTATATACAGCAAACACCAAAACGGTGTTTATCTAAAAATATTTGAGAAGTGCACCACACAGATAAAAATGAATAGTTCATTTAACTATATTAATTTAGTTGACCCATAAGTATTTATTTAAATCAACTGTGGGAAGGTTAATATAAACAAAGATTAGTTTGACGGTACTAAACCAGATAGTTATTTTATTTATTTTTAAATTGGTTAAATTAACCCAGAAAACTTTAGTGAAACGCGGCAAAGGCGGTGTGGATCACGTGATGTTCTTAAATCTCGCCTCTGTTCACTCACATGAAGAGTATATAAGCTCAGGCAGTCCTTTGCTTTGGTGTGACACTACAAGTTGTTCGATACTAAAGAGACCTTAAATAGGTGGAAACAGCTGTCAATACTTGAAGTATTTTAAGTTGGTGGAACGCACTAAAAATCTCTAGCGAGTTGAAATGGTAATATACTAGTAATGCGTCAACGAACTTCCTGTTTTATTTTTTTTTACTTTTTTTCTGTGTAGCATGATTTAATTTGAGCAAAAACACATATATTTAACACTGAAAAGGAGTTCAATTTACACCAGGTAAAATTTATTTTAATACTTTAATATTTTAATACACTATTTTAGTATTTGAATTTACACCGGACCAAGGAACCATATTTATCAATGTTAACATTTTGGTTTGTATCGATATAGACCATGTATGGTGTTAATTTGGTGTTAAAATGGTCATGAAATTAATTAATAAAGCAACATTTCTTATCAAAATTCTTTTTATTTAAGTTTCCAAGTTCCAACAAATACTTTTGTTACTGGGTCTACAAAAAGGTTTGTAAAAATAAGGTATTTTTTGAAAATTAGAAGAATTATGGTTAAATTGTTGACATGGGATTTTGTTATTAAATCTACAAAATGTTTGTTATAATTACAAACTACTTATTTATTTAGTTAAGTTTACAGTTGGTTGTAAACTTAACAAAAGGTTATGTGGACCTGGATTAACATAAAATCTGGTCAATATTTGTTTAAAATTAACAAACATTTTTTTTTACTTTGTACAATTTAATTTTTGTGCATTTAATTAATTCAATAAAATTGTTTAGGTACTATAAAGAAAATGTCTATGTCTATGAAAATATTAAAATGGTATTAAGCATTTACGTGTTTTTAATGCATTTTGCGAATTATTTCTCATAATAAATTAATTTACTATGAATGATTTATTAATGAAGACATTTCTCAACTGCCTATCATCCTAAGTAGAGATTTTAATGTTAATTTGCTAGAGGAAACATAAACGTAAATAAATTTTTTAAATCGTAAATTTAACTTAAAAATGAATAAAGATCGTGATACACCCACCATGAGTACAATAGATGCAGTTTGTTATATATTTAGACAGTTTACAATTAAAAAAGTATATTATTATAAGAGAGGTAATGTAGGCTATAGGTCATTTTAGTGAATATTGGGCATAATCTCGAGTGTAAAACTATACTTTATCTACCTACTCGAATAAGTAGATAATTTAATGATTTTCAAAAATAATTAAATAAAATCTGACATCTGTCAAATGGTTAACGTCTCCGTTTCTTCCGGGGCGTTAGTTAGTTAAAAACTATTTGGCCATACTTCATACTTTACTACACCTTTTCCAATTGTATTGTGTACCTAACCTCACTTTCTAAATAATTAATTTAATAATTATTAATTAATACCGTTGTAGAAGACTGCGCGCGAGCTGCTCAGCATTCAACAAATTTTCATGTTGCAGCCTTTGCCATGGAATAAATACATACATTTTGTAAAATAATAGGTATATTCTGTAGCAAGTTTGGAATATGCAATTCAAAATGTGTTTCAGACTATTCTTTCTTTACGTTTCCAAAAAATACTATAGAAAAATAATGTAATTGGTATAAAGTGAGGTTGGATCGGTCTAAAAGTTGATAGATATTAAACACAGAGATGTCGCCACCAGAGTTTATTCCGTCATCCGATGATAGAATAATTTATTCTGTAACACTTTTAGGAATATGTGTCATTCCACATTAAAAAGTGATATTAGAACGTTCATATTCTGTAATAGTAGAAAAAATATTTAATTTTAGGTCATACCCAGTAAAAAAATATTTTTTTAATTTTAACCAAATATTAACCAGATTTTATGTTAATCCAGGTCCACATAACTTTATTTTTAGTTTAAAACCAACTGTAATCTTTTAACTAATTGAATAAGAGTCAAATGGGACAAGAAAATTTCACGAAATCACCGATTTTGAAAATAATCACATTATTATGTAGTAGGCATGACGCATACGTCACAGTAAAAAATTTGTTTTTAAATTCGGTTTTTTGTTAATGTTATTAAAGTTAATAATTTTGTAAAACTTTGGAGCACAGTAAAATTGAAAAAATATAATCTCTTGGACCACTCTGTATAATTGAATTAAATTTTACACACTATTGTGGCAATGTTTAGACTATTAACATTGAGTAAAGAACACACTTTACTCAATGCTATTAAATTATCATTTAATTAAGGCCTCGGTGGTGTAGTGGTCAGAGCTCCTGGGTACGAGCCGAGAGGTCGTGGGTTCGAATCCCACTTGGGTATGGTTGTTTATTTGTGTTTGTCCATTGTGTATAGTCCTTCGGAGGGGACTTTAAGCCGTCGGTCCGTTCCTACCCCTAACCCGCACAAGCCATTCAGTTGGCTTATGGGACATCTTAGTTTGGATGTAAGGGTGGAACTAAAAAGAGCACTTTATAACTTTAAAAAGAGCACTTTAAATTTGTTTAAATAAACGAAATTTGCATACATTTATTATAAACAATTGAAATTAATCTTGTGTCATAATATGCGGCAAACGTTTCCGTTTAATAAGATGTACTCAAAAATTTGTCTTTCATATGTCATTCCGGAGATATTAAATTTTTCGTCCCGCTGTGCGCTTGATCAGTACGCGGCGCGCTTTGCTGCTAGCTCGTCCGTTCTACCATTTTAACGAAAAGCTGTGCTCACATAAAAATGTCGCCAAAAACTGATTGCAGTTTCTTGTTCGGGACCATTTAGTAACTTAAATAAAAATCCTAGCTGCTCTTCTTTTCGAAATTTTTTGAAAATTTTTGTTTATCTCAAAGTCTACCTTTGACAGATTACACATTTGTACACCGATTTTTATAAAATTTGAGTATATTATTAAGGAGACCTAATACTGTTTACATCATTTGATGTATACAGGGTTAGCCAAAAATCATTTATTTTTAATAAAGCAAAAGCGCAAATTCATGGTTTTGGCATAACACGCAAAAAGATTTATCCCCAATTTTTTTTTAGATATTTCTACCTTTATCAGGTTACAAAATGGCATTCTTATTAACTTTTTACAATAAAAATAGATTTTTAATAAAATTAAATATTCATTAATATTAGAACCAATAAAATGCCAGCATTCCATAGTTCCGCATTTTATCCCAGCGGCAATATTTTTTATTATCTTGTTTACACGTTACTAAGAATTTTGACACTTTTTTTTATTTAACATCTGTTGTCATTTAAATTCTGTATTTGATATATATCAATAAAATAATGAATTATAAACTCTAAAAGATCGATGGGTTGGTGTAAACGATAATAAAATTAAGGTAAGTTTGAATAAATAAGGTTTATTAAAGTCTTTTTATATTTTAAAGCACATTTTAATTTTAAATGTCAATCTGACAAATTTTTAAATTCCTAAAATTCATTGTATTTTCTTACTAAATATAACTTGTGGTATGATTAATAATCGAAGATATTTACTCATTGAAACCGAAGCAGCACATTTCACTCGTCCTGCGGACTCGTGAAATCTGCAGCTCGGTTTCAATTCGAAAATATCATCGATGATAATCATACCACTTGTTATATTATGGGTGAAAATATTTAAAATTTTGTTTAATTTAGGCTTTTTAGTAGTTTTTTGATCGGCACTCTTTGGTGATTTAAAAACGATATTTTCCAAAATTCTAGTGCTTTTTTTTAAATTTGTAAAAAATTCATTTGTTTTAATTATTTGTTTATCGCAAAGTCTACCTTTGCCAGAGTACTTACACATTTGTACACCGATTTTTATTGGAGTATATAGTTAAAGAGTCTTATAGAATACAGGGTTACCAAATATAACTTTTTTATATAGTAAAAAGCATAATGCACAAAAAGGATTAATCTCAAAAATTTAAAAAAATCATAAATTTTTAAAAAATTTCGAAAAGAGGAGCAGCTAGGATTTTGGTAAATATCATTTTTATGTCACCAAAGGGTCCCAAACCAGAAACTGAATTCAGTTTTTGGCGGAATTTTTATGTTACATAAACCTTGTTCAGGCACACCGTGTGCTGACGAGCTAGCAGCAAAGCGCGCCGCGTACTGCTCAAGCGCACACCGGACAAAAAATTTAATATCTCCGGAATGACATGAGTACATTTTAGTAAACGGGAACGTTTGCCGCATATTGTGACACTAGATTAATTTTTTTTCAGCGTGAAGAACACAATAATGTGTAAAATTTAATTCAATTATACAGAGTGGTCCCAGAGATTATATTTTTTCAATTTTACCATGCTCTAAAGTTTGAAAAAATTATTAACCTTAATAACATTACCAAAAAAATTTTAAAACAAATTTTGACATATGAGTCATGCCTACTATACATAATGTGATTATTTTCAAAATCGGCGATTTCGTAAAATTTTCTAGTCCCACTTGTCGTGGCTTAACTCATAAGTGGTTGATAATTATAACAAACATTTTGTAGATTTAATAACAAAATCCTATATCAATAATTCAACCATAATTCTTGTAATCAAATAGGACTTTATTTTTACAAACCTTTTGTAGACCCAGTAACAAAAGTATTTGTTGGAAATTGAAAACTTAAATAAAAAGAATTTTGATAAGAAATGATGCTTTATTAATCAATTTCCTAAACAAAAAAATTAACACATACCTACATAAACGAACACAAAAATAACATACACAATTTAATAAGACAACATTCTAAAATCATCAAATCATAAAGAAATTTTGTACCTACAATATTGTAGGTACTAATACAACACTTACTGATGTATTTCGTTTTCAATAATAACAGATTTCTGGTAATATATATTTTCTACAACCAAGCGAAAAGTACAAATTTGCGCTTCCAAAAGAAAGCTCAAAGTTGCACTTTTCCGTGGAGCGAGCGTTTTTTTGATTTTGAGGTTATCAATAATTATTAATTTTTACCAAACATTTTTATAGGAACACCGGTTGTACAAAAAATCCTGTTGTAAATTGACATTGCCGCTCGCGAGATAGCCAATCGAATAGTAAAATTTCTCGCTCAAAGCGACAATGTATCACTTTGCGCTCTTGATACACAAATAGCTAATAAACACTCTGGTCAGTTGTGACGAACACGTTACGAATTAAAATTAAGTAAACAAAAAGTAGCAAACGCTGAAATCAGTTGAACTTGTTGATGCGTATTGTCAGTGGGAAATTTTTTGATTGACTGCCTGAAATTGCGTGTACTTTTTCATCGAAATAATTTGTTAAACATTAACAAAATATTCTGTAACCTTTGAAATTAACAAAATGCTTACAAAATTGCATATTACCTTCACAAAACGTTCGATAAAATATTTTCCTTTGTTAACATAATTACAAACACTGGTTTTCTACAAAAAAATTATTTTAAAATTTTACAAAATAAAATGAACAAACTAAAAACTCACCTTAACAAATCTGATTTTTATAACAGTGCATTTCTAACTATGTAAATACATTATTTCTACACACAAACCGTATAATTCTCGATTATATAAATTGTTGTTGTATATTCTTTACAAACTAACCATGGTAGCAGTTAAAAAGATTCTAAAATATTTTTTTACCATTTTTACCACTCTTAAATACCTACATGTAATGCTTTCTGAAATACATTTGACTATTTTGAAATACATTTTACGCTTTCTCATATATATTTGACGCTTTCTGAAATACAATTGAAAAAGGTGTAGAAATATAAGAGTACAAATTGTCGTTAAAACTTAATATATATTATTAAATTAAATATCTAATAAAAAATAGGAAATAATTTTAAATGACTCAATAAAATTTTAATTAAACTATAAATGATGTGATGTGAGGTGTCGGAACATCACCCGTGTGGTAATAGAGGACGCTTAACTGAATAAAAGAGTCATATTTCTAAAGATTAAATGTTTACGATGCATTTTCGCCCGTTTCAGCTATGCTACTTCTAATTTGGCTGATAACGTATGCATCTAAAGTTTTGGGAATTTTTTCATACATGAATTACTGTAATTACTGTAATTTGAAACTAACTGTTCATTATAAAGCTGTAACAGCTTGGACGGCTATCGAAACGTGAAATTGTAATTATTTTTCGAAACGAAAATATCTCCAAGACAACAATCTATCGGACAATAGCTGGAATAAATTGTTTTAACTTACCAAAAAATGGACGACCCAAAGTTTTAAGTGAAGTTCGTAAAACCAGAGTTGTTGAAAGCGCAAGACATAAAGTGTGAATGTGCATGTATCAAGTCCCACTATACAAAGATTACTTAAAAGAAGAAACTTAAAATATACAAATATACTATACAAAGAATACTTAAAAGAAGAAACTTAAAATATCGCAAAAGACGGAAATGCCCAAAATACACGCAGAATCAACTACAGAGAATTCCGATATGCTGCAGAGCACTACGACGAATCCATTTTGCAAACAACAAACGCATCATTTTGGATGAAGAAAAATATTTAACTCTTTCCAATTTGGAAATTAAAGGAAATGACGCTTTTAACACTGAAAACATTGAAGTCTCCTAATGCAGTTGCCACAGAAGCAAACAAAATATTTGAAGATAAAGTTTTAGTTAGGGGTGCTATTTTAGATAGAGGTATCTTTAGACCGTATGTTGGGCGGGCAAGAGGGGAAGCGGTTATATACCCAAATATGTCTTCCAAAATTAGTTGATTTTATTAATGAACACCAGAGATGGGTTAGCAGCACATAACATACCTTTTGTGCCCATGAAAGACAATCCTCCAAACATACCTCAAGCTTGCCCAATTGAAGCTTTTTGGTCCTTACTGAGCAGGAAGGTCTATGACAATGGTTGGGAAGCCGCAGACGAACAAATATTGCGTCGTAGAATTTATCAAAAAATTCAAGTAGATATAACCGGATTCAATATTAAAAAACCATGCACTGTTCAAAATCAAGCCTTTTGAAATTCCTAATGAGAATTAGTTAAGGAAAAATAAGGTAATATGCTTAAACGAGTAAAGCAATTTACCTTCTCGTTTATTAGGCAGAAACGAATGCCTTAGTTCCATGGTGGATTCACCAACTTCCACATAAATATTCATACTTTACTTAATAAACTTGTCAAATTTAAAAAGATAGGCAGATTACCTAAATATTTAGTCAAAATCTCAATTACTTTTAGGTACGACAATTTTGCTTTTAATTTAGGTAATTCTTCTAAATTATTATGGCAAATTATTAAACTAATTTAGGTAAATTCCTTTAAATATTAGTGACTTACTTGCAATCGGCTACGATCGCTAATACCGACGTTTTACGATAAATATTCGCGCCTATATTGTCCACCATAATGCCAAAATCAACGAAGCTTTAAAGACCGCGTTGTGTGCTATTGATATAACAACATAGTTAACAATTATTGTGATATAAGTGAACATTTTGTAGTGCTATAGTAATCCAAACTAAACGGAATTTCCCATTGACCCCAATATATTTTTAAATAATCCCAACCCTGCAGGGTTGGGATTATTTCATAGGTTCAGGTACTACATGTAGTACCGGATTCCGGTAACAGGAACCGCCGTTGTTAATTCGCCTAGGACACAAAGATAAAGGAGTCCTAACTTGGACGAAAATTCCTATGCTAGGATTTTCACTAAAAATATATATAATTTGCCTGAAAACTTAGCCAAAATCTACCTAAAAATTTAAGCAAATTGCCCTACACGGAAAAAAATAATCGGTAGAGGCTACCGATTGGCAATCGATAGCAGCTACCGATTGCCAATCGGTAGACTCTACCGAAAAAATCGGTAGATTCTACTGAAAAAATCGGTAGTCTCTACCGAAAAAAAAATCGGTTCCCTCAACCGATTTTTATCGGTAGTAGCTACCGATTATTTTTCGGTAGAGTCTACCGATTTTTTCGGTAGAGTCTACCGATTTTTTCGGTAGCCGTAACCGAGAAAATCCGCATCGATGCGCTGTTAGAAAATTAAAAAAAATATATTAATACTTAAAAATATTAACATTTAAAAATAATATTAAACATTATTCAAGTTAATAAAAATTACTCTACTTTGTAGCCACCAGATATTTAATTTAATATTTATTTAGAATTGTAAAAAATTTAATAAAAATTACTCCTCATTTTTAATATTTTTGTATTTCAAATTTATTTATACGTCAAAAAAAAAATACTATTTTCTATTTAATAAAAAGGGAGTATTTAACTTCTCGCTAAAAAAATACAAAAATTTTCAAAAATTGGTAATCGATTTTTTCGGTAGCCTGCACCGAAAAAATCGGTAGACTCTACCGAAAATAATCGGTAGCTGCTACCGATAAAAATCGGTTGAGGGAACCGATTTTTTTTCGGTAGAGACTACCGATTTTATCGGTAGAGTGTACCGATTTTTTCGGTAGAGTCGGTAGACTGGCAATCGGTAGCTGCTACCGATTGCCAATCGGTAGCCTCTACCGATTATTTTTTTCCGTGTAGAAAGAGGAAATTTATTCTTTTATTCTCAGGCAATATACCTTACGATCTAAGGTGTATTATCTTTGAAACCTAAGTAATTTTGCTTAATTAATTATATCATTTTCTTTAAAAATATCAGTTAAAGAATTCACTAATTTAAAAGGGGAATATTCCTCTGAATTCATTTCAAGCAGTTTGCCTTAAAAAATCAATGGTCCTATATAGTCTAATATTTTAGGTAAAAATTAGCTAAAATTTTGAACAGTGTGGACAAATTTTGTCCATGGTTTTTTGCGGATACGGCCCGATAGAAAATTTATAGGAAATTACCTATAGGCACACCATAACTTTTACATTTTCCCTATTGAGACCGATAGCAAATAACTCAATGAAAGATATACAAGGTGTCCCTACTTAGTGGCATAAATTTAGAAGCAGATTAAGCAAGTCAAAATAAGACGAAAATCTAAATAAATATTTTTCCTAATTACGTATGTTTAAAAGATACAGGTTGATAAAGTGTTACTAATCATATCAGTTTTTTTAATATTACTTCTACTATGGTAGACTTGGAAAGGTGATATTTTGCGAACAGTCACTTACTACAAAAACACATATTCACTCTTAATTACAATTGTTCGAGTAAACACAGTGTCGTAGAAACAGGGGTTGCTTAAGCTTATTGTCCCATACAAACTTTGAGGTTAGGTTTTTATAGCATTTGATGCAGTTTTTCGATTACTCAGTTTGGCTACTATTAAAAAGGTGTACCTCTCAAACTTCGATAAAATAAACCGTTTCCGAGGTATTCGAGATTACAATAATTGTTATATCGCATTAAAGGACTAAAAGGTACATGATAACAAATTTTATAATTGAAAAAACTACAATTTTTTTAATGTGACGGTCAGGGCAAAAACTCCCGAGGCTCATGGAATGCCCTTTTTAGTTTTTTGAATTAAAAAATAAAATTTGTTATATAACAATTATTGTAATCTCTCGTTTGAGAGGTACACCTCTTTAATGGTAGCCGAACTGAGTAATCGAAAAATTGCATCAAATGTTATAAAAACCTAACCTCAAAGTTTGTATGAGACAATAAGCTTAAAGCCCCCGTTTCTACGACACTGTGTCCACTCAAACAATTATAATTATGTGTGAATATGTGTTTTGGTAGTAAGTGACTGTTTGCAAAATATCACCTTTCCAAGACTTCTATAGTAGAGGGTATATTAAAAAAACTGATATGATAAGTAACACTTTATCACCCTGTATCTTGGAAACATAAGTAATTAGGAAAAATATTTATTTGGGTTTTCGTCTTATTTTGACTTGCTCAATCTTTTCCTAAATTTATGCCAATAAGTTTAGGGACACCTTGTATAGGGATATCCCTATAGGGATATCCCTATATATAGAACAACCATAAAACATTTGACAAAATTTTATTCAAACCTATGGGGTCCTATGGGGGTAAACTAATTTCTACATTTATGTTTTTTTCCCCATTAAAACCAATAGCAAATAAATCAAGGGTGGATATCCCTATACAACAACCATAAATCCCAACTATGGGTCCTATACAAACCGATACACCCTATAGAAACACCATACATTCCGATACAAATATCTATCGGTTTGAACAGGGTCTCTATGGGGTATTTTAAGCAGGGTAATGCGTCAAGTTCAAACAAAGCTTCGCCAAATTGAAGACAATGGACCTTTGGCAGTTCTTTAAATGAGGTTATTTTTTTATAGTATAAGATTATTTTTATGTTACAAGTTGTTTACTTAAATATATTTTTCAAAATTGTTTTTTTGGCGTTTAATTTTTTTCCAAAACATTAGATGCACTCTCTTAAAATGAAATAGTCAAAATTCTACTATTTAAATTAGTATTTGTCGTTTTCACTTTTAAATAGTTTAACTAATAATATTGTTCACTACGTAAATAGTTAAAGTTTGACTAATTTAAGACTAGTCACCATCTTTGACTATTTCTGAGAGTTAAAAGTAACTAATTATTTGAATTAAATGCATATACTTAGGCTCCATGGTTAAATGGCCCATAAAAACAAACAAAGATGCAACAAGTTTAGCTCAAAATAGCAACACAAATAATATATTCAACTTTAAAATATTTATTGACAAATAAAATTGATATTTATAAGAGCGACTGATAGCCAAATGGGTTATGACAACAGCTTGGCAAGCTTGACAAGCAACAGACCTGAGTTCAATCCCCGGCTGGGTCAAAACTTTTTTAAATTTAAATCTACTAATTTGACTATTTCATTCAGTAGAATTTGACTAATTATTAGTGACTGCTTTTTCGCTATGACAATTAGTCAAATATGACTTATAATTAGTTATTTTTGACTAATTCATTTTAAGAGAGCATACTTTAAGAATAGTAGTTATGCTGTTAATGAAAATTAGGGCAGAAAAACCGCCTAATAATCATGTTTTCAACGAAGAAATAAATTCGACACAGAATAATTAGATACTAAATATTATTATTCTATAATACTATTATTATTTTAATATAATTATTCGTTGCTTGAATATTGCGTGTATCAGTTATCTATGCTGTTCGATATCCCAATCATCAGCATCCTTACAAACTTGTCGATCTTTCTGGAAGACCACGCACTGGCAGAACTCCGCAAGCAGAAGAAGCGGTTCTGGATACGATTAGGGAAAATCCTCGTGCAAGTATTTGAGGCATTGGACGTAATTTGAACTTAAGTTGCAGCACGGAAAGAATGGGAGATACTAAAAAATGTTAAATCTTATAGGTCAATTTTTGTACTCGATCGCATGAACGGCAATAACATTCTTTGTTTCCTCCAAAAACTTCCCGATGACCCCCCATTTGCATATTAAATCTGCTATAAATCTTGTCAAAAAAGTGTCAAAAAGTGAATTTAATTTTTACAAAAACTGCTGAAAAGGGCAAATTTTTTTATTTAACTATTTAAAAAATCTAAATGGTGCAATACAAATTGGAAATTCGGGGTGTGCTAAAACGTACAAAGGTGTAAAATTAAAAAATAATTAATGTATAAATAATGTTTTTGACCGATTTTCCCGATTTAAAAACTATTAAAACGTCCGACAGAACTTTTTCATTAATTTAAAGCTTAAAAAAAACAATCGGGGCGATAAATTTTACGCGACCCATTAAACAAATTGACAAATCCCTGAATTGCAGGCTGAAAATCCAAAAAACTATAATTTAACAGAAATTGTTACATTTTATTTAAAAATATTCGCTTTAATCATAAAATATAACTCGCTATCTATTTAGTAACGGTCTGAAACCGTTTCAGCGAGATAACTTTTTCAGGATTTCAGCACGTTTTACTCGTATCTTGTCGAAACAGTCGCTGAAATTTTCTTCAGAGACATCTATAGAAAGTTCAGTTAAACGAACTGCTGAAAAATCGATTTAAAGCGTTTCAGGTGCGTGAATAAAAGCGCCCTGTAAAATTTATGGTACAGAATACTGTATTTTGCTGGAAAACAATGGAATTTTATAGTTTACTTCAGGAATTTTTAGCTTAAAATGTGAAAACAATTGCGCGAAATGTTGGAGGAAATTTGACTATTTTATGAGGTGTTTTTCAGGAAAACGAAACGAGATGCTAAAACATAATTACAGATTCTGAAACTAGACTTAAATATTCTAAAGAAACATAAATAAATATTTTGCATAAAAATACCCCAAAATGACATCAAAGTAATAATAATTACCATACATTTAATCAAATTTTCCAGTAAAACCTATAAAGATATCAAAAATCTAAAAATACACAACTCTCTTAAAATGAATTCAAAAAGTTAAAAAGAACTAATTATAAGTCATATTTGACTAATTGTCATAGCAAAAAAGCAGTCACTAATAATTAGTCAAATTCTACTGAATAAAATAGTCAAATTGGTAGATTTCAATTTAAAAAAGTTTTCACCCAGCCGGGGATTGAACACTTGTCAAGCTGTTGTTATAACCAATCTGGCTATCAGCCGCTCTTATAAAAATCAATTTTATTTGTCAATAAATATTGTTCATAATATTTTAAAGTTGAATATATTATTTGTGTTGCTGTTTTGAGCTAAACTTTTTGCATCTTTGTTTGTTTGTATGGGCCATTTAACCATGGAACCTATAGGTATGCATTTAATTCAAAAAATACTTTGTTGTTGGCCGCAAACGATTAAAGAAATTAGTTACTTTTAACTCTCAGAAATAGTCAAAGATGGTGACTAATCTTAAATTAGTCAAACTTTAACTATTTACGTAGTAAAAAATAACAATTTAAAAGTGAAAACGACTATTTTATTTGTAAAAAATACTGGTACTAATTCAAATAGTAGAATTTTGAATATTTAATTTTAAGAGAGAATATTTATTATGGGTCTAGGATTTATCGTCAACAATTTACCGAGAGCAATTAACCGCCAGCAATTTACCGCCAGCAACTTATAGCCGAACCAGTTTATCGCCGCAACCGTTTACCGCCAGCTATTTATCGTAGAAACAATTTATCGACAGAAATTCACCGTTAGCAATTTGCCGCCAGGTATTTACCGCCTACCGGATTTGTTTTGTGCATTTTAAAGTTTTTAAAATGAATCATAGGCAAAATTTTAACGCTTCCTTGTTAGAAAACTCAACAACACAACCCTACCGACCCCGCCCCATTGCCCCCCGGCCCATTGGTCAAATGGTCAAAAATGAGAAACCCCCCGCCGCCCCATTGAGCAAAAATCCCAACTAAAATGGGCAAAAATGAGAGGATTAGTTGGTTAGTTTACAAACTAACTGGCGGTAAACTGTTGCTGCGTTAAACTGTTGAGGCGGTAAATACCTGGCGGCAAATTGCTAATGGTGAATTTTTGTCGATAAATTGTTTCTACGATAAATAGCTAGCGGTAAATTGTTGCGGCGGTAAACAGTTGGCGGTAAATACCTGGCGGTAAATTGCTAACGGTAAATTGCTGGCGATAAATTTTCCGGATACGATTTAATATTTTAAATATTATTCTTAAAAAATAAAAACATTAACATAAAAATTACTATATACTTTTATTACCATAATATTTAAAATCCACAATATTTCTTGTACTTTTAAAAAAATAAGAAAATTAAACAAAAAATTACTTGTAGTGAATTTTCTGAAAAATTACCATAACTTTAAACACATTTTTCAGGAAACATCAAAGGATATAAAAATCACTAAGACCCCTATAATTTTTCTACACACCCTAATTTTTTGAAAAACTTACCCTAAAGTCTTCGTAGAAATGAGCGGAGTCTTCAAGCTCAAAAACCCATTCAATCGGCTTTTTTTCGGCGGAGCGGCTTCGATGTGCGTGACGGTACCGCCCCCGGTGGAGCTTTCCTCTTCTTCTTCCCGCTTGCGGCGGCGTTTTTGAAAAAAATAGCAGGCCGCCCCTGCGCCCGCTATCAAAATCAAAGCGGCTAGGGTGGAAAACACGGCGGTCAGTACGATGTCGCGTTTTTGCATCATTAACTGAAAAAACAAAAGAGAGTCGTGAATTTTTTTGTGTTGGTTTTGTAGATGAAAGTTTAAGAGGGTATAGACTATTTTGTTGGGGCATGCATCCTAATAAATATGGATTTTATAGGGGGTTGTCAAATTATTCGATTATCTTCTAGGCTGTAAAAATAATTTAGACTAATCAGGTAAAGTTTTTTACATCCTAGTCTTTAAAAAACCCATTAGGTCTAATTAAAAATTTCGATAACTGCAGTTAACATGTTAACAGTTTTGAAGCTATCGAACCTCACTTTATACTGTTAATAACAATAATTATTATAATTGTTATTTTATATTATAACAATAATTATTATAATTGTTATTTTAATAATTATTATATAATTATAATTTTGATTTCGTTTAGTAGTGCAGTTAACTAAATTTAACTGATAAAGCGTTAAAAATTTTGCGTACATGTACTGCAGTGCTCATAAAACATTCTCTTCCGTTTTACTGTGAAAAACTGCTTCTATATCGATTTGTAGTCTATTTTCAAGGTATAAATTTTGATTTGCACAAAAAAGTTTGAGATTTTAACGCCGGTTGATTAACGCCGATTGATTGACTTTTTGTACCTTTAACATTTCCCGTGTAAAAAGTTTTAATACTTTATAAAAAAAATCAAAGTATAAAATATTTTTTAAATAATCATATTTTCAGTTTTTTTAAACTATCCATAATTGTTAAGTTTAATTAAAATGATAACAGGCAATTCTAATGGTGAAAATTGCTTCAAAAATGTTTAATTTCGTATAGGGGGCAAAATTTGCCAAGTGTACCAGGTGAAAAAAATTTTGTCACCGATTTTGTTTAAACTTTACTTATTTGTTGTTCTTATAACGAAGAATCATAGCATACATTTTTTTTGCTCTAGGATTGTTCATTCAAGAGTTATGGATTATTGAAATTTATCGATTTTTTACTTTTTGGTGAAATCGCTTTTTATTTAAAAATTCATAACTTCTGTTCATCTCTTTATTAAATATTTCAATTTAACCTCCTTAAATGATTTTTTCCGAAATTTTCAATGGGCTATACCGTTTTTGCAAAAAAATAAAAATTGCAATTTTTTTTGAAATTTTGCAAAATTTTGCATTTTTTAAAACAATGTGTATTTTTTAATTTTTTTTAAAATAGCATAAAATCCAAGTTTATTATGTTACCTTTAAATAAAAAAAAAATTAGAGTGGGCCCGACATGTAGAAGGGAAGTTTTTCATATTTGAATGCCGCACGGTCTAGCCATCGAATAGCTACTACACTGCCGTATGCGTTTATACCTAGTAGATGCGAGTAAACGAATACAAAATGATAATTTAAAATGTAAAATTATGTTTGAGTAGTCAATGATGTATTTTAAATATTTACACTGCCGCACGATATAGTTTTTTAACTGTATTTTTTTGCACAAATTGTTTAAGCATGGGTCTACATAGATTTCGCAAGGAGGATCGATGATATTAAATAAAACATTTATTGTTATAACCGTAACGGCTTGCCTATAAGCTGAATGGCGCCTTTACGGTTATAACAATACATTTTTTATTTAACATCATCGACCCTCCTTGCGAAATCTATGTAGACCCATGCTTAAACAATTTGTGCAAAAATATACAGTTTATATACAAAAGTGCTCTTTTAGTTCCACCCTTACTTCTTAAGAAGTCCCATAAGCCAACTGAATGGCTTGTGCGGGTTAGGGGTAGGAACGGACCGCGGGCTTAAAGTCCCCTCCGAAGGACTATTACACAATAAAAAAAACTATATCCTGCGGCATTGTAAATATTTAAAATACATCATTGACTACTCAAACATAATTTTACATTTTAAATTATCATTTTGTATTCGTTTACTCGCATCTACTAGGTATAAACGCATACGGCAGTGTAGTAGCTATTCGATGGCTAGACCGTGCGGCATTCAAATATGAAAAACTTCCCTTCTACATGTCGGGCCCACTCTAATTTTTTTTTTATTCAAAGGTAACATAATAAACTTGGATTTTATGCTATTTTAAAAAAAATTAAAAAATACACATTGTTTTAAAAAATGCAAAATTTTGCAAAATTTCAAAAAAAAATTGCAATTTTTATTTTTTTGCAAAAACGGTATAGCCCATTGAAAAGTACGGAAAAAATCATTTAAGGTGGTTAAATTAAAATATTTTATAAAGAGATGAACAGAAGTTATGATTTTTTAAATAAAAAGCGATTTCACCAAAAAGTAAAAAATCGATAAATTTCAATAATCCATAACTCTTGAATGAACAATCCTAGAGCAAAAAAATGTTATGCTATGATTCTTCGTTATAAGAACAACAAATAAGTAAAGTTTAAACAAAATCGGTGACAAAAATTTTTTCACCTGGTACACTTGGCAAATTTTGCCCCATAGATGTCGCTTTATACAACTAATTAATTTAAATTATTTTTTATATAATATTAAGTATTTGTCGTAGAAAAAGTATAGTATGCAACTCGTCTATAAACTTTTCTATGCACTCATTAAATTAAATGAAATTCGTGACTAAAAAGGCGTTTATCAAACTTGATACATAATATATTATTTTGATAGATATCCGTTCAAAAAAACTTATTTTTTTGTATTGTTAATGGTATAATACGTTTTTAATGTAATTGTATTAAATCATTTTTGAAAAAAAGAGTTAATAATAACGAAATTTTATTAAAAATATATTAAATATATCCTGTTGTAATAAACATTACATTTTTGTTGTGTTTTGCCACTTTTAATACTATAAAGAATGAAACTGTTCATGTTATGGTTGTTTTTTAATGTAATTATGTGTATTTAATATAATGTTTCGCTAAACTTATTTTTTTTTTAGTTTTTCACAAAGAACTATGCAGATAAATCAAACGAAGATGTAGAACCCAAAAACAAAAATTTATACAATTTTCAGTACTCCTTTAACTTAGTGGGCAAAAATGGTTTTGATGGTAAAGATTTTAATGTACAGGGTGGGAAATATTACTACTCCCATGAAAATGGTGCTAATGTTCAGGTTGTTAATTTGACGAGAAAAAATTCAAATTTGGACAAAATTCGAGAAAAATTGGGGAAAATGTCTACCAAATTTAAAGTTTATTTTAAGAAAATGAATAATATTTTTAACAAAAATTCAACTCAATCATCAGAGGAATGGCGATAAAAATAATAACCTATTTCCCTAATTATATTTTTTACACCAATTTATTCTATGATTTTAATTTGAGTTAGTACATGTAGATACGTTGTGCAATTATAATTTATTTTAAATTATAAAATTATCAAATTATAATACACCGCACGAATGATTCTCCTTAAATATAAAAACCCTCACAATACCATCAAATTCATAAACAAATTTAAAATGCGTCTTGCAGTATTTTTGTTCGCTATTTTCGCAATATTTGCCGCTGTATTAGCCCAGGTAAGTTAATTTCTTATTAAATAACATAAAAATACGTAATATGCTCGAAATAGTGACGACGGCAACTATGCATTGATTTCTCTCTATAGGTCAAAGGTGACAGTTTTAATGTCGTTTTGGACGTTTAGAGTGTTTCAAATTAATGCAATGTTGCCGATGTTCCACTTTAGTGTCATTTCTAGGAATTTTAGGGTTTTCGATAAAAATTATATTTATAAATTTTTTACAGAGTCCTCCGTCTGGTGGGCCTCCAAGTAGGCCTTCGAGCGGTTCGCATAAAGGCCCCCCACCAAGAGGAGGTTCTTCCAATTCTACGCCCACTTCACCTTGACTTGGCATCTGTTATTTTGGTTTATTTTTTTATGAATGTTGTCAAGGATATTAATTAATAAAAAATCATGCTAAACAATGTTTGTGTTTTATTTTTCTAGTACCGAGAACAAAATAGAATCGAATAGTATGTTTTTATTTTATTAGTACGGTACGTGGGTGTATAGAAGGGTGAGGCTACATGAGGTTAATTTTGTCTAAATACGAATAAATTTCCACGTCACCCGAGAGGTATTGTTCTGAGACGCGATTACCTTTTTTAAAATGGCCGGTAGCCCTATAGGGCTAGTATACTAAACAATTATAAAAAATAATAAACTAAATTAAAACATAATTTAGTTTTTTAAAACTTTAAAATATATATTTGGAACTTAAAATATATTTATATGGATGGATAAAAATATACATATACAGTGAGTCCGTAAAGTCCCGGAACATGAGATTATTTTAAAAACAGTAAATTAAAAACAAAAACGCTGAAACACGTCAACTTATTGTTATTTTTTTATCAATATTTTAGCCTATTTAGCCTGCGGCGTGGCGGCGCCACAATCAAAGTCAGTTTTTTTTAAATTACAACCCTTTATTTTTGTTGCATTTTTGGATAGCTAACGTTGTCCTGATTACATTGATGTGCCACATCTGGAGGGTTACATGGGAAAATTTTTGAGAAAAGCAGGTTTTTGTCGCCGAGTAATTTTGGTATTTTGTCAAACTTAAACACAATCTGCTTAATGTTTTTTGGGAAGCCAATCAGAGACTAGAGTAACTCAACTCAATATAGTTTTCGCCTGTAGGAATGTGGATTATTACACTTACTATACAGGGAAGTTGTTCACTGGTTGCCTATCGTTTCATATCTGAGTTACTGTAATCTTCCACCAAATAGAGCTTGAAAAAATCTGTTGATGCCATATACTCGTAGTAAGTCAAAACCCACGTTTTTTGAGTTACTATAGCCTTCGTTGCATGGGTCGATATATTAGGGTGTTTCATTTAAAACGAAACATTTTTTTTTCTTGCTGACACATGAAAATTTTGTTTTTTAGGTTGAAAAAAAATTCCCTGAAAATTTGAGCCCTTAATTTTGATTCTAAGTACTTCCTTTTTAATTTTGTAGTTTTTCCATATAAAAAAGCATGTATTTTTAATCATTTTTAATTTTTATCACCATAATTTCCTGCATAGTATTCACGGTTTTTGAAAGGCCTTGCATCAATTTTGTTTTTGATTTATTTACGTTGATTGTAGTGGCTCCAAAAGTCGTTTTTTTCACTTTTTCTCACATATTTTTGAGAAAATCGAGCGAATGACTGGTTTTACCGAAAAGGTTGAAATAAAAAAGTTGTAGGAAATTTAATTTTTGACAAAAAAGGTTCCTACGTTCATATCACTAAAGTGCTTTGTTAAAGGGATATAAGCAATTCAATAACCAAAAACAAAGAAAAAATAGGTTTTATTGAAATTTATGTAATTTGATTCAACAACTATATATTAAATATATGATTAAAAATATATGCTTTTTATATGGAAAAACTACAAAATTAAAAAGGAAGTACTTAGAATCAAAATTAAGGGCTCAAATTTTCAGGGAATTTTTTTTTCAACCTAAAAAACAAAATTTTTATGTGTCAGCAAGAAAAAAACATTTTCGTTTTAAATGAAACACCCTAATATATATATATATATTCACTGCTATGCTCATATACTATAAATTTAATTATTTAACGTGCAGCAAACCAAAACAAACAAGTAAGAGTTTTTTTTTGCAACCTTGAGGGCTAGGTCAATGAGTACTGAAATTATTTTGTGCCTTGAGCAAATAATAGAAGATCCTACAAATGACAAGAGCACATTTAGTAAAGCAGTTGGCCTAAAACATACGTTAAAAGATGCTGACTTTCTTTACTGGTTATATTTTTTTAATAAGGTTATGCCCAACTGTGAGATTCTCTTTAGTCAATTTCAGAGCCGCGATAGCAGCGTAAAAATTCAAAAATGCATATCTTCATTTAAACAGTCTATCTAAAATATGAGGGATTCAACTGATCATGATTACTTTGCTGAAGAAGCTGATAACCAAGGCAATGATGAATTGCCTTGGTTCATTGAGTGAGCAACCAAAATCCTAACCAAAAAGGGCGCGATATCAAGATATATATAAAAATATTGCTGAGGGAGTTATTATTACATCCATTCTATAGAAGATCGTTTCCGGTTCTCTAATCATCTCTCCATAGCTACACTGTTTCAGCCAGCGTTATTTTTCAAATTTCAATTATTGTTTCCTGAGTATGAACTAGCAGTTAAAATTTTTAACTTAGACAAATATTTCTTAAAATACGAATTAACAATTATTTACAGCAGGTGCATTACCATTATTACAGTGCTTTTATGAAAATAATCTGTGTGATGCGTTTTCAGAGAAATTATTAAAAATCATATGTACAATGCCTATGACAACAGTTTTGAATGGTCTTTTTCAACAAAATACAATGTGCGAAATAGATTAAACGCTTTAGCTACCATAGCTAAATAATAATGTGTTCCATTGAAAGAAAATTGTTGGTAACTGAAAGTTTTAATGAACTTGTCATTGAGCACTTTGCGCTATAACTAAATAAACTACAATAAGTACTTGTTTGAAAAATATTAGATTAAGAAACTGTTACCTACGGTAGGTAACATATATAAACAATAAACTATATATTTACAAAATGTTTTTGGGTAGGTAACCTATAGGTTACCTATGGGTATACCCAAAAACATTTTGTACATTAGGTAACCTACCCAAAAACATTTTGTAAAAATATGGTTTTCAACTAGTTTATGGGTCTCACATCTTACATAGAAAAGGTTTGTAAAAATAAGGTCCTTTTTAAAAATTATTGAATTAAATTATTGACATAGGATTTTGTTATTAAATCTACAAAATGTTTGTTAGTTAAGAGATTACAGTTGGTTGTAAACTTAACATTTAACAAATCTGGTTAATATTTGGTTAAAATTAATATTTTGGTTAAATTAATATTTTTTTACTGTGTATATGCATATACCAAAATACTATTTAAAATCATACATCTTTTAATAAAACCTCCTCTCTAAAAATGAATTAGGCAAAAATGACTAATTACTACAGTTATTAGTGACCATGGTTAACCATGGAATACCATGGTACCCCAACATTTAACAGCTAATTCTTATGTAAAATGGTCCCCTGAATCCGGAAATTCCATATTTTATGGAAAATTGACTATATCTCAAAAACTGTTCTATTTTTCTAACTTTGGACGACATTTTTAGATTTAGGGGACAATTTTACATGGAAATTGACTGCTAAATGTTCGGGATATAAATTGCTTTTGACGAGAATTATTAGTGGCTGCTTTTTCGCTATGACAATTAGTCATTTTTGACTAATTCATTTTTAGAGAGTACAGTTATTAGTGGCTGCTTTTTCACTTATACCATGTTTGGAATACCATGGTATCCCCAACATTTAAAAGCCAATTCTTATGTGAAATTGTCCCCTGAATTTGAAAATACCGTCAAAAATTATAAAAGTAGTGCAGTTTTTGAGTTATAGTCAATTCCATATTATATGGAAAATTGACTATATCTTAAAAACTGTTCTACTTTTTTAACTTTTGACTACATTTTCGGATTAAGGCGACAATTTTACATGGAAATTGACTGTTAAATGTTTGGGATACAATTTGCTATTGACGAGAATTATTAGTGGCTGCTTTTTCGCTACGACAATTAGTCATTTTTGACTAATTCATGTTTAGAGAGTCACTTATTTCTATATTTATAATTACTTTTGTTACAGCAATGATTACTGCCAGTATAATAATTATGATAGTATATTGGACTGGTTTACTGTTCTGCGCACCATTCTGAATTTATCAAATTATAAAAAAAATTGGTACAATATAATTATCAGTACTACTACAACACTTAAGGCCAGTTTATCAATATCTGGTTAAGTTCCAGTTAGTCTATCTATCAGTTTAATTTCATATCAATTGTTGTACCATTGTACTTCGTAACTTTAACTCAATTTACTATTTAGAGTAAATTGAGTTAAAGTTACCAAATACAGTTTGATAACTAGTGATGGCATCTTTTTTCGGATACTTCGCACTTCGCACACTCGTTAAATCGGAATACAAATAATATAATATGTTATTAACACTGGACAGTTGTTACGAACACGTTACGAATTAGAATAAAGTAAGCATGCAGAAACATAAGGTGCATACGCTGAAATAAGTTGAACTTGTTGATGCGTATTGTCAGTGGAAAATGTTTTGATTGACTGCCTGAAACCACGTGTACTTTTTCAACGAAATAGTTTATTTATTATTTATTAAATTAATCTGTAACCTTTAAAATTAACAAAATACATAAAATTGCATATTACCTTTACAAAACTTTCGGTAAAATATTTTCCTTTGTTAAAATAATTACAAACCCTGATTTTCTACAAAATATTGTGTTAAAATTTTACAAAATAAAATTACTTAGCGAACTTTTATAACAGTGTTACTGTTTTCTATTTTCCGTGTAGGAGCGCGAGCATACCCATGTTTAGTCGTGGATTAATCGGCCCCAGTTGGTCTATTTTTTTTAATTATAGAAAATCAGGAGGGCTGCAAAAAGTTTATCTTAATAATTTGCGGTAGAATGCACCGCAAATGTTTTCAATGAAACTATGATTAAAACATGTTTATAAAAACTTTTAACAAAAATACTAATATTAATTATTTTAGACACATTTTATTTATTACCTATACATAATATAATATATTATACTATAAAACATCAAAACAAATTTTTAATTAATTCTTTTCTTCCTCGCTTTCTTCCTCGCTTTCTTCATTTTCTCCGTCCTTTAGTGAAAAATTGCGGTTATATTTATTACCATTGGGAGGCCTTTCATTGGGTCCATGCATAGGTTTGTCATTTTTGGCGCCTTTGGTCATTTTATCCCCCAAATTCATTGGAATTTTGGGGGCCATTTTACCCAGTTTGCCAAATTCTAGTTTTGTGGATTTTTCGCCGTGTTTTTCTTCAGTTTTTTCGGCATTTAGGGCCTGGATTATGTATTTTTAAATTTTGTGGATTTTTTGTGATCAAAATTACTTACCTGGGCTAAAATAATGACTCCCAAAAGAGTTAAAACAATAAAAGTTTTCATATTTGCTAGATGTTTATTGAACACTGTGATTTACCATAAAATTTCGTTTGAATTTATACCAAAAATATATATATTTTTTTGTAAAAAAACTAATAACTTAATTCAGAAATAAAAAATATTATATGCATCATTTAATGTTAAATAAACCGAAAACAATTAATTATAGATTAATTTTATATACAAAAAATCAAATTAATCATATGATACCAACATTAAAACACAAAAATGACAAAAATATTACACTTTTACCGATAATTTATTTAAAAATAAAGGTAGTTTGACGAATAAAATGTGGTAAAATTTTGTTTTTTTTTTGAAGATGGCCGAATTAATTATATTAAAAACTTTAAGTAAAATAACTTTTAGGTACATGTTTTCCGTTTTATCCCTAGAATGCTTTTAAAGTGTCGAAAAAAAAAACCGAAAAAATTGGGAAAAAACCTGTTTTGATTTTTTTTAACATAGGTACACATTTTAATAAAAGTAGCAATCAACAATTTAACATTAATGTTAATAATTATGTTATTTTAAAAAAATATCCTTTATTACTGAAAAAACAATAAAACTAAACATAGAATTAAATTTAATTGATTTAAGAAAATAAACGTAAACGTTAAATTTACTGTTGGTTGGGTCTTTTTTGCAAAAGGAAGTCCATTGGAATTTCCAATTATAATTTTGTAACTTTACTTTATAAATTCATTATATTGGAAATGAATATTTCCAATTTGGAAAAATTCATTTCCAATATAATGAATTTATAAAGTAAAATTACAAAATTATAATTTTATAAATCGATGTGTGAAATAACACGATAGTTATTAAATTAATACAGCACCTAATATGTTTTTTTGCGGCCCGGTAGAATATTCCTAATTGATTAAAATAATATAAATAATTATTATAATAATATATGATTATAATCATAGTCAGAAATTCAAATTTTCCTCGATATCAGTGTACGGATATTCATGGGCGGATTTAGGTATGGGCTTTATGGGCTGCAGCCCTGAGGCCCCGCTCGACCCAGGGCACCCTACGCATGGAAATTTAAAAAAAAATAATCTTGTTAAAGTTTAAGCTATTAAGATTATTCGATGTTTCTTATCGCTATTTTCTATTTCCTACATAGACATAAAATAGACAACTTTATTGTATAAATACAATATAATATAAAGTTAAACTTTATCGATTTTATAAATCGATAACGGATCAATATGGACGGAAATGATCAGAACAGATATGTCATTTATAAACGCTCGCTAAAAATGGTCTTTTATATATAAGTTTATTAGTTTATGGTAAATCTACTTGTTTAAAAGTTATTTACGCTTAAATAGAATTTATAGTAAATTTTAAGTTTTTCCTACTTTTTATGAAAAACGGATTTATCGGATTTATTATAAAATGTCACGGGATTTTTTGTAGATCATTTTATTTTCCCTAAAATTATATATATATATATATAATATAAATATATTTATAGTTATTATATACATAGTTCAACCGTTGAGTGAAGAAGTTACACTTCGCTTCTGAAAATGCCAACATCGTTTGCGAAAAGTACTTTAAGCACTTTGTGTTTTGTTTTGGTGTTGGGGAATATTTCTTATATTTGGTTTGTATTTATTAATTCCCGCGAAAAAATTAAATCCCTTTTTTGTTATAATTGGATGTGGGTGCATCAATTTAAAAAGTTGTTTACCATTTACTATAATAAATCTTTTTGACAAAACCCAAACGTGTATACCTATAGGCCCCCAAATATATCGGTCCGCCCCTGCGGATCTTATCCGTAAAAAAATTTATAAAGAAAAATTGGCTTTTGCAATTTTTTTTAATAAAATGAAAAATGCAAAAGTCAATGTTTCTGAAAATTTTCCGCCGACTTAATTTTTTCGACTATAGTCGTGTGTGTCCTAATAATTAAAATCAAGGGCCAAGGGATATTTTTAGACCTAAATCTGGCAACACTGTAAGTTACAGGTCACAGTAGAATAAATTCATGTACATAACCTATAATTTAAGATATGCCAAACGTAAGACCTGACAAAATTTCGCAAACTTAATAATTTCAATTTAAGTAAGTACAGAATTATTAAACGGTTGAAAAAAATAGTATATACAACACGGCGGAGAAAGCATATTATCTGCCTCGCTCAGATCTGCAGCGAACACTAAGCTCGGCTTTAAATTGGCGCTTTTACCGCTTGTTAAAGAATTTATTATTATGCTTAAACTGCCATTAAAACATGGTTAGAATTTTTTTTTTCTACTCCTATTACGGAATTTGACCTTTCTAATATCACTTTTATCTATGGAATGACATATATTCCGTAAAGTGTTACAGAATGAAATATTCTATCATCTGATTACAGAATAAACACTCGTGGCGACATCTCTGTTTTTAATATCTAACAAATTTTAGACCGATCCAACCTCACTTTCTTCAAATTAAATTATTTTTCTATGGTATTTTTTGGAAACGTAGAAAAAGTATAGTCTGAAACACGTTTGGAATTGCATATTCCGGTCTCGTGAAACCATCAAACTCGCCTTCGGCTCGTGTGACAAACTCTTCACTCGAGCGGAATATGCTGTATTCCAAACTTGTTACAGAATATACTATTACAAAATTGTTATAATCATATTTTGTAAAATAAAACATTATACCTATTTATAATTTTTAACAAATTTATTTATTATTTTTACATATATATAACCTATAGGTTCTAAAAAAATAGAGAAGATCAGAATACATTTTTATTTAATCCTTTTTTCCTCGCTTTCTTTCTTTTCTCCTTCTTTTGTTGGCGGAGGGCCGAATTTTACCATTTTATTACCTTTGGGAAGCACTTCATTGGGTCCATGCATAGGTTCATTATTTTTGGGGCCTTTGGTCAATTTATCGCTCAAATTCATTTTCCTTTTGGGGATCATTTTACCCAGCTTGCCAAAGTCTAGTTTTTTGGAGTCGCCAGATTTTTCGTCGTGTTTTTCTTCAGGTTTTTCGCCATGTAGAGCCTAGAAGTTGTAAAGAATGTTTTTTTTTAATTAGTTGAAGTTTGAAAAGGTAATGATTATTTATAATTTATTTAAATTAAAAATCTCCACTTTTACGGTCAAGCAGTTTATGGGTAAAAATCAAAAAATGTTTAGGTAGGCGTCTTTGGCTAATTAAAAATTAGAAAAAGAAGTGAAGTGTCTCAAAACTTATTAGTATTATTTCTGCATGTTAATTATACGAGATTTATATTAAATATTTACCCAGATTTAAAAACATCGATTAAAAAGAAAAACAAAGAGCTATTTTGTCTCGTCGGTAACGCGTCCCTTATTACGTTTTACAATTTTACGCTAGATTTTTCAATCAAATCATTTTTAAAAACAGGACAAATGTAAATCACTTTAAAGAAACTAACACCAAGTATTAAATAAATTACATTTTATTTAAAAACAATTTGGTTTTAAAGATCCAGCCTTTGGGTAACAGACTGTCTGCTTTGATCGCATCCTGTCGGTAACGATAACTGTAATTTCGCCTAAAATCCGCCAGGATACGTAATACCTGTCATTTGTTGGTTAGTGTGCTAGAGTTAGTGTTTATGTGTCATTCAAACCAGGTAAGTTTTTCTGTTTATGCATTAAAAAAATATATTTAGGCTTGTTTGCATAAAAACGCTACCGTATTTTTTTACGATGTCTAATCGGTAACTGTTCTAGCGGTAAAATTTTGATGTCGATATGAGATTTGTTACATTTTTCTGATGTATAACACCAATATTTGCAATTTTGATTATAATGGTATTTACTATAAGTATTTTTTTAAACATATATTTTGATTATTATTCCATTTACAGAACCTTTATTCCCGACAAACTATACTGTTACCGACTAGACATAATTGAGATCAGAAGACAACAATTATCAACATAACAAAAAACTACCTTTCCTTGATCTCAAAGATAAGCTTTATTATGTTGCGAAATCTTTATTTTAGAATATTAAAAAGTTTAATGGACAAAAAGCAACATTTTAGTTTTTTAATTGTTGTAGGTCGTTTTCCAAAGATTTTTTGATTTTCACCCTTATATGTTTTAGCACACCCTGAATTTCCAATGTTTATTGAAATCATTCCAAAATATGGTAAAAATTTCAGGTTTACTGTTATTTTTTTTAAGTCAAGTTTAGAATGCAATTTTTGCCATATTTTTTGAAAAATATGCAACCCATTATACATACATTAAAATGAATAATTTAAATATTATACAGAATTATCCAAAACTATTTAATATTTCTTAAGATATTTTGGATAATTTAAAATATTATATTAATATGTTTAGTTTTATAGGCTAGTAAAAGTGTAAGATTTTATATAGAGAACCCAATACTTTTATACCGGTAGGACCCTTTCGCGATATTTTTACATTTTTCTCTTGTAGCTTTTGAAATTTACTATAAAATAAATATTTCCTTTAAGTAAATTAGTCCAGTGAAGGCTAGGCAATCTATAGATTGTATACAACATTTTCAGCCTCATAATTTGTTGGTGACAAATTAATGTTGTTTAAAAATATGTCTATTAAAAGATTATAGGCATTAAAACTTTGTAATAAATTTACTTTTTGCTTTGTTGATGCGTTGTTGCGTAATTAAAGAAAAAACACGCGATAACCGCTCAACGATTCCAAATTAGTACAACTGCTAGTCTAGTAGGTAGGTAATCTAAGATCTAAGTACAATATTTTTTTTTTAAACTTGTTTTTTAATTAACTAGTTAATTCAACTATTGACTTTTTTTAAAGGTAATTATCAACAAAAAATATCCCTTTAGATTTACCAACTGGTCACTATTACCTTAGGGTAAATTAAAAGGTTATTTTTTAGTACAATTGATCTATTAAAACAATATTGGTAATATAATACAAAATATTTTTTTATTTAAAATTTGTTTCATTTATTCTTATTATTTTTAAAGCGCGTGATGACCATGTTTAGTATAATATAATAAAATAAATTTAAACCGGTTCATTTTCATACTTTCAGTTTTTTAAAATAAACATAAACAAATATTAAAGTATTTTTAACCAAAAGGTAAATTAACCAAAAAGTTATACTCATATACTTAATAATACGTTAATCTAACCATAATTTAATTCCCCTCTTATTACAAAATAACGTTTTGGTAGAATATTACTCAAATGCATTAACCAGGAATAACGTTAATATAAAGTTAATTTAACCAGTTCAAAGCTCGCGACTTGGAGCGTAGATTGTCCACTCCCACACTGGACCAATTTAATTAAGCTGAATAGTCAATTTATAGGAAATTTATAAATACAAGAGAGAATTTTCTAAAAAAAACATTGCAATAGGGGTTAGAAAAAGGAGAAAACCAATTTCCAAAAAAGTTGTTCCTTTTTTTGCATATATTCATACAACAACGCATCGATGAGCAAAATAGGTTTGATAAAAATTGTAGCTCCTAAAATTGACAGTATTAATCTTATTAAAACTTTTGTTTGTTTTTTTTCAAGATGGTGGGCTATGAGGCGCCGTTTGTGCCATTTCGCCGCGGGGTTTGTTCGGATCAATTCGAAAACCAGAATAAATATTATTCAATAGGTATATGCTTTTTCGAATAAAAAAATAAAATTTCAACCGGTATAAAAGTATTGGGTAACAAGAAATGGTAATTTTATAAATTTTGTTAAAACCTAATTTATTTTAATGATTTATTATAATATATTTGAATCGGTGAGATTAAGAACGGTTAAGAGTTAAAATTTTGACAAAAATTTAAAAAAATCAGTTTTATAGTTTTTGTGATAAAATTTTAACTATTTTATAAAATATAATATTCATATTCTGTAAAATGATTTATATCTTCTCACAAAAATGTATTTTGAATTTTAAAATTGATTTTAGAAAATGACTTGCCAAAATTAAATTTTTGGACTTGTACCCAAAGATAATACACCTACTGTTCTTATTCTCATTTACATTATAACATAAATCTGACAACCATAGGTTTCTCTGTGCTGACAACATTGTAAACTCGAATTCTGTCAATAAATAATACGACAGTTTTAAAAATTGCAAATTGCAAAGTTTGTTAAATTTAACACTTTTTCTGCACCTAAAATACAGTGTGTTTCAAATTATCAACCTCCTAAAGGAAGTAACGAATATAAAAAGGTTTATTTAAAAACAAAGAAAACGTCGATAATTCAAAAAGTAAAACTATAATAAATATAAATATATATATATATATATATATATATATATATTAGGGTGGCCGTTAAAAATTAAATTTTTTGCGACGCCCCCTAAAAAGCTTCGTTTTGATGAAAAAACACTGTTAATGTTAATTTTATGGTATAATCATGTCGACTGAAAATATGGAATAATAATTTTTTTGAGATTTAAAAATTATTAACAATGAAATAACTTCACCTTGGAGTGAAGAAATCTAGATATTAAAATTACGTTTGTACTAATTTAGTTTTAAAATAAAAATATCAATTTGAATATCTTTAATTTTTTTATTTAATAGACCAATCAACTGGGAAAAATTTTGAATTTAAATTTTTGTCTATTGTTATTTCGATTAACTATTGTTTTTTTATTGATTTGGGTTCTATAATTGTTTATACCTATTTCGAATAAAATTTTATTTTTCATAAAAAATTCCCCAAAAAACATGATTATACCAAAAAATTAACTTAGATCGTCTTGAGGCACGTGTTGTTTTTAATTAAAAAAAAAAAATCCCAGTGTTTTTGCAAAGAAGCTTTTTAGGGGGCGTCGCAAAAAATGTAATTTTTAACGACCACCCTAATATTTATAAATATATTAAAAAAAAAGAGTTTGCCTCAATGTCATCTACAAGTTGTCCATTTCAAGTAGAAACACCCTGTATACTTAAATGGTTTATTACAAAGATTATCTTTGGTTTATTATACTTATTTATGTCAAAATTAGCAATTGTGATTTAAAAAAATAAATAAACGTCGACTAAATTAATGTCCAAGCCTTATTCGTTAGATACATAAATGTAGATAAAAAATATAAAAAACACTTACCTGAGCCAAAATAATTACTCCCAAAAGGGTTAAAACGATGAATGTCTTCATATTTACACTATGAGTTTACACAAAATTTCTGCCGAATTTATATTAAAAATACCTAGGTACGCATTTTTTTTCGAAAAAAAAAATTAAACTTAATTCAGCAACAAAAAAATTATGCGCATCATTAAATGTTAAATAAACCCAAATTATTAATTTTATAATAAAAAAATCAAATTAATCCTATAAAAGAACCAATTTCAATAATATACCAACATTAAAACACAAAAATGACGAAAATAATACACCAAATTTTAATAATTAACTTTTTAGTCTATCAAAATTCTTGCATAGCAACATTTAGCCCATTAAGGTGGATTGTAGCCCCAAACAACGGCGAGATCTACCAGGACGAATTCACGGACTTTTTGAACGGTAAATATGGCCACGTAGACCTTCATATTTGACCCCTATCGCCTTATATTTACAGATTATTCTAGAACCACTACTTCGCCAAACCTTGCAGGTGAATTAAAGTTATTATAAAAATTGTTGTTTTACAAATTTTACTTTTCAGAAAAGGGCTTAGGGACCACCGGTGAGTCATTGTATTGTTGCCAAGTTGCATACTATTACCAGGAATGTGTTTTTAGAGAGTTATGGGACAAATGATTTTGTTACGTATATTTACAACTTTCCAAAAGAAAACATTGTTAATAAAAATAAAGGAAAAAGGGAGATAAATAATGGAAAATATAAAAATCATAGTAAAAAGGAACAAAACAATTATTTCGATGAAGAATATGAATATATAAAAACTACTATAAATTGAATGCAACACATAAAAAGTTTAATATATTTTTAATGATTATATTAATACCAATATAAAATGTTATAAAATCACATATATGGGTTAGTTTATGCTTATATTTTTAATGTTAAAGTACAAAATGAATATTTTTCAAACTTTGATGTTTTTATTGTTATTTTTTTCCATTAAAGGGGTAAGTAAATGGTTAATATGTAAACATTCTGTAATTGATTTGTAGATTAATATTTTAGAAAAAAATGATCAAAAAAATGTCATAAAAAATCGAAATTTACGTAAGTTATCAATGTTTTAGTCGGTTTTATAATAAAAATAATGTTTCTAGTAACTATTGACAATTATCTAAAAAAATGTGGTGTTTTCCCCAACATGTATCCCAATAATCCAACAACAATCAGTACTACTACTACAACAGAAATGGATTACGATAATGATGAAACAAATCGTTTGAAATTAACAAATAATCGAAGAAAAACTACCAATAAAACCCGAAAAAAACGTAAAAAACAAACAAAAATTGAATAACAAACAAAAAAAAACATAAAAATTTAAATGAATACAATAAAAACTAAAGAAAATACCTTTTTTTCATTTCAAAACACAATTAAAAGTATGTCATTGCAAAACAAAACAAAATATAATCAAAAACAAATGAAGATAACAAAACATCAGAGCGGAAGTCATTAAATAAATTAAAAAAATATTTTTATTTAAGTAAAGTCAATTTTATTTGAATTTTAATTAAATTAATATTAAAAACAGAGTGGCAATTACTTATTCCCCTTGGCTAGATTTTAAATAATTATTATTTTAAAAATCGTTATTTTAGCTCATGCGCACCAAATCTTGTAAAAGCAACGTTGCCGGATATCTCATTGGGGATTTAGTTCTTTTTATACGTAAATATAACATTTTGTATTATATTTTTACAGCCAGTTTAAGCTGCGTGTAAATAGTTTTCGAAAAATGCCAATTTCCTTTTAAATCACCGAAATGTAATTGATTGGAGGTATTGGGTAATGTCGGCTTCAGAAGTTGGGGGATGCGACACCCCCTTACACCCTCCCCGCTACGTCCCTGTCTGCGTGCAAAATTTTACTAAACCCGTTCGATTTTACTGTAATATTCCCAACATGTCTTCTTAAAATGAAATCTGGCAACCTTGAGTTAATTGAACTACTTGGCTGTGTCAAGCGCATTCGTAGTTCGAATGTCACTCCCTGGATGACAGTTAATGTGATTTTTTTACTTCTTTGGTGTTTGTTGTGTTTTCGTGGTTGATTTGTAATGAAAACAGTGTAAATATACAAATAAACATGTCTAAATTAAGTGAAGATATAAAAATAGGGCTGGTGGACTTAATTAAACATGTTTCTGGTTTGGATGTAAGTTTCATAACCTCACTAAACATTTTTTGATTTTTACCGGTTAATTTTATTTTAGGAGGGTAATGAGAAGTTTGTGGCTCTAAAAAGGCATTTTACAGGTGTTATAAAAAAGTCTGATTACATGTACTTTTCGTCGAACAAAGAAATAAATGATAATATTCAATTTATGAGCGATAAATATTTATTACATGGTTTTTTCGCGCAAGCTGAGGATCTTAAAGCGGCTTACAGTAAATATTTAACGCCAAATTTATCGAAAAGCGAGTGTCAAAATAGGTTGAACAATGTTAAGTTTTTATTGGGGATGTCGGAGAACCCTACAAAGTATTTTTTTGACAACCCTGATGAGTTTATCCAGAAAAAAGTGGAAAATGTTGATAATATAAACTGGAAAGAGTATTTAAATGAGGGTATTGAAAAATGGGAGCCTGATTTCAACGATTCAAGTGTAAGAAAAAAATTTTTTTTTTTAAATTTGTTTAAATAAATGATTTGTAGGAGTCTTATAGTTCAGATGAATCCACCAACTTTACTGATGAAATTCTACAAGTTACACCACTAAACTCCCTACCAATTATTACCGAAACATCACAAGATGGTATTGTCACTGATTTAAGGTTAAGTCGAGATGAATTGCTTGCTAATATTCAACATTCATGGTATAAATCTGAAAATAATAAATTTGAACCCCAAAGTGAATGGCGTGAAGCTAATATAGGCATATTATGGTAAAAATATAACCTAAAAGTTTGACAAGTGTCACTTTTAGATGTTATGACAGCTGTCAGATTTAGTGGTTATAGAAGTGTTTTGTTTTAGGGAAAGGCACCTTGATCATCAAGTGGAAGGTCTGATTCCTTTGCCAAAATCAAAAATTCTATCGGAATACAAAGTTATTAGGGAAATATTGTTTCAGATATGGTCAATGCACAATTCTGTGGTTTTTGAGATTAATGGGGATAAAATTAAGGTTAAAAAAGATGTCACAATTTCCAGTGTCAGATCTGTACGTATTTTTGTTTATAATTAATGTTAAATTTAAAAATTATTATTTTTAGATGTGTTTCGAGAACTTCATGGGAGAATTTGTGCCCCACATTGAATTAATGGAAGAGTTTAGAGATTTTTTTCAATCGACAGACATAACCTCAAATTGCCCATGCACATACAGAAGTTATTCTTCATCTCTTAAAAAAATTATCAATCCAGTATACAAAAAAATCGTCGAATTGGAAGATTTAATACGAAAACAAGGCAAGTCAAAACCGCGATGTTGCCAAATTTCAAAAATGCGACGTTGCCAGATTTGCAAAAATGCGTAATTTCAATGCTTTTTTCAGATTCGACGTATACGTTGTTGAAACTGGCGGACGATTTGTCGGTGATTTTGGAGCCGATGCGTGTTTTAAAGCGCATACATCAAAAATCGATTTTGAACCAGGAAACGGAAGATTTTTTGACTTGTTCGACCAGTTTGATTTCAAACTTGCATGGCGGTTTGCAGTTGGCTTTAAATAAAGCCGATCAGGATTTGAGGTTGACGATTTTCGTGGAAACCCTGCATCATTATTTGCAGATCGTAAATTGTTGGTTGGTTCAAGATATCTTTGACGAAGAAAGCGATTTAACGCGGGAATTTATCATAGAAAAGTATGGGAATATTAAATTTTGCAAATTGTTTTTATTAATTTGTTTATATTTGCAGCAAAAATGATTTAAATATCACAAAAAACCCATCGCACAGGTGTGTATCAAATATGACGTTTCAAACGTCATATTTGACATTTTAAACGTTAAATTTGACTTTAACGTGAAAATTGACGTTTAATTGTTTAAGGAACGTGGATTTCACTTTGAATTTCGAAATTAGGCGAGGGGAATTTTTACAGAATGGTTTATTGAAGATTTTGGCTGAAAAAGTTTTAAAAATCGGAAGAAATATACAACTTTTGAGGATGTTGGGGAAATATGATGTGGTTGAATTTAAAAAAGGTATTTTTTGTTAAGTTTTCACTTTTTTATATTTAAAGTGTTTTTTAGAGACAATCTACGATGAATTCGTGCGGAGGAGTTTGGAGGCGATGTGTAAATTTTATAAAGTCGATTTTAAGGATGTTTTTAAGGATAATGTGGTTTTTCATGAAGAAATAGAAACCTTTAAATTTCCCGTCATTCCATGCGAAGGAAACATAAAAAATGTTACTGAAATGGATAAATTGGAATATTTAGTTGATACATCAGATGGATTTCTTATGAAAGCATTTGAAGAGTTTTTTATAGAACAAACTAGTACTGAAATTACACGAGAAAAAACGTTGTTTGAAAAGTATGTATAATATTTTTTGTATTTTTTTTACAGTTTGCATTTAAAGTCCTTTTTATTTAAAAACATAAATTACATGCCTACCATACAATAACAGAATTAAAGGGGTGAAAGCAAAACAATTTGGGCACAATGTTTGTCAATGTTGAAAAAATGTAGAGTAGAAATGTCACTACAACTGTCAAAAGCGAAAAGCGTTACCATAGTAACTATCAATAACTTGCAATGTTGTAGCGTTTAAATCGTATTTTTTACGTTTTTTAATTCACGTTCCTGTGTTACAATACATATGGGTCATTCCATATCAAATCACCAAATTTTAAAAATTGAAACTCATAAAAAATTAGAAAATTTTAAAAAACTTGAATTTATGGTTAAAAAATACTAAAAAGTGGCTTAAAAAATCGAAGATATTTGAATCCCACTTTCATTAGGGGCCTAAAAAATTTGTTTTACAGTCTAGTATAACATACATGTATATTTAAAAAAAATGTCGATCTTCAAAAAAAGTCAAAATTTAAGTTAAAAGTTAAGAAAAATCGGTGAAAAAAAAATTTGGTTTTTATATATTTTTTTCAAAAACTACATTTCAAAACGAAGAAATTAGCCACCGGTTACGACAATTTAAGCAGGAGTTATGAATTTCTGAAAATTATCGTATCGTTATTTTTTTGCGATTTTCAAAAATTCATATCTTGAAAATTAAGGGCTGAAAATTTAGGGTTAGGCGTCTTTTGATACGTACAAAAACATATCAATAATTTAACTGAATCAAAAAATACAATTTTTTAAATTTGGTGATTTGATATGGAATTACCCATATGTATAAAGTGCCTTTTGTAGTAAAATAAAAAATAATTATAAAATCAGTTAGAAAATTGTCTGATTTTTAATCAAATGTAATAAAATGACAAAGTAAATATTTTTTGCAAGTTGGTACCTGTCGCTATTTATGAATTAAGTATAAAAGCAACTCCCCCTACACCTTGCCCCGCAATATACTGCCCGAACCTCCAACAAAACTTATCAATAAAGTTTAATAAGTAGCTCAGGCATGCTATTAATAGATTTTGATAAATTAAAATTGTCCCAACATTAACTTAAGTATTTGGTATATTATAAATTAAAACACATTTCATTCCTTTCACACACTATGTGTTTTTGTTATGTAAATTTAAACATTGAATTGACAATATAGCAACCATGGACTTTTTGTTACTGTCCTTCCTCAGCCTAAGGAACGTTTAAAAAAAATTAATTACAGTTTCAGTATCTTAAATAGAAGTTCTGTTTAACCACCCAAATGAAATATTTTTTGTCACTTGCTTCTTACCCCTTTAATTACTATAACAGTTAATAATTTTTAATTTAACATTATAATTATTTAAAATTCATTCAAATTTGAATAGTTATTATTTAAAATCAAAATTGCACAATTTTTTTTGAAAACTAAGTATAAGAATGCAATTTTTAACACATTGTTTAGCATAACAATTTATTATTCAATATTATCAAAAAAACTTATAAAGTTGTATAACTGTATTGGATTTAATACCGTCGGTTTTTTCTTTTTTTTAAGCTTTTTCCAGGGGCGTAGCTACCGCGGTATCAGTCGTATCAATGATTGACTTCGACAAGTCATCATTTAAATAATTTAAAATTAGGACACAATGCTGAAATTTACATTTACATTTACATTTGTTAGTTAATTTTGTTTAATATATAACTATAAACTACAATATTACAGTAAATTTTTTATGGAAATCTCTAAAAACAATTTTTAAGCACTTTTTCAAATTTCGTGCTGCTAACTTAAGAAATACAAAAATATGACAGTTTTAAAAATTAATTTTGTCATTATAACAACAAATTAAAAATTTATATTGTTACTTATTTACATATTATATTGTTTTTAATTTTTTTAAATTAAAATACTTTTTATTTTTACTACATTGGCACCATTGAATTTGCTGTCACAGCCTACTGTACTTTATTTAACAAACTCTTTAACCCTTTATAGGACCAATTAATGTATTTTCCAAATGTGACTTTTTTTTACATAATTTGTGTTCAGTTGTATATTATATACTAGATAATATTCTTGGAAACATGCAAAAGTCAGTACTTCCGGTTTTATAGGGAGGTAAACTATTATACCACGGTGCATTCATTGCAACGACTTAAAGCAAACAAAACTGGTGAAATAATATACCACTTTAATTGAAACTAAATTCCGAAATACAATAAAGAAATATAATAACTAAAACTTATTTTAATCTTATGCCTAAGCTTATGAAGACTATTTTATTGTTATACTTAAGCCTTTGTAGAATTATTTGATACATTCTGGTGGAATGCTTTGCAAACCAAGTTACTACGTTTTTGTTTCTGCTTGGTGCTACAGAATGCACATCTTCTATATGTAGAAACTACTGGCAAGTGACTGCCAACATCAAGTAATCGAATTGCATTATGCACCGTACCTCTTCCATATCGATTATTGTTTTTTCGGCCAGTTCCTTCTGGATCGGCTGGTCTCCCTCGTGACAGAGTACTAGAAAATGTTCCTATAAGCTGGTCTAATAGACAGCTCCTAAATTGCAAATGTGTCATGCACTTGGAAGTATGATTTTCACTAATATATTTAGTTTTATATAAAATATACGAATTTACCACTGCTGCATCAATGACGTAAAAAAAAAGCTTCATCCACCACCTGCGCGACTTCCATGCAATGTTATAGGTTGAATGCAGTTGATCGAAATGATCGACGCCTCCCATGTGCAAGTTATAATCCCGGATCGCCCTTGGACAAATCACATCTTCCTTCTCTCCTTTCTTATTTCGCCGTTGAACAGAGGTCGTGTCAGAAGGATCATGCATGTTGCTGGCCACTACAACGGGTTTGGTGCTTCTGTCTTTCCATTTATATACACTGATATTATCACCCGAACTAGCAAAATCAAATTGGCCCAATGACAAATCTTTATTTTCACATAATTTGTCATGTGGAAAATTTCTTCGGTTGGTACGAAACGTTCCACAGGCAAATGAGGTGTTTTCTGATAATAATTTCGTCAATAATGGAAATGATGAAAAAAAGTTGTCAAAATACAGACAGTATCCTTTTCCTGATAGAGATTTGGAAAGATTCATGACAACTTTCTCTCCTAAAGCAAGACTTTCAGGATTGTCGGACTTCCCCTGGTAAACATCGAAATCTATCATATAACCTGTTTTAGCACAGGCCATTGCCCAAACTTTTATCCCCCTTTTGATGGGTTTTAACGGCATGTATTGCTTCAATACGGAACGGCCTTTGAACGCCACCATACTCTCGTCAATGGAAATAAATCTTGATGGTGCGAAGTTTTTTTTGAATTTTGCCGACATATGGTTTAGTAAAGGCTGCACTTTATACAATTTATTGTATCCATCTTTTCCCTTTGTGGGCATCTGTTCGTTGTCAGCCAAGTGTAGAAATCTTAAAATTTTTAAAAATCTTTTCATAGTCATCACCTTTGCAGCACGCTCATTATGAAAATTATGATTATTTGACCAGTATAATCTAATGCTTGGTAAATTGTTAATTCCAAACAGTAACAATAACCCAAAGAAAGCTTTCAGCTCGTCAATATGCAGATTTAATGTCACACCTTTCTGCGATGCGTATAAATTGCTCTGCTCTATAATAGTTTCCATTATACTGTTATCAAAATATGACTCGAAAATCGATAGCGGATTATTAGTTGATATATTACATTGCACTCCAAAAGGTTGATCAAATATGAAATTCTTAAAAAGGAGATTAGGAAGACGTGCATTTTTTTCCCACTTCATTGAATCATTGCCATCACGTGGAACTGTTTTTTTTGGTCGTTTTTACTTTAGCTTGTACAGTCTCCTCTTCGCTATCCTCGGAGGATTCACTTGACGCAACAAAAGCAGTACGATATAGTCTCTTTTTTGCATTTTTACTACCAACTGTGTAGTCTGGGTCTTGCAAGCTGTCATCTGACGAATAAGGATCTGAGTCCCTCCCATCATGTTCTTGTAAATCAGTAATTGAAGACTTACTTTCTTCTCTAGCCGGGACTACTGATGGTTCAGAGGAGCACAAGCGGCTACTTGATCGGCTAGAGGGGGTTGAGAAACCGCTACTTGATCCATTAGAAGGGGTTGAGTGGGACGGAAAATTATCCTCGGCATCCGAGTCTCCATTTACATCTGAGTCTATAGCTTGTTGATCTGTTATTCCTTCATCATCTGATAATTCTCTGAGCAGATCATATGCCTCTTCACCTGTCATTTTAGAAACATCGAAGTTTTTAGCCATTTCTAGCAACAAAACCAAATATTAGAAATGCCCAGTTTGTACATGTACTCTAAAATGGTTGAAATCATCTTTGCTGATAAAATATAAGCAAGATTTTGACCATTTTATACTTGAACAGTGTTTTAGGAAAAAATATTGCATTGTTACAAAATATAAAAGTGTATTTATTTGATAAAAAATAATGTCTAAGTTTCAATAAAAATTCTAACCTCAAAATTTTACACGAAATAATTAGCAAAATTTCAGATAATTTGAATAAATAATGCTCTACAACTAATTGAATAATAACAATTCCACCTTTTCTAATAATAATAATACATAATACTTACTGATTTGTTAAAATCCTCGGCACAGGAACACTTCAAAATAAGAGAAACACGACAATAAACAAAAAACATAATTTTTAACAGAACTTGGTAAATATATTTACCACTTAATTTTCAATTGTCAATGATGCCAACCTATTAAAAATTAAATGGTAAATATGTTTACCAGTGTGCCTTATTTATCCTATAAAAACCTCCTGTAGTGCATAAGGGTCACTTTTTCTGCAAATTTCCTATATTTTGAACCATATGTGAGGTGGTAAATTATTATACCACAGACCTATAAAGGGTTAAATGGAGATTCTATTTTAACTACTAAATTTATTTTGCCAAAATACCAACCAAATCAATTTTAAGAATTAAAAAATGACAAATGTTTTATTTGTTGTTTTGTAGTTGTTAAAATTCCATTGTTTGGTATTTTGGTAAAATGAATTTACTATAGATATAGGTAACTAAATGTTAAAATTAACTTAAAAAGTTAATAATTTTTACCAAATTCAAAATATTACATTTTGCCAGCTGTATCCCATATTTCTCCATATTTTTTACAGAATATCTCAAATAACAACGCAACATCTTTTACCAATTAACAATTTTTTCGAAAAAGTCCTACATAACATTCTGAAAGAAAGATTTACCGTCTCCGGATTGATGGTGAAAAACGTTTTAATCGAAAAATACAACTTGTATAAAGAAATTACATTCCTATGGCACATATTTTTATTCCACGACGATATTATATTCCCGTTTTACCGGAAACTATTCAAGAAGGTAAGACATAACCTCAAATGACGTTTTTAACGTCAATTTCGATTTTTGAACTGTCAATTTGACGGTTAAAACGACTGAAAAAATCTCAATTTTCGATTGCAGATGAACTATAGCAGAAACTGGGGTAACGAAATCTGGCTGACGAGCAACCTGCACGACGTTTTGGTGGACACGTTCCCCGATTTCTACGCCAAATGTTCCGTCGCGACGCAGGAAAGCTGGCAACAGTGCGCCAATTCGCTCGACTGTTGCCGAACCGTCGAAATCAAATACGCGGTGGAATGGCCGAACAACTTGATCGTCTCGCACGAGCAGATGCGAAAATACGAGGCGATGTTCAAATTTTTGCTGAGGCTGAAATGGGGGTTGCATACCCTCAATCATCTCTCATTTGAAGGTTAGTTAGTTAGTTAATGGTGCGACGTTGCCAAATTTTCAAAATTTGACGTTGCCGAATTTTCAAAATGCGACGTTGCCATATTTCTGACGATTTTAGATTTGGAGCCGAAAAAATCATCTAGGGGGAAATCGGGTTGTAAGAAGTTGCAGATGTTGAGGTTTTTGAAGTTTTGCCTTATCAATTTGATGAATACGGTGCAGCATTTCGTTTTTGGTTTTGTGATACGAAAAGGTTTGATGAATTTCGAGTTGGAATTTGAAAAATCGACGGATTTGAATTCGATAAGAAAATCGCATGAGAATTTCGTCGATTTTACGTATGAAATGATTTTGATGGTGATTAATGCTGAGGAAAATAAATATGGGTTTAATTCAGTAAGTTATGATACAAACAAAATATTTAAAAATATATATTTTTGTGTGTTTTTAGCTTTTACTGTGTGTCAAAGCTCTACACAAATTATGGCATAATACACAACATGTAAGTTTGGAAAAATTAAAAGAATGCCAAAAAGTATATGTAAAATCTTACAAAGTTTTGGATCCAGTAATAAACCCTGTATATATTTTCGATTATTAAGTTTATTAATTATACGCTGTGATATTATTTATTTATCAATAAAATAGTGTTATTTTGTAAAAAAAATTGTGTTTTATTGTTACTTTATAATTGGGAATTTAAAACAGTTTTGACAATATTTTGTTTTTTTAAATATATGAAACTACATATAACACCTTGTATTTTTGACACTGTTGAGTTTTCTATATATACAATAATAATACATTTATTTTAGCCCCTATTTTGATATTAAAGTTTTTCCATTGAAATAACAGAAAATTCAAGATTTTTTTTCAATTTCATATAGCTTGATCACATTTTAGTAAAATGATTTTTTGTTACTAGAACATGATAAGATGCTATTTTTACCTATGCAGTATTCGGTAACGTATACAGTGTATATGTCGCCGAAATCATATGCATAAACATGTTTAATAAAACAAAATATAATTAATCCGTGAGATTAAAAATAGTAAAAGTCCAAAAGTTTTGTAGTTCAAAATGCATTTCTGTGAGAATATTTTAACTATTTTATAAAATATAATAACTATATTTTGTGATAGTTATTTCTTTTGCAAGTGTTAAAAAGCGACTTTTTCATGCGAGTGTTTTAGTTGCTCACGAGGCCGTCAGGCCGAGTGTGCATTAACGAGCTTGAAGAAAGCTTTTTTCACAAGTGAAACACAATGTTTTTTCTACGACCCTTTTATTTTGTTTTATATTCAAATAAAAAACAAAATAACCTAAAAACGTGTTTGACAGCTTTTAAAGTTACTTTCATCTTATTCTATTAATTGTTAAGGTATAAGTTACTTAAAATCAATAAACTTACCTTCTCAATTTAAATAAAGGCACTAAAATTGGAATTTTTTATACAAACACAATTAATTGTGTTCTAAATGATATTTGGACATATCTACCTACATATAAAAATACAATACAAATTTTGAAACGAATGTCAAACGATGCTGTCAGTTTATTTTCACACAGACCTTTTAAGACAGAGAAATGTCACTTTACATTTGTGTTTTGCCTTGCCAATGAAAATATTAATTTTCTAAGCAACGATGCCATTACGAAATATGACTTTTACATAGTGGTCGTAGAAAAAAAAAATATAGTAAATTTAATTTCCCATAAAAAAGTTTATTCGTGGTAATGCATGTATATCTATAGAGCATTTAATAAAAATTTACTGTCAAAATATTGATAAACTAATTAGTCCTATGTTGTTTTACGGCAAAACAATTAAAGTTTAAAGAAAAAAGTAAACTAAACTTATACCTATTAAAACTAAATTTTGCTATCAAATATTGATAAAGTCTACGTTGTTCACATAAACCTTTTCTCTTAGATTTATGCCAACAAACTAAACATTATTAGGAAAGCAATTTTAAATATTCCTCCCGAAACCTATAGGTATACCAAAAAATTATGAAAAATGTAATTAAAAGGCCTCATTTGTGCGGCTTCCAGATGCGGACATTTTAATATTATTTTTTTACATAATTTCTAACTTTCTATAAAAGATTAAGATAAAACAAAAAGTATTTTCAAACGTATTTTATTTTATTTTACAAATATTTAAGAGACAAACCTGTTCAGCTTTAAGAAGATCAAAAACTATTTGTATGTTAATAACCATGATTCTGGCAACACCTAAGTGTCACATAATACAAGTTTCAAGGAATAAAATGACAGGTTTAAACATAGAGTACACTTTTATAAAAATCAGATTTGTTGACATGATTTTGTATATTGTAAAATTTTAACATAATTTTTTGTAGAAAACCAGGGTTTGTAATTATTTTAACAAAGGAAAATATTTTAATTTTTTAAATAATGAATTATACAGTATCATTGCTTTTTGCTTTAAAACTCGAACAAATACATATTTTAATTCACAGAATTTATTTAAGGAGCTGAACAAACGACAGGAGCTAAAATTACCGCAAATATAAATTTTGACACGCGCGGTTTTATTTTGCCAATTTTTATTTGATTGCATTAAAATTTGAACACGATAAAGTAGATACATGAACCTACAAAATCGGACAACCATTATTCGATTAACAGCACAGCAAAATTGTCGAGTATTGGCTAAAAACGAACTTTTTTGTAAAAAAATATTTTTGAGGGTAAAAACTTTGTGTTTAAAACTGTAAAAGTCACATTTCGTAATGGCACTGTTGCTTAGAAAATGAATCTTTTCATAGGCAAGGCAAAAAGTGAGAGGTCTGTGTGAAAAAAACACTTTTTCAGGTTATTTTGTTTTGTATTTGAAAATAATAAAAAATAAAAGGGTCGTAGAAAAAACATAATATTTCACTAGTGAGAAAAGCTTTCTTCAGCCTAACGGCCTCGTAAGCAACTTAAACACTTGAAAGTCGCTTTTCTATATTTTGTTGGATTTTATTTGTTTTATTGTTGAATTTTATTTTTGTTTTATGTTTTGTTTTATTTTATATGTTTTGTTACAGGTATATTATATGTTTTGTTGAATTTTATTTTTTTTTGTTATAACATATATGTTTTATATATTTTGTTGGATTTTATTTGTTTTGTTTTATTTTAAATGTTTTGTTATATAGGTATTATATGTTTTGTTATATTTATCCTTTAAATTCTATATTTTGTTTGAGATATTATATTTATTTTTTACACTTCTATTTATCATACTTTTCAACACTTGTAAAACAAATAATTATTTTATTTTCAATGATCCTTGGTTAAAGTAGTTAACTAAAAAAATATATAACTACGAATTTAAATGTTTGCAAAATAAAAAAAACAGTTTTTGTTTGACAATATCCCAAAAGCAAGAGCTAATTGAGCAAAATGATTGTCATTTTGGTTATCAGCGCACCCAAATTACCCTAAAAAAGTTTAACAGAAAACTTTATTTTGTCGGCCTGTGATTATAATCAAATGTGTCAAATAAAAAAAAATCATAACTAGTTATCTTTTGGTCATTTTGCCAATCATATTGGCGTGATAATGCTTCCACGAGGAAAGCCATCAACGCCATTGAATGAGCGGTTGCCTGGTTACGATGTTATAGACGTGTAGATGATTAGCGATTGTTAATTAGGCGGCTACATTTCAAAGGTAATACTATTTTTAAGCGTTTTAAGGGTTTTCATGACGTAAAATTGCAAGCAAAGCGATTTTTTCGTATTAACATCGTAGCCTACGAGATAACCAGAACAAATCTCAAAAGCAATTTAGGGAATACGTACGGGGACTACCTATTTAAATTGGTTTTTATTGAGTAAATAAATAAAATGGGGGTACGAAATAATAGGTAAAATGTGTTTTCCCAACAAAAACCTATTTATTTTATAAAGTTTTGCACAAGATTTTGATAATGTGGAACTTTGTCATTTCATCTCATTGTAATAATGTTTATAAAATACGCATACAGTTTTTGTTTTGTAATGTCCAAAGGAAATGTATAAAGAACGAAATAAAGAAATTCGATATTATTAAAACTTTTGTAAATAGAAAAAATTCTTAATATATTTCAATACTCGTATTTCAAAGCGTTTTAGCACTCAACAAATCCTCTCGAAATACAACTCTTTATAAATAGCAATACATGTACATAAAATAAACGTAAGAAATCCTTTTTAAAACAAGCTTTTAATGATTTAAAAAGTAAAAAATAATATTTATAAATAAACTATGGTTTATGAAGGTAAATAGTAAAGCTACAGAAAAACCAAAGAAAAATTACATTTAAATATTTTTCTTAAATGCTTAAGGCTTTATTTCAAGTGTAATGACGTTTTACGCCTCTGGCTTTTAAGAAAATAGGTACAGTGGAGGACACGGAATTTTAAACGTCTTAATTTGGTTGTCCATGTATAAATCTGTAAATAGCAATATTGACCATTTTTGCTTTCGTTGTCAAAATGACAAGTAAGGTTAGTTGTTCATAAAGGAAGTTAAGATTTTGATATCAACGGGATGATTGTCCTTCAAAATTCCTTGTCCACCACTGTACCTATAAAAATTTGATTTAATTTTGTTGGTTATTCTGTAGCTTTCCTATTAAACTTTATGCACTAAATATTATTTTTTACTTTTTGGTTCAATAACAGCTTGTTTTTAAAAGAATTTTTTACGTTTATTTTATACTTGGCAGTAGAATTTGTTTTAATATCTAGTCTTGCACGAAAATCATGCGCGATCTCGCAAGATTTGCAAGATTAGGACGCAGCGCATTCCATGTGTGTTTTGAGAAGTAATTTTCAAAATAATGTAGTTTTTTCAATAAATAATTAAATAATTTTAGTCATGTTTGTTTTTTGCTTCAATAGCTTGATGATTATTCATATATAATATTATATAGGTATACCTATACTGGTATACCAGTAGTGGTAAAATATTTGATTTTTATACTTTTCTTGTAAATTTTGCAAGTGGCGTTAATTTTTAAATTAATGCCACGAGCGAAATTTCCAAGGAAAAATTTTGAGTAAATAAAAATCAAAAATTTTTTCAGGGAAAATTTTATCACGAGTTCAATTCACTTTCTGAATGATTTTTTTGACCCTAACGCATATTTATTGACATTTTTATTTTAAAATTGGAAACGTCAACATTGAAAATTATTTTTCGCATAGCAACCAATTGGTTACTACGTTTTTTCGTAAGTAATATCATAAGGGCATTTAATTTTTTCGAAAAAAAATCGAAAAATCACGTTGCTAAGTAATATTTTAACAAGAAGCATGAGTGCTGGTGCATGGAAACAAAAATCCGAGTTGAATGCACTTTGTTAAAAAATATTACTTGGCATTGTGTTTTTTCGATTTTTTTTCACAGGAAAAAGATGCCCGAATGGTATTTGACATAACAATTTAAATATAAATTGCAATTTTTGGTGACAACAGCTCTGTCAAGTTTTGCCGCCAGGTGCTGTCTTACAGTTTTTCCAAAATTGCGCGTTTGTGATAGGTGGACATTAAGACGAGGGAAATAGTTACGTAAATAGTAGTTTTATCGCTGCAAAACTGAAAAAAACACTTGTTTTCTGAAATCTGATAAAGTACCTACTTAATGAGTGGAATAGTCTTAAAAAAAATTTTTAATTTATGTTTTATTTCATTATTTTGCCCTTACCCAGTAAACACACATACGTTAATTAAACGTTTTTTTAAACCGTAACACCATTTTGTTTTTACGTATATTTTTAACGTACAATCAACTTTAAAATGTAGCAGATTATAACGTTTAACAATACTAATAAATAAACGTTTAATTTTGGCCTTAAGAAAACGATCATTACACGTTTCGAAATGTTACATTTAAAACGTTTAAAATACGTCTATTAATAACGTAAATTATTGATTGTTTTTGCCTCATTTATAACGTTTATCTATACGTTATATTTAAATTCATATTAATGTCCTTTCTAACGTTAGTTCTATAATAAATAAAACTCCACAAATACTTGTTTTTACAACGTTTTTATTAAACGTTCGTTTAACGTTAACTGCAACATGAATACTGAATACAGGGTGTTTAAAGGTCGTCTTCAGGTAAATCATTTTTATCGTTCGCTGGAAAATTTAGCTGCTTCTAAAGCACAAAAAAGAAATTTGTTAAACGATGAAAAATAGACTAATTTTTCGAAAAACCCTATAAGATTAAAAAAAAATGGCTGTTTTCAGCTGGCTTTGTTGTTCAACAGATTAAATTTAAAAATTTGTATAGTAGAATATCGCTGGGCTGAAATTTGATAAAAAAAAATCCGGTATTTTTAGCGCACCCGGTATAATATGAGTGTTCTCGAAATACTAATTTACAATACGTACACCATCTTAAAGTCTTGTTGAATAGATCTATAACCATAGCAAATGTATCTTATCGAGCCGACAAGTGTGATTTTACTAGAGAATTCTCTAGTAAAATCACGCGCCTAATTCTAATTTACGGTAAAAATACACGACTGCCCCTAAATTTGGAAATAATGGACTCTTTCCACAATTTTAACATCTGTACATTTATGACCATTGTGTTTAATCTAAATCAGTTTAACTTAATGTTAATTTAACTTAAATGTTAATTTGTGTGAGTTAATATTTACCTACCCCACTATACTTAATGAACATTGAAAACACGTAGAAAACGTCTTTAAAATTAACATATTAACTCTCATATTATTCTAGGACGCTGCACAAATTATAATAAGAACAAAATCACACCCCCCGAAAATTAGGAAATAAAAAAATGAATCTGCGTGATATTAACAGTGTGTATGTTTTAAAACAATTATATTAAAGTACTTACCAAAAGCAGGACGAATCTTACGAGCAGAAAACACGTAAAAAAATGCACCTTTTGATAGCAAAATCAAATTGAAAACTGACATAGCGAGAAGCTATGGCATGGCATCACATGATGTGTATTTGGCCAATCAGATTGCGTTCTTCAGTTATGCGTTTTATATGGGTATGTATAAACGTATTAAGTAGGTTTATTTAAACGTATTAAGTACGTTTCTTTAAACGTATTAAGTACGTTTAAGTACCTTTGTTTAAACGTATTAAATACGTTTGTTTAAACGTATTAAGTACGTTTGTTTAAACGTATTCAGTACGTTATTTTTATCTATTTCAGTAACTGTCTAGTTTAAAGAATGTAAAATAATGCAATTTTTAAAGCAACATTTGTGGATGAGTATAGTGTTCTGCCTAAAGCTTGCTGTATGACCATTGACTATAGAATTACTTATGCTTTTCTTTAGAATGTAATTAGAAAATTTCTAAATTTCATTTAATGTTGTTTATATACATATATGTATACCTAAGTATATTGTTTATGTATGTATAGTTTATTAAATATTAAACGTTATAAATTATTTTTAAACAAGTTATCCCATTTTAGAGAAAAACGATGTGGATAAAAGTATTTTGGATTTGACAAAACCCGTTTTATTAACGTTATAAAAATATACTTTTGAAAAAGTGAGAAAGTTAAATTATTCATTTAACATTCATTCATAATTCATTTTTTTAACGAACAAAATTCTTAGATTTTATACCTTCAGATTTTAAATAAGAAGTCATATTGTCTACATGTGTAAACTAAGCAAAAATTTCACAAAATAAATATATAAAAAGTCATTTTAAAAGTGTTCGATGGAGCGTGTTGAATATAATATAGTATAAATGTTAAAAGAAAGAGCTGCCTGCACAGTTCATAAAATAATTACTACAAACGCTATTTTCTCATTAAAACTCTTAATATTTGTAAAAAAAAAATTGTGGGTTGAAACGTAATTTAAACATTTAAACGTATGGTAGACTGAACACATTAATACGTTATTGTAACGTAAAAGTTAGTCACTATTAAAAGCATATTTAAATTAACGTTGTTTTAACGTTTAAATTAAACATTTAAATATATGGTTGACTGAACACCTCAATACAACGTTATTGTAACGTAAAAGTTAGCCACTATTAAAAAGCATATTTAAATTAACGTTGTTTTAACGTTTAAATTAAACATTAAAATATATGGTTGACTGAACACCTTAATACAACGTTATTGTAACGTCAAAGTTAGGCACTATTAAAAAGCATATTTAAATTAACGTTGTTTTAACGTTTAAATTAATTGGTGTAAATTTATACCAATATCAAACCGTTGCTTTTTCCACGTAAAACGTTTAATTGACCTTTCAAACGTTTTAAATACGTTTAAAAAACGTGTATGTGTTTACTGGGATACGATATAACCTAACAAAGTTGTAGGTAATACAAATAATTATACTAATTTCTTTTTTTATTAATCTTAAATCTGCGAGATCTCGCAAAATACCGAGATCTTGCGAGATTACATGTGCACCTCTTAAATCTTGCAATACCAAGATTGTACATTTTGCTGCAAGATTGCATTCCCTAATAATTACCTTGCCAACTAAAGTTTTCAATTGACACTTGTCAATTGTGTTGGTTTTAGCCTATGTATACAACTATAGTTGTTCCAAAATCTGCCGCGTAAAATCGCGCCCTAATCAAAGTCAGTTTTTTTTAAATTACAACCCTTTATTTTTGTTGCATTTTTGGATAGCTACCGTTGTCCTGATTACATTGATGTGCCACACTTGGAGGGTTACATGGGAAAATTTTTGAGAAAAGCAGGTTTTGTCGCCGAATGAGATTTTGGTATTTTGTCAAACTTAAACACAATCTATGCTTAATGTTTTTTGGAAAGCCAATCAGAGCAGTTGCTCAAAGTGTCCACCGTAAACTATTTGGCAGTGGGCCAGCCTGTCCCCAAACAACCGTTGTATACAACGCTTGTTTGGGGACAGGCTGACGTATACGTTTGCCAGTACCGCTGGAGTGATCATCTGGATCTCGGCTTGAATGAGGTGTCTTGGGTCGTCCAAATCTTGAAGCCGGTTTACATAGACGCGGTTTTTAAGATGTCCCCATAAAAATAAGTCTAAAGGGGTCAAATCGGGCAATCGCGCTGGCCACTCGATTTGACCCCTTCGACCTATCCAGCGATTGGGAAAGACCTGATTTAAATAATCCCTTACTAGCAATGCATAGTGTGCACACCATGGTCGTGCCCCGTAACAGCGAATATATTGCCCCGTAACAGCGAATATATTCGCTGTTACGGGGCACGACCATTGTGTGCACACTATGCATTGCCAGTAAGGGATTATTTAAATCAGGTCTTTCCTAATAACTTATAAGTTCGTCAAAATACCAATATCTCAATCGCCGTCAAAAACCTGCTTTTCTAAAAAAATTTCTTATGTAACCCTCCACATGTAGCATATCAATGTACTCAGGACAACGGTAGCTATCCAAAAATGCAACAAAAATAAAGGGTTGTAAATTACTCAGGACAACGGTAGCTATCCAAAAATGCAACAAAAATAAACTTATTCGCTGTTACGGGGCACGACCATGGTGTGCACACTATGCATTGCTAGTAAGGGATTATTTAAATCAGGTCTTTAATTTAAAAAAAACTTAATTATTTAAATCAGGTCCTGTAATTAAAAAAAAAATTACTTCGATTGGGGCGCGATTTTACGAGGCAGATTTTGGAACAACTATAGTTGTATACATAGACTAAAATATTGCTAGAAAAATAACAAAGTTGACGTGTTTTAGCTTTTTTTTTAATTACCGTTTTCAATATAATCTTATGTTCCGGGACTTTACGGATACACTGTATATAAATATATATGTTATGTTATGTTTATATGTTTGAATATATTTTTTGTATTTTGCTGTTGTTGTGTACAATATAATACACAAATAAGTATGCTTTTTATGATTTATAACGGGAGTATGTTATTGTCGTTACTTAGTTAATATTTTAAATTGATTGTAATGAAATTGAAATGAATTTTTCTACTCCCACCTTTAAAACGCCCTTTATTGCAATACATGTACATGTTTCCATGACACTAAGTGACCTTTTAAATACACATTGACAAGTTGTGGCTTTATGGCGCTTTAGTCACGGGATGAAGTTAGCAACAGGTTTTTAGTCACGGGCTGAAGTTAGTTTTAAGTTAGTTGACAGTTGTCAAATGTCATACAATCGTTAAAATAAAGTGACTTTCTTGTAAAATAATACTAAATGTGAAAATTATTTTATTATCTCAATACAAAAATACAAAAGTATTAAATAGTTTCTCAACGCCAATATTTGAAAAGTTTATAACATTGTACTGACCTTTTAATTTCGCCGGTAGTAAACTATAACTTAAATTCGGGCACGGACTCCACTGTAAAGTGCTCATAAAACATTTTCTTTACTTTCACTGTGAAAAACTGTCAATTTTCAAAAAATACATTTCGATTTATAATCTGTGTTTATAAAATAAAAAAATTTGACATTTGACAGTGATACACCTATTGTTTCATAGATGACGCTCTTTTGATTTAAATCATTTTAAGATAATAATAAGTATTTGTCGTAGAAAAAGTATAGTATGCACCTTGTTTATAAACTTTTCTATACACTCATTAATTTAAGCGTTTAGAACGTCAAAATGGTAATTTGTAATCAAACTAATTGTTTTGAAAAGTGCTTATTGATTTGTTTGTATAAAATTATTTGCATTAACGTGTCATACTCGCCTATTTACTAAAATAAAAAGTAAACAATGAGGGAAAAAATAATTCTTTGCAAATAGGTACTTAAATACATACACGCAAATTGTAAAAAAACAATAAATCTTCCAGCGAGTTGCTAAATGATGCTAAATAATTAATTTTAGTGTACTTATTTCGTATTATTATTATACCAGGTTTTATTAAATTTATTAAGAAAACATTGTACATTTTTGTTCAGAAAGCTGAATTGGATTTTCTGTAAAATTTAATTAAAATCAGGCCAACAAAAAGATTCTATAGATTTATATATATATATAGTTCTTGATAAAATTTCAAAAACACTTTCTGGGGCTACGCACATCACGAATTTACAGCAACAACCCCACGACTCATGATGTCTCTGAAGTCAACATTCGTAATTAGTGGATAGGAACTAATAAACTAATTAGCTTGTTTAAAGAGCTGCGGTGGTTACTTAATCAAATTTTGTTTAATTATTTCATAAATATGTTCATAATTAAAACCATTTGCATTTTTTTCTTTATACTCGTATATTAAAATTAGCGTAAAAATGTACTTGGAAATGCAAAATTATACATTTTTAAAAAGCATTTACAATGGAATTATTATTGTAAAGCCTTTAAAAACATAAAATCAGAGAAGCACTTAAATGGAATATTCTTTGACGCCGTGCTTTTAAAAATGTTATTCTCTCTGCGTCGAGCGAATCAAATTTAAGTAAATTTTCGCTTCACGAATAAATTAATTTAGAAAAAAAACAATAAAGTTTTAATTTGAAACGATTTTAATAAATTTTGCATGGTCCCATTTAACTTTATGAAGCCGTAACTTTGTCATCTATTAAATTATGATCTGAAAATTTTTAACAAACACCCCTCAATTTGTTTAAATTTATCCCTTACTGCTTTAAATATATATTTTCAACAAGGCTAAATAAACATACTCTCTTAAAATGAAATAGTCAAAATTCTACTATTTGAATTAGTATCAGCATTTTTTACTAATAAAATAGACGTTTTCACTTTTAAATACTTATTTTTTTTTCAAGCGGCCATGATATACAACCTTATATGCATGTATAGAGATAGTTGAAGTGCGTCTTTTTCATTAGCGGCAGACAAAAAACTCAAAAAAGCCTAGGGATAGAAGTAAATCCATAGGTGACTCAATAAACGTCAAATAATAAAATTAATTTAGCATTTCATACAAAGCAATCACGATGTATTAATTATATTAATTATAATCGTACGGAATATTTAGTGATTATTTATTAAATTTTAATTGAACGAAATAAAGAAAAACTAGTTTATTAGTATAATATTATGATGATAGACGAGTCGCCAATGTCGAAACTTCAAACAAATGTCAGTACGTCAAAATTAATTCAAGCGCAGCATTTTGACAGAGCAGTGTTTAGTTTTAGTTTCGGATATTTATCGGCATTGTAAGTAAGGTTTATTAGTTTTTTTAGTTTTTATCAATAATTTCTAATGCTTTTAGCCAAAATTTTATCCCACACGAGTTATGAGTAAATAAAATAATTCTATTGCTTATCCTATTTATATTATGCCCTTGAAAAAAAAATTGTATATGTTATTTGGAGTAGAAGCTCTTTTTGTGCTTCGTACAGTTGCCTGCCTCAGCTACGCTTCGGCCGTCAATCTATGTACTCACCACAAAAAGAGTCACTTCTACTCCTTATAACATAATGTACTATTTTACTACGTAGATGGTTAAACTTTGACTAATTAAGGATTAGTCACCATCTTTGACTATTTCTGAGAGTTAAAAGTAACTAATTTCTTTAATCGTTTGCGGTCAACAACAAAGTATTATTTGAATTAAATGCATATAGGCTCCATGGTTAAAGGGCCCATAAAAACATACAAAGATGCAAACATTTTAGCTCAAAACAGAAACCCAAATAATATATTTAATATTATGAACAATATTTATTGACAAATAAAATTGATTTTTATAAGAGTGGTTGATAGCCACATTGGTTATGACAATAGCTTGACAAGCTTGACAAGCGACAGACCTGAGTTCAATCCCCGGCTGGGTCAAACTTTTTTTAAATTTAAATCTACTAATTTGAATATTTCATTCAGTAGAATTTGACTAATTATTAGTGACTGCTTTTTTACTATGACAATAAGTCAAATATGACTTATAATTAGTTATTTTTGACTAATTAATTTTAAGAGAGTACGGACAATTTAAACTTCCTGTATCCTTTCAAGTTAAAAGTTTTAACCATACAATATAAAAATATCAAAGTTCATCACCGTAATCCAAAAATAGATTTTAACAAGACCAAAAATTTTTGTTGATTGATCTCAATTAATTTTCGAGATATTAAAAAAAGCATTTTTAAAATTTTGACACCCAGTATTTCTTAAAATATTTTTATATACCTCAAAGGGTTTTTAAGATATTTACTAAAAGTAAAAGAACGTTACAACTTTAACACCATGTATCTCTTGAACCAAAAGAGATAAAATCCTCCAAAAGTAACGCAATAATCCTTAATATTATCTCCACACTCCTTTCGAACTTCGCGATTTTATCTCGATTAATTTCCGAGATATCCCAAGATATACCAAAATGCATTTTATAGGGTAAAAAAAAATTAAAAAAATGGACTTACGATCTTTTTTGTCTCAATTAAAACATCCTCGGGGGAATTAGGGGAAGCGTAAGCAGACCCCCCTTCAATTATATACTGCCCACCTAAGCCTAAGTGCACCATTTTGCCTGATTTCGAAAAACCTGTGAAAATATTTTTTTATTGGTTTTCCCGTAAATTTGTTATATTTTGCTGTCTACAATATAATTCATCGCGTTTTCATTCAAAATTAATAAAAATACAAAACAAATCACTGAAATATGACGTTTTTTAACAATTGGCCACAATTTTTCCGGATTCGAGCCCTATCGACCAAAGACAGCAAAACAAAACAAATGCAACATGTCGCGCGTTAGACTTACACGAAAACGCGGAATGTAGGCGGAATGCGAGCGAGCGTCGGTAGGGACAGAACAAATCGAGTAACAAGCGAAAATCGGGTGAGCTAGGTCCGACTTACTAAAGAAGATCGTAGCGGCTCGTGACGCGTCGCGACGACCGAACCTGGAAGATTTATGAATGAAATCAATGAGGGCCTTGAGTGAGAATTTCGGTTCAAGTACAAATGCATGTTTTTGGTTTTTTTTATTTAAACTATTGAATATTGGCAGGTATCTCGAGATATCTCAAACATTTTTCGCAATAAAGGTAAAGGTATTATTAAGAATAAATTAACAAATTATTAGAGGAATTTTTTTTTTTTGAAAATTACTTTGGTAAATTGTAATAATTTTATATTTTATGGTTTAAGAGATACAGGATGTTAAAATTATAAAATGGTTTACATTGTTGAAAATTTTACAAAATATCTAGTAAATGACAACAACAATTTAGGGGATTGTTAAGATATATTTTTGGATAACTGTGATAAACTTATAGGTACTTTATCGTTTAAGAGATAAATGGTGTTGTAATTATACATATGTTTTACAGCACAATGCCTTATTGGGGATTTTAATAAATATATCAAAAATAGTACGAGATAAATTAAAACAAATTTAATTTTTAAGAGATTAGGATAATAATATCGAAATCACTTTTTTAAACTTTGATCATTTTATCTTTTGTTGTTAAAGAGATACAGGGTGTTAAATTACAAGATTATTTTACAGTTTTAATATTATTTTAAAAACGGTTCAAGATAAATTAACAAAATATAAGAGAATTTTTGAGATATTTTTAAGAATGACTGGGTTAAATTTTGATGACTTTATATTCTTGGTTTAGGATATACAGGGTGTTAAAGTTGTAATATGTTTGATTTAAAATGCATTGCTGTACATTTTTCAAAATATCTCAAAAACAGTTTAAGATAAACCAACAAAATTTTGAAAGATTGTTATTGCAGGTGACTTGATACAATTTTGATACTTTTATTTTATAAAGTGTTGAAATTGCAAAATAATTCATATGTAAAGGCATATATAAATATCTTATAAACGTTTTAAATAAATTATCAAAATTTTAGAGAAAAGTAGAGATCCTGTATCTTCTAAACCATAAAATATAAAATTATTTAAGGATTATTTTGTTAAATTTTAATAATTTTATATTTTACGGTTTAAAAGATACAGGATAATAAAATTGTGATACTGTTTTGCGTTAAAATGCATTTTTGTAAAGTTTACAAAATACCTTTAAAGCGTTTTGAGATAAATCAACAACATTTTGGGCTAGATAATATTGCAAATTACTTTCAAAGTTTAAGATATCTCAAAAAGTGTTTAAAATAAATTTAAATTAATTGGTATTTTCTCAATATAAACAATTTTAGTTTATTCCGACGTAAGCGGTCTTTTTAATAAATTTTTAAAATAAAATATTACGTCATTGGGAATAAGAAAATTTCGTTTTATTTTTCTTGGGTTGGCAAAATGGAAACAAGGGAAATACGGGGATTTAAAAGATTAACGAGACCGAGTCGGAGTGGTTTTAGCGTTATAATTACATGTTTTGGGGATTAGGAAAAAAGCGGACGTGAAATAAAAAACCCTGAAATTCTACGTAAAATAAGTAGTTTTTTGTGTAATATTATCGAATTAATTTAAACGTCAAGCCAGAAATTGGTATAATCAAAGCCAGACAATCCATTACAATAGAGATAATCGATACAATATACAGGATATCCATGAAATTTTCAAACTTATTATCGAAATTCGAGTTTTGTTCAATCATTTTCTTCGGAAAATAGTATTTAACACTATTTTTGAAGACAAGTGCTAGTAGGTAAAATATATAATAAATATTGACCTACAGTAGCACCATCTAGGGAAGATAGCATACACTCTAAGAAAATATATTGTAATCCCTAACAATATAGATTTGTTATGCAAAATATGGTTCATTTAATTATAACTTAGGGTTGTAATAACAATATACGAAAAATTAGTTTTGTTATATGTACAAAATGATTAGTTATAAAAATTTAGTAAAGTTAGATATTTGATTAGGCTATTACAACCATCATGTACGGCTAAACTGTTAGTACTACACTAGATGGTTAAAATTATAAGATTATCTGGTTACAATAACAATATAATGTTGTCACACATTATTAACAATATGTCGTTGTAGTTTTTACTATACAGAAAGTTTATACATATCATACGAGAGGGTTATAAGGTATTTGCATATGATTATTATAACTAATTAAATTATTGTTTTGTACAACAACAAAAATATAGTTAAAGTGACAATAAAACTGTTACAATATAAACATGGTTAACATAACAGTAAATATGGCTGTGCCTATACTAATCAGAATATTTAGTAAAAGTTACTATATATTCGATTAAGATAACCGTTGTTTTTTCTTAGTGTAGCTTAATAGTCGACGTCTGGAGCTGGTTATAGCTTTAACGGAATAGTTTAGAAGAGTGTGATTGTTAGTTTTGGAGTGTTATTGTTTGAAATTTCACTTATTTACGATATCGTTAAGGTTTATAAGCTTCAGTCCAGAAAAACTACGAAAGGGTATGAAATAAGTTAGCGTTTATTTTTTTGGTTTTGTTACCAATGAGGTTAAACACGCCTAACCTGCCACCTATCTGCCTCAACATTAGCCATTTTAAACAAATTTGGAACAGTTGTAGATACATATATACAAGGTATGTATTGTACGCCAATATTTATAATATCACGTTCGTGGTCTATTAAAAGTTTTTGGGGAACGGCAACAGATGTCGATTTAAAATTTTATAATCGATTTAAATCTATTTTTCTAAAATATTTTGAAAAAAATTCCACTTCCGGTTTAACCGGAAGTAATATCAACCATGTTATTTTAAATGGAAAACCCCATATATTTTTAAATTTTTACCTTAAGTGGATAGTTTTCGAGTTATTTTTTTGTTAAAATTTGACAAATGCACGTCAATCAAAAATAGCTTATAACTTTGTCGTTATTATGTTTGCGCATATGGGGGGTGGAATTTTTGGAATCTTAATACATTCTTTAAAACATTTCATCAATACTTTAACAAATTATACTTTATATTATATAAAAATTACATATAAAATTATTTTTATTATATTATTATTTTATTTCTATTATTATTAGGTTTTCAATTGTATAATAATTTACCACCTGAAATTAAATACTGTGATAACTTTATTTTAAAAACTTGTTAAAGTATTTTGTGATAACAAAAATTGTGATATATGTATTTAAAAAGTAAAAATAATGTAAATGTGTACTTGTTTTAAATAGCGGAGGCTAAAAAATATATTATTATTATTATTATTATTATAATTACTTGAGAATGGCAGTCTGCCATTGGCAGATTAGTCTAACTTGAAACGTTAATAACTTTTTTTTTAATGTAACACCCTGTATGTACTTAATCAATTAGGAAATTAAAAAACATTTCAATTGATGTAACTTTTTTCTATACCTAAATTAAATAATTTTAGAGATATTTAACAATTTCTAATATTAGACCCAGAATAGTCGATAAGAGCAACGTCTCATGTCTTACTTTTCAAATGCTTGAATGTAAATGGAGGACAAACCATTTTTTAGTAAAAAAAAATTGTAAATTAAAATATTGTAGGTTTTTTAATTTGTTAATACATTGTTTAAAACATTTCATCAATACTTTAACAATTTATATTTTATATTATATTATATAAAAATTATATATAAAATTATTTTTATTATATTATTATTTTATTTCTATTATTATTAGGTTTTCAATTGTATAATAATTTACCACCTGAAATTAAATACTGTGATAACTTTATTTTAAAAACTTGTTAAAGTATTTTGTGATAACAAAAATTGTGATATATGTATTTAAAACGTAAAAATAATGTAAATGTGTACTTGTTTTAAATAGCGAAGGCTAAAAAATATATTATTATTATTATTATTATTATAATTACTTGAGAATGGCAGTCTGCCATTGGCAGATTAGTCTAACTTGAAACGTTAATAACTTTTTTTTAAATGTAACACCCTGTATGTACTTAATCAATTAGGAAATTAAAAAACATTTCAATTGATGTAACTTTTTTCTATACCTAAATTAAATAATTTTAGAGATATTTAACAATTTCTAATATTAGACCCAGAATAGTCGATAAGAGCAACGTCTCATGTCTTACTTTTCAAATGCTTGAATGTAAATGGAGGACAAACCATTTTTTAGTAAAAAAAAATTGTAAATTAAAATATTGTAGGTTTATTAAAATGTTACAGTGAAGCATTCCTTTAGTTATTAAAATATTTCATAAAATAAACTTTATATTTTATTGTCTTCAATGAGCTAGGCTTCATCTAGTTGACATCCTACAGCTTTATTTTTTTTTTCAAAATTAGCAAATACTGTAGTTTGTATTACTTATAAATTTTAAACATGTCTGCTTTTTTTATAAGTAATTTTGTTTACAAAACAAATTGTTTATGACCTAAAAAATTGACCATAGATACCGTCAACTCACACACGTCTCTTGATATAAAATAATATTTAAAATTTTAGAAATTGTTAAGTATATCTGAAATTATTAACTTTAGGTATGGAATGGTTTTGTTTTGTGCTCTTTTAGTTCCACCCTTACTTCTTAAGAAGTCCCATAAGCCAACTGAATGGCTTGTGCGGGTTAGGGGTAGAAACGGACCGCGGGCTTAAAGTCCCCTCCGAAGGACTAATACACAATAGGACAAACACAAATAAACAGCCATACCCCTGGTGGGATTCGAACCCACGACCTCCGGCTTGTAGTCAGCATGCACTAACCTACTAGACCACCGTCGGCGGTTAAACCGAAAGTGGAATTGTTTAAAATATTTTAGAAAAATTGACTTAAATGGATTATAAAAGCTTTTAAAATTTCTAATCGATATCTTTTCCGTTCCCCAGAAACTTAAGTTTAGAATTAAGTTTAGAATTCTAATGGACCACAAGTGTAAAACACCCTGTATACAGAGCGTTAAAGTAGGCCGGTTAGGGTTTACAATTGTTTGGTAATAAGCTTACACTACACAATATTAACTAATTTAAAAAAACAAAAATGACTTTAAATTAAAAGTGTATGCTGTAGGAACATCGTGATCTACTTTATTTTTTAAATCTTGAAAAACCTAACCTCAAAGTTTTGTCAAAAGATAAATATAGATTTTTTTCTCGAAAAAGAACATTTTTATTTTAATTTTTTTTGTGTGTTTTTAAGGTTAAAGTATCCTGTCGATTCCCACACAGCCTGAAATTACGTATTTGTTTGTATGGGGTTCGGAAATATTTTTTATTAGTTTTTTAATACTTTGTTTTGGTTAATTAAGCTTAATGAGCTTTAAATAAACCAAAAAAAAGGAACACATAGAACAATACCGTTTAGTCCAGTATATTTAGGTTTTATTTTAACCATATCACAACTAATTTATTATTTTTAATTTTTAATTTGTATATTTGAAACCTAATACACAAGTTTCTCCACTTTAAATAAGTCTCTCGAGCACACTGAACAAAGTTAGCCTTATCTTCACTTAATGCCCGACTCAGAACTGAACTGTTCGCAATATCTTAGCGGTTACAGCGCATTTTTGGCTATTTTTGGCGATAATATGCAAAATTGCCTTTATTAGAGTTACCAGCCCAGTAGCGTAATTTGTGGGTGGCAATTTACCACCCTAGAATTGTCCTTTACTTTACAAATGTTTTGGCTATCAATTAAATTAACAATGTATATTTTAGGGTAAATAGAAAATATTAGCAATTACCTATTTTGTGGCAAAACAAGTCTAAAAAAGCTTAAAAAATTAACAATTTAATTCTAGTTATAACTGTGTATACACGTAGGGGCATTCCATACCTGAAATTACGTATACGCCCGTGCAAAATTGGTATGAACTAATCACCCTGTATATAGTTTGTTATCTTGGTTTTTAATTGTTAGCAAAAATCATTTAAAGCGTGCAAAATAGTTGGGTACAAGAACGTAGAGCGTAAAACAAATGAATGGCTCTTCCGGCTGGGGAAATTGCGATCCGGGGTAATGAAAATGTTCGTAATTGGTTTTCTCTGCGTGGTAGTTTGTGTAAAAGTTTTTTTTCACGTGGCATTTTAGTTAAAACGTTTAAACCTGTTTCTATGGTTAAAATTTCTGTTGTAATGTCAATAGGTTATAACAGTTTGTTTTAATTTTATTTAGTAAATATACCCATTGGCAAAGTCGCATTTAAATGTCACATGTCAAATCTATAAAATGGAGGATGGTAAACATTCTGGTTATTATATTTTATTATGTTTGTTTTTCTCGAGCACAAATTTTATTTCAGCTATTATCTTATCTGAAATAAGGGAAAGGTCAGATTTAAGTCTTTCCAGTTGGAAATCCCGCCCAATCAGGGTTAAAGCTGGAAAAACAATCGCACTTGGCGGAACAAATGAAGGTCCAATTCGCATGCATGCTAGATATAAAAACGGCTTATGCAATTTTGCTAAAGTTGAATACGTTGGTAAAGATTTGTATAGGAGAAGAAAGTCTATATTATTATACAGTGTGTTTCATTTTGATTGGCGACAATTCGGTATTTATTTAAAAATAGATCGTTCTCAATATTTTTTGTTTTAAGTTTGTAGTACTTTAGGTATTATACGAACTAAACATTCGCTTAGTTTTGTTACTCTAGGTTATACAGGGTGTTCACAAATTAAGGTCGAAAATAAAAAAAATTGTATTTTAAATAGTAATATTTAATATTTAATTTAATCTAACTGAATACACTTTTCTAATCGCCTTTTACAATTTTTCAAAACATTTTTTATTTGTTGTTCTGTGATTAACCTATTCTCTCCTTAAGTTCATTAATGTTAGTAGGACGAGTGCGATAAACCTTCTCTTTTAAAACACATTGATATTTGTTGAGATATAAAGCGTTTACACTGACATTTTATGAAATTTTTAGGATTTTCGTACCAAAATTTTTATAAATGATGATTTTCAATTGTTAATCAGTACAATTTCATGTAATTACGTTTTTTCTAAAGTCGGGTGAATACAATTCAATTAAATACAATAAACCAAATATAAACATCAGAATTCGTATGATAAATAATCCTGAATCGAATAAAAAGCATGAAATAACAAAATATTTTTTACATTTAACACAAACTTATCAAACACACAAATTCTTATAGGTTCAGGCAGTTTATTATACAGCATGGCGCCTATATAATAGGGACATAAAGTTTAAGCCTGTGTGCAACATATTGCAAATTAAATCCAAACCTTGTTTTATAATTATGATTACTGTTAGAAGATTAAATTGACCTAAATTGTTTTTTATAAATTTTAAAACTTCCAGTATAAAAAAACATGGCACAATTTTTTGATCAATAAAATGCGCCTTACAACTCTTTCTGAAACTTAAACCTAGCATTGATCTTATATCTCTTTTTTGAATTAGAAATACCCGTTGGGCACTAGAAGAGTAGCCCCAACAAACAAAACCATATCGAATATAGTATTCAAAATTTGAATAATAAAACGACTTACAAGTTGAAACATTACAAATTGATCGAAGTGCAAAACAATTTTTGGAAATTTTCTTACAAACCTCAGACACATGTCCCATCTAAGATTTGATTCAAGATTGATACCTAAAAGCTTGAAGTTGTTAACTAAGATTTTTCATTAAATCAAATGCGTGAACTACATGGATTTTTTATTTTCGTAGAAAAAAATAGCATAATAAATGTCTTATCTTGATTCAAACACAAATTAGAGCTATCAAGATAATTTGACAAAGTTGTTAAATTTGTTTTTATCTGATTTGTAATTTTGCCTGAAACCAATATAGTAAGATAATCTGCATATTCGCAGTGATAAGTTTTTACAATACTATTAATTTCAAAAACAGTAACGGACCAAGGACACTGCCTTGCGGCACTCCGGTTTGTACTGTGGCCTGTTACGATTTGTTTTCACCGTATAAAACAAATTGTTTTCTATTGACTATTCCACTCATTACTTTATGGACCAATCAGATTTTAGAAAACGAGTGGTTTTTTCAGTTTTGCACCGATAAAACCACTATTTAGGTGACTATTTCCCTCGTCTTAATTTCCACCAATCACAAACGCGCAATTTTGAATTACAAATGGTTTGTAGGTGAAAAAACTGTATGACAGCACCTGTCAGCAGTTTTTTCGAGTTTACCCGCGGCAAAACTTGACAGCTGTTGTCACCAAAAATTTCAATTTATATTTTAATTGTTAACTGTTACTCATGAAATAGTCTTGTCAAATACCATTCGGGCATCTAATTTTTCCTGTGAAAAAAAATCGAAAAAACACAATGCTAAGTAATATTTTTTAACAAAATGCATTCGTGCAGGTGCAAAAATCCTCGTCTTCGACTCGTATTTTTGTTGCCACCAGCACTCATGCGTAATTGTCACTGTTGACGTTTTTAATTTTAAAATTAAAATGTTAAAAAATATGCGTTTTGGTCAAAAAAATCATACAGAAATTAAATCAGCAGTTAAAAATATTCGTGAAATAGTCTTGCCGACTACCACTCGTGATAAAATTTTCCCTGAAAACATTTTTGATTTTTATTTACTCAAGATTTTTCCTTGGAAATTTTGCTCGTGGCATTAACTTAAAACCACTCGCCTAGCGGCTCGTGGTCTTAAAAATTTATGCCACTTGCGAAATTTCCAAGAAAAAAACATTCGTATAAAAATCAAAAATTTTATCGGTAAAATTTTACCACTAGTACCATGGTATTATATACGATAAGATAACTTCTAAGGATTTTATTTTCCTCGTATAAAAATCAAAAATTTTATCGGTAAAATTTTACCACTAGTACCATGGTATACCATAATATATTATATACGATAAGATAACTTCTAAGGATTTTATTTTCCTCGTATACCATAACGTTTCATTTTTTCTAATAAAACGTCATGATCCACGCAGTCAAACCCCTTAATAAGGTCAACAAAAATTGCCATCACTTTATTTCCTTTATCCAGTTCTTAATATATGCATATGCATATGTGATTTAAGATAAAACATATATATATCCAAAATTAATGTCGAATTATCGTCCTATTTCTTTATAATCTTTCTTTTTAAAAATTCTTGAAAACATTTATTATCGGTTTCGCAGCATGGTTTTAGGGAAAATAAATCAACAAATACAGCTTTATAAAGCTGTATTTGTTGATTTATTTTCCCTAAAACCATGCTGCGAAACCGATAATAAATGTTTTCAAGAATTTTTGAAAAGAAAGATTATAAAGAAATAGGACGATAATTCGACATTAATTTTGGATCGCCCTTTTTAAATAAACATATAACTTTAGACAATTTTAACACACTTGGAAAGAAAGCTTCATTAATACATGAATTGACAATATGTCAAACAGGGGTGGCTAATTTATATGCACATTTTTTTAAAATATTGATGGGAAAATTATCTGGTCCGGAAGAAAATGAATTTTTAAGATTTTTTATAATTTTATTTATTTCTTGCTCATTACTTTCATAAACAACAATGGATTGAGGATTGTTATTAATAATGTTGTAATTAGGATTACATCTACTTTACGCAAATTTAATGGTTGATTAATGAAAAAGTTGCTATTTGTTTATGGTTTTTTATTTAGACGTTGTTTATTGTTAAATGGAAAATTTCATTGTGTGTAAATTAAATCAAACTAATTTTGACCGAACAAATTGAAACGGCAAAAATTAAAAAAAGGGTTGTTTCACTTTTTTTTGGAAAGTTGGAAAAATTGAAAAAAAAATCAAATCAAAACAGGACACCTGAAATATATATATTGTAGCGAGTACCGCTCTGGATCTCGGAATGATATCTAATCGCCGGTGAGTCAGAGCTCGAGCGATCTAGAGCGGTCCGGACTCCGCAGCTTGCTGGAATATTCGAGAATGCATGTAGGCACTGAATATATAAGGAACGGCGCAGCATGGAGCAGTCAGTCAAGTTTTGGTACTCGCGAAAAAATAAATAAATATACGTGCAAATAATTAGTAGTTAAGTGTTTAGTTAGTTTTATAGTTTCTTAGTGTTTTAAGTGTAATTAAGTTATAAAATAAATAGTTTGGTTCGTTAATAAACCAGTGCGTATTTTAATTCACACTACGAACAGTAAAAACGTTAAAATATTATAATATACGCTGTGTCTAGTCTCACGCTAGCGTGAACGCAATTTTATTCTTATTCTCACGCGGTGACGTCACTAATGGTAACATAACCTAAGATTCTTTCAAGAATCTAATTTGTTCTGTGAATCTAATTTTCGCGGTTTTAAGGTTTTTTAAACGTTGGCAGGCGGTTTGGCCGATTTGTGAAATCTGCCCTGTTACAAGTGTACGTAAAATGTATTGCCATTGGAAAAAACAACAATAATGATGAGTTAAAACTAACTATTGGAAAATCGTTCATTTTGCCCATTTTAGTTGGGTTTTTTGCTCAATGGGGCGGGGGGGGGCCCAATGGGGCGGGGTCGGTTGGGTTGTGTTGTTGAGTTTGGGTTGGTTTGGCTGCAGTAAAAGAGTCTCGATTTTATTATTAGTAAATTTTATTACATTTACATAATCAAATCAAATGACATAATCAAATCAAATGACACGACACCTAAAAAGTAAAATTAAATAAAATAATGCTGGCAGAATTATGTCCACTACACATGGGCTTTTTCTATTTTCGCTCCCCCCCCCCCTCAGTAGATGTCTAAAACCGCCCCTGGGCAAAGTTGGCAGCCTTAGGTTTAACCAAAAACCAAAAGTTAACGAAGTAAACGTGAAAATAAAATTAAAATTATTTTGACGTGAGAATAAAAATTAAATTGCGTTCACGTTAGCGTGAGAATAAGAATAAAATTGCGTTCACGCTAGCGTGAGACTAGACACAGCGTATATTAAAAGATACAATGTGATATATGAATGACTATTTTTAAGTCAACTAAATTGATTTTTTGAGACCTATACCGAAATGCGGAGAATTACTTAAATAAAGTAAATCACACGTGTGAAGAATGTCAAAAAACTTAACCTAAAACTACACCATACAATTAAGGTCAATTTACACTACGATAGTTTATAGTTATCAGATTTATACAAAAATGTTTTTTTATTATTTTTTTACACCTATTGCATATTATTGAAATTATTTGGTTTTTTTTTCGTAAATAATGGTAACCAATATAACCGCCCGGCCTAAAAACGGGAATATTGAACTCATTATTCATATTGTTAGGCATCCGCGAGTGTCTGATTTCAATATTGACTGTTGTTTGAACTAATCGGATTTTAAATAGAAAAAGTAAGGTTAAAATATGTCAGATTTGTTTATATATACCAGGGGCGACTATAATGATCTTTAAAATAAATTTATTTCCACCTTCTTAGTAAATGAAATTTTATAGGTTAATTTTGTTGTATGTGTATCCAAGTAAACGATACATTATAGGAACAGACCTGTAAGATTTTACGGGCTTGTATAAAAGACCTGTAACGTTTTACAGGCTTGTAGAAAAGCAATTTATGAAATGAAATGACACATTTGACTCATTGATTGAAATTTTAAATTTCAAAATCGTTATCTAAAGTTGAAAATAAAAGTTTGTAAGTACATGTCACGCTTTGCAATTAATCCTTACTAGGCTCACTAGACAAACTTCCAGCTCGCCTGTAAAGATTTATTTACAAAGCTTGACACGTGAATAACTATTAAATATAAAAACACAACAACAAAATAAATTTTGTTATCAATGAAAATTACTTAATTGGAGTAGAAAAAGCATAGTATTACACTCAAAATAATAATTTACGTCTCTCGCCTGACGGCTCGAGATGCAAACCTTATCCTTGTGAATAATAGCCTGCATTACCTCTCATATAATAATATACTATTATTTAATTTCATTATTCGTAAATGCAATGTGTATTAATTAACAACAATGCCTCAGCAATATAGACAAATGTCAATGTTCTCTAAGAGAAGTTCTCTTGTCACTTTGCCAGAACATTCATTATTGTGGAATATCCTAGAACCATTGTAAGAAGAATCTCTTACCAAGTTGGTATTAATGTCCCTCTTGTTTGGCAGACCATTTATGAACAATGAACCCTTATCACTTATCATTTTTGTGTGATTTTACATATCTTCCAGAAATCATTTGATCATTTATTAGAGATGGAATTGATAATTTTCACAATGATCATGTTTGCAAACATGCCCATGGGCAGACGAAAATCCCCATGCTATTTTTAAAGAGTTTTTAAAGCACTTTCCTGCTGAAAAGTGTTTTATTAAATATCCCTTATATAATACTACTACAATGGAACAAAAAAATTTCTATTTGACATTTATCTACCGATGACTTTGTATGGAGTCCCTGAATATTTTATTACGCAATTATTTCGAATCCTAGACGTCCTGGAGCAAAACGAGTGGCATTTTTGAAATCAGCAGCTTAAAATTAGGTAATATAGGTGGGCGTACTCAATGTTAGTAATTTGAAGTATAATAGTGTTATTATTACACTAGTAAACAATAAAAAAAGGTCGGTAATTAAAATAGCTCAGTCCTATAGATTTTGACCTGCTCGACGCAAATCCGGCGCCCAAAAAATTTTCCGAAGTCTCGTTTAGACGATACGGGCAGGACCATGATACAAAGAAAAATTGTTAAATAATAACGATAAAAATTAGTAACTAAAAAAGGTCGGTAATAAAAATAGCACACTCCTATAGATTTTGACCTGCTCGACGCAAATCCGGCGACCAAAAAATTTTCCAAAGTCTCGTTTAGACGATACGGGCAGCACCATGATACAAAGAAAAATTGTTAAATAATAACGATAAAAATTAGTAAATTAAAAAGGTCGGTAATAAAAATAGCACAGTCCTATAGATTTTCACCTGCTCGACGCAAATCCGGCGGCCAAAAAATTTTCCAAAGTCTCGTTTAGACGATACGGGCAGCACCATGATACAAAGAAAAATTGTTAAATAATAACGATAAAAATTAGTAAATAAAAAAGGTCGCTAATAAAAATAGCACAGTCCTATAGATTTTCACTTGGTCGACGCAAATCCGGCGACCAAAAAATTTTCCAAAGTCTCGTTTAGACGATACCATGATCCAAAGAAAAATTGTTAAATAATAACGATAAAAATAAGTAAACAAAATAATTTGAACGATAAAAAACAGTAAACATCAAAAAAACATGCCTTAAATTTTTACAATATGTACAGATATGTTGTTCATGGAATGCTGAAATATAAGTTAAAAGTAACGTCATCCTAAAATTTTCAAATGGTGTATCTATGCAATAAATGGTACCAAAATACTGTGCTCCCATTTTTTATTTACGACTTCAGAAATTTTTTTTAAAAACATTGTGGATCTATTTCAGTCATAAACAGTCGAAAAATTCTATTTTTAACCAGGACCTTTTTTTTAAGTTAAAATTTGTTGCCTAGTGTTATTATAATTAAAAAAAACCAATAGCAAAAATAAAATTCCATTTTGAAAACGCGAAAATAACTTAATACATTTGGAAATTACTCTTCGTTAAAATATCTGGATGGCATTTTAGAAAACATTATTGGGGCCTATTTTTCTGCCAAATCGTTTAACAGGCCTTAACGGGTACATGAAAAGTTTAGTTTATGCGAAACCAATAAAAGTCATTGAGGATTTACGTCACCGTATTGAACAAGCAGCTCAAACTATTTGGGACAGGCCAGGGATATTTAAAAGAGTTTGAGAGTGTTTATTGCGAATGTGCAATGCCTGCATTGATGTGTGCCACACATTGTGTGGGGAGCTCATGTCAATCTCCCAATTTAAATAAAAAAAGTTTGTTATAAATAATTCGTAGATTTTTAAATACTGAATTTAAAAATTAAATAAATATTATAAAAAACACATTTTTGTAGAAATCCGATAGATTCTATGAACTATCGTAGTGTGAATTGACCTTAATTGTAGTTTTTACTGTAAGTTTTTTTGACATTTATTTTAGTTTGTTGCATCTCTACTTATTCTGGTAAAGCACACCTTTGTTGGCCACGAAAAACGCCAAAGAAATTTTCGTCTACAATTTGGCTCTACCATACGACCTAAAAATATTTTACCTTTTTTTAACACCCTGTATGTAACTCGCAAGCTAATTTTGGACACCTCTGTCGCAATATCTAATAAATTTTCGTCTACAATTTGGCTCTACCATACGACCTAAAAATATTTTACCTTTTTTTAACACCCTGTATGTAACTCGCAAGCTAATTTTGGACACCTCTGTCGCAATATCTAATAAATTTTCGTCTACAATTTGGCTCTACCATACGACCTAAAAATATTTTACCTTTTTTTAACACCCTGTATGTAACTCGCAAGCTAATTTTGGACACCTCTGTCGCAATATCTAATAAATTTTCGTCTACAATTTGGCTCTACCATACGACCTAAAAATATTTTACCTTTTTTTAACACCCTGTATGTAACTCGCAAGCTAATTTTGGACACCTCTGTCGCAATATCTAATAAGGAAAAAGAAAAAAGCAAAATATATTGTTAATCACTTGTTTCTATCTAACGCTTTGGGTCTTGATAATGAGAAAATAACTACAACATTCTTTTCACTAAACACCAGGGAACTTTTCGGCTGCGAGGTTTCTGGGTGTTTATTTGGACAATAAGAAAATAACTACAACATTCTTTTCACTAAACACTGGGGAACATTTCGGCTGCGAGGTTTCTGGGTGTTTATTTGGACAATAAATTATTGTGGGATAAGCACACGGACGGTGTCTCGCATGAATTGTCCAAGGGGCTGTATGTCTTGCGTAATCTAAAATGCATTGTATCTCAGTCGGTCTTATTAACAGCATATCATGCTTAAATACATGCCTAAATTTCGTACGCTATAGCGTACACATATTCAAAATACAGAGAAAGGTAATCCGCATAGTTGATAACATTAAATTTTATTGAGCTGAAAGTTTTAACTCTTTCATCCGTTTACAATTTTATACTACATACTGAATCAAATGCGCTTTAATCAAAATTTGGATTTTGAATTCCATCGTATTAAATGCACGCAAAATTCTATAACTTATTGGAGATAGGTGTTTTACAATAGGTTTGCCAATACATTATGTATTATACATATCAAAGGAATGCCGCTGAAGTCATTTTGTAAATTTATACACAGTAAAAAAATATTTTAGTGTTCTCCCAGTGAAAGTTGTAGAGTGTTGTGTTAGTGTAAACGTCTAAGTGCGATGGAATGATAGTAGTGTTCCACATCAATCTAACTTTACACTTAAATATTCATTTAACACTAGCCAAGCTCTGGCAGTGCACATTAGTGTAAATGGACGGCTTTCTGCAGAATGGGACCAACCCACACCATGATGAAACTGAGAAAAAAGCTATCAAAGATTTTAATAATTTTAAAATTACCTGTTAATTTTAAGCCGATTTTTGACTAACGGAGGTTTAAGGGATATAATTTAATAATTTCATCAGATGGATTTTGTGATGTTATGTGTAAGGGTGACGAAGAAAATGGGCTTTTGTTGGTTGGTTCCTTTCTGCAATTTATGAAAACTACTATCTGATGTATGTATGTATTTAAAGAAAAGCGACAATTATTTATTTCCAAACAAAATACAACTGATATTACTATTATAATGGTCGAAAATCGCGTGAATATCGCGTTTTGTTTATTGTACAGACAAATTTCATGTACAGTTTTTACAATAGCTCAGTTTAATGGATATAATAAGTACATCGTTTTTTTTTTAAATTTTTAAATGTGAGTAAAACATGTGTATGATGCCAAGTTTAATAAAAACTAAAAATTTAGCCAAAACCTTAGCAGTGCACATGGCTTTTTATGATGACAACTTTAGCACTGAATTGCAAACCTTCAAAGTTTTATTTTGAGATTATCACTGCAAAAATTAGGTATATAATTTTATAGAAGAATTTCCCGATTCGATAGAAATTTTAGTCACAAAATGGGTAAGCATTGTTTACCACTATAAAACTATGAGATTTTAAGCTTGCTTTACAAAGAGCCATACAATTTACACCAATCTAATAGTGTCAATTGGTACTTTGTGCCAAAATATTATTTTGTGTTTTGAACGTATTTATATCTTAAGTAATTGCCAAAGATTAGTTTTATATTTTGTAGCGTAAAACTTACAATGGACTGTATTTACGTATTTATATAAAGTTATTGGCAAATATTGTAGTTTAATTTTTTGTAACGTAAAACTTACAATGGATGTATTTTTAAATAAATATAAATTTTATTTGTTTTATATAAACATTATTTAAACGCCCCAGCAGCGCTACCTAAAAGTAATTCATATGTATAGGTAATTAAAAAAAAATTTCAATTTTTTACATATAAAAAATTAATAAAAGCAGAATCATTGAAAAACTCCATTATATAATTTTTTTCAAGCGTACAATAATTTTTAATTATAACACTTCAAAGTCTATATAAAAAGACTTTATGAATATTAATACTATTTCAAAAGTCAAATTATTATTAAACTTCCTACCAAAATAAAGCTAAAATGTCATCGTCAGTTGAACCTAACCTAAAACACGGTGCTGTTCTGAGAGGTGATTTTTGGACTTTCTGTGAAACCTAATTTTTTTTTATATTCTTGTTAATTAGGTCATAACTAAAATTTTAAGAGCAAAATAAAAAAAATTTAACGGTTAATTTTGTTTTAATTGGATGTTTATTAAAAATATGTATGCACACTTTCAATTCTCCAATTAAAACTTGCGATTCTGAGAGAACAAAAATTATAGAATACGTATACTGAAAATGACAATTCAAACGTCAAATAAATTTTTAATAGATCTAAGTTTCATGGCAACCTTTAAGGATATATTAATTAAGGGAACATAAACGTATACGTCAAAGGTTAGATTAAAAGTTTGAACGTTTATTGCAACAAAACAGTAAAATATATAAAAAAAATGTAAAAACCTTTTTTTTTAGTTATGCAAATATTAAATATTTAAATTAAATCGCTAGTTTTAATTGGATAATTGAAAGAGTGCATAATATTTTTAATAAACAGCCAATTAAAACAATTCAAACCGTCAGTTTTTTTTATTTTGCTCTTAAATTCTTAGTTATGACCTAATTAACAAAAATATAAAAAAATTAGGTTTCACAGAAAGTTCAAAAATCACCTCTCAGAACAGCACCGTGAAAAATGAAGTGACAGAATTTTAAAAAATGCAATGCTTGAAAAAAAAATAGTATATAAAACACGGCAGCAAAAGCTTAATAATTGCCTCGCACACAACTATAGTAGCAGTATACAGTAGTAGTAGCAGTATACTGCCTCAGCTGACGCCTCGGCAGTGAAATGTATGCTCGGCGATAATAAGGGCTTTCTCCGCTAGGTCTTAATGTACTATAGTAATATTAATAATATTATAATATTAAATTATATATTATACCATTTTTATCGACATTAAATGAATTTTATGTACGTATACGTAGTTATAACTTTAAGGGCGCACTGCAGACACCAACCTTACACATTATTGGTGTACAATTTTTAAATCTATTAGTGTTAGGATAAAAACTAAATAGATTAAATTTCCAGCACTTTTAGAAATAGCATTCATACTAAAAGTGTAATAAATCCAAATAAATTAGTGTCACTTTTAGAGAGCTACCGAACACGGTTAGTGTAGTAATTTTCAATCAAATAGTGTATGAAGTCGCACGAACGTGTTAAATGTGTTACACTACAAGACAACAACCTCTAGAGTTAAAAGAATACTAAAATTCACACTAAATTTAAGGGTAAAAATTTAAACTCTAATAAAGTGGACCTACTCAAGCAAAACCGTTTCTAGGATCTGTGGGGGAATTAATATTACCACAAAAATGACCCTTACTAAGCAACATCTGGGGCTGTAGCTCATTGAAAAGATATTAAAAATTGCTATTTAACAGTACTAATAAAATACTTTTTAATAGTTTAATTTTTAAAAATTACGCAAAATAATTTGTATAATTATTTATAGGTTTTCGTTATAAATATCAAATTAAAGCATTAAATATCAAATTAAACCATTTTGAACAAAAAGGAATTCTAACAAAAGTATAATAAACTAAAAAGCATAAATAAACAAATTGTTTAGCAATAATCAAAACACTTTAATTTTAATTGCTCAAAATGACTTTCGTTATTTTGTAAGCAATAGTACAGTCTATTCACAAATTCCCTTAAAACATTTTAAAATGTTTTTCGTGAAATAGCTCGGCATTCTTGAACTATTCGTTGTCGCAGATCTTCAATAGAATGGGGCTGAGACCATGTATTTATTAAACCCTAAAAGATTACAAGCATCTACAACAGGTATAAATTAAAGAATATATATTAATACATGTCAAGTTCTCAGTGAGAACAAATAATTTTTTAAATTAAGAATAAATAAGTTTAAGGATGTAAGCATTTTAATATTTTCTGGTAGTTGGTTAAACAATACCACAGCCTGAGAGGAGATCTTCTTGTTTCCCACATTTGAAGAATTTGGTACCACATGGAAATGTTGTCTGGTCCTCGTATTGTGTTCGTGTAAATCACAGTTTAATTGCAGCTTAATTTTGGTAATTAAAATATTGTTTTTTATTTTGTACACTAAGATCATGGAGTCTAGATTAATGATTTCCTGAATCTGAAGTATTCTAAGTTATTTGTACATTTCTATTGTGTTTGCCATAGGTGGTTTATTAAATATTATTTTTAATGATTTATTTTGACAAATTTGTAAATCCTTAATATCACATTTTCTGGCCTGTCCCCAAATGCATGGGAGGTAAGTTAAGTGTGAATGAATATATGCATAGTAGGTAGATCTGGAATTTGGTTTTTTGATTCATTAGGAATACATTTCTGCGTAAAAAGTAGCACATATTGTTGATGGTTTTTTTAACTTCACATATGTGTTGTTTAAAATTTAGTTTATTGTCTATAGTGAGTCCGAGGTAATTAGCATGTTTTACTTCACTTATTGGCGTATTGTTTATCCTTAGGCTTATTGGTGAAGAGTGTGTATTCTTAAAAACTATATAATTGCACTTATTTTCATTTAACTTAATATTATTTTGACTAGTCCAATCACAGATTTTAATAATAGTCCGGGAGGCAGTGAAGATTTTCGGTACTTATTTTCCCAGTCGGCAAACACCGATACAATTATTGGGTTTGTTATTCTGAGCAAAATTTATATATATTTAGGGGGGGGGTTTCCGATGGGTTAATGCGGAAAATGCGTTATAAAGTACAAATATATTGCACTTTTTTTTCCAGTGATAAAAATAATTCCATTAGTGAGAGATATAGTGAACTTAAGAAAAAAAATAGTCTGGCTAATCTGTGAGTATGGGTAATATGTCTGGCAGGTGGAAAAATTATCAAAACCATTGCCCTTATTTTCGCAGTCCTAAAAATTTTGTGAGATGATAGTTTATATTATAATTACAGCTGCAAATATAGTCTGGCTAATGTGGAACACTCCGAAAGCCTTGCCAGACTCGTCCAACCCTCCACAGGCGCGCTAAATTCGGCATGTTCAATTATACAGGCGATTGTTGTCATCTTTACATGTTTTTACTTTTCATAATGTATGATAAGAAAATAATTTGTGTAAAGAAAAATTTAAATATGGCTAAAAAAAAATGTCAGTCCGTCCGCCACCAAAAAACTTTATTCGCGAATAACTTTGTAATTATCAGAGATACGAGAAAATTTGTGCAGTTGTTTTTTGTAGGATTATCTACAAAATCGATCTCTTGACAGTCTTTTGTATCTCCCTTAGTTTTTTATATCAATAAAAAAAAAGAAAATCGCGAAAATTCCCATTCAAACGCGAGTTTCTGCTATCTGACTTGTGAGTCTGGCGGGGCTTTCGTGATTGTAAATAACAGCCAGACGTGTATTTTCTACGAAATTATAGTAATATTTATCATGTGACAAATTTTCAAATCCGGGAAAATAAGAGCAAAATTTTTGTAATTCTTACGATTTTCAAGATGCCGCCAGAACAATTTGCCAATTTCTTAAATCAGCCAGACTTAATTTTGATTATAGTTTATGACAGTACCAAAAAATGAGTTAAATTTTAAGCATGGGAAAATAAGGGCTACGTATTTCAAAAACCGGTCAAATTTTTGCTTCCGCAAATTTTCAGCCAGACTTACTTTCCTTCACTTGGGATGTGCCAGACTGTTATTTCCATTAATAAAATGACTCACTTTAATTATTTTGAAATATTTATGACTGGGAAAATAAGTGGACTTGACTTTTTGGCTCATCTAGTGAACCCATCCGAAAATTTTAGCCAGACACACAAATTGTCGTTTTGTGTCACCATTTGAACAAACTTAATGACATTCACAAACTGGGAAAATAAGTACCGAAAATCTTCACTGCCTCCCGGACTATAAGGTCTCTTTGAGCATCTTCGAAAATTTCCCTTTCATTACCAGTATAGAATAGTGCAGTGTCGTCAGCGAATAGTGTCATACGAGGCCTAACCACATAATGTTCGTACACTTCATAATTTATACAGAAATTTTTTTCGTGAATACTATCTCAAAATTATTAGAAGTTATGAAAAATTCAGCTTATTTTGGCATATACCCCTCGAAGCGATTTTTATTTTTAAAAAGTTTACCTTTTATTTTTAGCTTTTAAAAAAAGGCTAACTTTTTAACTTTTTTTTGTATGAGTAAAAAAAGTTATAAATGGACCCATTAAAAAGAGCATAAAATATTATACACAGTAAAAAATATTTCGGTGTAAAGTTACCAAATGGAGTGGTAAAATCATTTGGTGTTAATTTATACACTAAAATTGGTCAAAAATATTAAGTGTTTATTTTAAATTGTGGTAAAATTCATTCGTGTTAATTTAAATTTATTTTACACAGCACCGTGTCAATCTAGTGTTAATTTAAAGATAAACTCGACGCAGTGTACATTTGACACTATTATTTGTTGACAGCTACACACATTGTGGTAAAAAAAAAAGTCACGTAGTCATCACCATTCGTTAACGGCAAGGAAGAGATCAGTATTCCGAGTGCAGTTGATGGTAGTGTACCTATTTTAAGACCATGGTTTTTAAATTAAAATTCAGTGGTCGGGTAAAGTGGTGCAATGTGACAGTAGATGCAACTTATGTTTGTGATATAACATGTTTTTTTACCTGTGATAAGTGAAATATGAAATTTAGTAAAATTTTAAGTTTTTTGAGATAGTGAAAAATCATATTTAACTTATATACCTATATAAGCTAAATATGGTTTTGCACAAACTGGAAAAAACTTAAAATATTAAGTATACTTAGTATACTACTTTTCATTCAAATAAAAAAAGAAGAATACACCTAAGTAGTGTAAATCATTTTTTTTTTAAATTTTATGCCAAAGCCTATTTGTATTCATATCTAATAGTTTGTAAGTAATATAAAATATACTTTATTTTATATTACATGCTGTGTTTAATATTAAAACACCCACCATTTTTAACACCTACAAGAAACACCAAAATGTGTAGTAAATTACACCAAATTGAGCAGTTTCTACTCTTGAATGGAGTTCTTTTACCAATATTGCGTGTTGCTTTTACCCCTAAGAGTGTATTATATTTGATGATTTTTACACTGTTACGAGTTTTTTGTACGAATAGTACGTGTAGATTTTTAACCAATTAAAAAGGGTACAATTTACCAAATTGTATGTGGTTAGATATACCATTTCTAGTGTGGACCTATATAGACCACTTTTGGTGTTGTTTTTTACCAGAAATTTTTTACTGTGTACAAACCCTGAAAATTTGGTAAAAAATAAATAAGTTATAAAAAAGTATAAGTAATTTAAAAATGCTATTTTTAAAGAGTTTTTGCAATTTTCTTAGGAAACGGGAGATTTTGCAGATATACAGGGTGTTTCTTTTAACTTGAGACAGCTCAATATCTCGAGAAATACGCATTTCACGGAAAAATGTCTTAAATAAAAGGTTAATGTGACTAAAGGGGACATTATTTGGTGCTACCGCTAGCCACCCCCTACCCCTCCTTAAGGGTGAAATGGGGGGTAACTTTGGAAAGTCAAATGGAATGACCCGATTTTTTTCACAGAGTTTGGTAGTACATAAAAAAATAAATAACTTTTATTTAAAACTTTTTTCAATTTATCAACAGATGGCGCTGTAATTCAAAATTTAAGAAAAATGAGTTTCCTTGTAAAATGTATTATTTGAAACGTTTGAAAAACAAAAATTAACATTAACAACAATAGTCGGCTATGAAAACAATTTATAACAAATGTTCGAAATGTCGTCATTCCATTTCAACACATTTTTGAATGCGGGTAATGAATTCTGGCACACAACGCGCCAACATGTCGGGCGGTATCGCCGCACAGGCGTTCCTGATCCGCTCCACCATGTCCTTTCAAGTTGTAGGAATTGCAGCGTAAACTTTTTCTTTCAAGTAACTGGAAGAAGTCTGGTGGCGTAAGATCAGGTGATCGAGCAGGCCAAATTACTGGACCACGTCTACCAATCCACCGCGGTGCACCGGCCATTGAACTCCGGATCCAACACATCTCGAGCAATTGCCGAATAATGTGCAGGACAACCATCTTGCTGGTACCACATGTTTTGGAGCCGTGCTAGTGGTACATCCCCCAGAAGGTCCGTCAGATCGTTTTCTATAAAATTCCGGTACTTTTCGCCATTTAATGCACCGTCAATAAAGAAGGGTCCGATAATCGGACTCCGATTAATCGTTCGCTTAAGGTACCGCACCAAACGTTTACCGACCAGGGACGCTGGTGCTCCACTTGGTGTCGAAATGGAACGACGACATTTTGAACATTTGTTATAAATTGTTTTCAGAGCCGACTATTGTTGATTTAATGTTAATTTTTGTTTTTCAAACGTTTCAAATAATACATTTTACAAGGAACCCCCTTTTTCTTAAATTTTGAATTACAGCGCCATCTGTTGATAAATTGAAAAAAACTTTAAAATAAAAGTTATTCATTTTTTTATGTACTACCAAAATCTTTGAAAAAAATCGGGTCATCCCTTTTGACTTTCCAAAGTTACCCCCCGTTTCACACTTAAGGAGGGGTAGGGGGTGGCTAACGGTAGCACCAAATAATGTCCCCTTTGGTCACATTAACCTTTTATTTAAGACATTTTTCCGTGAAATGCATATTTCTCGAGATATTGAGCTGTCTCAAGTTAAAAGAAACACCCTGTATATATCGCTATAACTTTCTTATTATTTATACAATTTTTACCAAATTTTCAGGGTTTGTATAATATTTTATGTTCTTTTTAATGGGCCCATTTATAACTTTTTTTACTCATGCAAAAAAAAGTTAAAAAGTTAGCCTTTTTTTAAAAGCTAAAAATAAAAGGTAAACTTTTTAAAAATAAAAATCGCTTCGAGGGGTATATGCCAAAATAAGCTGAATTTTTCATAACTTCTAATAATTTTGAGATAGTATTCACGAAAAAAATTTCTGTATAAATTATGAAGTGTCCGAACATTATGTGGTTAGGGCTCGTAGAGCCTTTTATATCACAGTTAGTTATATCATTTATATATATTGAGAAAAGTAAAGGGCCAAGTACCGATCCCTGTGGGACACCAGAACACACTAGACTAGTATCACTTTTCTTATCATAAATTGTTTCCTATTTTGGAGATAGCTAGTAAATATTTTAAAAGCTTGATTCTGAATGCCAATTGATAGTAGTTTCCTAAGAAGTATTTCATGATCTACAACGTCGAAGGCTTTGCATAGGTCAAGAAATATAATCATTGTTGTTTTCTTTTGATCAATACTTAAAAATATGTCTTCCATTAAGTTTGTTATAGCAGTAAGGGTACTTTTCTTGCTACGAAAACCATGTTGCTGTTCACAGATGAAGTTGCTTTCTTGTAAGAACTGCAGGAGTCGTTTGTTCAGCGTTGTTTCAAATATTTTTGAGAAGACTGATAGGACAGAGATTGGCCTATAATTGTTTACGTCCGTCGTTTGGCCCTTTTTAAAAATAGGTGTGACTCTAGCTATTTTTAAAATGTCTGGAAAAGTTCCAGTCTTGTAGTGTTTATTTATTATTGATGATACCACTGTTGATAATGGCTCGGCCAATTTTTTTATCAGGGAAACTTTTATTTCATCATGTCCAGGGGCAGCATTCGTCTTTAATCCTTGAATGATCGAGTTAATCTCTTGAGGAGTAGTAGGTCTGAGAAATATTGAGGATTTTTGTATGTAGTTATATATTATGTTTTGTTGTGAATGATAATTATTTTGTGTGATTATTTCCTTGACTATATTTATAAAGTAGTTGTTAAACACCTCAGCAAGTTTTTGTTTATTAGTTATTTGTTCTCCAGAAACAATAAGTTTTTCACAGCCTTTATTTTCAACTATCATCCCTGTAAGTTCTTTAATAAGTTTCCATCGTTTTGCAGCCGAGTCATTGTGTTCATTTAGTTTTGTTTCAATATGTTTTTTTATTGTAGGCAATTTTGTTTTTTAATTGTTTGTTAAGTATTTTTAGTTCTGTTCTGTATATATCACTTGTGGGAAATTTTTTTGATAGTAAATAAATGTTGTCCCTTTCTTTAATTTTTTCTTTTATTTCCCTTGTGAGCCATCCTTCTTTGATGTCACTTGTATATTTTCTTGCCATTGTAGATGTGTTTCTTTTGATTTCGGTAGTTATCATGTTTATAAGGTGATTAAATGTTAGGTTAGGTTCTCTCAGATTTTGCATATTGTTCTGGACATATGTTTCAAGTTTTTGGAAGTTGGTAATTTTGGAATAATAAATTTGTCGAGGTTTCTTTGGTTTGGAGCCGTTGATTGATAAATTTATGATCTTGTGGTCGGAGATGTTATGATCGTAGAGTTCAATTTTTGAATCAACCTTTATATTTGTTAGGATGTGATCAATAATTGATTTGTAACCTGTATGTACATCCACTCTAGTGGGTTTAGAAGGGGATATTTCATTTATAATTTCGAATCCATTGCTAGAGACAACATTTATATAGTCTTCTTCAGAGTTCAAAATATTTATGTTCATATCTCCAATTAGTAAGAGTTTTTTATATTGGAGTAGGTCAGATTCAAGAAATTGTATAAAGTCAGTTTTTGGAGCACTTGGTTTTCTATACACTGCACCTATTTTTGTGTTTAGTTTGTTTAATTCTATAACGATACAGTTTATATTGTTGTTACTTATATTACTAAGGGTCTCGAATTTGTATTTGTTTTTAATACATATTGCCACTCCACCTCCCCTTGAATCGTCTCGACAAGAATGAATTGTGTTATAGTTTTTGAATTTTACTGCTAATGCCTCATTTGTGTAAAGCCAGGTTTCTGTTAAGATAAGAATATCCGGTTTTGTTTCAGCCAAAATTATTTCTACTTCTTCACATTTGTGTCTGATGCTTCTTATGTTGATATAGGTAAATTTTAGGGCATAGATTAGTTTTTTAATTTTTCTATTGTATCAAGAGACTTGACTATAATTGGCTTGCTGGTTTCGGTTTCCCTCAGGTAGATATTTCCATTCTTATTCCAGACGAATTTATAGTTGAAGTCTTTTTTGAATTGACGGCTTTCTTTGTAGATTTCTTGGTTAAGTTTGGTTAGTTCATTGTTAATATAGATTTTGCTTTTGGTTGACAGGCCAATATCCTCTGTAGTTAAACTTTTTCTCTTTTCTGATTGCATGATTTTATTTTTGTGTTCCTCTTTTACATATTTTACTTTTATTGCTTGAGTTTTGTTCTCGTCTTCCTTTCCTACACGATAACACTCAAGGTCTTCTTCATTTATACTTGGTACACCCAATGATTTGGATATTTCAAGTACAATATTCTTAATATTATCATTCGAGCTGGGAACTCCCATTATGACGACATTGTTCTTTAAACTATTCTGATCGGCTTGGTTTTTTTGCAACTCAAGAATGTTAACCTGTTTTTTTAGGTTATTTACCTCAGTTTGCAACTTTTTGGTAATTTGCACCTGTTCTTCATATTTTCGAATAAGGTCATCCATTTTTTCATCCATTTTTGATAGTTTTCTCATTATATCAATGTTTTTCACTTCATCTTCATAACGTGGATTAACCTCACTTTTCGGACAATTAGAACATTGCCATTTTTCACCATGTTCTTTTTTGTTTTCCGCACTAATTTTGTTTAGTTGGAGTTTTGTGACCCCAACGCATTCGATGTGATACCATTTTTGGCATTTTGTGCATTGAACACTGTAGGAGTTTTTGGCAAAGGTAGAATTGCATACACCACACTTGGCAGACATTTTGTATTATTTTTATTTTTTATTATTTTGTAATGTGCTTCAAACAGGCACCAGGCCCAATTACAGGAGTACACACACAAATAAACAGCCATGGGATTCGAACCCACGACCTCTCGGCTTGTAGTCCGAAGTGCTGACTACTACACCACTAATGTTTTACAAGAAAATGGTTTAATTTGATATTTAAAACAAGAAATTGAAATAAATAATTATAAAAATTATTTGCGTTTTTTTTTTAAATTACTAAAACTATTATACAGTAATTTTTTAGTACTGTAGCAATTTTTTAGGTATTACAAAGACGGTGTTGCTATCCTAGAAACGGTTTTGAGAAATTTTTTATATCTTTTTTAGGTACAAACTTATAGAGCATTGTTCGTTTTTAAATAGACACCCTGTATATAATATAATATAATTCGATATAATGTTATTTTTTCTTATATAGTGTACTGATATTTTATGCAAAATAATATTATTCTATGCAATTATAATTAATGATAATTATTCTATATTTTTTATTTTCTATTTTGGCGAATTTAAATACCTATTGTGTTTTTACTTATAAGTATATATATATATATATATATATATATATATATATATATATACATATATATATATATGTGTGTAGTGTCCTAAAATGCATTTTTTCATAAAAATAATTTTTATAATAATTAAAGTACACTGTTCTTTACTTTCTTCATACCTTGTTTGAAAGTACGTACTTTCGTCCTTAATAGCAGGGACGAAAGTTTAACATTTATTCCCTGTGCTATTAGGGACGAAAGTAAGTACTTTCGCCCGATGTATGAAGAAAATTCAACTTTCGGCCCTTGTAGTGTAATATACTATTTTCCCATGTTCTTTTTTTTTAAATTTTTCTGGGAAAACCGTTTTTTGTGATCTAGCCTTAAAATTCAAGAAAGATTTAAATTCCGCGGATTTCCTCCAAGAGCTGGTTGTGTTTCAGGATCAATTTTAAACCTTCCCAAACTTCTGATTTAAAAACAGCTTTGTGCTCATATTGTTCTCAGTATATTGCAAATAATTTACGCAAATGTGGCGTTACGCACATATTGTACTATCTCCATTGAAAGTTGTAAAAGAAAATTAAAATTAATAATTATATACGTTCTTACAGGAAAGATTGTCTGGATTTGCATTTTTTTCAATTGAGGGGCTCGTACAAATCTAAGAAGGTATACCATGGTATACACTGAAAAAAATAAGCTGTTGAAACAACAAAAAAAATATTAATTCAACTCTTTATGCACTTTAAATACAAGCAATGGTTTTTGCACGTTTACTTAACCATCTAAAAATATAAAATTGTATTGTTTAATTGAACAACAAATAACAGTCAAATGAACAAAATAAGAATATTTGTTCTAATCTGCTAATTTGGTTAATTTAACATTCTTAGGGTGTTAAGGTAAATTTCTTGAAATGTCCAAGTAACCTTTTTAGCATATTCACCAATAAAATGTTAATTAACATTCTGAAAATGTAAAATTCTTTAAAGGTTGGTATCCAAAACAAAATTATGGAAATAATATATTATTATATATAAATAGAAAGAATTGAACCTTCACCTCGCCCAGAGTTTTTGTTTTGAGCGTGTTCCACCCATGATACATCTTTGTATCATGTGTTCCACCTACTTCAAATACCGACAGACTGTTTCGCCCTGTATTGATGGTCTTAACAGTGTCGGGCAATATGATGTAGTGAAAGTTCTACTGTGGAACACACCTTAAACAAACAGATATCTCATCTTATATACACCTAATCGTAAGCTAACTAAGGCGAGATGTAAGAAAACGTCATTGTCTAATGACGTGGCGTGAGTGTTCGAAGCGCCATTCTCGGCAATTTTATGAATGCAAATTTTACATTTTAAATTTTAAAGTAACATTTTAAATTTGTTAAATGAACAAATTTAAAGTTTTGGATTAAAGAGCAACTAAACGTTAATTTAATAGTTTTTTTAGGTAATCCTAAAAATTTCAGTAGTTGATTCAACAAATTCCAGCTATTAAATCAAAGTACGATAAACATTTTAATTCAAAATATTAGTTTATGTTAAATTAATATTTAAACTGTCACATGAACAAATAAACTTTGACAAACTCTGACTTTTGCTTTAACACCAAAATATAGAATAATCCAATAGGTTTTTTGTTGAAACAACATTTTTAAAAATGACATTTAGGCAAATGTTAACTCAACTACATTATTTTTTTCGGTGTATACTTACAAGTGCCAGAATGGTCCACTTCCTTTTTGTTTTTCAATTTTTAAATCAGGTATAGGCCGGCCTAATTCTTTCTTTTTTTGGAGGGAGAAACTACCAAAAGAGTTAGTCACGGTGCTGTTCTGTGAGGTGATTTTTGGACTTTCTGTGAAACCTATTTTTTTTTATATTCTTGTTAATTAGGTCATAACTAAGAATTTAAGAGCAAAATAAAAAAAAACTGACGGTTTGAATTGTTTTAATTGGCTGTTTATTAAAAATATTATGCACTCTTTCAATTATCCAATTAAAACTAGCGATTTAATTTAAATATTTAATATTTGCATAACTAAAAAAAAGGTTTTTACAATTTTTTTTATATATTTTACTGTTTTGTTGCAATAAACGTTCAAACTTTTAATCTAACCTTTGACGTATACATTTATGTTCCCTTAATTAATATATCCTTAAAGGTTGCCATGAAACTTAGATCTATTATAAATTTATTTGACGTTTGAATTGTCATTTTCAGTATACGTATTCTATAATTTTTGTTCTCTCAGAATCGCAAGTTTTAATTGGAGAATTGAAAGTGTGCATACATATTTTTAATAAACATACAATTAAAACAAAATTAACCGTCAAATTTTTTTTATTTTGCTCTTAAAATTTTAGTTGTGACCTAATTAACAAGAATATAAAAAAAATTAGGTTTCACAGAAAGTCCAAAAATCACCTCTCAGAACAGCACCGTGTAGTGCTAATTTTATTTATTGTCACACAAATTATAATTAAAAATTCGCCAACACACAACCACGCTCTCTAAAAATGAATAAGACGAAAATAACTAGTTTTTAAGGTAACTTATGAATATAAAAAGAAATGCATAAAATTAAATAATGACAAATGACAAAAAGTATATATTTTTCGATGTGGCTCCCGTCCTGAGGCGGGACTTAACTTCGATCCCGACAGACGTCACACACTGTAAATCCGTTTTTATTCCCCGAGCTTTTATAATTGGTGTCAAGCTGGATGGCTTAGATGGTAGGGCGGTCGCTTGGCATGCGAGAGGTACCGGGTTTGATTCTACTAGAAGTTGTCAAACTTTTTTTATTTTTTTTATTTTATAAATTTGTTGTTTCTTTGTTAAAGAGTGTTTTATTTTTATCGTAACATAAATTTGCCCATTTTAGATGGGTTTTTTTCTCAATGGGGCGGGGGGGCCCAATGGGGCGGGGTCGGTTGGGTTGTGTTGTTGAGTTTGGGTTGGTTTGGTTTTAGGACGTAATAACGTGCCCTTAACATGTATACAGGTACAATTTATTATTATTATTTTATTATAACTTAACAAATCTTAAAATTATGACGTCAATCGGGACTGAACTTAAGTCCCGCCTCGGGACGGGAGCCACAGCGTATATTTTTTTTAAAATAAGGTGGTTCCATGGCTTTGTGGTGCTATCTCACAAGCAAAGTTAATTTTCAATTCTGGTTAGGCATTTTTGTTTTACGTAGGTGTAGTCGTCGCAGCGAATGTTTCAAATTGCGTCATCAATGTCGAATGTCAAAAACCGATTTCTCGATTTACGGTTAAAAAACGTGAAATGTTAGGTTAGGTAGTCAGTAGCGTATCATTTTGTGACATTTCGAGTAGGTAAGTAAACTTTGCATTGGTTTTTAAAATGAAATGCCTCTGGTTTTTAGATTTTACCTGTATTAATGTTGTACAATTGTTAAGGAACAAATTCTCCTGACAAAGCACTGTATGCAACTGACCCTCATGCTCCAGTTCCCTTTGAAAATAATAAGTTAAACACAAATCGCTGCTGTTTCCCATCTAACCGATTTCCGGGCATTCTGGTCAGAATCTTACGGATTTTTGCTAAAATCGAATTCTGAAACACTAGTTTCATTATAAAAGTACCTTATTCGATGCAAAGAACATCAAAAATTATAGAATTATATAAATGTCAATATCAAGAACAAATATTAAATGTCAATAAGGAACGCCGCTGAGCAAGTCACAAAAACCTAACCTCTCCAACAACAAACTAATGCGCTCTGTCCTTTTTTAACACACGCTGCGTAAGCGTGACATCGGACTCAAGTTCGTCTTAGGTCCGAGTCATTGTACCCTAATCTAGTGGTTCCTTGGATTACATAATATGTAAAAGCAGTGGCGGCCCATCAGGGGAGGCAGGTGAGGCAGTGCCTCATCATAGAGAATTAAAAAATTAAGTATAATTTAAATATTTTACTTTCTATAATATACTATAAATTTTTAATATTTGGATTACATGAATTGTGAAATAGTCAATAAAATTGATTGATTTTATACGTGGAATACCCAGCAACATTTAAATTATTTGAATTTGAAACGACCGCAATTTAAACTAATATTTATAGCTAGATGATGGGCTCACAAGCATGCCTGAACTAATTTAGACTCACGATTGGCGTTAGCCTTGTTGTCTCGTTCTATTACAATGCGTTATCATAGTTGACTCCTTCTCTCTTATTAGCATACGCGAGGCAGGCACGCCTACATCCAAGGAAATAAGCAGGTGTTGTGGCAACACTGTTGCGGAATTTTAGATAAATTATACTTCACACGTTTTTCAAAATTTAATAATAAATGGTATTATTTTTCTTAATAATAATAAATCGGTTTAATCGAAATTATATTTCTATTCTAAAATAAACATATTTTAACACTATCGCCATCTTGTAGCCATCACAGTAACCAATAAAATAAATACAGATTCCTTCTTTAGGTTTGTTTTGGTTATAAAATTCTGAACTGTTTAAAGAACATATCTGTGGTTATTTAGGCAATATTTTGTTTATTCTTTTTCTATGAGTTTGTCTATCTTATGATTCTTTTGTAAGTGGTTTATTCTGTGGGTTTAGTTAATTGAACTTGGTGATTTATGTGAATTTAGTCATGGATATTACGGTGAGAAATTGTACCGATATTGTTGATGGTGTACTATTATTAATTTAATGATTAGGGCTTAAACCTAATGGTTATATTAATAATGCTGCACTTTACCTCTACACCTTCACCAGGTTCTTACTGAACAATGAAATATTAATTAGGCAAAAATGAGGTTTATTTAAAATAAACGTCATTTTTACAATAAAATATATTTTATTGACTAAGTAGAGGATTCCTTCCCCACCACATTCTAAGTTTCTTACTTAGTTTTAAGTATAGGTTGTGAACTGCGACGTCAGTTTTTTTAAGTTGGGTTTAAAAAAATTTCTTCGCCTTTAAATGAGGGCGAAACCCTGCCTCTGCCTCACCAAAATAAAATTTCACGGGCCGCCACTGTGTAAAAGAGAACAACAACAATTGTACAGACAACTTGGTTGAGAATCAAATTCTAATATATTAATACTAATTTTCTAAGTAAGAAGTAAGATAAATAAATACTTTCACCACTTTTCTTGCACCTTTGCCCCCCTTATAAATTTTGTAAACTTGGGCATGGATGCTTAAATTATAATTTAATTATCTTATTTTATAACAAAATAAAAATGCTTAAATGTATTAATAAACAAAACAAACTTTCCATCTTGTAACTCCTGAAATCTAGTTTATGAACTTGAAAAATACTAAAAATCAATGCCGAACAAACGGTCCCATTAAATAAAAGTAAATAAAACCTGTAAATCAATACTGTAAAGCCCTGATTAAATTTTCGAAATCAACTAGAAACTCCATCTACCTACTGAAACTGAAACTGAAAGACGAAACCCTCAGTAACCTGAAATTCCGGGATTGTGTAAATCGATATCTACTGCTATAGAGCGCCCCCTAGTATTTTCAGTGAAAAATTCAGATGTAAATATAAGTGCTGAAAGTTTTCTTTAAGTGCGGGGTTTGAAACAATAAGTTTTCAGGCGCATAAAAAGTGTGTAAAACAAGGTTTCAGGATTCAAAGCACGTTTGACTGAAATTATGTACTGAAATTTAACATAAATATGTTAATACTTAGGTAGTGTACGTGATACCTACTATATGTACGAATTTATAATGATGTTTGAAATGTTAAAGTTTACTTTTTTTAAAGCTGGTCTTAACAACAGCTGGAAAATCTTAACATAAATTTAAATTTTATATTCAGTCTTTCCTGTTCCAAAATTTATTTTTATGCACGAAAAGTGAATTTTTAAATTAAGTATTTATTGCTATAACCTTATAGTAGATATAGTAATATATACTAAAGATTAATGATTGATATTTTATTTTATATTGACGTGTCGTAATTGAGTTAACAATGTATTACTTTTTAAATTTAGAATACATTACACATTGACAAGTTGTGGCTTTATGGCGTTTTAGTCAGGGGCTGAAGTTAGTTTTAAGTTAGTTGGCAGTTGTCAAATGTCATACAATCGTTAAAATAAAGTCCCTTTTTTGTAAAATAATACTAAATGTAAAAATTATTTTATTATCTCAATAGAAAAATACAGAAGTATTAAATAGTTTCTCAACGCCAATGTTTGAAAAGTTTATATGAACATTGTACGGACCTTTTAATTTCGACGGCAGTAAACTATAACTTAAATTCGGGCACGGACTCCACTGTAAAGTGCATAAAACATTTTCTTTAATTTCACTGTGAAAAACTGTCCATTTTCAAGGAATACATTTCGATCTATAACCTTTATAATCTGTGTTTATAAAATATAAAAATTTTACATTTGACGGTGACACACACATTTCCCTATTGTTTCATAGATGGCGCTCTATACAAATATTTGATTTAAATAATTTTAAGATAATAATAAGTATTTGCACGGCGTTAGAGAACGCCGTGGTATTTCTCATTGAAAAAGTATAGTATGCACCTCTTTTATAAACTTTTATCAAACTTGATACATAATATACTATTATGTCATTTATGCTTTATGCGATTTGCGCGGTATTTCCCATCTTATTTTTTTGGTTATCGTTTAATTCTGTTAAATTAATCAATTAATTATACCTACTCCTTGTTTTTGTTGTTTTTGTGTGTCATACTTTCCTAGTAATTTTGAGTTTGTGTTGGCCACCGAATGAGGAGACACATTTACAAGGTTTTAGTATTTTTTTAGTCAGTTTTGTAATTACTTCTTGTAAGTTAAGTAATAGTTGCCAAACAGAATACGTATGCTAAATATATCAGTTTGGGAATCAATACTAAACACAAAAGCGCTTACTCATAAAATATCAAAGTTGTCTCCTATTTAGGTACTGGATTAATATTAACCAAAACGGTTTTATCCGTGTAGTTTTTAGAAAATGTAGTTTTAAAATTATCTTTAAGATGTTCTGCAAGCTGCATTCAACAAAAAAATTCTGACCGAAATCTAAAAATGAAAAAAATATCCTTATACAGATTATTTTGCAAAAATAAACTGACCACCAATTTGATAATAATATTGTTATAAATTTTAATAAACTAATTTATTTTTAAATTTATAAACTCTACGATTACGATTCACCTGCGATTATTATGGTTTCTCTGATAATAATTTGCGATTTTTTAGTTCAATATTAGAGCAAATAATTCAAGAAACCCATAGCATAAGAAAAGAAAATTGGCATAATAAAAAGGATAATTTAAGAATAACTCATTAAATAGGTTTTTTTCATTTTTTTGAATACTTTTTGATTTTATTTCTGTTTTTGCTTAATTTAATACATTATATTATTATTATTTTATCCATTATTATATATAATATATAACAGTATGTACACGTAAGATGGGCCATATACTCATCTCAGAAACTACGAAATCTAAATAAAAAAATATATATTACATTTACAGGGTGTAAAAACACACACATATATATATATATATATTTTGCATTTTTGGATTCTAAACACTTTTAAAAGTATACTTTGTAAATATATTAATTTGAAATTGTTTACTATATTTTTATAAAATATATTTTTTTACAATTCGCGAGTGTTCAACGTACACGGTACACATCGCTCGCGTTATAGGCAAATTTAACCAGTTATTTAGACTTCTTAAAAAATGGACGATAGTGATATTGAAGGTGATGGAGTGTTTGTTCCTGTTAAGGATAGAAAGAAACGAGGAAGAGATCCCAATAGTCCAGAATATCAACTTGCGGGATTTAATGCAAACGGTGAACCAAGTTTTCATACAAATAAAAAACTGGCGACAGACGACGATAAAAACAAAAACGATTCAACAAAAAACAACAGCTTAACATACATCAACAAAAAAGGGAATTCCAACCAAAACAAAAACCAGCATTCATATGTAAACAACAAATACTCACCAATAATGAACGGATCAACTTACAACAAATACAAACACTTTTATTTTTTGTCAACTGAACAGAATAGAGATGAATTTATTGAGATTTGGGAAAGAATTCACCCCAAGGAAAAAGACATAATTCTTACAGTGAAAACAGGACTTATATTAAAAACCAATAACGATAATGCAGAAATAAGCCTTGAAACGTTAGTCAGCACTGGAAAGGTAACCAGCTTCAAAAAATCCGAAAAAAATTCACCCCCCAGAGATACACCAAGTGAATCATATTCGGTTGTCATTGCTTCAATGGAACTGAATATTGATGAAAAAACAATTAGCGAAGCCCTTAAAAATCTCAACCTTGAACATCGCTTCTGTAAAAGAATAATAGCCCGGACAACAGGCAAACCAACCACTCTTATACGAATAATTACGAGCTCCAATTCCACTTCCGAAAAGCTGCTCTCCCACGGTTTTTACTTTAAATACCGTCACTACCCAGTATATCCAAGCAAACCTCCAGCTCCACTCCCTCAACCATGTAAAAAATGTTTATCCTTTGATCACGCATCTGAAAATTGTATCTCCCCAAGAAAATGTACAAAATGCTTCGGAACTCATGCAGATAACAAGTGCACCTCCACGTTACCACCAAAATGCACTGGCATGGTCTTTACAATGCCCTAAGAGACCTACACAACCATTAGAAGGAATTCCGAACATTCCTATTAAGTCCATCAACAAAAAATCAAATGAGTTACCTAAAGACATACAAAAATCCCGTATACATTCTCCAATTACTCTACACGATCTAATCATAAACAGCTACACCAACGAATTAAACGAAGAGAAAACTAGCAATAGGGAAGAGTTAATTCTAAAACTTAGGAAAAGATTTGTCGCCAATTACAATGTGGATACAGTTGCAGTGTTCTCCGGTAGCAGAGTGTATATTCTAATGTTCGATTTAATCACAGGCGAAAATTCTCCAACAGAATCTATAAACAACGTGGTAAATATACAGCAAATTCAAACCGATTAATATATTATATTCCAACATAAACAGTTATAACAACAAAAATTATCTGATTAATAAGTACATTGAGGAGAACAACATAAACTGCACATTATTTGTAGAATCCAAAACCAATAGCAACACCAGCACAAATTACAAAAATTGGTCAGTTTTACAACTAGACGGTTATCAACCCAATAATCACACACGAGGTGGAAGTCTAGTACAACTTCATCCGGATCTTATCATGGGTAAGGCTAATAGACCAAGATTAAATAACCCTATCAATGAATGTCTCCACTTTACTGTTCCCTTTAAAGACGAAAAGTTGCACATATTTTTAGTATACATTCATCCAAACCTGAGAGTGGAGGAAAATATTTTGGTGATGGCAAGTCTATATAAATATTCAATTATCATAGGAGACTTCAACTGTGGGAATAAATATAAGAAAAAACAAATAAGCAACTTTCTTCAAAATTCACAATTTCTGAAATATAATTTACCTCCAACTTTTTTAATGCCTTTAAATAATGATACTACCCCTGATATGTTAATGTATACAGCAAATATTTCCAGTAATATTATTAGTGTAGAAGTCACACCGGATCTGTGCTCGGATCACCTAAGTCTACAAATTAAAATTGACTCCGAAAAATATTACAACTCTAGCCCGATAACAAAATATAATTTTAACAAAACAAAAATAAAAAAAGTAAATGAGACTCTTATAAGTTATATCAATAATTCCCAAAATTTAGACCCAAATGAAATTTCAAAATTTAATACTGAACTAACAAATTCTATTTTACAAAATACACCCAAAATTAATCAAAGATTTTACAACTACATATTACCTCCGTTTATATTACAACTTATTAAAAGAAAACGCAAAATGTATAGGGAATATAGAGAACTAGGAGACCCAAATTTAAAGACTAGCATGAACGCTTTTAATAAAAACATTCAAAATCTAATTCGGGAATATAGAAGTAATTGTTTTTTAAAAGTATGTCGAGAAATAAATTTAAAAAAAGGCAAATCTTATTGGCAAGATATTAAGAAACTTTCAAAATATAAAAGATCTGCACTTAAGAACAGCGAAATAATAGAGCAAGGGGTAACCTATAATACTGACCAAGAGAAGTGCGAGATATTCTCTAAAAATTTCGAACGAGTCTACAAGGAAACCAACGATTTCAGGTTTGATGGTAATCATTACAGGGTTGTAGATGACTGGTACAGACTGTTTTTTAATGATATGATTCCGATTTCGGATGAGGATACATTTATAGAGGACAATTACTACGAAATTCTAGAATCGGGGAAAAATTCTGCACCGGGACATGATAATATTACCAGAAACATACTCAGAAAGCTAGACTTCCGGATTCACGAATACATAATAAAAATCTACAAATATTGCATCAAACATCAGCATATTCCTAATGAATGGAAAAAAGGTATCATAATTACACTGCCAAAACCCAATACCGATCACACCCTAACCTCCAATTATAGGCCAATTACGCTACTTCCAGTAATTGGAAAAAACTTTGAGAAAGTTATGAAAAAATTATTAGAGCATAAACTGCTAGAAAAAATTCCTGGATATCAATTTGGATTTAAACCTCATATGTCAACCGTCCATCCGCTTACAATTCTACTAAACAACGTGGAAACATCCAAATTAAACAAATTTAAATCTGCCGCTGTTTTTTTGGATATAAGCAAGGCCTTTGATAGTGTATGGATTAAAGGATTGTTGTATAAACTACATCTAATGGACTGCCCCATTCACCTTATTAATATAGTACGCCTACTTCTAGAAAAGCGAGAATTAAGGGTTAAAATTGGCAATGACTTCTCCAATTCATTTGTTACTCAACAAGGGCTACCCCAAGGATCTCCACTTTCACCTTTTTTATATAATGTTTATTGCGCTGACATCTACCATCACCGATTTGAAGACATACATTACTTCTCTCATACGTCCTACATGCTGCAATTTGCCGACGACACCGCTCTAATAACACACGGCCAAACCTTGGGGATAGTTATTCAAAAATTGCAAGAATTGACAAACATAACTATGAAATGGTTTAATAAATGGAGGCTTAAAATCAATGCAAATAAAACGCAAATGATCATTTTCAACCATAACATTTCACATAACTCACCAACAATTTCATTAAATAATCATATACTCCAAGCATCACCAGCAGTTAAATATTTAGGAATAACTCTTGATCCAAAATTAAACTTTAACAGCCATACTAAACTGTTAAAAAAGAAAATAATCACAAGGTCCAAACATTTTAGAAGTTTAACCTACAAAAACTCAGGCATTAGTATGGATACAAGCACAAAAATATACAAAATGATCTGCAGGCCCATCATTGAGTACGGATTTATCCTATTTCTAAATTGCAAAAGACCAGCTATGCAGAACCTAAAGACATCAGAAACAACTTCCCTACGAACAATCACAAAAATCCGCCACCCTAACAATCCTTTATTTAACCCCTCAAATATCCTACTCTATACAACAACAAAAATTCAACCAATAGAAGAAAGAATTAACATGTTGGCAGAAAAGTTTAGCAAAAAAGACATTAATTTCGAAATACTTAATAATTACTGCATAGAACGAGAAAATCGTGAATCTACACACAAACATCCAGTAGAAACCACCATGGAGAAATTAATAAAATTCCATAATGCTCCATAACACTAGATGTATTTTTTTTTTTTTTTGTTAAATAAGTACCTTGATTTTATAAATGTTACGATTATACTGTTAAATGTTATATTTATACTTATATCAAAATTTATTGTAAACTCATCGGCTGAAGGACTACGGTCAATAGCCTTTGAACTTGGTTTTAGTTCAATAAAGCATTATTATTATTATATTTTTTTAATAGACCTATACCAACTAAACATATTTTTTTTCTTATACAGTATCCATCGCTTTATTCATAACTAAGCTACAAGTAAATTATATATTTTTTCAAAATATTATACAGGGTGTTTTTTATACCGCGTGAGAATTGAAAATGTTTTTTTTAATAGAACACCCTATATTTTGTATATTCTCTTGTAAATATAAGTTTTTACATTAAATTATTATTCAGCCTGTTCATTATTAGGTAAATTAATAATTAGGTATGTTATTTAATAAATATAATACCTAATGGAGTCCTTGGGTATTATAAAAAGACTTGTCCCTTTTCCTGTTTTGGACGAGCATCCACGGCAAATACACACAAATCCACCTTTTGGAGGCATATTTTCGGCAAAGAATATCCAAATATATCCAAAATAGCCGAACACTTGTAATAAAACAACAAATCGCAAAACTTTTATCGAATAAAAAACAACAAAATATCCTATTATCTATAACATGAAATATCCAACACTGGTAATAAAACAAACTGCACAATTTTCAAAACTAATAAAAACACTCAAAATATCCTATAGGTAACCGAAATTGGTAAAGAGAATCAACATAAAAGTGAGGTTGACAATAATACTACTTAAAACATGGCTGCCATATTAAAAGTTGGTTTTGGCGGGAAGCTTAGCCTTCGCTTCTGTGTGGGAGTGTATTCTGTAAAATAAGTATATGGCCCATCTTACGTGGACCTCCCTGTACAGTCAATCTGTCAAAAAATCAGGGGTAAATTTGGCAGACAATTCGGAATTTTTCGAAATATATATTCTGTACTAAATATTACCTATATATGTACCGTATCTATATACAGGTAGGTTAAATATTACCTATATAGGTACCCGCATATATACAGGTAGGTTATTTTATTATAATATTATTACTTTGTTAGAAAATACTTGTTATTTATATCGTGGACCTCACATTTTTTGAATTACTGTCTTGTTTTAAAGAAAAAAAAATATTTTTTTAAGTGATCGTTTTCTTTACTTTCCCAATAACTGAAAGAATCTAAAAACTGTAGCTGAAAGTGTTCTTTCAAAACCTAATTTTTCACTGCTTTTCAAAAACTAAAATCCATATTTGAGGAGCTTACGGTCAAACCCAAATATGCCCCGGCGAAAATTCAAGTCACGCACTCTGAAAAATGACTTAGTTGCTTGTAATAAGACCCTAGTAACCCCAACAAAAAAAGTTATTGGGTTTAGACTCAACTAATATTTTTGTTGACATAACATTATTTTTTAGTTGTTGTTAAAACTTGTTGCAACAACAAATGTATTTTGTTCTGGCAGCAAATCTTTTTTTTCTTTTTCGAAACAAAAAAAAATTGTTGTAGCAACTATTCTGTTTCTTAATTATGAATACTACATAATCTTAAGTCAACATGGTAAAATTTGTTATGACAACAATATTTTTTGTAAGTCGAACAAAAGGTCTTATTAAAACTACAGGTACCTATAATTTAAAGATATTTATTACAAAACGTTTTATAAAATTAAAAACTTTACATAAAAAAACATAAGGTACATTCTATAAATTATATACCTTAAAGTAAGGTTATAACAACCTACCTAATCTAAAGGGCTGTATGACACATTACATTTTTTTTTAATATGCACTGAGTTAGGTGTAGATGTTGTGTCATAAGTGGCAGCTCTGGAGGAATTGATATCACTACCTAAAACAATGTAACAAAATTTTAAAAAAGCATAACTTATGATTTCTGTTTAAGGATTATTATACATGTGCGTCATACCCTAGTTATGAATTAAAATATTTCTCTTTTACTTAAAAATTTACAATTGAAAAATATTAGGTAGGTATATGTATTTTAATTTAAAACTTTTAAAAGAAAAAAAGAAAAAACAAAAAATAATGGAGGTATAGGTACTTAAATAGAACCCTGTACTGTTTAAGAGGACCTGGTGGTAATTAACTTAAATTAAATTTAGACTCCAACAAAAATTGAGTACATTAGCTACTTATATTCAAATATTAAATAAAGCGTAGGTACCTATTTACTTAAAGAAATTTTCATATTAACTTAGAAATTTGGGATTTAAAACATTGAGGTTATGTTTATTAATCATTCTGTTAAGTAGTACCTACAATATAGCTGTAGCTTATCAAAATTAAATTACTTACCCTTGATAATTAAAACTACCTTACTTGCAAATTCACTTCACTAATGTATATTATAACAATCACATGCATAAATAGAAGCTCTAGGTACCTACGCGGGATGATGCAACCAAAATATGAATATTATTCATTGAATAACCGTGAAGACAAGACGTTAACCCTCTCTCTTAACACGTTCGGTAACGCAACATAGAAGTTTGTTGTCACAGCAAGTATATTAATTACTACTAAAAAAACAGTTAAAAATAATTTTAAGTAGCCACAAGAGATTCCAATTTGTTCATATTTGCAACCAAACGTTTGCCATAACAATGTGATCTGTCATAAATAAGAATTTTCTTGCAACAATTTTTTTTTTGTTACAATTAGTAACTACTTTTTTTGAGTGCGTGTCATCGAGATGACACACTTAAAACAATTAGGTAATGTCTAAGTTTTTATGAGGAATATTTTTTTTCCAAAATCGCAGGTTACTTTTTTGTCTTAAAAAATTTTCATGTTTTTTTTTAAACATCCTGTACATTTGGTTCAAACTTTTTTTTTTGAGATTTCAAGTTTTTAAACAAGCATACATTTTTATGTTCCACGTATAATACAAAGTTTTTCCGCTTCCAGACGTATAGGGGCTTAACTGAGTTTAGATTTAGTTTCGGCGGGTGAAAATACTTACTTTTTTTTTGTGGGCCTATGTTATTAAAGCAAAACAAATATTGATTCTCCAAATAAATTAATTTCGCATACCTATGTAAAGTAAAAAAAACAATTTCCAAGTTCGGAGGGTAGGACTGATCAAAAACAAATCAAAATTGATACATAACAAAAAACGAAGATATAATATTATCTTATAACCATGCTGAAATTAATGTTTATAACGTGGTAAAATAAACTTGTCTTAAATAGTTATTAATAGTTATTTTTTGATAAAATTAAGTTTGTATTTATACTGTTTATATATAAAGTATGCCGCGGTTTAGTGGCGTACTTATTTTTCTCCTAAACCTCCTAAATGTGTTTTATTTTTCGTTATAAATATTATAAAAAAACTTGTCTAAAATAGTTATTAATTGTTCGTTTTTAATGAAATTTGGTTTTTACCACAGACCTACAAACAAGATGGACTGGCCTTTCCTATTCAAAATACACAATGTTTTGTTGCCAAGAACTATTTAGATTAGGGGTAAAGGGGTAAGGGGTATTTATAAACAAGTTCCCACACCAGTGGCGTTCTGTTTTTAGAGATAAATAAAAATATTAAATTGTACATTTTTTATTGTGTTTTGCAATCCTATGTAAAAATTATATGTAATATATATAAATATATAGGTATAACAAAATACTAACCTTGTCAGTTAGTGTTCCAGATGATGTAGAATCTGGCTGTTTAAATCTAAAATTTAAGTGAATTCATTTATTTATTCAGTTTCTACGCTCCTGGCAGGGTTTGTTTTGTAAATAAACTAACCTATGAAAAGAAAGTTTTAAATTCTTGGATCCAAGTCTTTTACAAACGTAGCACTTCTTCACCATTTTTATATCACTCACTATTGGTATTTTTCACTATAAAATCAAATAAAAAATATTAAATGTTGTGGATTCCAAGTATCTTTTACGTAAAATATAGAAACTTCAAAGTCAAATGTGACAACTGAGGGAAAATATTTATTTTTGTTCCTGGCCACTCTTTTCAATGTAAATAAACCGGTCCATCTTGTTTGTAGGTCTGTGGTTTTTACCCATTTTGAAGCATGCCGCATTCAGTGGCGTACTTATTTTTTTTTCGAAAAAACGACCCTAATAATTTTGTCCGAATTTTGACATGGAAAAAATGTTATAGTAGGCATCTGTCAAATGATATTAAAAATATTTATATTTTGGATGGAGTTTTTTATTCTAAATCTTTTGAGCCTTTGTTCATTAAAATCGAGCAACAAATAAAAAAGTTTATGGGCCACACTGTTTATATTTATATAGGTATGCAGTATACGTAGGTTTTTATTTAAATAATAGTGCAAATTATAAATGTTTGTGATTCAAATTAGGTAAATGTATTTAATATTTATTTAGCAATTTCATGGTCAATTTAACAGAATTATGTTTTTGTTCCATTAAAATTTCTATTTAATATATCAATAATTTTAAAAGCATTTTATACATATAAAACAATTGTTATTTTAATTTTAATAATAAAGAACAAAAAAGAAATTTTATTTGCAGAAATGGTTTTATTGATTTTTAAAATATTCTTTATAATATTATATAATCAAGTTTTATGAACGAGCGAGCTAGCGAGCGAGTGCTTAATTAAATGAGCGTTTAGACAAGTTATAAACGAGTTGTATACTAAACTTTTTCTACGAAAAAAACTTATAAATATTATATAAAAATTATATAAATTAATTAAATATTTGTATAAAACAAGTAACCATTCATGAGAGTGGTGAAAATGTCAAATTTTTATGTGTAAATCGAAATTTATCCCTTAAAAATGGACTAACCTCCATATAAATCCGATATAGAAGCAGTTTTTCACTTTTAAAACGCCCATTATCGTACATGTATCCATGACACTAAGTGACGTTTTAAATACACATTGACAATATGTGGCTTTATGGCGTTTTACTCACGGGCTTTTCTTGTAAAATAATAATACATATTTGTAAAAATTATTTTATTATTTTAATACAAAAATACAAAAGTATTAAATAGTTTCTCAACGCCAATATTTCAAAAAGTTGTTATATGCATGCATTGTTCCTAGATTTAACTTTAAAATTTCGGGTGGATACTCCCAGGGTTGGAAAAAACCTTTGAATAGAAAAAATAAATTGTAGGTTTTAAGTTTTTTTAGGTTTTTTATGTTTTTTTTTAGGTTTTTAAGATGGAATTTTGGATGGTTAAAAATTGCTGATTTGTAACGCTAATTAATAGTACTGAACACATATAGATAAATACATAATATTTATTTAAAAATAAAAATGGATAAACATAATCATAAAATATTGGATGGAATTCAATGGAACTTTAAATTCTCTCTCAGTCAGTCAGTGATCATATGATCAGTCAGTCATCAGTCAGTGATCATATTATCAGATATTTGATTAATATTCTAGTAAACATGTTTTATAAAACAAAGATAATATAATCTATGTTTTAAAACATGTTAACCTCAAAGAAGCGATTTTTGTCATTTAAAGATAAAAAAACCTAAAAAACCTAGGTTCTAAAAAACCTGTACCTGCCAACTCTGGATACTCCACCGTGAAGTGCCCATAATAATATATTATGTATAAAATTTAATAAACATCATTTTAGTCACGAATTTAAATTAGGCATGAGCGAGCTTGCGTTGTCAAAGTAGCCAGTGAGGTTTTATTAAAAGTTTAATATGTAAATAGTACATTCACATTGACGTTGACGTATTCGATCTAGAGCACTATCCATGGGTTAGTGTTCTGCGCAAGAACACTACATTCAGTACCTGGAAGTATACTTCCTATAGGCTTTGAACTGAATACACGCCATGACCACCACGTGACTTAATTTTTAAATCTGATTGGTTTTTTAAAAATTTTGTTTCTTTACAACAATGTGTCGTGCTTGAAAAGTGTCAAAACTTTTATCATGCATTGGAAACCGGAGGTATGTATCTGTGCATTTTGAATGGTTTTACTATTTTTTAGTTTGAGTACAAAAATCAGAATAAAACTAATGATTAAAATTTTTTATTTATAATTATTTTAATTGTACCTATTTAATACAATTTTATAATTTACAAATACATTAGAATCAGACTCCTTTTCAAGTTTAAAATAAAGTACCTATAGGTACGTTATAACGTAGCAGAGCCTAAAATTTGTGTTAATTTTAGTTGCTAATATGCTTAGCGTTTAAAAGTGTAAAAAAAACCGTCAAAATTGGGGGGAAAAACTGTTTTTATGTTTTCCCCGGGCCTTAAAAAATTTGAAAATACACACCCTTTAATTTTTATGTTATTTATGTCATAAGGCTGAAAAGTTTTTGTGATGAGCTCAAAGTTTGAAGTCCGACGCGTTAGCGAAGCACAAAAAGACACGTTTAAGCCGAATAGAATTTAGTATAAAGTGAGGTTAGAATCTAACCTTACTTTATAATTTTAATTGTTGATAGCTTCAGATGTGACAGCAGTTATCAATTTTTTTTTACAGACTAGGATGTAAACATATATGGGTGAATCTCACGAAATGTATCCCGATGGTGTTCCTCCGTGATATTTAATAAAACTAAATAAGTTTGACCTACACTTTTATTGTGTTTTGATCTTTCATTATTAAGTAGATATTACAGTGAGCTGAGGGTTTCAGATTTTTAACCGCAATTAATTATTTTTTACAATGTTTTAAAAGTCTAAAACCTATCCTCCGTGACTGTTCTCTTTCTAGGATAACCTATTTGTTTTCAAATATCTGAGGTAGTAAAAGCATACTAAAAATATCTGTTCACTAAGTAAATTAAACACATCCAAAGCAATCGAATCAAATATAAAATTTTATTAAAAATTAAAAGAAATAATTTTTATAACCATTTATGTGGGTGTTAAAAAAATTGATCCTATCCTCCGTGAATCTGTTTTTGCTTTAAATTTTATGCAACGGATGGCGCTTTAATCATTTTAAAAAACCTGTTTACGATATTATAGATGCATGTGATTCCTGAAGGTCAGTTAGAATTTAAATGCAGATGAGAGTGTTGCTGTTTTATAATTCAAAAGTTCAATTAATTTGCTATTTAAAAACCTATCCAGAAGTGTAATATCTCAGTAAGTAGATTTTTTTTTATAAATATTTTATGTAGGTATGTACAATTGTATTTTTTAAAAATATTACGGTGTCAAAAGATACAATACCTAACTTATTTCAAATATACAAAGGGATGTTTAAAAAAAACTTACGAAATCCTAACCTCCCTGAAGCTATATTCAAAATGTATGATTTCTTAAAAATTTTGCATTAGTGCAGAACCACTTATGTTATGTTATTACTATACCTGGTGGCTTCCTAAAAACCCCATTCTAGACTAACAGTGAAACAACCAAAAATAATCATTTTCACTTGGGGGACATCTCAATTTATTCACCCATATATTATAGAAAACTTAAAGATGTGGCGGTTAAGTTAACACTGGTGGCTCTAAATTTAGTAAAAAAAATCACAAATTGGATGAACATGTAGGTATCCCAGCAAACACATAAGTCTGGTAATGTAATGGCCCATTACAGCGTTTAATGGTTAAATGATGGCATTTTTAACCCAAGCTGTTCTTGTACTGGGCCTCTACAGGAATTTTTCCTTAATAAATGTCAATTTAGACCAAAGCCTGTCGTGGTAAGGTCTTGCAATGGCCCTTTTCAGGCAATGATATGTATAATTTAACATTAAAGGCCCACATATGGCAATTATAAGTATCAAGTTAATGGAACTGTAACACACCATTACAGTGCCAAATGTTTTCCTTTGCTTTACACCATATTTACTAATGAATTGCCTCATGTTAGTGGTAGTATGCATATGCATGTAGAAAAATAATATTAATTATCTAATAGGTGTATTTTATAATTAATTATTAATGAACTAAACAACTAGGTAGTACCTTTTTCAAGTAAGTATTTTTACTGTACAATTTTTACATTAATGTCGTACTATTTAATAACCTAGGTTAATATATTCTTTTACTAATGATACTTTTAAGTAAAAATTAATTAATTTTTAGAAACGGTTAGGCTAAAATTTGAATTAGCCACTACAAAAGATATTGAAAATACTATAAAAGCATGGTTAAGGGGAGCAATCGACAGGGATGGTGGTCGTAAAAATTGAGAGGAAAAAAATCAATGAAATTATTAATTTTTTTTTATTTACTGAAAGAAATTTGATTTTATTTTATAATATTTGTTAAGTTTTTTTTTAATTAAATATGTTATGTTATAATTATGTTTGAATTACATGTATTTTATAACACATTAAACACTTTGTATTTTTTAATTTTTTGAAAGTTTTAGGGACATTCCATGATAACGAAATTTTTGTCCCGACTGTTATCTATATAGTAAAGTACCTATCTATTATGGTGGATTAAATTTGGTAAGTATACTTATATATATATATATATATATATATTAGGTCGGATATTACACGATATTTGGGAATTTTTTTACCCTACCGTCAAAAATCGGTCGGGATAAAATATTTCAATTATCATGGAATATCCGTACCTATAGTAAATATTTATATAGGTAGGTACCACATTTAATCCGACATAATAGGTACTTTACATATCCATTAAAGAATATTTAACTCAGTGATGCCAGATTCTTTATACCAATTTTCTTCAATTTAACCTTAAAAATTCTTCATATTTCTGCAGAGATGTAAAACGTCATTAGATAAAAAACCTTCTGACTGGATTAGGTACTTAATAATAATTAAAAAAATATTTTTAAAAGTCAAATATCTTTTATGGTAAACAGGTATTACAAATTACAGAAAATTAAAATTAAATTAATTTTATAGGCAGAACAAAAAACTACACCATGATTTAGGAATTAGTATCTTTAAAATGGGTACGCAATACGCAAAGGAAATTAATCGATGAATTCAAAGTATTTTCTTGAAGTCTGTTTCGTTTTTTTGTTTTCACATCATTCATTATTGAAAACACCCCTATAAAGTATTGCATTACACCATCGACATTCAAATTTTGTGTCTTCACTTGGCACTTCACAGAGCCACCCTGTTCGAGGATTTTGGAAAATCTTATAAGATAAGATACCTACAAAATACTTAATTATTATTTGCTGTGGCAAAGGCACTCATTTAATTATTAAACATGCATACATATTTAAAATTGTAATATTTACCCTTAAGAATCTTCTTCACTTGAACGCATTTTTAAATAAATCTCTAATACACAATACACATGTGCATCCATGCGAATCCTTAAAATATAATATACCTACTAGGTATATTATAATTTATAATATAGTAGGTATATTATATTTTATGGAGTTATGATTTATGAATTATAAATAAAATAAATATACCTATTTTATACCAATCATATCTATTAAAATTCGGGGCTTCCCCAGTGTAGCACCAGTGATGCAATTCGAGTCTTTATACCATTTTACCGAGAGATGTCAGAATGCATACGAAATGAATAAAATAATTACATTTAAAATTTAAATTTTAAATCATATCATAACAGTGTTAAAATCGAGTTAAAGAATTAAATATTTTAGAAAATTGAACAAAATTTAAAAATAAAAAAAAAACATGTGAATTTAAAAAATTCTTCATATTGTAGTGGTTTTTGTAAAATATTCTTCTTTTCTTCATTAGCTCTCCATGTAGGCTAAAATTCTGCATATTGAAGAAAATTCTGCATTTCTGGCAACACTGATTTAACTAACCACTATAGAATCTTTAATACCCCATATAAGAACCTTTAGCTTGCCACATTTGTACCTTTAACCTGCCATATCGGAACCTTTAGCGGTTCTTGTAAGTGTCTTTATCGACTGCCGTTACATGCCCATAAAAGGTGAACGCGACATAATATGTAGAGGTCCATTAAAGTCAGCCTTTATAGGGCCTTTAGTTTATTAAAGGCACGCGTTTAAAGGGCCATTACAAAACCTTTACGGTTGTGTTTGCTGGGATACTATAGAATATGTGTATGTCTAGGTTTCATTTTTTTTCAAATGCTATTTTAATAGATTTGCAATACGGTAACGTTTCCTTAACCGACCTTGTAGCTTCTTAATTAAAAAATATAAAAATTATACATTATAAAATATTATATTATTATTATAAAATTATATATAAAGTATACTTGGTGCACCCTGTATATTTGAACACACTGTTATCTGAATAATTCATCCAACTTATTTTTTATTATTTAAGAAAAGCCTTACTTAGAAATGTTGAATGTTTTAGATTAGGTAGTTCTAGACCTCTACTAATTAAGTAGAAAGTTTAACAAAACTTTCCAGATTGCCAGTATTTTCCCACTGAAATGATAAACTTTTCCCATTTGAGCCATTTTCATTTTGTTAGAGCACGTGTTTAGAATATTTAGAATACTTTGTATTAAATTAACAAACATTAATTTAATTTTGTTATGTTTAAACAACATATTACCTTAAAAACTATGTACCCTATTTTAGGATAAAAAAGCAGTTTATTTTAATTTAAAACCAATTAAAAACAAGGCTTAAGTAAGTATATTTTTTTAAATTCGAGGGTTTTTAAGTTTCATCAACCCAACAATCCGTTTTCTTGATAATTTTTTTTAATTAATGTACTCATAGATAACAAAGCCTTTGTACTTACCTCAAAATTAGGTTAGGTTTGAAATGACATTTTTAGGAAGTGCTAACAACATAATCTATTTGGTTTAAAAACAATTTTTAAAGAATGTATGAAAAATAACACTTGTGCAAAAGTGTTATTTCCCACAAATTTCCCAAAAATTAGTTTCCAAACTTGAGACACAAAATGTTGATAGCTTAAAAAATGATTATATATAATAAACTATAGTTTATTTTTCATGGAAATCTCATGAGCGAGCTTGTGACATACAAAATGACGTATGAAAACAAATGTAACCTGGGCACGTCCCTGGCATAGGTATACCTACACACATAAACGCCAAAACCAACAAAACATTCCGGTAAAACATTGTTTTGACGAAATATAATTTCCGAGAAGTTGCTACTTTTACTAAGTCTTAAAAACAGAACACAACATTACCTACATAAAAAACAACATAAAACTCGTCATGATTATAAAAATGCTGTAAGTATTTACCTTTTAAGCCCTTTTTGTGTCCCCACATTTCCGTTATTTCACGTAGTCAAACACTCACGTACCAAAATAAACACTAAAACCCATGATACAAGGATCATGACTAAAACCTACAAAATATACGCGTTTTTACGCTAAAAACACTGACAGTTGAAACGTTTAATTATGGCTGCCAAAGTGACAAAAAACGATCGCACGGACATGCGCGGTGAATGTGTCTAAGATGACGCGATTACAACACTATATATCTGTGGATTGCAATTAAAGAGCTTGTTGAATATATTAAGTAACATTTTCGTATTTAACAAAAAGTGGTAACTACAATTTTGGCGTTTGTATTTAAAGATTTATGTAAGTACTTCTACGTTCACAGATCATAAAAGTTATGTGTCTACGGTAGTCGCAATATTTTTGACATAGCCACAATGCGCATGACAGGACGATGTGCTTTTATCACTTTTTCACGACAATGACATTTTAAAGTGTTTTTAATAAATCTAGGTATGAAAGTTTTATTGGTTTAAACGAGTTTATTTAACGTAAATTAAGTAAAGAAAGTGCTTTGTGATTTCTTGGCCACGATAAAAAGAACTGGGTGAGTTTTTAAGTAGTTTTTATCGTGGAAAAACTTACGAAAACGGTTTTGTTTAATGTTATTTTGCTTGAATATTAAAATAATTAAAAATTTCTAAAATCTAAACTTAATTAAAAGAAATTATAACAGAAATTATATTTTAATCCTTAAAAACTTTTCGTTTAATTTTTTATCGGAGTTTTTTTATCATTTTCCGCGGTTTCTTTTTCTTTTTGCTGGCAATTTAAAAAATTAAAACACATTTATCTACTTTATTATGAAACGAGACAATTTATTTTTTCGTTATTTTTAATTTGTTTGCTGCCTTTTGTTGGCATTTTCCTTTGTTATTTTAAATATTTAATAAGGTATACCTACCTACTGGGTAATTTCACGTCTGATAAAACAGTGCAGTGAGTTTCCTCAAATTTTATGTAGATGACATAGGTAGGTACTTATAGGCTGAGAATCCTAGCCTGGTATAACAAAAAATTGGCACATTCTATCCAATTGTCTTGTTTTAAATTTCTAAATATCCTATTGGGCCACATCTACATATATCATAGGTATAAGTATAAGCAATATATTGCTTTTGAAATTGTGTGTGAAAAAGGCTTTTTAGCGGTTTTTACTGTTCTTCAAGCTGGACCTTGGACATACAGAAAGTTAAACAAAAAAATAAACAAGAAAACTTTCAAAGTTTTCTTGTTTATTTTTTTGCAATCAATCATGAATTTTTACAAACCAATTTTAACAGGTGTGATACACCGGCAAATACAAAACAAATTTTTAAGACGTGTTTCATTAACGTAAGAGGCAGTGTCTTTATGCCCGTGACGCTAAAGGCCAACATAACCATAACCATATAAAATACATAACATAACCTCTGTACACTTAGAAACAACACTAACGGCAAGGACGGTGCTGCAATAAAATTTGAAAAACAGCGGCGGTGCATAAGTAAAAATAAGGTTAATTGTGCAAATTTCATTATCTAAAGTAAGTAGGTACCTATGTTTTTTTACAGAAATGTCAAAATATTTTTATACTGTATAAAATAAGGATATACGTATTCTTACAGGCTTGACATTGTTTTAGTAGTACAAAATCGATTCTCAATTTTTGTCCCGTATTTTTTCCTAATTAAATTTTCGCGTCACATGGGAAATATCATTTTAATGATTTTTACGTTGAAACAATGTAACGTAGATGTTTTTATGTTTTATATTTTTCATAAAGCCGTAAAAAGAACAGACATCTCATAATTTTAGTAGGTTCGAAATTTTACGACATATTACATTTGTAACGACGCAAAGAATGGAATGAACCTATAAGGTTAAAATAAGTGCTAAGGGCCAGTTTTACGTTCATACAATTTGACAATTACAAGATAAAATTTCCAATATGGGAAACAAAAAGATATCGATTTAAAATTTTAAGGGCGTTTAAAATTCATTCAAGTCTATTTTTCTAAACATTTTGAACAAAATGTCACTCCCGGTTTAACCGGAAGTGGCATCAACTTTGTTATTTCAAGTAGAACACCCCACATATTTTTACATTTTTAAATTCTACATAAAATTACTATACCATACCATACCTAAATTAAGTTTTCGAGCTATTAATTTTTTTCGTTAAAATTTGACAATTTTGCACGGTGTGCCTAAACGAAGTTTAAGTCACATAAAAATGCCGCCAAAAACTGATTGCAGTTTCTTGTTCGGGACCCTTTGGGGACTTAAAAATGATATTTACCAAAATCCTAGATGCTCCTCTTTTCGAAATTTTTTAAAAATTCATGATTTTTTTGTAAATTTTTGTTTGTTTCAAAGTCTACCTTTGACAGAGTACACATTTGTACACCGATTTTAATAAAATTAGAGTAAATTATTGAGGAGATTTAAAGAAAACTTTTTAATACTGTTCACATCATTTGATATATTCAGGGTTAGCCAAAAATCACTTTTTTATATAGTAAAAAGCATAATGCACAAAAAAGATCTCGAAAAAATGTTAATTTATTTAATTTTATTCAAAATCAATTTTTTTTATAAAGTCTTAATAAGAATCCCATTTTGTAGCCTGATAAACCTAAAAATATCTAAAAAACATCTTTTTTGCGTGTTACGCCAAAATCATGAAGTTACGCTTTTGATTTATTAAAAGAAGCGATTTTGGCTAACCCTGTATATATTAAATGATCTGCACAGTATAAAAAAGTATTCTCCAAATCTCCTTAACAATATACTCCAATATTATAAAAATCGGTGTACAAATGTGTACTCTGAAAAGGTAGACTCTTACACTGAAAGAAATTTGTTGCTAAAACTAAATACAAATTTATACTAAAAATTTTATACTAGTGCTTTACACATTTATACTACTGTTTATTATGAATGTATGTTAAATTTTGTAATACATTTATTGTAAAGAAGATATGTTAGATCTAAATAAAAATACACTTACCCTTACTATAAAATGTAAACTATAAGTGAATTACAGCAAAAAAATATTGCTAGAAACACCATTTATATTGCTAGGGCAGCAATAGGCTGCTAACCAAACGAATATATTTGTTTTAGCAATGTATGTGGTAGTCCATATATGAAACATAAAATATATTTGCCGTAATTATTTTTTTATTTAACTTTAGTATATATTTCTTTCAGTGTAGATAAACAAAAATTTAAAAATATATATGAATTTTTAAAAAATTTCGAAAAGAGAAGCAGCTAGGATTTTGGTAAATATCATTTTTAAGTCACCAAAGGGTCCCGAGCAAGAAACTGCAATCAGTTTTTGGCGGCATTTTTATATGACTTAAACTTCGTTCAGGCACACTGTGTTCGCTTCAATCAAAAATGGCCTATAACATTTTTATTATTAGTTTTGCGAATATGGGGGTGAAATTGTTGGAATCTTGAAGCATCGTTTAAACTATTTTATTTCAATTCTTAAACATTTTTTAACAAATTACCTGAGAAAACCCAGGGCTAATTAGGACACTGAAACGTTAATACCTAATATTTTATTTTAAATGTAACACCCGGTAGCGTATTGGCATTGTTTACTACGATACAGAGCCATAGTGTTCTGAATCGCAGTAAGGATTGACAAAATTAAACACCAATAAGTACAATACAATCCTTACTACGATTCAGCACATCTGCCAGTTTGTGGTGTTCTAAATCATAGTAGAGAATGTAAAGTGTTTGCGCGAATGCAGCAGGCCATACTTTACTGCGATTCAAAAAATATTGGCTATGCGATCGCATGTGCCGCACGCATAAAGTAATAAGCCAGAGTTATGTTATGTTAGAAATTAATTAATGGTAGTGATTGTTTTCATTTGTTTTCGTTGTTATTAAAAATAAATTACAAGGAAGTCCTTGCAGAAATATGCAGTCATACTGATGCAATTGTGGAAAGTTTTGAATTAACTGAAAATCTTAGCTTTACGACAAAGATACGATTTAAGAAAACTGAGGGTATAGTTACCAACGGGAAATGGTGTGACAAGTGAATTAAAGAGTTTAGTCTTAAGACTTTACTAATTGGATTGTAAGGTACACGTATCCTTCTGCCACTCGTTATGAATACCGAAAAATTTACAATTGTCAGCACAACAGTTTCGATAAAGTCATGCAAAGAAAAAGAAAAGTAGGTACCTATGTATTTTTATTTGGTGTCTATTTAAAGAAAACAACAATACAAAATATAATATAATACAATACAATACAATATAATATTTTTTTAATATTTATGTATATTTTATGTTTATGTTTTTGCAAAATTAATGGTTTTATGTAAAAGTAGTAATAGTTACTAGGTATTAGTTTTTTATTTAATTTTTTCAACTTTTTTTTTCAATAAAATTTAGTATAGGGTCGTTTTAAGGGGTGGTGAATCCAGTGCCGTGCTTAGATTTTGTTTAAAAAAAAACGCTAACTAAATGAAAAAAGCTAAATTTTTGGGTAAAACGATCTTTTTGTTAAAAGTTTGAAATGATTTTTTTTCCTATGGGTTAATGTATTTTTATTATTAAAATTGCAGAGTGTACACTCAGAGAAATATCATGCCATGAAAAGCATATAAAATTATATTAATTTAAATAATCGGGTAAATTTGATTCAAATAGAAAAATTTGTAGTTTTATATTCATTTACCAACAGTTTTACAATACTTTTAAACACTTTTAAAGTGTACCCTCTTTAAAATATATATATGGTTACCACATAATCTGTAATTGCTCAAAATTGAATAGCGTCAATTTTTCAGGTTGTTATAAACAATTAGTTGACTGATTGTTTTGTAAACAAAATTACTGATAAAAAATATCAGTCAGTTACTCATAAAAAACATTGACAAGCCAAACATTTTTAAAGTTTAAAAGTAAAACAAACAGTTATTACTAATTTAAAAAAAAATTAACAAAGCTGTAGGGTGTCAATTAGGTGAAGTGGACAATAAAATATAAAAAAAAAATTATAAAATATTTTAATAACAAAAAGAATGAGTAACTGTAATAATTTAATAAACTAACAATATTTTAATTAACAATTTTTAGTACTAATTTATTACACTGTAAAAAAGGATTTCTTCAGCCAAGTTAAATTAACTTCATTCAAGATACTAAATGATTCCTATCTCTTCGAAACAATATTTTCTTGCCAGCAGTAAAAATTATTCTTGTGTTACATGTTTTCCTCGGAGAATATATTTTCTCCTTTTTAAGAACATAAGCAGTCTTAAACGAATGATAAAAACTCTTGTTATTAAAATTGTCGCATTTTGGGTCGAGAATAAATATTCTTGAATAAAAAATAAAATTACTTGAGAAAAAAAAACAAAAATAATTGAGTTTTGGTGGAGTAGTAATTATTCTTCATTCAAGACATTATTCTTCGCATTAATCAAAGGAATTCTTCAATGAAACCGTTCTTTTCTCTGTAGAAAGATTTTGTGTCTTGCGTTAATAAAATGTATTCTTGGTTAAAGATAATATTTATTTCATTTAAGAGGAGTACTTCTTCAAACAAGTATTTGAAATTTTCTTCAGTATAGTTAATATTTAAGCTACATTCGGGATTTTTAAGAAGCAGGGGTAAACAATTTTGAACTTTTTTGACACAAAGATTTATTTACAAATAAATAAAAATAAAAATGTACATGGTGTCAAAAAAAGTTAAAAAATGGTTTACCCCTACTTTCTGGAGTATTCCATTCAGTCAATAATGACCTAATGTCTACGGCACTGTAATCGTTCGAATAATCACTCATTTTTAAACATTTAAGTAAACACAAGCAGGGTTACTTTTCAAATGAGGGTGTAGGACGTTGAATTTCATATTATGAAACAAGTTTATCCCCTCCCCAACGGACAGCTCGTAAATACAAGAAATTATCTTATAATTATTCTTGAAACGAAAAGTCAAACGATCAGATTTTCTTAATACAAGAACAATAAATTTTAATATTCTTCAAGTAAAATTTACAAGCCCTGATTCTCTTGTCCCAAGAAAAGGGTAATTTTTAGAAAATAAGAAATATTTTACTTGAATTAACGCAATGCGTTTCTTCAATGAAGAAAAATTCTTGAACCAAGAGTTTTTTTCAAGAAATATATTTACTATTTAAAAGAAATTGAACATTCTTGTAACAAAACATTCGTCTTAAATCAAATCAAATTAACTCTATTCAAATAAATATTTTTAAGAAAAATAAAATTCTATATCTAAGAAATCCTTTTTATCCGTGTACTAATTGTTTAAAGTGTCCTCGATTTACATTCAAGCATTTCTTACTTCTACATTAGACGTTGCTCTTCTCGACTATTCTGGGTCTAATATTAGAAATATTAAATATTTCTGAAATTATTAGATTTAGGTATAGGGAATAGTTACATAAATCGAAATGTTTTTTATTTTCTTTTTGATTATGTAAAAACATACAGGCCATAGTTTTTCTTAAGTAATTTGTTCAGATATATTAAAGAATTGACATGAAATCTTTTAAACAATGTTTTAAGATTACAAAAATTTCACCCCAATATCCGCTAACATAATAATGACAAAGTAGGCTATTATTGATTGGCGCGCATTTGTCAAATTTTAACGAAAAAAATTAATAACCCGAAATTTATTCTACTTATACCTATAGGACATGGTTTAGCCACTTTACTCAGAATTTTATGTAGAATTTAAAAATGTAAAAATATACACCGAAAAAAATATATTCGTTGAGTTAACATTTGCCTAAATGTCATTTTTGAAAATGTTGTTTCAACAAAAAACCTATTGGATTAATCTATATTTTGGTGTCAAAGCAATAGTCAGAGTTTGTCAAAGTTTATTTGTTCATTTGACAATTTAAAATATTGATCTTACATGAACTAATTGTTTGAATTAAAGTTTTTATCCTATTTTGATTTAATAGCTGGAATAGGTTGAATCGACCACTGAAATGTTTAGGATTACCTAAAAAAACTATTAAATTAACGTTTAGTTGCTCTTTAATCCAAAACATTAAATTTGTTCATTTAACAAATTGTAAATGTTACTTTAAAATTTAAAATGTAAAATTTGCATTCATAAAATTGCCGAGAATGGCGCTTCGAACACCCGCGCCACGTCATTATACGATGACGTGTTCTTACATCTCGCCTTAGTTGGCTTACGATTAGGGGTATATAAGATCAGGTAGCTGTTTGTTTTAGGTGTGTTCCACAGTGGAACTTTCACTACACCATATTGCCCGACACTGATAAGACCCTCAATACAGGGCGAAACAGCTGTCTGTCGGTATTTAAAGTAGGTGGAACACGCTCAAAACAAAAACTCTGGGCGAGGTGAAGGTTCAATTCTTTCTCTTTATATAATAATATATTATTTCCATAATTTTGTTTTGGATACCAACCTTTAAAGAATTTTAAATTTTCAGAATGTTAATTTAACATTTTAGTGGTGTTAAGTGAATATGCTAAAAAGGTTACCTGGACATTTCAAGAAATTCACCTTAACACCCTAAGAATGTTAAATTAACAAAATTAGCAGATTAGAACAAATATCCTAATTTTGTTCATTTGACTGTTATTTGTTGTTCAATTAAACAATACAATTTGACATTTTTAGATGGTTAAGTAAACGTGTAAAAACCATTGCTAGTATTTAAAGTGCATAAAGAGTTGAATTAATATTTTTTTTGTTGTTTCAACAGCTTATTTTTTTCAGTGTATGGAATGTTTTATTTGAAATAAAAAAAATTATTTATTTATAAATATTTTAGAAAAATAGACTTAATTGGATTATAACCTTTTTAAAATTTCAAATCTTCTGCCGTTCCCTAGAATTTTATGAACCACAAACGTGAACCAGCCTGTATATACCTACCTGTTTTTTAAAGTAATTCTGTGTTTAAATAATAAATATCGTTTACAGGAAAGGCGAATTAATCCAAATAGGCATATAAAGCGCGATAAAATTGTGAAAAACACGCGCAAGATAAAAATCTTTGTGTTAAATTGGTAAGGTTTATTAACTGTTTCGCCCCGATGAAAACTCCATTCGTTTTTTATAGTTTAATAATTTAATATGGCGTCTTTTAGAAATATTATTTTTCTTTCAAATAATAATTATTATAGTAATGGCGGACTAAGGGCCGGCGGCGGGGGCGGGCCCCCGGTCCAGAAGGGCCCCCAAATCTTAAGTAGCCTTTCTCAGTCCAACAAAAAACTATCTTAAATTTAGAAATTTTTCCGGAAAAATTGAGCCGGCGAATAAAACGGTTTTTTTCCGGAAAAAAATTGGGAAATTTTCAGAAAAATTGACTTGCATTTTTCTCATTTTATTCAAAGAGTAAAACGAAAAAATGCAAAAGCCAATTTTTCTAAAAATTTACAAATTTTTACAGATAATATCCACATATTATGTAGGTACTATCCGTACACTGATATCGAGAAAAAAGTGAATTTCCGACGCTGAATATAATTATAATATCATTTTCTTAAATCAATTTAATTGAATTCAATGTTTTTTTTAAATTTAATTAATTTTAAGTTGTTGATGTAAGTATAAATTAAAAAAAAAATGAATTTTTCCCAAAAAATACATTTTTTAAGGCCTGGTTTTTTCCCCAATTTCTCGTTTTTTTTTTCGACACTTACTAAACTTACCATAAACTGATTAAAAAAAATACCCCAGAGATTTCAAGTTTCTAATGAATAACATGCTATGAAAAAAAAATCAAAACTAAAAAAGATTTTTAATATTTTGGTCTCGGGAGCCCCTAGCTGCCATCCATCAGGAATTAGAAAAAAGCTTATAATTACATTAAATAATGGTTTATCTTAGATTGCCATGAGTGGGCCCCTTGATTTTTAAATTTTAAACTATTAACAAGTTCAAATATAAGTATACTTAGTATATATACTTATATAATAATAAGTTCGCTGGAAAAAGCTTGTAATAAATTTTCATATCCCTGATTACATAAAGAGTGTTGCAAAGGACTTGCTAAGAGGATCTACTAACAAATTTAAAATAACAAAACATTAATATTTACAAAACAATCACAATATTTCATAGGCAGACTAGAGGCCCCATTTTATTTTAACGCCCCGGGCCCCCGATCGGTTTAGTCCGCTGTCCCAACCCCATTCCTATTTGGGAAATTTGTAAGGTTTAAAGTGGCATACAAAACTTTTTATACTTAATTATAGTTTTTATACCACTTTAAACTTTAAAAAGATACCATACAAATAGGAAACCATTACTATAATTAATTGAAAGAAAAATAATATTTCTGAAAGACGCCATATTAAATTATTAAACTATAAACAACGAATGATTTCGAAAATCAGTGTGAAACTACTTATATTATAGAGATAAGTCACTTAAGAGTTTTTCGGCGAAACCTTACCCTACCTTGACAAAAAATAGTCAAATAGTTTATAATTTATAACCTTAAAATATTCGTACATTGTGATGCTAAGAAGCTAGCATTAAGAATAAACACGGAAAAGTTTCATTATTCGATAAAAAGTTTAAATGTCGCACCCGTTACATTTTGAGAAAATTTTGGAAAATAGAGTATACAATATTTGTGCATTAAAAATACGTGCTTCTTTGAGGTTAGTATTTAAGGTTTACACCAAAAATTATTAGGTACTACATATATGCTTTCATCCAAAATTTTACTGTATCAACTTTAGAAGCCAACTTGGACGCATTTGCCGATTTTCTAATGTCGCGCCCGTTACGCGATTCATGACGTTATAAAAGGTTTTCTATACCAGTTTTTATTGACATTTTGTTTTAGTTAAATATCTAATTTTTTATACTATTTTTGAATATTAACGGTATCTCGATATAATATAATATATATTATATGAACAAACAGTATATTATCATAAAAAAACGCAGTGTCAGTTTATATATATATACACCGAAAAAAATTATGTAGTTGAGTTAACGTTTGCGTAAATGTCATTTTTGAAAATGTTGTTTCATTAAAAAACCTATTGGATTAATCTAAATTTTGGTAATAGTCAGAGTTTGTCAAAGTTTATTTGTTCATTTGACAGTTAAAATATTGATTTAACATAAACTAATTTTTTGAATTAAAATGTTTATCCTATTTTGATTTAATAGCTGGAATTGGTTGAATCAAATACTGAAATTTTTAGGATTACCTAAAAAAACTATATATATAATATTTGTTCATTTAACAAATTGTAAATGTTACTTTAAAATTTGTTAATTTTGCATTCATAAAATTGCCGTGAAGGCGCTTCAAATACCCACGCCACGTCATTAGACGGTGTTGATCACGTGATGTTCTTACATCTCGCCTAAGTTGGCTTACCAACCATGTTATATAAGCTCAGGTATTTCTTTGTTTTTGGTGTGTTGCACTACTACAAGTTGCTCGACATGTTACCTGGACATTTCAAGAAATGTACCTTAACATCTTAAAGATGTTAGCACAACCATTTTCGAAATATTACTCCGACATATCAAGAATGTTTAATTAACCAGATTAGCAGATTAGAACAAATATTCTCATTTTGTTCATTTGACTAATATTTGTTGTTCAATTAAACAATGCAATTTGACATTTTTAGATGGTTAAGTAAACGTGCAAAAACCATTGCTTGTATTTAAAGTGCATATATATATACATATATATATATATATATATATATATATATATATATATATATATACATATATTTCGTCAAAGTGGCACCATTTATAGGTGACAATTGTCTAAACGGCACCCAATTTTACCATGTGGCACCCGGTTTTGGGTGCCGTTACGTTTTGAGTGCTTGTCAGCCCTATGTTCATATAAGGGCATAACGAAGCGTCTGGCAAAATTTCGATTGGGTGCCGGATTGACCATAATTCTGAATTTACATACTGATTAGTTCGACCATCCTCCGATGGGGGCGCTGCGGTGCATACAAGTTGGTAAATAGATGCAAAGTGGCACCATACAATTATGTTTGCTCTCTGGCACCATAAATTTGGCAACACCGCTTTCTTTTTCAGAAGTCAACTTATTTTTAACGCTTCGTTTGGCGCGCGAATACATCTTGGCGTGCGGAATTGCAACAAAATACCTTTATTGATATAATATATCATATTATGCTCAACACAACATTTGTTATAAGTAAATTTGTTACTGTTTTATTTATTTATTTTTAAAATATTATTGTGTAGGCAAGAAGTCAAACAAAATATCCCATTTTTAATGTATATTTCTACGGCATAAAAATAAAACAATTAATTTAGTTTAAACGATACAAATAATATATAGTAAAATATATTAAATATATTAAATTTTATGTAATTATACAACATTTTTATCGTTTATATTTATTGTTTTATAAATCCTAAATATTTTATTAAAATAAAATTTAAAATATAAAAAATATTAAAAAACATAAGGTACACTCAATCAAAAACGGTCAGTTTGTTTTAGAGATACATATTTGAGAAAAACTTTATTTTTTAATTTATTTTAATCTTAAATATATCGAGAACGAACCAACCGATTTAAAAATGCCAAAATGCAGGCAATTAAAAAGCCTAAATATTGGGGTAACTTTTACCCCCCCTTAATGATAGAAAATATATTTTTTAAATGCCTGCCTAAAATAAAAAATTGACGTGTGCAAACGTTTTTTTAACTTTTTTGTGTAACACCTGAGTAAAATAAGTGAAAACTTTGTATTGACACCATCTATTAATTTATAACAGTTTTTGATAACATATTTTGTAAAAACTAAATACAATAAAAATAAATAATTCTTAACGTTAGTCTGTCTGTGAGTATATAAAATTATCTATAAAAATACAACTTTTATTTGATAAAATAGATAACATAAATAATTATTTAAAATAAACCCATCGGTAATATTATATAATATATTTTGTTAAAATAAATAAAAATTTCGGGAATTTTTATTAAAATATTAAACATTTTATTTGATTATTATTAGGGGTCATTCATTAATTACATGAGGCAATTTTGGCGATTTTTCGACTCCCCCCTCCCCCTCCCTTAATCTCACGTGAGATTTTTTAAAATGCATGGTTTTAATGTAAATAAGTTAATCTGTGATTGATTCCATTAGATTTAAAAAATAAAAACAATTGTTAAAATTGTTTACTTAATTTAACCCAGTTTTCTCGCAATTTTACACTGTTTCATTCGACTCCCCCCTTCCCCTCACTTAATCTCACGTGAGATTTTTTAAAATGCATGGTTTTAATGTAAATAAGTTAATCTGTGATTGATTCCATTAGATTTAAAAAAAAAACAATTGTTAAAATTGTTTACTTAATTTAACCCAGTTTTCTCGCAATTTTACACTGTTTCATTCGAAAAGAAAAAATTACGTGATATTTGCCGAGACCACCCTTCCCCCAAGTGATATTGGGTGAGGTTTGGCTCGACCCCCTCCCCCCCTAAACATCTTACGTAATTAGTGAATGCCCCCTTGCTTGTTATTTTTAAAGTTTGTTTTGTTCGTATATAATATAATGAGTATATAAGTTTGACTATTTCCCTTGTCTTAATTTCCACCAATCACAAACGCGCAATTTTGAATTAAAAATGGTTTCTAGGTGAAAAGCACCTGTCAGCAGTTTACCCGCGGCAAAACTTGATAGCTGTTGTCACCAAAAATTGCAATTTATATTTTAATTGTTAACTGTTACTCATGAAATAGTCTTGTCAAATACCATTCGGGCATCTAATTTTTCCTGTGAAAAAAATCGAAAAAAAACAATGCTAAGTAATATTTTTTAACAAAATGCATTCGTGCAGGTGCAAAAATCCTCGTCTTCGACTCGGATTTTTGTTGCCCCCAGCACTCATGCTTCTTGTTAAAATATTACTTAGCAACGTGTTTTTTCGATTTTTTTTCGGAAAAATTAGATGCCCTTATGATATTACTTACGATAAAACATAGATAGTTAAATAAAATATCATTAAAACCTGAAAAAAAATATTTAAAAACAAAAAGGGCATTTTTACATACAATCGGTTTATTATTATTAATATTATTATTATTAAATGTTTAAAAGGGCTGAGCTACTATTGTAGATTTAAAAGTTTAAAACTTTCGCGCTAATAGTTTCGGTCGGTCGGTTTGGGTTTATTTCGTGTTTGATTCGGCATTGCACGTGATATTGGTTAATTATCTGAAGTTGTCTGCAAACGCTGGTCACCTGTTTTTTAATGGAGTAATTGTCAGTTAATGTTCTAAACCATTATGTAGAAAATAATTTTTATTTATTTCTAGGGTGTTAAAAATACAAAAAACGTTCGCACACGTTTTTTATTCAAGGGGACCATTTTTTAAATATTTACAACCCCTCAATCTTGATTCATAGGTGGGGATGATAGTTGATAGGTCTTTTTGCCGCTTAGACGTTAAGGTTGTAGGGTTAAAAATTAAAATAAATTGTTGCCCCTAAATAAAAAATTGACGTGTGAAAACCGGTGTGGAAACTTTAGATTGAAACACCCTGTATTTGATAAATACACTGCGCGCATAATAATAAGTAAAAAAATTCTAACTCTAAAACGCCTTCACCAATCTTTATAAAATTTTGGATAAAAATACTTTAACGTATATCTCAGTTTATCAAGGGTTTTTTGAGAAAATATCCTTAAAGCCCTTTAATTTAATAATAAAAAACGCTCAAAAAAAAACTTTAATAGGGAATTTTTTTAAGTAAATAAAAAATATGCTGTGAAATACCTTATTTTTGTAAGTATACCCTAAAAATGTTGTACAAATCAAACGAATAGTAACGAAAATACAGCGCTTTAAAGTCATCAAAAATGACCACTTTTCAGCAAAATAATCAAAAAGGGGTCATTTTTAACGACTTTGAAGCACTGTATCTTTGTTAATGTTCGTTTGATTTGTACAAAATTTTCAGGGTATACTAATAAAAATACGGTCTTTAACAGCATATTTCTTATTTACTTAAAAAAAAATCCCTAAAAGTTATTTTTCAAACGTTTTTTTATTATTAAATAAAAGGACTTTAAACATATTTTCTTGAAAAACCCTCGAACATATACCTATAACATTAGGGTGGGCCGAAAATCCGCTTTTTTAGAATTTCGTTTAGTAATAGCAAAAATTTTGTTCATTATGTTGTAAAAAAAATTTGTGTAAAAGATTAAAATTTTCGATCAACATCCTAGGCTCGCCCAACGCAATTAAAGATCAAAATGTTCAAAAAAAATTTTTCTTAATTTATTTCGATCGGAAATTTTATGCTCTACACAAGATTATTTCAGATGGATAGTTTCAGAAATTTGTTCATTATGTTGTAAAAAAAATTTGTGTAAAAGATTAAAATTTTCGATCCTCATCCTAGGCTCGCCCAGCGCAATTAAAGATCAAAATGTTCAAAAAAAAATTTTCCTAACTTAATTCGATCGGAAATTTTATGCTCTACAAAAAAGGTCCTTACACTAAATTACTTCAGATGGATAGTTTTAGAAATAAACCCTATTTTAGTATCAAAATTTTTTTGAACATTTTGATCTTTAATTGCGTTGGGCGAGCCTAGGATGTTGATCGAAAATTTTAATCTTTTACACAAAATTTTTTTACAACATAATGAACAAAATTTTTGCTATTACTAAACGAAATTCTAAAAAAGCGGATTTTCGGCCCACCCTACTATAACATGTATAAGATGAAGTATTTTTTTAAAAATTTCATAAAGATTAGTAAAGGCGTTTTAGAGTTAAGACTTTTTTTACTTATTATGCGTTAATTTTGACGCGCAGTGTAAAAACGTATCACTTTATAATTTGCAATGCCAAAAAGAGTGGGGCTCTTTTAAATAATCTAAATTTGACAAATCTTTACACTTTTTACATGGGAATTGGCAGGTAAGTAGGTATAAATAAAATATCGCAACAAAACAATTTAATTAGATTTTATAATTTAATTTTTTAATTTTTATTTTTTTGCGTGTTATTAATTTTTTTAAATTTTAATTTGGTTTACATGCAACAGCAACAAACAATTTAAAATTATTATGTGTTATGTTAGTAATCCGCTAATTAAATAACAGGGGTGTATTTTTGACTTTAAGGGTTTAAACCGTTTTAACAATTTAAAATTGTTCAATGAAAGGTAACAGTAATTGAAATTGACCCGTACATTTTTAGATGTTGAATCTGAATGTTTAAAAAAAATATGTTTTTAATGTACGCAAATAAAAAAATACTACCGACCCATTTGTTAAATTTGGGAATAAAATACAATATTTACCGTAATTTTAAGTATTATTTTAATTATTATTTACATAATTTTTGTAATTATTTAGTACTTTTTTATTAATGTACCTTTTTTAATTACGTATGTGTTTTTGTATTATTTTTTATTATGTTTATGTTATTAAACTAAGAGTACTTAAAACATATTTTTATTTAGTTGCCCATATATCCACAATAAGGGCGTTCGTGTACTACGTGCATTCAGGTTTTTTTTGGCTTAAATTGCAGATTTAAAAAGAAAGAAAGGAATATTTCGTGTAAGAATAACTTTGACCCGTCATAGATATTGGTGTCATTCGGACCACGATTAACGAGGGTGCCATTTTGACAATTTTGTGTCATATGTATAAAACCGTTATTTTCCAAAAATATGTTATGTTTATGAATATCTGTAAGGTGTCACTTTGACCTGTTATATCACAAGTTCATACATATTGGTGTCATTAGGACCAATATTAAGGGGGGTGCCATTTTGACAATATTGTATAAAACAGTGAAATATCTTGGCAACGCTGTAGGGTGTCAGTTTGACACGCAATATCACAAGTTCATACATTTTGGTGCCTCATAGACAAGATTTACATGGGTGCTAATACAGCAACATGTGATCCTTCTATTTTATACGTATATAAGTGTGGGTGTTTGATTGTACATCGGTTATGTGGGTGTCGTAGCATACAATTAATATATATATATATATATATATATATATATACATATATATATATATATATATATATATATATATATATATATATATATATATATATATTAGGGTGTGTCATTTTTAGGCGATATTTTTTTTTTCGCTGTTATACCAGAAAATCTAATACTTTATAGAAAATAAAAAATTATGCCTCCGGGTAAAAGGTTCTAAGTGCAATAGCGGCTTAGCTCATTTAAAAATTCTATTTCCCATTGAAATAACACAGAAAATTTTTTTTGTTCGTTTTAATTAGATTTTTCGCTGTTATAAACTTTTTTCCCTAAAAACTTTTTTATAGCTTTTGTAGGAAATTAAATTCTCTACAAAATCATCCTTTTGCTCGAAGACCGTATAACTAGTAGTTTCAGAGTTATAGCGCTGGAAATATAAACTTTTATAAAAATAGACCTCAAATTCCATTTTATTTTTCTTCGAGCAAAGGGATGATTTTGTAGAGAATTTAATTTCCTACAAAAGCTATAAAAAAGTTTTTAGGGAAAAAAGTTTTTAACAGCGAAAAATCTAATTAAAACGAACAAAAAAAATTTTCTGTGTTATTTCAATGGGAAATTGAATTTTTAAATGAGCTAAGCCGCTATTGCACTTAGAACCTTTTACCCGGCGGCATAATTTTTTATTTTCTATTAAGTATTAGATTTTCTGGTATAACAGCGAAAAAAAAAATGTCACCTAAAAATGACACCCTAATATATATATATATATATATATATTAGGGTGATTTTTTTTTCACGACAATTTTTATTTTTTCGCTCCCAACTCAAAATGTTGTTGAAAATGTTCAAAAAAAAATTCCCTGAAAATTTGAGCCTTTAATATTAACTAAAAGTACTCGACCAAAGCGTATAAAGATTTCCCATTTAAAATACACGTAAACTTTGATTATTTTTTTTTAAATATCTATATCTCAGCCGCATTTTATGCTATTGGATTGTTTCAAAAAAGGATTTACTCGTTATCAAAAGTTCTACAAAAATGCTTTATGTGCCATAGCTGTAATCTGCACATGTACGATGGTACGGGTCACTAAATCATATTTTAGTGAAAAATTATCATATTTTTGAAGATATTTCAAAAGTGACTGGATTCTTTGAAAAAATTTAAAGAACAAACTTGTAGAAAATTTAATTTTTTTTAAAAAAGGTCCTATCAGTTGAATCGCTAAGATTGATATTTCTTGAGATATAAAGCGTTTACATTGACAATTTATGAAATTTTTAGGATTTTCGTATCAAACTTTGTATAAATGATGATTTTCAATTGTTTATCAGTAAAATCAGTAATTACGTTTTTTCTACAGTCGGGTGATTAGAGAAAAATAAATAACTCAAACAATCTAGCATAATTATTAATAACATAACTTTAAAGAAAAAAGATATATCTAACCTAAAAATTTATATAACGAGGTGTATTACATACAACATGTTATTTTATTAATAATTATGCTTGATTGTTTGAGTTATTTATTTTTCTCTAATCACCCGACTGTAGAAAAAACGTAATTACATGAAATTTTACTGATAAACAATTGAAAATCATGATTTATACAAAGTTTGACACGAAAATCCTAAAAATTTCATAAATTGTCAATGTAAACGCTTTATATCTCAAGAAATATCAATCTTAGCGATTCAACTGATAGGACCTTTTTTAAAAAAAATTAAATTTCCTACAAGTTTGTTTTTTACATTTTTTCAAAGAATCCAGTCACTTTTGAAATATCTTCAAAAATATGATAATTTTTCACTAAAATATGATTTAGTGACCCGTACCATCCTACATGTGCAGATTACAGCTATGGCACATAAAGCATTTTTGTAGAACTTTTGATTACGAGTAAATCCTTTTTTGAAACAATCCAATAGCATAAAATGCGGCTGAGATATAGATATTTAAAAAAAATAATCAAAGTTTACGTGTATTTTAAATGGGAAATCTTTATACGCTTTGGTCGAGTACTTTGAGTTAATATTAAAGGCTCAAATTTTCAGGGAATTTTTTTTGGAACATTTTCAACAAGATTTTGAGTTGGGAGCGAAAAAATAAAAATTGTCGTGAAAAAAAAATCACCCTAATATATATATATATATATGCACAAAATATTAATTCAACTCTTTATAAAGAGTTGAATTAATATTTTTGTTGTTGTTTCAACAACTTATTTTTTCAGTGCACCCATTACAATGGAAATACCCTTAAACAACCATACTGTTTAAAAAAAAAGATTTTTGCCATCAATTTGTCGTTAAAAATGACTTTAAAAATTCTCTCGGTAGCGTGACTTCACGATGTTAAAATAATAAATTCTGTATTGGTACTTAGTTACAATACCTAAGTTAGGTATAAAAGGTGTTTTACATATTAAGTATTTGCAAACATAAAAAATCCTAACATAACCAAATTCTTTGACAGTTATAATATTTTTATTTGTTATAAAACCATTAAAAGAACTGGCCAAATACCTCGTCACCGTGCTTTTGTTTCAAGCGTGCTATACAAACAGGCACTGACAGACAGACTTTTTCGGTCTTATTAGACCTGATCAGTGCCGGATAGCTGTGGTGTGTCAACACTGGCAAAACACGCTACCAACTACTGAGAAAGCGGGAGGAGATAATCAGCCACCGTTTAAAGTTATAAAACTATTTGTGAAATTTAATATTCGCAATAGAAGTATGTACTTTTCTCGATTTCCAAACGATTTAAATACTTTAAAGGATATGAAACATAACCTAGAAACCATGCTAGAAAGAAAATGTTGGATTCATAAGTAATTCTTCAAAACAGAATTAATTTGTTATAACATCGTGACGTCACGATCTCTCTTTAAGGTCATCAATGCGTTTAAAATCGTGGTTTTGAAAAACATTGACAAATTTTTTAATGAGAAACTTGTATGCGTAGATTCCAAATATACAATAAAAGTTATTTATGTCATTAGGTTAAGAAGTAAGGCTTTTTGTGCTAAGCTCAAGGTTTGAAGGCCGACGTGTAGCGGAGGCCTACAATTGAGAGAAGCACAAAAAGGCACTTCTTGGCCGAATGGCATACAACATTTTATCTTCAAATCACTTTATATAGGTCAATTTAATTCAACATCAAAGCGGCCTAACCTCACTTTTTTAGAATCTCATTTATTTATTAGCTAAAGATTACATTAAATGTACAATAATTATTATTGGTTTTAGAAGCAGTAATAGTTTGACAATACCTAGCTACATGATTTAAGTAGAAATGGATTTTTGCTATTACCTACATTGAATTCAATTAATTGTTTAATAAATAGGTAGGTATCTAATTTCAATTTGTTTGGATTTTTATTTAAAAAATAGGTAGTTTGAAATGTTTAAGGTTTAATTTCACTGAAAACTTAAAGCAAATTAAAACTTAAAGATAATTTAAATCGTAGAAAAAGAATCGTGCGTTTTCTTGGTTGGCTAACCTCACTTTTTGTTTTATTATTCATATTTAATTTTACAATAATTTAATGAAAAATATTAAACATTAACACTAAAACAAACAAATTAGTGCTTATTATAAATAAATTAAACCAGTTTAGTACGTTAATTTCTTAGAAAAGGATTAGTTTGTCAAAACAATACCCCTAGCGAGAAAAAATCGAACTAATTACTTGCCTCATAAATTTTTTTATCGGCCTAGGCCATAACAAGGTATTTCTTTATCGAATGTTGACAACAATAAAGTTTAAATTATTGTAATGGTTCAGTATTTTAATACGTTTTACAAATTTATTTTTAAATAAGTTTGGAATTTCTAAATTGTGTTGTAAAATGTAAAAATGTTTGCAAAAGAGGTAAAAAAAACGAACGTTTAGGTAAAGAAATTACAAAGTTTCGTGGAAGACCGAAATTTTGCCTGCAATGGGAAAAAATATGTTGGCCAGATGATGCGAAAACAACATCGAAACTGGGACAGGGAAGCAAAGAAAGGGGCAGAAAATTTTCCGAAGTGTTGGAGAACGCATAATTTTTGTAAATCTTTGCTAAAACCACAATTATTGTAAAATTCTGTGTAAACAATTGTTACAAGTGTTTGTGTATTCTCCCAGGTTAGTTCTAAATTTTAGTAGCCCAATTCTGTAGTAAAGTCCACTAAACGTAGAACGATTTTTATTTAAATAAACTGAGCATTAGTTATTTTGCACTACTACGTTTAGTGAATTTTACTCGATATTAACATCTTTTGTTTTAGCTATTTTTGTAGAATGTTTTTACCTTTTAAGTTTACTGCTAACTGTAAAAATTTATATTCCTTTCTTTTATTGTCTTAGGCTTAATTTAGTTGTATACTACTCAAATGTTTAGACCCTCCCTCAACACGATTATGCATTTTTTTGCGGTAATTTTAAAACATATATCAGTGTAATACAGGACGTTTCGTTGCTTAAAAGGGAGTATTGACCGTTAATTTTAAACTTTGAATGCTCCTTTTTCTTTAGTACGTAGTTTGCAGTAGATACTAAAATACTCTCCTCCGTGAGGGATAACTGGTCACCTAGATTCTCTAGGTGGCAACTTTTATCCCGAAACTGCATCTTTACGCGAGTTGTTTCCAGTGCGGACCTCGTTCTCCACAGGGCAACGTTAACGTTGACAGACTAACAGTTAACTGCCCTGTTAAACTAACAAAGTTTTTCCTATTTTTTTGAACCCGTAGGGGTAGATAGTGTAACGAGCGTCGTGTCATTCCATTGATTTGCATAAACTTTTAAAGAAACAATGCCTAATCGTGTAATCCTTTGCTACTTCATAACCGAACAGGGTTTTTTCTCAAGCTCTTTTTCCCTGGTCGTATCTCCCTAAGAGCCACCCCTTGTTTTTTTTTAACTGTTTGTAAAGTAAATTAAATTGGGGTAAACAAAACACTGTATTTTATTTTTTTGTATACCTAATTTTCCCAAGTATGATTCTTAAAGCAAAGTATTTAATAACATGTTACTTACTGCAGTAACAAGTAACCACAACGTAGGGGTCCAAATTTTAATAAGACGATCACGAGCCATAGTCACAAAATAGTTCATTTATTAATTTTTTATAAAACTTGTTTTAACTAACCTGGTGTAAGGAGAAATCTTTACATTATAGACCGCGTGGAGATAAAAAAATGTATGTACCAACCCCATTATTTATGGTTATAAAGTATTTAAAATTTTAAATATACAAATATGACTGAAAAATATTTAATGAAATTAATCCCTTAAATTAAAATAACCTATAAGTAATTTTCTTTGGTAAAAATTACGTGAAATAAACAGCACTAAAAAATTCAGAGTTGTGAAGTAAAAAAAATATAATTAAAACTTATATCAAACTTACTTTAATGACAGTTTTTAAGGTTAATTTAACGACATATTTACTTAAATTAAGTAATAAATCCGCACAGCTCAACTATTTTACTTAAATGCTGCCATGGGATCCTATGTGATGTGATAAAAATAAAATATTATTGAATAGTACTAATGTCTTGAGAAATGAGTTTTTTATACTATTTTTTCCATTTGTAAAAATTTAAAAAAAAATCGAATTATAAATTATATTTGCGTATCGCACTGTTGACATGTATCATACTGTTGCTATGGAGACAGTACGAAACCCAAATGAAGGGGTCAATGCAAGAAGTGCCTTAGTCACAAATAGGTGATTCTGAGATATTGCGGTTTGAAGGTTTATTTTTGATTGTGAAATATTACACAAAATATTATGATGAAAATGTGTGTTATGGATTGGACATCCATGATTAAAAAAGAAAAAACACTTTGTTATATCAAAAAAAATATATAAAATAATTTGGGACTTAATCACTTTTTGTGTTGAAATGTTTTTATTTTGTCAAAAATTAAGGGATATTTTGAGGAAAAATTTGTTTATACTTAAAAAAAGGTTTATTATATTATAACGCCGTAAAAAAATATATAAATTGTGAACAAAACTAAAGACTAAGACATAACTTAGGAGTCCTAAGTTAGGACATATATACATAAATATTATAACTTAAAGCAAAACTAAGAATATAATAAGAAGGCTGGCTATTCATAAACAGCGTCGGCCTCTTGTAACTGATCAATTTCTTTATCAATGACATCATTTTGCTGGATTATAATTTTATTTTCAGACAAGGTTCGAGCAAAAAAAAACGGTAACTGGTATGTTTTAAGGTTCCACAATCTATTTTATTTTACTTTACTTACCTGCCATAGTTATGTTTTTAATCACAGACACAAATTATTAGGATTTACACAGTTTAATAGGTAATTTGCTCAGATATAACCTAATTTAAATCACGTGGACTAAGGCACATGTCACATTGCATCTGTCAAAATGATGACTTAGGTCTTGCATTGAAAACCAGGTAAACTCCCATTGAAGTAAATGCAAACTAAGGCACTTAGACACATATTTCTGCCACTCTGAAAATACCATCTGAAAGCTGAAGTGAAACCCTTTTAGATAGCGCCACAATGTCAATTTTATTGAAAATGTGACTTAGGCACTTCTTGCAATGACCCTTTCAAATGCATATATATACGATATATCGTACTGTGCATGCTTATTATCAGAGATAATAATCTCTGTTAGTATTTTTAATTTTTAACACAATTTATTAATTTAATATACCTAATTTAACACATATTTAACAAAAAAATTGTTCACGCAGCAATAAGGCCACTTTTTTGTAGGGTGTATTTGGTATAAAATTTACCCACAACACTATAAATAGCGTGCTCAGTTGGCCTATTACGTGGGCCATAAAAATAACGTGTCGAGAATTTAGGACCTATTTTTAAAATAAGGATACAAAAGCATTTTTTTTGTTATTCTATTTATAATGATTTATTATATATAAACAAAATAATAAAATAAAAATATTATCATAAATAACAGTATGGTTTAAAAAATCCGACAGTCTTAAAAAACACCCTTTGTTTGATAGATATTTACCACGGAATTTTGTTTAGGCATTAAAAAGGTCAAAATAATTATATAACTTTTCCAAAGTCGGCATTTTCGCAGGTTCTGATATTATATTACAATATTTCCAATTAATGACCAAGTAGCATTTTAAGTGGATAAAACGTATTGGCCACTTATACTTGGAACTGTAAAATGTATTGCCAAAATCTCTGCTACGTGGTAGAAACGGTTCTATTAAGTGAAAGTAAAATTGAAAACACTTTTTTAGTGTCAGGTATATCTTATTTATTATCTTTGCTTTCTCTGAAACTGGACATTAAACTGACACTACATACTAAAATTATTATAATGTAAGAATTCACCTTGCAAATAATAACTAGTATTAAAATAATACGAAGAGATAAAATTAACACGAATAAAATTTTACTGTCAAACATGGGTGTCATACCTCGAAAGAAAAAGAAAAGTGTAAATTTAGCGGATCTAAAAAATAATTATCTAGAGGCTGAAACCAATAATTATTTATTATCGTGTTAAATTTGGTGCTGTACTAGCCAGAATTATTTGTTTAAAACTAAACATTTATTTTCCTTCAATGGCGACTATTTGTAAACATGTCTGTTTTTGAGGAAGGGGACTTAAAGTGGTGTAAGCCTTTAAACCCCCCTAGCAAATAATCTGTAAAAGTTACCCCAAGTGGTAAATAAAATATAACACCACAGCAAATGTTATATTAAATTACGACAAATAAATATATAAATACCATTAAGTAAATAATACATCAAGTAGAGAGTTCTCTGCTCTCGCGTTGATGCTCCTCGTAAAAGCAGTTAGTCTCTATTTTTGTATTTTAAATGTAACTTTATCCGTCGAGAATTTTATCCGTATTAGGTATCCGTGCTCCAAATAAAGTTTTTATAATTATTTAACGTTGAATTTAAGTTTACGGTTACATAATTTTTCATGTATTATTTATTACAGTTCAGGCTCAATCGACTGTTAAAAAAAGAAGTAAATAAATTATCGCGATCGTTTCAATTGAGGGTTCGCATGCATTGCAATTGTCTTTTATGCCTTATTTGTCGGCAGACTTTAATAACTTAATTATAATAATAATAATAATAATAATAATAATTATTATTACCCTAAACTACTAGGTAATCAAAATGCACCTAAATAAATTTACAGGAAAGTAATTCGAAATGGGCTTATTATGTCAGGAGACCACGGTCAGTGGTATAAATTAAATGTCGCTATCGCACAATCATTGTTGCCACTCACCACAAATGTAATACTAAATAATTAAATATGACTGGTAAAATCACCTAATTTCAGGACATAAATGTGAATCTGCGAGTATAATTTAAAAAATCCCATATAATCGATATTAAGTACACTTAATTTACGCAGCGTTTATGGTAAATCCCCTTTAAGAAATATTTATTAAAACATTTAAATAAAATTAAGTACAACCATGACATTCAGCTAGATAAAATCCAGTTCAACCCTGCCCTTTTAATTAAATAAAATCAAGTACATAATGTTTTTATAATTTAGAATCTAAATTATAATGCGAGATTGTTAATTAATTAATGTTTAATCGAATATTTATCTTTACACAAGGCATTTGTGTAAACTAATTATACCAAATTGTTCGGAAATATTTATACTACAATAATTTAGTTTTTAAAATGTACAAACCTACAAATTTAAACACTTTTCTCGAATGATCCCTGGTCTTTTTATTTTCCGGCATTCTACGCCAAGCGTTCGGCACTCTACGTCAATTACATTTCCCTGCTTCCCGCTAGATTTAAATGTTAGTTTATTTACATGACGATTTTTAAAATTATTTACCTAAAGATTGTTAAAGATACAAAAGTGTAATCGATCGATTTAAATATAGTAGACAAAACAAACAGTTTACGTATTCCTCCATTTTAAGATTCAAAAGTCGGAAAATTCTTCGAGAAAGTTTTGATGAAAATCATAATAAAAAGAAGAAAAAAATACACATATAAAATTAATATATTACAGTTAACCATGTTTTTAATACTGGATTATCCATTATGTTTTATTTTAACAGACTTGTTTTAATATGTTTGCGAAGTATAAGCACTAGGGTGATTAAAAAATCTACTTTTTTTACTTTTGATAATCGAAAAATTGGTTGCTGGGCACCTCAAAAGAATCATATCTACGTATGAGCTCTTAACATTAATTGTAAGATCCTCCTCATCGCAATTTTCCATTTTTACATTAGTCCGATAAAAAACATTTTATATCTTACTAATAAATGAATATAAAGCTAAGCCCAATACACATTTTAATAGGAAATTAAATGATCTACAAAAAATATTTCTTAAAGTTTTTTCTCAAACTTAGCCATTAAAAACGTATCTTATGTCAAAGTTTAAAAAGTTGGGATTTTGAAATGGTTAGATTTTGTTGGAAAATAACTAATCTACAAAAAAGGTTTCTTTAGTTGTTTTGATAAATGTAAGCGTTTCACAGATAATTGGAACTTAAGTTTAACTTATACTAATTTTAACCTTTTCTAGTAACTGTCAATGTCAGTGTCAGTGTATTTAAAATCATACAATTTGTAATAAAACATCACGGGTTAGGTACTTTGACAACAGCAATAGTTTTGTTAAATTGATAAGTAGTGGTCAATAATCTGCACAATTTTGAATTGGAAATAACTAGATTACTGTTCTGCACATCAATGGTTACAGTTTTATTTTCTCCGTATATACCGTGAAAATTAATTTTACTAGTGGATTTGTCATATTAAGAGCTAGGTATCCTAACCACTAGACCATACGGGATATACTTACTAAACAAAACTTATTATTATTCGATTTTTTTTTGTAGATCATTTAATTTACCTACAACCAAAATTTGTGCTACCCATTAAAAAAAGACAATCGACGTCGAACAGAACAACGAAAATCTCCTACGGAATATGAAATTACATCTCGCGGGGTGCAAAAATTCTCTTGGGCGACAAAAACAAACGTAATTCTATTATTAACGAATTGGCAACGTTGCATTCTTTTGTTTCAATTTTTTGTTTTTGCGCGAAAAAATCGTTTTTCTACTCCCACCTTTAAAATGCCCTTTTTCGTACATGTTTGCATGATACCTACTAAGTGACCTTTTAAATACACATTGACAAGTTGTGGCTTTATGGCGCTTTAGTCACGGACTGAAGTTAGCAACAGGTTTTTAGTCACGGGCTAAAGTTAGTTTTAAGTTAGTTGACAGTTACACAATGTCATACAATCGTTAAAATAAAGTGCTTTTCTTGTAAAATAATACCAAATGTGAAAATTATTTTATTATCTCATTACAAAAAAACAAAATTATTAAATAGTTTCTTGACGCCAATATTTGAAAAGGTTATATGAACGTTTGTACTGACCCTTTGATTTCGCTGTAGTAGTGCAGTTAACTAGATTTAACTGATAAAGCGTTAAAATTTTTGCGTACAGTCCAATAAAACATTCCCTTCTCTTTTACTGTGAAAAACTGCTTCTATGGATTGTTAGTATATTTTTTAATGGATAAATTTTGATTTACACAGAATAATTTGAGATTTTAACGCCGCGGCGGCGCGCCGGTGCGCCGGTAGATTCCCAAATTAGAAATTCCAACGGGAATTCCAATAAATACAACTATCACTTTTTGTACCTTTAACATTTCCCATGTAATTTTTAATACTTTGTGATAATATTTTGCAATTATAGTAATAAAAAAATCAAAGGATAAAATATTTTCTTAAAATAATTATAATTTAATATTTTAAAGTATCAATAATTATTGATTATAATCAATCAAAGTTTAATTAAAATAATACTTAATATTTAGTATTTTTCGTAGAAAAAGTATAGTATGCAACTCGTTTATAAACTATTGTATTGTATTTAATTAAGCACAAGCCTAAATTAAATTCGTGTCTAGAAATGGCGTTTATCAAACTTAATACATAATATACTATTTTATCATTAGGAAGGGGGTTTAAAATAAGATAAGTAGCATTGGGGTTTAAATAAGGGCGTTATGATGCTAATATTGAACAAAACCAACCGCAAATATGTTGTTTTATAGCTTCTCCTGTTTTCTTTGTAAATATGGGTTATTTCATTGTTTTAATTTATTGAACCGAATCAATAGGTAAATGAGCGTCCCGGTGAAGCTGAATGGGTGCGTTTCGTTGATTTATTTAGGATTAGGTGAGGGACGAGAGGCCACGCGGAAACTTTAAAGCTTGTTAACGAAGCTATCGCAGCTTCGACGATGAATATGTAACGAGCGGCGTTCAGTTTAAATTTAGCAACGGATCGAAGCTGCAGGCGAGTCCCGATTAGATTTTCAAAGATTATTAACGTCTATTTTGGCCACTAGAACCATTTTTCTCTCCGATGCTCCCGAGAGTTTATTTAATTATTTCCAGTGCCATTAATTTTGTTGAGTTTGCCGAAGCTGTTTTCACGGCTTAATTCAATTGTTTCGAGCTGAAAATTCACGTTTTCTGTGTGTTTAATTAAAAGAAAAAATATTTTTATTCGATCGATATTAGAGTACGGAATTTCAGTCGACTAAAGGTGAAAATCGATGGAAAAGTTAACGACCTTACTGGAAAAAAACTATCTAATCAATTTGAAACACTGTGATTTGAAGCATGTTACATTTTATTTATCAAACAATCAAATAATCCATATTCAGTTGTTTTCCTGCAGTTATTTTAGCCTTTCAGCTTTGCCAAAACGATACAGCTATGTATAAAGTAATTTACTCAACTAACAAACAAACAACAATATTATTTTGACGCGGCTGAAGCTGAAACGCCTGAAGGACGTTAAATGAGCGCGATTTACGTCGAATGGGTTCGAAATTAGCTTCGAAATTTGCAATAAAACGCCTTTATTTTACACCCCCAAGGCCTAATTTTACCACTTATCACATTTTATACTTCCCTTTCTAATGATCGATGGTTTCACAAGTTAAAAAGGAGTTATTCCGGCGAAAACAAAAAGTCTTACCCCTGGTGAAATACATAGTTGGTTAAATTAGAAAAACGTTGTACATTCTTATGCCAATCAATAATCTAAAAATTTGACTTATCATTTTTATTTTATTCATTATTTCAAAAACTGTTGAAGGTAGCCTTTTCTAATTCAGATATTATTAAGGCACTTTTTCAAAATCACCTAACCAAACGAAAGGGGTTAATTCCTTTTGTAGTTATTTATTTTTTAAGGCCACCCATGAGGGTGTCCCAAAATTTGTAGCATCAAAAAATTGGCACCCCAAAGGGTAAAGGTGAATTAATTTTCTAGGCTGGCAATGAGAGCGCAGTGTTTCTGCCCTATAGGGGAACCGAATTTGTTTTTATTTATTTTTTTCCCAATTATAAAATATTAGCGTCTTTTGCAAACACAAAACATATTAAAAACTCGTCCGAGTGGGCAGAAATAACTCCTGCAATATTGCGAATTCAAAAGATATCTTTGGTAAAAGTTTGAACATTTTTGAATTTTTTTTTATAACATACGGAATTTCTATGATTTTGAAATAAGTGGTACATACCTATTTCTGTTGTAAATTACCTGATCTACAAAACAGTTTTCCTTAGGTTTTGCGGTAAATGTAAACGTTTCAAAGATAATCGATTACGCGGAATAATAATAGGTTTTGTTTAATATAAAGTGTATTATATATACCGTATGTCCCCAATTCGACTTCATTAGAGGAAAAACTTTTTTATTTTTAATTTTTCGAGATAAATGCATTCTTGATAAAAGTTTTTGCTTGTTCTAAAATGGCTAATTCAGTTTATACTTTTACAAATTTCCCCTCAATTTCAAAGATGTATCGAAAAATATAAAAATATGTTTAAAATATTTAAGTTTAAAAAATTATAATGCGCTTCTATGGTTACGGTTTTTTATTACTTGCAATGACGTTAAATATTAAAATATTGTTCAGATCGACTCAGGTGTCAATATTAGGTTTTACTAGTTAAGACATGTTGATGGAGCACAGAATTTATTTGGTACAGTGCTATGGAAGAGGAGATAAGAGTTACCGTAGAGTTGTCCAGGAATTCAATGAGAAATATCCAGATATTTACGTATCAACTAACGCTGCTCGAAATTTAGTTAGAAAGTTTTTGGAAACTGGTTCGGTAGTGGATGCAAAACGAAACAAGATCGTTCACGATGAAAATAACGCTGCAACTATTCTTGTTATGGATTCAGTACAAAATAATCCCAAACTATCTTTGAGAAGAAGATCACTCCAACTGGGAATCAGCAAATCCCATTTGCAGAGAATTTTAAAAGAAATTAAGTTTCATCCCTACAAGCCGATATTCAACCATGTATTGGAACCTGGAGATTCAGCTAGGCGTTTAGATTTTTGCTTGTGGTTAGGGGCTAATATCATGGATAATCAATACTTCCACCGAAACATTATTTTCTCCGACGAGGCTACATTTTCTACTAACGGCACTGTTTCGTCTCAGCATGTTAGGTATTGGAGTGATCACAACCCGAATTTTCGCATTCCCAGTGGTCGACAATACTTGGCCAAAGCTAATGTGTGGTGCGCAATTTCATATCATGGCATCATAGGACCGTATTTTTTCGACAATACGGTTAATCAGCAAACGTATTTGGCAATGCTTCAAAACTGTTTGGAAGATAAGCTTGACGAGCTACCCCTTGATTATCTCCTTAGCTGTTATTTTCAACAGGATGGTTGTCCGGCTCATTTCGCTCAAATAGTTGTGCAGTGGTTAAATAATAAATTTGGGCAGAATTGGATTGGACGGAACGGTCCAGTTGTATGGCCTGCCAGAAGTCCCGACTTAACAATCGCAGACTTTTATTTATGGGGTCGATTGAAGCAAATTGTTTATGCCAACGACCTACCTCCAAATGTAGACAATTTAAAGCAAAAAATAAGAGACGCTGTAGAATCCATAACAATTGAAGAGATTCGGAATAGTTACGGGGAACTGCGCAAACGAGCAGAAATGTGTGTAGAAAAGGGCGGAGAATGGATTGAATGAGTTGTTCTTGTTGCTTATTTAAATAATTAATTCATTAAAATATTAATCACTGACCATTTCAGTGTTTATTTACTACAGTATCAAGTGAAAATAACAATCGTAGTCTTTTGGACTTGTCTGAGTCGCCCTTATTGACGGTCATTACAACTAATCTTAGAAATTATTTTCGATAGATTATAGTTTCCGTGCGAGCCAACAGGCGAGTGAAGAAATTTATCGAGGGAGTAACTGCAACTCCACTATACTTTTTGACGAGTGAAGCCAATTTAAATTTTTTACTATATTTTAAAAAAAATAAAAAAACTTGTCAAATATTTAATTCTGACATTTAATTATTTAAATCTGACGTTTACATTTAAAGTTAATCACACTGTAGCGCAATTATTTAATTCTGGCATTTAATTATTTAAATCTGACGTTTACATTTAAAATAAATCACACTGTAGCGTCGTAAAACTGCAGTTTTAGTGATTTTTTACACTTTTCAAAGCTTTCAAACATACGAATTTTTGAATTAAAAAAATAATCCTGGTATAGATTCTTTGGGAAATTTTATGCTCTACAAGAATCCGCGACGTAAAAAATTTTATCTCAAACGGTTCAAAAGTTATAGTCTTTTTAATGAAAAAAGATTTTTTTACGTGTTATTTCAATGGAAAACTTAAAATGCTCACCGACACCTTTTAAAATTGAGCAAAAAATTTTGCCTTGCAGGGAAATTTTTTTCTCGGTATGTAGGTTCATTTTAACACATAAATCCGATAGGTAAGTTTTTTGGCTCACCCTAATATATATATACGAGCCCTGTCTCAGTGAAGTTGGCCCAAGTCATAGAGCTGCTCAAAAACTTGGGTTTAAAACTTACAAGGTTTGCTTATAATGTATACGATTTTTATTTATTTTTAATTTTACTATCTGTAGGCAAAGGAAAAACCTTTATTGACAAAAAAACAGAAGAAAAATAGACTTCTCTGGGCAAAAGAGCACAGGACTTGGTGTCAAAATCAATGGGATTCAATTATATGGAGTGACGAAGCTAGATTTGAAGTTTGCGTTGGTGATAATCGAAGCCGAGTCATTAGAACACAATGACTGTCTTAAAAAAAAGTAAAGTTTCCGGCCTCTGTGATAATTTGGGGATCTATGTCAGCTAAAGGGATCGGTAAATTACACTTTGTAGAGGGCATTATGAATGCTGATAAATATATTTACGTCCTAAAAAATAACTTAAAACCGCAAATTGAAAAAATGCGTTTAAATGATATTGAATGCATCTTCCAACAAGATGGTGCAGCGTGTCATACGGCTAAAAAAGTGAAAGCTTGGATGATAAAAAATAATATTTTACTTTTAAAATGGACATCTAGTAGTCCAGATCTTTCGGCTATAGAAACTTTGTGGCATATTATGAAAAAGAAGCTCAGAGAACAGCCAGAGAACCGTCTCGCCTGCCAGAAATTTGGAATAATTTTACGGCGGATGATTGTCAAAAATTTGTTGACACCATGCCGAGACGTATACAGGCAGTAATAAGCCATAAAGGAGATGTTACGCAGTGGTAGTTTCCAATTAAAATGTACCTATTTATTAAAAAAAAAATTTTCTTAATTTTTAGTTTACGGACAATATAAGAGAATTTTAAATATTTTTTATTAGGTACTTAAAAATACAATTTAACGGTAGAAAATTTAATAAACGTTATTTATTTAATTAAAACAATGTGTTAATTTTAATTAATTACCGTATAATATTCTAAATATATTCTAGATATATCTTCAAAAAACTATTTTTGTTAGTTGGGCCAACTTCACTGAGACAGGGCTCGTATATATATATATTTATAGGTATATTTCTTATGGACTAGTGTCTAGAATATCTAGCTCTTAATATGACATGTTTTTTTTGTCTAAATAATTCATAGATGTAAGTATTACCTCCTAACGAAATACTTTGTTAAAAATAAATGTTTCACGGTAGTTATCAAAAAAAAGTTCTGTATAAGTTGAACTTCAGTTGCGCCTACCTTTGAAACCCTTACCTACATTTATCAAAAAAACTAAAGAAACTTTTTCACTTAATTTACAACAAAATATTTACTAGTATTATCATTTTAAAATCGTAAATATTCTGCGAGTTAATAAAAATGACTAGTATCGAGTATTACTTCCTCTTTTAAATGACAGCTCTCAACGTTTGTGGCATGCTCTGAATTAAAAAAGCAACCTCAGCCTGATATATCTGCTCTAGGGTTTTAAAGTGTCGGAAAAAAACGAAAAAATTGGGGGAAAATGCAAAAATTGGGGAAAAACTTGTTTTTTACGTTTTTCAGGCTTTTTTGAAAAAAATTAAATTATTTTTTGGAAAATATACACATTATAAAAAAAAGTAGCAGTCAATATTTTAAAATTATTTTAATTTAAAAAAAATATCCTTTATTACAGAAAAAGTTTAAACTAAACTAAATTAAATTAAATTGATTTAAGAGAATAAAAGTCAACGTTAAATAAACTGTCGGTTGGGTCTTTTTTGCAAAAATGAGTCCATTGAAAATATCTAATTACAAAATAATGAATTAAAGTAAAATTATAAAATTATAATTTAATAAATTAAAGTGTCAAATAAAACGAAAGTTAATGTTAATACAGCCCAGAATATGTTTTTTTGCTTCTTTACAAAAATGTTCATGGCAACGATTTGGTACGTTTTTAAAATGCAAATATTTTAGAACCGGCTAAACCAAATATCAGGGAAAAAAGATCTATTAATTTTTATCACAATATACAGGGTGTTCTATCGAAGATTTGCTAAGTTTGTATTTTTTACTAACATTGTGAAATTCATTTGTTATTTTCCGTAACATTTACGGCGATTTAGGACAAACCCTACAACTTTAGTTTTTAAAGCTTCTTAATAAACTCAGTAGACGTTTTCTAAATATAGGGTCTTTCCATTTCAGAATTTCCGAGTATATTCTCTGCCTCTCAAGTCTAGCAATAAGTTACAAAGATTAATGATATGTACAACTTTAATAAAAAACAATGCATTATAATCATTCAGTATTTTTTGCATCTGCAATTATAAGCGTAAAAATACTTACACACATATTCAAGTACACTGTTCAAAATTTCATGACCATTTTAACACCAAATTAACACCATATTTGGTCTATATCGATACAAACCAAAATGGTGTTAAATAGGGTTCGTTGGTCCGGTGTTAATTTAAATACTAAAATGGTGTAAATTTAACTTTTACACAGTATTAAAATAAATTTTACCTGGTGTAAATTGAACTCCTTTTCAGTGTTAAATATTATGTGTTTGTGGTCAAATTAAATCATACTACACAGAAAAACGAAAAAAAAAGGAAACAGGAAGTTCCTTGACGCATTACTAGTACATTACCAGTGGTATTATTCCAGAAAATGGAACCTTCAACTCGCTAAAAAATCTAATCTCGAGTTGAAACTATTAGCATCATTATGAAACTATCATAGTCATGAATAGGAGCAAGATTAGTGTATGCTTACGTTAAAATTACCTTTTCTTTAACTTTTATACCAAATGTATACCTACTTTGTATTTAACTTGAGAGTACTTATGTTATAGGTGTAAATTTAAATTTAAACTCGATTTAATATTAGCCTTAACTTCAATTTAAAACTATCTTATGGGTCCATTTAGAATTGGTTTTATTTAGATTAAATATAGTTTAAGTTCAAATTGAAAATAATTATTATATATGTTAATATAGCTTGTCTTTTATCGGAGTAAAACTATTTTTTAATTGAGACATATGTAGTTTAAGGTTTAAATAAGAATATGCTGGGCAGCCCAATAATATTGAAATTAGGTCTTGCTTTAGGTTAAATTGAATTATACTTACTGTAAGTGTAACACTTATCATACTTATCTTTTTTTTAAAACTTCTTTATTTTTAGATTACTATATTTATTTTGAAATGAAAACTAACAAAAAATAATATGGAACGATTTATTTTATAAATAAAAATACAATATTTTTATAAATAAAAATACAATACATTTATATAGGGTCTCTGATAATAAGTAAAATTTTATACACTCTAAACTACCTACTGCAATATACTTCAAAATAAGACTATACATGTTTAGTACACAATGATAATACCTAATAGGTAAACAAAATATTTGTATAGCAACGAAATGTCATGTATGCTTTGTTGTAAAGGGTTAAGCAATACAAATGACTTTATGATGTGAAAAAATATCAAATATTTGTACTATGGTAGGTACTTACGTAGAAATGAATTTATTACTTCGTCAGGATACCCCCATGTTCTAAGCAATTCCTCCATAATAGGTATTTCAGAAATACTATTTCTTTAAAAAATAACACAATCACCACCACAGAACAAACCATAGGCACAATAATTACACAAAACAGGTCCACGCGCATCGGAAGTTTACTTAATTATGCCAAAGAAGATTGATGCCGCCCTCTTTGCAGAACGTATTTTTGCGCGGTTCTTTTGTTATGCTCAATTTGAAGATAGAGTACGTTTTTATTATTAAAATAATGATATTGTCACTTTTTATTATTGGAATGATTACAGGTAAGGATGTTTTAAGTATAAAGCAAGTGTTCACAGGGATGTTTTGTTATTATTATAGCTAAATTTAGTTATCGTTGATATACATAAAAATATATATTTTTATAATCAATTTAATGATTATATTTAACATTACATTATACTTGCTATGAATTAATTTTGGTAACAGAATAAACCTTATTTGTATTAACCTAAACCTAATTATTTGAAAATATGTTATTTGTTCAAATTGATATTAGATTTTTTTGTGTGTAGAGATAATGTTTTTAGTTCGTTCCACTAACTTAAAATTCTTCAAGTATTGACAGCTGTTTCCACCTATTTAAGGTCTAGTATCGAACAACTTGTAGTGTCACACCAAAGCAAAGGACAACATGAGCTTATATATTCTTCATGTAAGTCAACAGAGGCGAGATTTAAGAACATCACGTGATCCACAAAAAAATAAATACTTATGGGTCAACTAAATTAATATAGTTAAATGAACTATTTCTTTTTTTCTGTGTAGGTGCACTTCTCAAATATTTTTAGATAAACACCGTTTTGGTGTTAATTTTCAACCATAATTCATGGTGTTATATTAACACCACTTGGTGTTGGATTTTGACACCATTTTAGGATTACTTTTTACACCACAGATATTTTAAACAGTGTATTGTACGGGAGCAATTAATGCTCAAGACTTGACACAGTCAATGTTATGACACAACAATCCGCCAAACAATAATTCTATAAGGATCATGGCAATCTTGGTTTAGTAGTACTAAACCAAGATGGCACCTATGTACTAAATCTTCGCCATCCAAACCAATCCCTTGTCTATGCTCATGTATTTCGCCTTGAAAATTTGATTATAAACAAAATAATTCACTTTTCACTTAAAACGATTATCCCACAATGAACTTTATATTCCAATCTTATTTGTTTGCTATTACCTACACATAAAACTTACTTTAAAAATAAAACGCGATCGTTAGGGAAAATAGAATTTAACGAAAAGTTTTGGCTAACAGTCCCTTAGCCAAAATGCAGTTTGGACTATCTACTTTTTGATAAAAAAAATAAAAAATACACTTTTTGAAAAAGTTCTGTACTTTTCGTTTTTTATCGTATAAAAAAATTATCACAATGAATTTAAAATTGTTGTTACTTTTAATGGAAAGTGTTAATCAGTACAAGCATTTTGCAAGTTTAATTGTCAAAATCGGTCAATTTTTGAACAAGTTATATATAACTGCGTATACGCATTTAAAAAAAAGCTTTTTGGTCGACAAAAAAAATCGATTTTTACCGCAAAAAAATATTATTTCATAGAAAAAGAAAATCATGACCTGCGCGTACCGGTCGTTTTGAAATGGAAAGAGCCTATACGAAATAACCCTGTAGAGGAAGGCGTGTTCCATATAGTAAAAAAAATCAAGTGTCCGGTTAATATTGCGGTTGAGTCTTAATTAACATAAGGAAAAAGAAAAAAACAAATATTTATTTGTGATAAAAAGTTATTGAATTATTTCTGTAAAACGGTACTTTTTGATTAGTGCACTGTGCACATATACAGCGTTGCCAATAGGTTAACAACATTATTAAGTTTGTTTTGGCGTTTTAATATCGCCCAGGAGAATTTTTGTACCCCGCGGGGAGTAATTTCGTATTCCGTACGAGATTTTCGTTGTTCTGTTCGATGTCGATTTTCTTTTATTTCGCCCCCACTCACCTCCCGAAATCGAACGGCGCGCACTGTGGCCATGTCCGTGCTTCAAACTATAGCTGATTTTTACAATTATTTTTTCCATAGTAACTTTTTTGTTTTTTTTCAAATTCTTAAAAAATTTCAAATTCTTCTCTATCTGATCCTATAAAATTAGTTTCTACAGACTCTTCACAGACAAGTCCTGAATCGCTGCTGTGATTATCTTCAACGACATAATCACTATAATGGTTATGTAGTATACTACATTCATCTATATCACTTATATCGCTGTCGATTTCATAAAACCACTACATTACAGTTTCCTTGAAGCCTTTCTTATCACTTTGGACACTTTTAGAAAGCCCTTGTTGCGAATCCATAAGGAATTAATTGTTTTTATAAAAAATACGTAAACGGTACACATGTGTACCGTTTACGTATTTTTTATAAAAACAATTAATTCCTTATGGATTCGCAACAAGGGCTTTCTAAAAGTGTCCAAAGTGATAAGAAAGGCTTCAAGGAAACTGTAATGTAGTGGTTTTATGAAATCGACAGCGATATAAGTGATATAGATGAATGTAGTATACTACATAACCATTATAGTGATTATGTCGTTGAAGATAATCACCACTGCAGTGGTCTACTAGACACCTCAACACTTTGACTCGTAATAATTTGTCCGTTTGACAATCCAACTTGTTCAAAGTCTGAGAGCATATTGATAACTGCTCAACTTAAAAGTATTGGAAGTTTGTTAAAGATCTTTTTTAATAAAATAAAAAATAATGGAAATTGCCTTAGAAAACTTGGTTTCCTTATTTTAATAAAGTGAATGAGTTTAAAAGTAAAAATTTATTTATTTCATTTGTACTGAGGAGATCTACAAATACCCCCCCTACTAAACAATCTTTGGGTTATTACGAACTTAATTGTTTAAAAATGTATTCAAAAAGTCATTTAAATAAACTAACATTTAAATCTGGCAAGAAGCAGGGAACTAAACATGTTTAAGGTTGGTAATGTAATTGACGTAGCATGCCGAGCGCTTGGCGTAGAATGCCGAGAGGTAAAAGGAAGGGGGGAAGGAGCCAGCAATCAAGACGGGAAGGGAAGATCGGGATTCTAGAAAAACGGGTGTAACAAACAACAAGTGAAAATTTGGTGAATGGAAAGTGTTTTTAAATTACATTCTAATTACAAAATTATTGTAGTATAAATAATCCCGAACAATTTGTCACACATGTCTGTGTAAAGATAAATATTCGATCAATTGACTTGGCGTTATCCATCTATCTATTCCGCCATGATGGTTGCTGTTTAATAAACGACGCTTGTAATCGAAATGTAAATTTACGTTTGAACAAACTCTCATTACGTTAGATTCTAAATTATAAACAATTGTACTTGATTTTATCTAATTAAAAGGGCAGGATTGTACTTGATTTTATCTAATTAAAAGGTCAGGGTTGAACTTGATTTATATAAATATTTTAATAAAAATTTCTTAAAGGGGATTTATCATAAACGCTGCGTAAATTAAATGTACTTGATATCGACTTTCTTGAATATGGGATTTATTAAATTGTTCTCGCAGATTCACATTTTTGTCCCTTAATTAGTTAAGTGATTTTTACCAGTCATATTTAATTATTTGGTATTACATTGGGAGTAAGTAGCAGCAGTGATTGTGCGGTAGCGACATTTAATTTATGACCACTGTCCGTGGTCTCCTGACATAAGAAGCCCATTTTGAATTACTATCCTGTAAATTTTAAGAGGTGTGTTGAGGTCTGGTTTCATCTGACTGCGCAGGCGCAGACATAGTCTTTGTTATTTGTGTCATTATTATTACCCATTATTTTATGGTAATTATTAATTTATTAAAGCTAGACAAATAAAGCATAATAGGCAATTGCGAAACCTCAATTGGAACAATCTCGAAGTCGATTATTTGTTTACTCCTTATTCTAACATTTGATTGAGACTAAACTAATAAATAATACATGAATAATCATGTAACAGTAAACTTAAATTTAACATTTAATAATTATAAAAACTTGACCGATAAAGTTATATTTAAAATACAAAATAAGAGACTAAGACTTAATCTACTTTTACCCAACACACAAACAAACAAACTAAAAATTAAAACTAGGTTCATCAACGAGAGCTCTATTATTAATCTAATTATATATATTTATTTATTTATTTATTTTATATCTGGGTTGTGGTCGCAGTATGGAGATATTGTGTGGTTTTAAGGGTTTGCAGGATGTCCCTTTCTTTTAGAGTTCTCTTTCAGAAAATAAGTTAAATGTCATTTGGGTTATGGTTACTGTTGTTGCATAGTCCAGATAAATATCATTATTGTTTGTTATAAATTTTAGTGTTTTATACGTTTAACTTACACCCATAATCCCTCATTTTGGAAGGTTTTATGAGAGATATAATAAACGGGAGCCTTCCAGGTCCTGGACCTGAGTTTAAACGTGATTTATTGTCTTTTATTTACTGTATTTATGATTTCCATTTTAATCATTTTCCCATGAACACAACACCTCAAAAGTACCTTGCAAGGTTACTATATTAATGAGCTTTATTACCGTAAGTATTTATTTTATTTATTTGCCTTAATTTAATATAACATTTGCCGTGGTGTTATATTTCATATTATCACTGGGGGTGTAACTTTTACAGATTATTTGCTGGAGGGGGTTTGTACTTACTTATTGTGAATTTTTTGGTGCGTGAAAAAAATATTGTGTTAAATATTCATCAAATAGTATATTTGAGCTTATTATAAACAACAAAGTTTTATTGAGAAAAATAGCATTTTTTTAAGCGTATAATAATTTTTATATATAACACTTATAAGCTTATATAGAAAGACTTCATATTTGTACGCAGTTCAAAAGTCAAATTATTATACACTAATACATTAAAATTACATAGGAAGAGTGGTCCCATCTATCGCGTGTTGTGGCCATTTTAGCGCGTAAGGGAAATTTTTAGTTAAATATTTGTTAAATGCTACAACAAAGCAAAATTATAAAAAATTGTTAACACTAAATAGAAAATTTTCTAACTTTAGGAACTATTTTGATAGACACCCTGTATTACGAAAACTATAAACTAAATTATTACTTTATTTGAACAACATTCAGAAAGGCTTATTAATTTTTAGGTTTAGGTTGTTATGCAATATTAATTGTTTGTTTTAAATTAAATTGTCTTTTAAAAAATGTAAAAATATACAGGGTGGAAAATTATATTTTTATGAATAACAGAAAATCAGAAGAAAAAATTTCACCAGTTTTCTAATATAACCAACTTTGTAGCTCCAATAATAAAGAAGTAATTTTGTTTTTTTTACATTTCCAAGTTTTGAGGCCTTATTGGATCTGCAATTTTGTAAAGGCAAAAAAAAAATAGTATCAACAAACTTTGTACAGAAATATATCTAATCTCACAACATCTATAGATTATATCACAACTTATTATTTACAAGAGTGTCACTCCTAGAGTAGGAATAAATTGAAAATAATTTAACAGATATTTCGAAAACTTGTTGGCTATTGCCTAACCACAACAATTTTTAAAAATATTCTAAGGAAATATTTTCTAATTTATTAAACTCTCGAAAGATTATTTTTTGAAGTTTATTATAGAAATTTGTTAGGTTATAGGTTTTGCCAAATGTGATATTATTTTCGCGAAAATAATGTACAGTATGTTTTTCCACTACAATAATGTTTTAAATGTTCTATTGGTTTTTAGAAACGTTAAAAAATAATCACTAGAAAAAAGTTAATTGCTCAAACTTTTTCCAAAACAATTTTGAACACTGGCAAATTATAATTTGCCATCTGGCCACACTGTGCGGCGACCGAAAAGTCTTATATTATTTAATATTTACTTCGTTAGGTTTAGTAATTTTTGCGCCCCGATAAGAATTATAAACGTTTTGTTGGCGAAAAAATCATATGTACTTTACAAATGGTCGAATTAAAAACTAATTTAACATGAAGATTTTAATCACAATGGCGTTGCGACATGCAATTTTTTTAATCCACATTTGGAATTACGCATACGATTTTGTTATTACAATTTTGTTTCTACGTTTCTCAAACTGTTTTTGAGAACACTAGAGCGTAAAGTAAAAATATATTAAACTAAAAAAAAATTATAATTTTCAAAGAATTTTGTTATGTTCGGATTTTTTGCATATACCTACTTTATTCGTAAAACTTGGCACGCCTATTATACGTATACGTATTATTATAACATCGTGAAGTCACGCTACCAAAAATCGGTTTTTTAACGGTATGGTTCTATAGGCTATTCTATCAGATTATCTGAGAGAATAGCCTATTTCAAATAATTCCTGAACACGAAATTCTTAATTTTGACTAAGAATTACTAGAAAAATCAATTTTTCGTCCACTTTGCAACGTTGCCCTTGTAATTGTCAAATTTAATAGCTGTTAAAACTGGCTTTATCATAAAGTATTTTTTACTTATAATTGCATTTTTGCCACTTTCATTCGATTTATTGCGTGGTTATAAATGTAATATGTAATAAAATTTCGTACTAAAATTATGAGACGTCTGTTCGTTTTAAGGGTTTATAAAAAATAGAAAACATAAAAACGTCTGCGTTACGTAAATAGTATATTACCTACTCCATTTTAGGTACGAGTTTTATTAGGCACGAGCAAAGATTAAGATTCACTGGCAATTGCGAGCAAGTGTTTTATAAAAATGAGTGTCTAGAAAAGTTTATAAACGAGTTGCATACTTTATTTTTTTGAAGACAAATAAACTGCCCGTCAAAATTAACGCATAATAAGTAAAAAAATTGTAACTCTAAAACGCCTTTACCAATTTTGTATAAAAATACTCAGTTTACATGTTTTAGAGTTTATCGAGAAAATATCCTTAAAGCCCTTTTATTTAATAATAAAAAACTTTCGAAAAAAAACTTTTTACGGAAATTTTTTTAAGTAAATAAAAAATATCCTGTAAAAGAAGATTTTTGTTAGTAAACCGTGAAAATATTTTACAAATCAAACGAGAGCAAGAAAATACAGCGCTTCAAAGTCGTCAAAAATTACCATTTTTTAGCAAAATAATCAAAAAGGGGTCATCATACCGACTTTGAAGCGCATTATCTTTGTTACTGTTTGTTTGATTTGTATAAAATGTTTAGGGTATACTAAAAAAAATACGGTCTTTAACACCATATTTTTAATTTACTTAAAAAAAATTCTCTAAAAGTTATTTTTAGAACGTTTTTTTTTATTATTTAATTAAAGGGCTTTAAAAATATTTTTTTGAAAAACCCTCGAACAGGTAAACTGAGATATAAGTTGAAGTATTTTTATACAAAATTTCATAAAGATTGGTAAAGGCGTTTTAGAGTTTTTTTACTTATTATGCGTTTATTTTGACGGGCAGTTTAGAATACAAAATATTTTTTTATTACCAATCAATTTAAATATTTGTATAGAGCGACATTGATTCAATAATAGTTACAAAAAATTGTGTTAGGAATCTGTTTTACCGGCTTTCAAATGTCAGTGTCAGTTTGTCAAATTTAATTTAATTTAATTTAATTGTCCTATAGGACATATATATAAATCGAAATTTCTCTAATAAAAATGGACCAACATCCGTTTAAATCCGATATAGAAGCACTTTTTCACAATGAAAGTTAAGAGGATGTTTTTATGGGTACTCCCAAAATTATTCATGCTTTATCGGCAAATACTAGTTTGCTGCCGGCGAAATCTAAAGGTCAGTGCAAAAGTGCATTTTAAAGATTGGCGTCAAAAACTATTTAATAGTTTTGTATTGAGAATTTCAATTTGAAATAATAAAATAATTTTCACATGTATGTATTATTTCACAAGAAGGGCACTTTATTATAGCGATTGTATGATATTTGACTTGCCCCCAATATAACTAGGGTGTATGTTAAAAAACGAAAATTTTAAGTTTTTGCCTTTAATATATTAATTTTTTTATATAACTAATAATACATGAAAAAGCATAATTTTTTTGAAAATAAGTTTCTTTTTAACAAAAAAAAAAGAAATTATGTATTTTTATTCTAAGGTTCCTTTTACTTAGCTTAATTATTACTTATATTGTTATTTCATTGAAAATGGAATAAAAAAAGATATCAGTGATGACCTAATTATCTGGCTTTTATTTTGTTTGTTAAGTCGTTAAAAATGACCATTTTTCAACAAAATAATCAAAAAGGGGTAATTTTTACCGACTTTGATGCGCTGTATCTTTGTTACTGTTCGTTTGATTTGTACAAAATATTTAGGGTATACTAACAAAAATACGCCATATTTTTAATTTCCTTAAAAAAATTCTCTAAAAAGTTATTTTTAGAATGTTTTATTATTATTTAATTAAAGGGCTTTCAAAATATTTTTTTGAAAAACCCTCGAACCGTAAACTGAGATATAAGTTAAAGTATTTTTATAAAAAATAAAGATTGGTAAAGGCGTTTTAAAGTTAGAATTTTTTTACTTATTATTCATTAATTTTGACGGGCAGTGTAGATAACTTCTCGTAGTTATAGGCAATAGAAGGTAATAAGTTAGGTCAAATTTGGCATGCATTTTTAAAATTTTTTTTTTTAAACAAATGAGGGTGAAATATTTTGTTTTAAATTAATTTAATATAATAAATTCAAATATTTTTTACTATCTTATTAAAATTAACATTAACCTTAACTAAACTAAAGAAAATGTAAAATTTAAACATTAGTAATTAATCCAAAGAACAGTTTTCTTCTATCTCCATCTATTATTATTATGCCTAATGTTAATGTTAAATGTGTATTTATAAACTGTTTAAAATATCTGTGGTGTTAAAAGTAATCTTAAAATGGTGTCAAAATCCAACACCAAGTGGTGTTAATTAAACACCATGAATAATGGTTGAAAATGTTATATACAGAAAACACCAAAACGGTGTTTATCTAAAAATATTTGAGAAGTGCACCTACACAGAAAAAAAGGAATAGTTCATTTAACTATATATAATTAATATAATTTAGTTGACCCATAAGTATTTATTTAAATCAACTGTGGGAAGGTTAATATAAACAAAGATTAGTTTGACGGTACTAAACCAGATAGTTATTTTATTTTTTTTAAATTGGTTAAATTAATCCAGAAAACTTTAGTGAAACCAACCCGCTGTATGGTTCAGTTTACTAAATATGTTGTTTTCTCGCCTCTGTTGACTTACATGAAGAGTTTATAAGCTCAGGTAGTCCTTTGCTTTGGTGTGACACTACAAGTTGTTCGATACTAAAGAGACCTTAAATAGGTGGAAACAGCTGTCAATACTTGAAGTATTTTAAGTTGGTGGCATGCACTAAAAACATTATCTCTAGCGAGTTGAAGGTTCAATTTTATGGAATAATACCACTGGTAATATCCTAGTAATGCGTCAAGGAACTTCCTGTTTCCTTTTTTTTCCTTGTTTTCTGTGTAGCATAATTTAATTTGACCAAAAACTCATAATATTTAACACTGAAAAGGAGTTTAATTTACATCAGGTAAAATTTATTTTAATACTGTGTGAAAGTTAAATTTACACTATTTTAGTATTTGAATTTACACCGGACCAACGAACCATATTTAACACCATTTTGGTTTGTATCGATATAGGTGTTAATTTGGTGTTAAAATGCGTGTATCTGTATGAAATTTATATACTTTTTAATAAAAAAGGTCATTATTTATTATTTAATTTTTAGACCAATTTGGATTACCGGGCAGTAAAAAATAAGTCAATAATTCAAAAAAATAACCTGAATTTTTGTTCTTAACTTGAGTTTTTGTTTTTTTTTATTATTGGGAAAGCGAACTGTCAACTAGCTTAAACTAACTAAAACGTCATAAAGTCACAGCTTGTCAATGTGTATTCAAAAGATCTCAATAATAGGGGTTTTAAAGGTGGAAGTATAAAATTAATTAAAATAATATTTTATAAATAAATAAATTTTAATTAAGAAAAATGGAATAAGCGCAGTTAACGATTTAATTTCTTAAGTAAGTCGTTCTAAATAAGATTGAATCAACAAGAGCTTAATTCTAATTATTACGGAATTATTGCGGATTGAAGTATTTAATCATTATATTTAAGATTCTTTTGTTCCTGAAATCCTGAAAATGAAATTCTCTTAACTTTTCTGCCTTCTTTCACGATAAAGACTTACTTATTTTTCCTGCTTTAATTTTAACTGATGTTTACTTTTATTTACCTATAAAATAGATTGCATCTAATTAGGATATGTTTTTGTACGTATTTAAAGATTTCTGTTTTTTCCTTGCTTTGGTTGTTACGATGTTTTGTTTAAGATAGGCAGTACATTGCGGGAAAAGGGGTAAGGGGAGTTGCTTTTATACTTAATGCATACATAGCAAAAACAAAATTTATTGTATTGTATCAACGCATATCTTATAACATGATAATAAGAAATCGAATAGCACTTATACCTGCAGGTATAAGTGCCCGTGTAGTCTTAGCAACTTTAATAATTTTTTACTCGAAAACCAGACGGTCAATCTTTCTAAAGCTTTGTAAATGTAAATGCCTTTTAACTAGACTCTACTAGAATAATATCGTGCCAGAACCTTCTTAATTTTCTATTAAAGTCGCATTTTTAAGGATGTGTGGGTTGTTTAAAAAAATGTTTTTATGATGAAGTTAAAATATCTTATTCAAAAACCTTAGTTTAGAAATGCATAATAATAGTATATTATGTATCAAGTTTGATAAATGCCATTTTATACACGAATTTAATTTAATTTAATTTACGAGTGAGCTTGCAAGCGAGGTGCATATATGTAGTATACTATACTTTTTCTACGACAAATACTTATTATCTTAAAATTATTTAAATCAAATATTTTTATAGAGCGCCATCTATGAAACAATACGGAAATCTGTGTGTCAACGTCAAATGTCACATTTTTATATTTTATAAACACAGATTATAAAGGTTATAAATCGAAATGTATTTCTTGAAAATTGACAGTTTTTCTCAGTGAAAGTAAAGAAAATGTTTTATGAGGACTTTACATTACTTAAAATGTTTTATGAGGACTTTACATTACTTTACTGCAGTGGAGCCCGTGCCCGAATTTAAGTTATAGTTTACTGCCGGCGAAATTAAAAGGTCAGTACAATGTTCATATAAACTTTTCAAATATTGGCGTTGAGAAACTATTTAATACTTTTGTATTTTTGTATTGAGATAATAAAATAATTTTCACATTTAGTATTATTTTACAAACATTTGACAACTGTCAACTAACTTAAAACTAACTTCAGCCCGTGACTAAAAACCTGTGGCTAACTTTAGCCCGTGACTAAAATGCCGTAAAGCTACAACTTGTCAATGTGTATTTAAAAGGTCACTTAGTGTCATGGAATCATTTACGATAAATATCCTTAAAGCCCTTTTATTTAATAATAAAAAGCGCTCGAAAAAAATTTTTATAGGGAAATTTTTTTTGAAGTAAATAAAAAATATGCTGTGAAAGACCGTATTTTTGTAAGTATACCCTGAAAATGTTGTACAAATCAAACGAACAGTAACGAAAATACAGCGCCTCAAAGTCATCAAAAATTACCACTTTTCAGCAAAATAATCAAAAAGGTGTCATTTTTACCGACTTTATAGCGCTGTATCTTCGTTACTGTTTGTTTGATTTGTACAAAATTTTCTGGGTATACTAACAAAAATACGCTCTTTAACATCATATTTTTTATTTAAAAATTCCCTAAAAGTTATTTTTTGAACGTTTTTTTATTATTATATAAAAGGGCTTTAAAAATATTTTCTCGAAAAACCCTCGAACACCTAAACTATAAGTTAAAGTATTTTTATACAAAATTTCATAAATATTGGTAAAGGCGTTTTAGAGTTAGAATTTTTTTACTTATTATGCGTTAATTTTGACCCGGAGCGTATTTTAAATTTAATAAAATATCTCTATGCATTATCAGCGTTTTAAGAAACGCGGGTCAACTTTACAAAAATATAAAAAGAAAATCATTAAAAACACAAAAGAAGGTGGAAGATAATAAATATTGAATTTTTATGCTCCGGCACACAACGAACCTTTTGTTATTTGTTATACCGCCCCAAACGGCGGCGGCGATCATAAGAGTAACATTATGTTTATTTATTTACACATCCAGTTCGAGGAAAAAAACTCATTGAAAATGTATAAACAATCAATTTTGTACGCACTCTTAACCAATTTTCACTGATGGATTTTCGTCTTGCTGGCGATTTTTTTAATCTACTTTTCATGTAAATCTACCACCAACCGATTCACAAAAAATGCGGCACCAACAATAACTGTGACGTGTGCTTATTTAATGCAATACGAAATTTAATAGAATTAAGAATGACGGTTTTCGTCGCGTTGGTAAATGACGCTCCATTGTTTGCCGCATTCAGGTGATTTGATTATAATTTTGTTGCCTTGTTATTTTGGTGTGACAGCACTTCGCGTCCCGCGAGGACGCTACACTTGCGGTTCCATTACAAAGCGACCAAACCTAAATATGAAATTATTTTGAAACATTTTCTAATATCACAGTATGGTTTTCGAAAAACTTAACTACAGCCATGGCAGTTTGTCACCTGTGACTAATTTGAGGAAGGAAATTAATATTTTTCATTTTTATATCCATTGTAACTATTATTTAGGCAAACTAAAAGTAATTCCAATGTTACTCTCAGCAGTAAAATTTTGTTTAAAGAGTCTCTTATTTTTAAGTTTTAATGTCGTAGCGATAGCAGCGCAGTGTGACAAAAGAGACATGTGACGAAAGAGACATTTTTCACAATAAAATGCACAAAAACATTGCATTATCTAAAAAGAAAAAAAATTGGTTAAATTTACATGAAAAAGAAAATTAAACACTGCAAAAACTTACTTAGTAAATGCTGTGGCGAAAGATAACCTATAACCTTAAAAAAACACACGCTGCTTGTTTGTAACGCGCAAAATAACAATAGCGATACCATTGCCTGAAGCGGCGCCATCTCGTGCCACAGTTATAAACTGCATGGGTTACAGAGTAGGGTGGGTCAAAAAAACCGACTATTTTTTGTTTTACTTTGTACTCTGAAAAATCGGTTACTAGACAACTTTAGAGAATTCTCACCAAACATGAGCTCTTAATTTTGATAACAAGGTCCTCCGCTTTACAATTTTTCATTTTTTCCTCAGTATTGGAAACAAAAATTCATATCTCTTCGACAACTGTTCGTTAAAAAATAACTCTTCTCATATTCTGATAGGAAATCGAACGCTCTACAAAAAAGGTATCTTACAATTTTTTTTTAAACCTCACCGTTAAAAAGATATCGAAGGTTCAAATTTTATTATTTTAAGAGAATTTTTTGGTTTGCTTATGAATTTTACTACTCGCTTACAAAAAAATTTTTTATGAATCGCGCAACTCATAGTTTTGTAGGAAATTAACTGATCTACAAAAATGGTCTCTTATAATTTGTCGATTAAATTAAGCGTTTAAAAGATATTCATCGTCAAACTTCAATGCATACTAATTTTAACGGTTTTTGATGAATAATTCGAAAAATTTCAATTTAATTTTTGAGTTTTACGAAAATTTATACAAATACATTTATAATATAATCGTACACTTTTACTGTAAAAAGTTTTTTCTACTTCTATTATGGAATATGACCGTTCTAATATCACTTTTATCTATGGAATGACATATATTCCGTAAAGTGTTACATAATGAAATATTCTATCATCTGATGACAGAATAAATACTCGTGGCGACATCTCTGTTTTTAATATCTAACAAATTTTAGACCGATCCAACCTTACTTTCATCCAATTAAATTATTTGTCTATGGTATTTTTTGGAAACGTAGAAAAAGTATAGTCTGAAACACGTTTGAAATTAAATATTCCCCTCTCGTGAAACCGTCAAACTCGCCTTCGGCTCGTGTGACACACTTTTCACTCGACCGGAATATGCCGTATTCCAAATTTGTTACAGAATATACTATTCTTTATTACAAATTGGGTTCTACCCAGTAAACACACATACGTTAATTAAACGTTTTTTTAAACCGTAACACCATTTTGTTTTTACGTATATTTATAACGTACAATCAACTTTAAAATGTCGCAGATTATAACGTTTAACAATACTAATAAATAAACGTTTAATTTTGGCGTTAAGAAAACGATTATTACACGTTTTGAAATGTTACATTTAAAACGTTTAATATACGTCTATTAATAACGTAAATTAATGATTGTTTTTGCCTCATTTACAACGTTTATCTATACGTTATATTTAAATTCATATTAATGTCCTTTCTAACGTTAGTTCTATAATAAATAAAACTCCACAAATACTTGTTTTTACAACGTATTTATTAAACGTTCGTTTAACGTTAACTGCAACATGAATACAGGCTGTTTAAAGGTTGTAGACAATGATTTTTTTGAGGTATCTCCAGTCGTCTTCAGGTGAATCATTTTTATCGTTCGCTGGAAAATTTAGCTGCTTCTAAAACACAAAAAAGAAATTTGTTAAACGATGAAAAATAGACTAATTTTTCGAAAAACCCTATAAGATTTAAAAAAAAATGGCTTAAAAAGCTTGTTTTCAGCTGGCTTTGTTGTTCAGATTAAATTCAAAAATTTGTATTGTAGAATATTGCTGGGCTGAAATTTGATAAAAAAAATCCGGTATTTTTAGCGCACCCGGTATAATAAGAGTGTTCTCGAAATACTAATTTACACAATCTTAAGGTCTTGTTGAATAGATCTATAACCAACAAATGTATCTTATCGAACCGACTTGTGATTTTACTAGAGAATTCTCTAGTAAAATCACGCCTAATTCCAATTTACGGTAAAAATACACGACCGCCGCTAAATTTGGAAATAATGGACTCTTTCCACAATTTTAACATCTGTACATTTATGAGTATTGTGTTTAATCTACATCAGTTTAATGTTAACTTAATGTTAATTTAACTTAAATGTTAATTTGTGTGAGTTAATATTTACCTACCCCACTATACTTAATAAACATTGAAAGCACGTAGAAAACGTCTTTAAAATTAACATATTAACTCTCATATTATTCTAGGACGCTGCACAAATTATAATAAGAACAAAATCACACTCCCCCGAAAATTAGGAAATAAAATAATAAATCTGCGTGATATTAACAGTATGTATGTTTTTAAACAATTACATTAAAGTACTTACCAAAAGCAGGACGAATCTTACGAGCAGAAAACACGTAAAAAATGCACCTTTTGGTAGCAAAATCAAATTAAAAACTGACATAGCGAGCAGCTATGGCATGGCAGCCTACCATTGGCAGGCCCAATCACATGATGTGTATTCGGCCAATCAGATTGCGTTCTTCAGTTATGCGTTTTATATGGGTATGTATAAACGTATTAAGTACGTTTATTTAAACGTTTTAAGTACGTTTGTTTAAACGTATTAAGTACGTTTAAGTACCTTTGTTTAAACGTACACTGAAAGAAATATATACTAAAGTTAAATAAAAAAATAATTAGGGCAAATATATTTTATGTTTCATATATAGACTACCACATATATTGCTAAAACAAATATATTCGTTTGGTTAGCAGCCTATTGCTGCCCTAGCAATATAAATGGTGTTTCTAGCAATATTTTTTTGCTGTAATTCACTTATAGTTTACATTTTATAGTAAGGGTAAGTTTATTTTTATTTAGATCTAACATATCTTCTTTACAATAAATGTATTACAAAATTTACCATACATTCATAATAAACAGTAGTATAAATGTGTAAAGCACTAGTATAAAATTTTTAGTATAAATTTGTATTTACTTTTAGCAACAAATTTCTTTCAGTGTATTAAATACGTTTGTTTAAACGTATCAAGTACGTTTGTTTAAACGTATTAAGTACGTTAATTTTATCTATTACAGTAACTGTCTAGTTTAAAGAATGTTAATAAAATAATGCAGTTTTTAAAGCAACATTTTTGGATGAGTAGTGTTCTGCCTAAAGCTTACTGTATGACCATTGACTATAGAATTACTTATGCTTTTCTTTAGAATGTAATTAGAAAATTTCTAAATTTCATTTAATGTTGTTTATATATATGTATACCTATAGGTGTATGTATATTGTTTATGTATGTATACAGTAACTGTATTACAGTTTATTAAATATTAAACGTTATAAATTATTTTTAAACAAAACATTTTAGAGAAAAGCGATGTGGATAAAAGTATATTTGTATTTGACAAAAACCGTTTTATTAACGTTATAAAATTATACTTTTGAAAAAGTGAGAAAGTTAAATTATTTATTTAACATTCATTCATAATTCATTTTTTTAACGAACAAAATTCTTAGATTTTATACCTTCAGATTTTAAATAAGAAGTCATATTGTCTACATATCGCCACCTGAGAATTAAATTGTTCTATCTCCCAAAATTTAAAGAGGAACAAATAGCAGTTTAAAGTTTAATTTATATACAAATGAAATTTTAAAAAGCTGTTTTTCCGTGTCAGTTTTTTGAAATATAGAATCTCCCAAAACCTAAACACGGAAAAACAGCTTTTTAAAATTTCATTTGTATATAAATTAAGCTTTAAACTGCTATTTGTTCCTCTTTGAATTTTGGGAGATAGAACAATCTAATTCTCAGGTGGCGATATGTAAACTAAGCAAAAATTTCACAAAATAAATATATAAAAAGTTATTTTAAAAGAGTTCGATGGAGCGTGTTGAATATATCATAGTATAAATGTTAAAAGAAAGAGCTGCCTGCACAGTTCCTAAAATAATTACTTCAAACGTTATTTTCCCATTAAAACTCTTAATATTTGTGAAAAAAAAATGTTGGGTTGAAACGTAATTTAAACATTTAAATGAATGGTTGACTGAACACCTTAATACGTTATTGTAACGTAAAAGTTAGCCACTATTAAAAAACACATTTAAATTAACGTTGTTTTAACGTTTAAATTAAACATTTAAATATATGGTTGACTGAACACCTTAACACAACGTTATTGTAACGTAAAAGTTAGCCACTATTAAAAAGCCTATTTAAATTAACGTTGTTTTAACGTTTAAATTAGACATTTAAATATATGGTTGACTGAACACCTTAACACAACGTTATTGTGACGTAACAGTTAGGCACTATTGAAAAGCATATTTAAATTAACGTTGTTTTAACGTTTAAATTAATTCGTGTAAATTTATACCAATATCAAACCGTTTCTTTTTCTACGTAAAACGTTTTATTGACCTTTCACACGTTTTAAATACGTTTAAAAAACGTGTATGTGTTTACTGGGTAAACAAACGCCATAAAAAAATAACAACTTGATCAGGATTTTAAGTTATTATAAAGATAAATTTCATGAAAATATTATTAAAATAAAAAAGTCTCAAATAAATTTGCGAAAGGGAAACTTCTATAAGAGTTACTTTTACGATAGAAACTAAAATTTGTATAAATTTTCTTAAACCTCAAAAATTAAATTGAAATTTTTTGAATTATTTAATAAAAACTGTTAAAATTAGAATGCATTTAAGCTTGACGATGAATATCTTTTAAACGCTTAATTTAATCGACAAATCATAAGAGACCATTTTTGTAGAGCAGTTAATTTCCTACACAACTATGAGTTGCGCGATTCATACAAAAATTTTGTAAGCGAGTTATAAAATTCATAAGCAAAACAGAAATTTCTCTTAAAATAATTAAATTTGAACCTTCGATATCTTTTTAACGGTGAGGTTTACGAAAAAATTGTAAGAGACCTTTTTTGTAGAGCGTGCGATTTCCTACAAGAATATGAGGAAAGTAATTTTTAACGAACAGTTGTCGAAGAGATATAAATTTTTGTTTCTAATACTGAGGAAAAAATGGAAAATTGTAAAGCGGAGGACCTTGTTATCAAAATTAAGAGCTCATGTTTGGTGAGAATTCTCTAGAGGTGTCTAGTAACCGATTTTTCAGAGTACAAAGTAAAAAAAAAATAGTCGGTTTTTTTGACCCACCCTATTACAGAGTTCTTTTATTTGTAATGCTAAACTCCAGTGCATTTTATAACAAAGCTGTTTTTATTTAGGCGGTTTGTGACGAACTTCGTCAGACGAAGTAGACATCAAAAATAAGGACAAGGTTTGGACACGCTTAAAAAGTTATTCACAGATAAACAGACAACTGATAAATGGCAAAAAGCCTTAATAGTATAATGACCCTGGTACTATCTTTTGTGACTTTGACTGTTTCAAGCAAAATCCTGCTTGAACGATTAAAAACTATAACTTTTTAAATAGTGCTGTTTCATTAATGTGTTTATTTTTATGAAATATACAGGGTGAGTCATTTAACTTGAAACTTTGAAATATCTCAGTTAGTAATACTCATTTAATTTTTATTTTAAACATTTTTCCGTAAAATGCATACTAACTTAGTGTGCATTTTACGAAAAAATGTTTAAAATAAAAATTAAATGATTCGAGGGGGGAAATCAATCAGTTCAAAATTGGTCCTCATACTCTCCTCCTTATAGGGGGAACAGGGGGTAACTTTAAAATTTTCACTAGTAATACCACTAGAGGTCAAATTATTTCCGGAAATTTTTTCGAGCTCATGAATATTTTGAAAATTATCCCGAGTCGAAGACGAGGGATAATTTTCTAAAAATATTCATGAGGGAGAAAAAAATTCCGGATTTAATTTGACCTCGTGTGGTATTCGGTAAGAAAATTCCACACCAAATTGTGTTTAAATAATTAAAATTTATTTTTTGATTTAACTTGACCTTGACTTGATTATTTAGTTACCATGGCAACTAAGTCAACCCCAACCTAAAAGTTATTTCAGTTTTGAAGCTGTCAAGCGGCACGACGTAAAAAAATGTGAAATTGTCTGCTGTAATGATCAATCATCGTGCAATGACTTATTTACCCGCATTATTAGAGGATTGTGGCTCCTACTTGAAGAAAGAAAATTTGTTTTGAATTGTTCACGAATATTTGCATCTTAACTATTCAAAACTCAAAGTGCTAAATGGAAAAAAAGGTGAATAGAATAGTGTCTAAATATTATATATATTTCATTAGACATAGACATTTAATTTATTTCAAGTCCTGCATTTTCGCCATTAAGAAGAAAGGAGGTGTCCAACGAATATAGAAAACATCTAAACTTTGTAATGGAAATGTATCAAAATTATCATGTAAACAAATAAAAACCAGATTGTCAAACAAATATTCTGTCATTATAAACGTCAAAAAATTTCCAGTATAATTCGCTGTTGGGTACCCACGAGGAAAAAATTTCCACTAAAATTCAACCGTTGCCATGGTGATCTATCAAAAATACACGTTTTGATTGGTTAAAAATTACAGGTGTGGAATTTTCACTTATAATACCACAAGAGCTTCAAAATTATCGGGTATTTTTCCCGATAGGTTCGTTGCAAACAAATGAAGGAGTCAAGTTTTTCAGGTTAAAAAATCACGAGCGCGAAGCGCGAGTGATTTTTCCTGAAAAACTTGACGACTTTATTTGTTTGCAGGGAACCTTGAGGGAAATGCCAGATAATTTTGAAGCTCGTGTGGTATTCGGGGGATTATTTTTCCGTCCCAAATGTCGGCCAATAGAATTGCACCATGTACAGTTAACAAATAAGAATTTCATAATGAATAAAACAACATTTAATTAAGATTTAATTTGTTTTTTATATATAGCAACTACCAGAGAAAATTTTCAAAAAATTATCGCTGTAATTCGCTGTAGGTTCCCTCAACAACAATGCCTCAACAATGTCCCAACAATACAGAGAACTGTCAAAAAAAATAATCAATGGAACACCCTATTTTTTATTGAAGATTCGGATCATTCGACTAAAAATAGGTCGATTTTGCCTAAAACATTTTTTCATATTTATAATGGCGCTGTAATGAAAAAAAAACAATTTTGTTCGATTTTTCTTCTTATACAATTCTGCAATAATTTTTCTATAAAAATATCACTTTTGTTGGTAATAATTATCTTATTAAATTAAATATGATTTTTAAAGTACCCACGATTTTTTAACTAATATTTAAGTTTCCTTTTGTACATTATTTCATTTGGTGATAATTATCAATTACGCACCATGGTCACTTTTTACCTGCCAGCATTAAATCTTTTAATTTAAAGGACTATTTTACCATTTTTAATAAAAATGGTATTTAGTTATAAATAATAATTATTATTGAGGTATAAAGAAACTATTTATAGTTTAACATTATTTAATCAATTTAGTTCGAAGTTTAATTTGCAAACAAAAAGACCTCTTTTCGTTAAGCAGTTATTTATAATGGATTTTTTAACAGTGGAAGAAAAAATAGAAATGATTTTGATTTATGGAGAAGCAGGCAGGAATCTTGATAATGCTGTTAATATCTACGCTTAGCGTTTTCCGGAAAAAAATCGATCACGTACTTCATTTCACCGTACAGTCAAACAATTTACTACAAACGGGAGTGTTAAACCGAAAAAAAGATTAATTTTTAGTCCAAGGCCACCATTTTGAGCACCTTCTTTAATTAAAATTTAAAAAATAAATTAAGTAAATTTTTTATTTATTATTAATAAGACATGATATCTTACTACATATTTATAAAAATAGACTTTACCGACTCGCTACATCGATCTCGAACATAATCGATCAAAACCTTTTTGTCCATTGAAAGAGACACTTTTAGTAGATCATAATAAAACGGGAAGATGTGATGAAAACGTAAAATTTTCTGTCCTGTACGAGCACGAAAAATGCATCAATCAACAAATAATAGTGCTTTATGGAAATTGCATTCTCTAACGAACCCAGTAGTAAATAATAAAGTGTAATCAATTTTTATGCACAATAGGTTAGTACTGACACTTTTCTACAAGTTAAAACCATCTTAATTTAGATGGATGGACCACCAATATTTTCTTTCAAAACAATCATTTAAAAAAAATCTCTTAGAGGGCTGAAAATAACAGAACAAGACTACGTGGCTTAAAAGGAAGGGACAAAAATTTAGTTTTAAATTGTTTCCTCTACCTAAACTTTTTGTAGTGCAAAGTTGGCTATGGCCAATTATAATTTTAAAAATTTTCAAATTTTAAGTTCAAGAATTTAAAACATATTTTACGTATTCTATTGTACGTTTAAGTACCGCTCGTTCCCTCGTTCAGAGCAGTCGATAACTGACCGCTTTTATGAAACTTAAGACATGACCACTTAAATAAAGAATATCCAAAGACTCACAAGATCACCGTGGGAAACAAAAGCGGAACGAGGCACTAAGAGACTAAGGGAGTTCTACAGAGGCTGATAAGTACATTTAATTAATCGCTTGACCAATTGCAGATGCAACACATACAAATTTAATTAAATAGCAACTTAATTCAGTTAACGCCTACAAAGCTTGTTTACAAAGGCCATAAATTAAGTATTGAACCAAAATGGACAACTCCAGAAAAATCATAGACAAACGCACAGTGTGGTAAAATAAACTGTGCATCTTCTTTGAAGTCAGACATGGAATGAGCACTTGAATTTCCACAAAGGCAGATCGGCAACACGAAGAAAAAGCAAGATAGGCCCCTACAGCACCATTCATGAACTCCAATTGAATGTGGGTGGTACTAAATCCCTGGTTGAGGGAGATTCCACATTGTACTTAGTTTTGGGTCAGTCTATCGTCCCCTAAAAATCAAAATGTTTTCCCTTCTTGTCCGGGAAACAATTCCGGAGGTGCCTTAACCATCGACACGATCTCCAACACTGAAAAAACGCTAGCATAGCATGAATGGGTGAGCCATTAAACCAATGGGACCTTGTAATCCGTATTCCTGAATAACAGTTCCTATAATACCAATAGGTAGTTAGCACTTGGTTTATAATCGTTTACTGTTTAAATTAACAACAAGTTATCGCTCCTAAATCTATTGATATTCATATTGATATTCATATTGATATTTATTTGTTAGAATGTTAAAATGTTATTGCATTAAATACTAATTTGATTTATTTAATAACGTTACTATTGTATGTATACTATGTATACATTTAACGCAATAAATTCTTTGACATTTAGGCAAAATATTTCCATATTTTGGTTTAATAGTAATTAATTGAGCAAATAACAATTTAGATTGCTTCAATTTTAATGCATTCAATGACAGCGCTGTTCTTGGTACTATGATAGATTTTTTTCTGTGCAGCCGGGGTTAAACTTTCTATCCATCAAACACAGGTAATGCTGTACGGTTGCGGGATACGTATATAATAATTATTATAAAAAAAAAAATGTTGCGGCTCAACAAAAAAATGATTTCAAATTTCAGATTTGTATATTTTGAAAGTAAAAAATCCAAGAAATTAAATAGGTGCAGTGCAACACACCGATTAGACTTTTTCATATGAAATTACTCATGAGTCCTGTTTATTCCGCATGCGGAATAAACAGGGCGGACTTTTTTTCATTGAAAACTCTAAACAAAGTCCACAAAAGCGACACAAGTCGTTTTTTCATTGCGAGTTTCGGGGTTGTCGAAGTTTTGAAGTGGGCGACTTTTTTGCGTGTTACGACGATTTGTAAGGGCGCTAAATCCACCCAAAAGTGAAACCAGCCATAAAAACAAACAAAAGTGCAGGTTTTTATGCGTTGCGTTTAGTCGGTCGTTTGTAGATCGTTAGCGGGTGCGGGACTAACGAGTTTACGTATGAAATTTATTCGAGGATAAAAGTAAAAATATTTTGAAGAGGATTATTTATGCCAAAGGATTTTTCGACGTTATTCAGTTTCGAGTGGATAAAACGTGACATGCCGGCGTCACAACTGAATTTCCTGAAAGCAGAGTTAAAAAAACATGTGACAGTTAATCGATAAACGATTTTTTGGTCCATCAATCATTTGATAAATAAATCATAATAAAGTATTATTTATTCACAAATTAGTTAGTAAGTCAATAAATTGTACTTTGTATATGGACATTTTTGAAATATTATTTTAAACCTTATATACCTTATACACAGTAAAAAATTTTGCCTGTGTAAAATTTTTAGTGTAAGGGGTAAAAATGTTGAGTTGATTTGTAAGTGTAAAAGTTACACTACAAAATACACTAGGTAGCATTTAGTGCTTATTAACTTTATTAAACACATTTAAAGAATATGAACATTATACATTGGCACATTCACACTATTTATTATTAAAATAAATCAAAAAGGTAGAAAAACTTAATGCGAGTGTTACCCCTTAATGTGTTAAATAGTGACAAAATGTACACTACAGTGCATGCCAATTTTTTTGTCTGTTTTGATGTTACTAAGAGCTCTTTTTTCTTTACACTAATAGTGCACATTGTATCACAATTAAAGTTAAATTACACCAATAGTGGCAAAATACACTAAAAAAATTGGTAATAACCGAAATGCGTTTTAAAATGTTTGGTTGGTACCTATCTACCTAGGCAGTGCATATCCGGAGATACCGCGTTGTGGAAGTGTGTCATTTTTGTTCAGTCAGATTTTAATTTCGGTGAATCCATAAGGGGACATTCTTATTTTTTGGTAAGTATAATACTTCCTTTTTCTTTAAGCCTTAATACTTAATAAATACCAATATGTTAAAAGGATGTCCATACCAGATCTATATTATATATCAATAATTTACGGCAGTAGGTCGGGTACTTGTACACTGAAAGAAATTTATGTTTCATATATGGACTACCACATACATTGCTAAAACAAACATATAATATATTTACCTTAACCATTTTTATATTTAGTTTTAACATATTATGTTAAAACTAAATATAATATATGTTTGTTTTAGCAATGTATGTGGTAGTCCATATATGAACCACAAAACATTGCTAAAACAAACATATATTTCTTTCAGTGTAACATTATTAATATAAATACATACACACTTGATTTACTTTTTATTTTCAAGCGTAATGGTTGTTATATTAACTTATATCTACATTTTTATTAATATTATAAAAAATGTGTATGTGTAATTATAAATTCCCGACATACAGCCGCCTGACGCCTCTCTACCAATGGGATCACCCATTTTTTATAACAGAAAAATGGATTACTGATGAATTGCTTACAAGTTGACAGCCAGTAAAACATTGGATTGATCTAAAACTTTTACGTTTTAAGGAACCATTTTGCTTAAGCCAGCCATACGACTCAAATATAAAATTATATTTTAAAAGGCACCGATTTTGATAATTGTCATAGATTTTTGTTCCAAATAAATGTTTATCTTTATTTACCTTTTCGTTTTATTCACTACACCCAAAAGGTTTTATTCAAATAATAGTGTTAATTTACACTAGAAGTTTGCACTAAAAGCTTTTAAATTAATTTTGACATGGTATTTAAAATATAAGGTTTACACAGTAAAAAGAAATCAACTCTAAGCAACACTAATTAGAGTTCACACGTCCACACTAAATAGTGTTGTTTTATAACACTACAGAGTTAATTTGTAGTGTAATTTTCCCCAAGTAAGCAAGTATGATTTAACACTATAGCACTGAGGATAAAGTAATTTTACACTGTATTAAAAAGTGTTAATTTACCTAAAATCGTGTACTTCTACACTTTCTTGGTAAGATCTCACTTTTGTTCAGTGTAAATTACAACTACTTTGAAAAAGTTTTAATTTTAGAAAGGTACTTTTACTCTTTTAGTGCAAACTTCTATCGTAAATTAACACTATTATTTGAGTAAAACCTATTGGTGGTAGTAAATAAAACGAAAAGGTAAATAATGAGAAACATTTATTTGGAACAAAAATCTATGACATAATTCTCAAAATCGGTGCCTTTTAAAATATAATTTTAAATTTGGGTACAATTAACCAGCTGCCTGAGTCGTATGGCTGGCTTAAGCAAAATGGTTCCTTAAAAAACGTAAAAGAATTATCTTGAGATTTCATCAGTTACAAATTTTCCATAATATTAATACACATGTATACACACCTATAGGTGTGGGTTAATATAACAACCATTACGCATGAAAATAAAAAGTAAATCAAGAGCGTATGTATTTATATTAATAATGTTACAAGTACCCGACCTACTGCCGTAAATTATATTATATTATACACTAGTAGTGTAAAGAAAAAAGAGCTCTTAATATACAAAGAAATTGGTACTGTAGTATTCATTTTCTCACTATTTAACACATTCTACCCTTTTGATTTATTTTAATAATAAATAGTGTAAATGTACCAATGAATGATGTTCATATTCTTGAAATGTGTTTAACAAAGTAAATAAGCACTAAATGCTACCTAGTGTATTTTGTAGTGTAACTTTTACATTTTCAAATCAACTCTAATATTTTTACCTCTACACTAAAAAATTTACACATGCAAATTTTTTTACTGTGTAGCAATGGTTACATTTAAACATAAACTAAAAACAAAAAAGTTACTAAGGAAAGGGCAGGAAGGGACATTTTAAGCTTTGCACAAAAAAATAACTTTAGAAATTAAATTATTTGAAAATACAATACAGTGAGGAAGCCATTTTTTAATAGACAGTATGTTTTAAGTTTGATTAACACCATTCTATAGAACTATAGTAACGAATTTTAATTGAGCACGAGCAAGGCTTTCGGGTGAGTGTTTAATAAAAATAAGTGGCCAGAAAAGTTTATAAACGAGTTGCATACTATACTTTTTCTACGACAAATATTATAAAAAATAATTTATTTCTAATTAATTTAAATAATTTTATAGAGCGACATCTATACAATAATAAAGTAACCAAAATTGGTGATGGGAATCTGTTTTACCGGATTTTAATATGTACATTGTATACCGTGTAAAACCAATGCATGCAAAGCAGTTTTTCACAGTGAAAGTGAAGGGGATGTTTTTTGAATACTCTACCCGAAATTATTATTGATTTATCAGCAAATACTAGTTTACTGCCGGCGAAATTAAAATATCAGTACAAACGTGCATATAAACATTTTAAGATTAATTTAATTATTTAATTAATGCCATTTAAGACAACGTGTATAATTTAACGTTAGTTTGGGGTTTCTCAAATCTCAAACAAGACTAAATTGACCTTAAATGCTAAAGCAGAGTTTATGTTGTCTGTGCACAAACCCTAAAATATCTTATTATAAAGTTTAAACCATTTCTCATAGAAACAGGGTATTACTTTTTTCCGGAAAATAAAATAGGCAGAGTACGGAAAATTCCGGCACCGTTTCGCCATTATAGCGTTATGTAATATCCGAGTTATTTATATTACGTTTTGTTAAAGTATTTTCTAATTAAAATGTTATGAAAGTAAAAGTAATTTTTTATTGTTTCTAAAACAATCTAAACTTTTTCAATTTTAAAGATGAACCTACGTATACGATTGACGTTAAAAGGAAAATTATAACCTATTTGATTGTTTATTAATACTGTGCGATTAAACATTTTTACACCGATTGATTGAGAAATCATTATCTCATAAACAATTTAAAAATTAATGAAAATTTCAGACGATGTTGAGAAATGAATGAAATGAGCATTAACCTATCTGTCGTTCTTACTATTTTATGTCTATTTCGCCCTGTTCTACACAAAAAATGCAAACGCTTAAGATTTAGAAGCCGTTTTAACTTTTTTGTTCTCGCCTTTAGGATTAATGATAAATGATATTGTTTAGCGCAGCCGCACAGTGGACTGGAAAGTATCAAGATTTATTAAAAAAACGAATAAAAATGTCATCATGAAAGTTTAATCGTTTAATCGTTTTATCATAAATTTTTAATCATAATCATATGTTTCAATATAGGGTGGTAATGTAATGACAGAGTAAAAATCTAAACCTATTATTTTAAAATTATAAATGAAAAATAAACTGTTCTTTCATGTTAAAAATGTTCCCCATTCACTTGCTGACACTTAAGTAATCTACTTTGAAATTGAGGAGCATACGTGCAAAACCGGCTAAATCAATTTTATTCAGATTTTGTTCTTTTTTTTTGATTTCGCATCTTTGGGTTCATTTCTATCGACAACCAAGATAATTCTGTTTAAATCCGACTATATCCATGTTAAAATCACATTTAAAAGGTAGCTTTAGGAGCAAAACCGGCCAAATCCACGTTTTTATAGCAAACCCGGCTATATCCAATAAATAATAATATGTGGCTTGGATATGTCGATACTACTACTAAAATTTGTTCTGTTTTTTCATGTTTGCACTAAATTTATTTTGTTAATATTTTTGAATAATAAAGGTTTTTTTCACATTTTATTTGTTTTTTATTCGGTTTTCGAGCAAAACCGGCTATATACAAAAGATTTTTTGAAATTTTGGCCTTAATATAAAGTTTTTGAAAACGAAAGTATGTCTTATAAATCAAGTACCACAAAGCCCACAAAACTCAAGTTTGCTTTTTCTTTTATCTGTAAAGGCCAGGACACCGAAAGTTTTTGCCATTTTCCCAACATTTTATTAAAGTGGATATAGCCGGTTTTGCACGGACGCTCCTCAATTGTTTCTGCACTCTGTTTAAAACATCCGGTGGTATGTTTCTAATTACTGCAGTTATTTTATTTCTTAAATCATCTAAATTAGCAGGTTGTGTTTTAAACACCCTGTTTTTTAGATGTACCCATAAGAAAAAGTATAGGTGTTAGATCTGGTGATCTTGCTGTTCATTCTATAAAACCTCTTCTTCCAATCCACCTGTGTGGAAAGGTGTCATTTAAATATTTCAGTACAGGAAGAGCATACTGGGCCCTATGGGGTGCATCATTTTATAGAATGACCAGCAAGATTACCAAATTAATCACCTTTAGACTTATTCCTATGGGGACTTATAAAAAACGGTGTTTAAAACACAACCTGTTAATTTAGACTGAAGAAATTAAAAACATTACACCGGTGTCGGCAAGTGAGGGGGACAATTTAAACGTTTATAATATTAAAGAACAGTTTATTTTTAATTTTTTTACTATATTTCCACCCTAAATTGAAAACCATGATTAGTACACCCTACACTGAGAAAAATGAGGTTGTTAATTTAACACTTACGGGAATGTTATTCTTATTTTTGTTAAATTAAAAATTACTTTTTTGAAACAAATAAAAAAGAAATCTTAAACAAACAATCAGAGGTTATTATACAAGAGTGCTTATATCAAAGATTTTATTCATTAATTTAATGTCTAAACTGCATTTATTGAAATCTTTGTACATTTTTGTAGTAATAATAATGTATATTCAAAAACTTGACGAGTTTAATGTAAAAAAAGGGTGGGTAGCATTTCGAGACCTTTAAATAAAACAATTTTGCACATTGTTCGTATTGAATTGAACATTGAAATAAGAGTTTAGTTTTCTCAGTGTACTTATGGGAATCGTCGTACTCAGAAAAATGCGCACTATCAATTTATAAGAAATAAAGTGGGGTTGTATTTAAGATAAATTTGCTTAATGTGGTAAGGGAAAATGTTGGGAGCAAATAATTTAAATGTATTATTTTATGATTTTAAATAAAACAATTTAATTGGATCAGTACCGAAGATTTTATTCTGGGATAAGTATAAAAACCTCGAAAAGTAAATTTTATTAAATATTTAATATATATATATTAGGGTGGGCCAAAAAAAACTTTTAATTTTCTTCTCTTTGGGTACCATGAAAATATCGTCCAAGATGACGAAAAAAAAATTCTGATAAAGTTTGAGCTCTTAATATCAATATTAAGAGGTGGCTCATCGCGATTTTTTATTTTCCATTTAAATAACACGGGAAAAATACATTTTTTTGTTTGGAATTTTATTGCGTTTTAAAGAATCAGTGAGTTGTAGAAATCAATACATGTTCTTATAGGGAATTGAACGATCTACAAAAAAGATCTGATATGATTTTTTGCATAGTCGACTCATTTAAAAATTATTTGAGGTTAAAGTTCAACTTCAAATAGTAAATGATAACTTTTATAGTTTTTCTTACTCTATCACGAAATATTGTCTCAAAAACATGAAATATCATATTTTTCGTTTATCGAGTGTTCTTCGGTAGAACAATACAATTTTTACGAAATATCAATAATCGTGAAAAAACCGTTTTTTTCCTATACTTATCTACTTTTTTTTTAATTTCGAAATTTTTTCTTTACCTGAGTAATGACAAAAAAATTAATATTTTTTTTTTAAATAAGATATATTCTATTTACACTTGACTATTAGATAATGTAGAGTAATAAAAGCCATGTATCAATAATTTTTCAATTTTCAAAGCCAGAATGCCTTTTCTGCAATATTTAATATTGTAGATAAAGTCATTTTCGCTTAACAGTGCAGCTGAACCTTGTCATTTTAAGGTACCGATTCCATAACTTGTACTTTTTCACTATCTTATAATCAAACTAAATTTTTCTTGTCAAAATTGGGATATTTTTGCCGATGGTTTTTAACAAAGTATTAAATATACTTAAATGTACTTAATATATTTGATTTACCCATTGACTTTATCAATAAGAATGTAGAATTTTGGACACAGGATGAAAGCTATCAAGATAATCTAGTATTTTTCAAACTTCTTAGCGTTCTCAATGATGTAGCAGAAAGAGGAGTTGCATTAATAGAAGAGTACAACAAATGTCTCACTAAAAATGAAAAATGTTTGCAATACTTATTGCAAGTATACTATAGTTAAAACCCACCGGCAAAAATATCCCAATGGGGTAGTTAAATTTTTTCTGACCTATACTTTTTATGGTTTTATTCAAGGCGTTTTGTAATTTTAAACATTTCTGTGAAATCGGAATTTCAATTGAGTTTACCGTTTTCGAGATATTTACAAAACAAAATCTCCTAATTACGTCACTAGGCTATTGACAACGTTGCCAGCTTTTTCTATAGTTGCCAGTGTGTTTAGTTTAAGATTCTTGCGATAGATGGCGCCACGTTATAATATTTAAGTTGAGAAGAAGAAGAAGAATTGATTTTTTGACGTTTCTTTTTTTCGGGTTGTTTTTTTTTAATTTAGATTATTGAAAATCATTGTTATTGCTATGCTATTTGTAATTGATATTAGATAAGTGATTTATTAATAACGGACTCCAAAGCAGAGGAATCTTGTGGAATGGTTGGTTACATTGAACATTGGAGCTTTTAAACAAATAAAGTAAGTACCTATAATTATAATCATATTTTGTCGTAAATGCATTTCATTAGTATAATGCCTAGTTCTTTATATTCTTTTAGATATATTATTATTTTTTGTAAATTTATTTCATTCATTTTCAGCTTTATTTTGCCACTTTTTTCTATGAAATATATTAAACTCGGCTTTAGACAGTTATTAGGTACCTATTTATTACATTTTATTAGTTTTCACACGGTGTTTCAATGTGTAAACCTATCGATAAAACTTTTAATTTCAGAATTTTCTTTAACCTCCTCTTCTTCTTCTTTCACTCAACTGACAGTGACAGTATTTGTACATAACCTCTTCGGGTATTTTCTGACATAACGGAATGAAATCATTAACAAGACAACTTGACAACAGGGTAATTTTCAACCAATAGAAATCTTAGAATGTTGGTCACATGGCGGGGTTTGTGACGTCATAAAAATTTATATTTTTTGTAAATATCTCGAAAACGGTAAACTCAATTGAAATTCTGATTTCACAGAAATGTTTAATATTACAAAACGCCTTGAATAAAACCATAAAAAGTATAGGTCAGAAAAAATTTAACTACCCCATTGTAACAAGAGAAATTTAGTTTGATTCCAAGATAGTGAAAAAAGCACAAGTTATGGAATAGCATTTATTATTTTAATTGATAAATTATTGAAACATGGCTTTTATTACCTAATAGTTAAGTTTAAATAAAATATTTATTATTTTTTGAGAAAATGATTAATTTTTTTTAAATCAAGTATAGAAAAAAAACCTTTTTTTCACGATTATTAATATTTCGTAAAAATTGTATTGTTTTACCGAAGAACACTCGATAAACTATCAAAAAATATCATATTTTATGTTTTTGAGCCAATATTTCGTAATAGAGTATGAAAAACTATAAAAGTCATCATTTACTATTTGGGGTTGAACTTTAACCTCAAATAACTTTTAAACGAGTCGACTAAGCAAAAAATCATATCCGATCTTTTTTGTAGATCGTTCAATTCCCTACAAGAATATGTATTCATTTTTACAACTCACTGATTAGTTAAAACGCAATAAAATTACAAACAAAAAAATGTTATTTTCCCGTGTTATTTAAATGGAAAATAAAAAATCGCGATGAGCCACCTCTTAATATTAATATTAAGAGCTCAAACTTTATCAGAATTTTTTTTTCGTCATCTTGGACGATATTTTCATGGTACCCAAAGAAAAGAAAATTAAAAGTTTTTTTTGGCCCACCCTAATATATATATATATATATATATATATTTATTTACTACTATTGCATAATTTTGAATTTTTTCCGTAAATATTGTTAAACATTATAAATTTCCTGCCTATCAACGTAATTAATAAACTCATTATTCACGTTGTTAGGTATCAGTGATTGGCCGATTTTATTATTCACCGTGATTTGATCCAATCAGGTTTTAAATTGGAAGAAGCCGACCATAATAACATTTCAAATTGGTAAAAAGTGGGGTTAACCATTTAACAGATGTCAGATTTTATTTATTTAATTTTGACAATAATTTAATTAACACTTATTGGAGTAGATAAAGTATAGAATTACACTCGAGATTATGCGCAATATTCACTCGGATGATTAAGGTATCTCGTCTGGCGACTCGAGACGTAAACCTCATCCTAGTGAATATTAGCCTGCAATATCTCTCCTATAATTATATACTATTATTAGGGGGATTTAAAAAATGTTCTATTCTTTTTTTAGACTTAGACTATATCAAAAAAGGGTTCCTGCGCACCTTAAAAGAACCCCATCTACGTATGAGATCCTATAATTAAAAGTAAGATCCTCCTCACTGCAATTTTAAATTTTTACATGAATTTTTACGATGAAAAACATTTTATAAAGCCCAATACATATCGATGACTTTGCGCCAAAGTATCGCATAACTGAAATTTCGGGAATTGAAAACATTTTTGTTTTAAAGTCTGTTTCAAATCATATATAACCTGTAGGGTTTATAACAACTAAGTAGATATAATTATAAGCTATTTACTTGTTATAAAACCTTTAGACTATATTTAATTTAAAACAGACTTTAAAACAAAAATTGTTTTCAATTCCCGAAATTTCAGTTATGTTGCTTGCGATACTTTGGCAGAAAGTCATCGTTATGATTAGGAAATTAAATGCTTTACAAAAAAGGTATCCTATGTTTTTTTCGTAAACCTTATCCATTCAAAAGATATCTTGGGTCAAAGTTGTTTTTTTAAAATTTTATTACTTACAGAATATTTAGTATTTTAAAATGAGTGGTACATATTTTTGTTGGAAATTAACTGATCTACAAAAAAGTATACTTTTGTTTTTCGATAAATATATACGTTTATCAACGTTTGAAAGATAATCGCGCGCGCAGAATAATAATAAGTTTTGTTTAATATAAAGTACCTATATCCAGTATGGTATACATGTTGTAATGTAAATATTTATATGACAAATAAATGTTTTAAATGTTTCTTATCAGAGAGACAACAACAAAACTAGGTACTAGTCATTTTAAAATCCCAACAATTCTGCGAGCTATAAACTTAAAAAAAAATTCAATGCATTAAATTTTGACCAAAAATATCGTTTGAATGGCTATGCATTCCCTATGTTTATATAACTACGAGTATATTCCTTTGTTAGTGATCTTTAGAAGTACCCATAAAAACATCCGCTTTACTTTCACTGTAAAAATCTGCTTTTTAAGGGAGAAATTTCAATTTTTGCAGAACAATTTGACAAATTGACACAAATATTTTGAAAGCCTGTATATCTTTTATAAAAGATTTGATTTTGACTACTCTATTTATTACAAGTATTTAAATTAATTATTAATAAATTATTTTTTATAATAGTATTTGTTGTAGAAAAAGTATAGTACCTATGCAACTTCTTTCAAAACTTTTTTGGACACACATTTTAATTCTTAACTAAAATGGCGTTTATTAAACTAACGTGCTACACCTGTATTTTTGCCGTTACTGATACTAAATGTCCCCCTTTTCTCGGTGAGTAAACGGCTACGCAGAAAAAAATATCGTACCTGATATTAATGTCCTACGATCATTAAGTGCAAAATCATTACGATAATGTCCTTTTCATAGTATTAATGCAATCAAGTAATTATGATAATGCTTAAAAAATATGAGTTAATGTATTATTGGATTGTCACAATGTCTGCCTGGTCATTATCCTAGTGCAAGAATTTTATTATTTTTTAGCCAAAATACATTAAGACAATGATATTTTACATTAATACGATGATTATTTACATTAAATCAATAACCTAGAGTACATTAGTTAATCATTGCTCAGTAATAAAATTAATGTCAAGGCTTAATAGAGTAATACTCTAAATGGTATAATTTAATAATCTAAAATTATTACATTAATGCCTATATATACATCAACTTATGTACCATTAGCAAAATATAATGCCCTAACATATTAAATAATACAACAAATCATAACGTCAAATACGTTGAGCCAATGTCTAAATACATTAATATTAGGCCCTGTTGTTTCCCACCACCTAAAAGTGCAAGAAGAAAACAATTTAACAACAGTTTAGTATTCCTGTTAATCCTGTTGCGACGTGCTTGCCCGCCCATCCCGATTGTTGTGCGTTTAGGTTTATTATTATATGAAATATAAATTAGAATGTATACATATAAGTAAGACAATGTTAAAAAGTTAAGGTTTATTTATGTTTCATAATTTTTTTCTAATAAATATAAGGATTTTAAATTACCAAGGGTTTTTATTATTTTTTTATATTAATCTTTAGTTTCATAATATTTACAAAAAGGACTAGAAATATGTAAAGTTCCAGTTACAGTTTTGCGGTGGCCCGGACATAAACCCTGTAGAAAATGTTTGTAAATTTCTGTAAAGGGAACTGGCTAAAGAGAACATCACCACATAAGTAATATATATATACATATACATATACATATACAGGGTATCTCAAAAGTTAAGGACAGCAGAAAAGGGGTGGATAGAGGATGGGGTTCTAAGTCGAATGGTCTTTGCCGTTTTTTAATCGACTTATACAGGGTATCTCAAAAGTTAAGGACAGCAGAAAAGGGGTGGATAGAGGATGGGATTCTAAGTCGAATGGTCTTTGCCGTTTTTCAATCGACTTAAAATTCCATCCTCTATCCATCCCTTTTCTGCTGTCCTTGACTTTTGAGATACCCCGTATATATATATATATATATATATATATCGAAATTTTTCCATCCCTTATTTCAGGCCTACTATTAATGCTTCTTTGCATTATGATAATGCTAACAGATCATTAATTAATGTATACTAGGTGATTGGGATAATGTTCTTTAATTGTTAATTGATAAAAATTTATTAATTGGTTGATGTTTACTGGGCATAGAATTAATGTACTAGGACATTAATCCATGTCAATGGTCATTAATATCAGTACTTTTATTTGAGATCTTCCTGATTAAAATCAATGTCCGCCAAGCAATAATATTACGTCCTTGTACATTGAGTAATACTTTAAAAGCATTGTGGTAATGATTTTGAGCATCGGAGCAAAATTAATGTAAAAAAACATTGCCTTAATGTTTTTTTTTATTAATATTACGTACGTTTTTCGTTGTGTGTAAATCTAAAATTTAAAAAAGTGTCCATATGGAGAAAGAATTTTTAAGATTAGGCTCAAAAAAATGTACTGATAAAATCAAAGTAATCTAAATTTATGAAATTGCCGGTATGGATTTGTCGTGTTTTTATGGTGGACGTCTCAACCGTGTAATTTTTGAGGGAGGGTATTTTGGTGAAATTGGCAGTTCGATGCGGTCAACCCGAATTTAACTTGATCACGTTCCATTGCAATTTCCACTGCCGTTCTGCAGATACCTACCCGAACGGTTTTTGCGTCGAAATTCCAGACCCTCTTCCCACGGACACTTTATTTCATAACGACCCATCAAAATGTGGAAATCATCTCTGCGTGAATTAGGTACGTAGTTCATTTATTTGCACAATAATATTCACGCGGCGATGATTTAACGTATACGTTAACCAAAAGCATCCTGTTATATTTAAGGCACTAATCAATTTAATAATACTGTATTATAAATTATTTATTGCATGATTGATGTACAAAAATTGATAAAAGTGTAATTTTTTTAGCTTCGCTTTCAGGAAATTTCAATTGCGACGCATTTCATCCACTCGAAACTGAATTACGATGAAAAATGCTTTGACATGAATAATCAAATTATTTTTATGAATAATCAAATAATCAAATTATTTTTATTCTCTCGTTCGAATATATTTTATATAGGGTGTTTCAGTTTTTTCTTGCATCCTAACACTATAACCTATAACTTTTAAAATGAATGCAAAAAGTGTATATACCTATAGGTACACTTATATATACAACGCGTCCAAAGTAATCTGCTCTTAATTGCTACCATTTTAACTACGTTATTATTAAAGCTACAAAGTCGCAAATTGGTTCTGATTTAAATAGTAAAAACAAAAAACAATTGAACGTCGGGTTTCTGAAATAGTCACAAAAAACTGTTTATTTTTATATATTTTAAAAGACAATTTAATTTTGAACACAAAATTATTATTGCATACTAAATTGAAAAATAAATAATTAATAAGCACGAACCTTCTGATGGTTGTTGAAATAACTAAATTATTACTTTATCACTTTGGACACCCTGTATATGGGGCAAAATTTGCCAAGTGTACCAGGTGAAAAAAATTTTGTCACCGATTTTGTTTAAACTTTACTTATTTGTTGTTCTTATAACGAAGAATCATAGCATACAATTTTTTTGCTCTAGGATTGTTCATTCAAGAGTTATGGATTATTGAAATTTATCGATTTTTTACTTTTTGGTGAAATCGCTTTTTATTTAAAAATTCATAACATCTGTTCATCTCTTTATTAAATATTTCAATTTAACCACCTTAAATGATTTTTTCCGTACTTTTCAATGGGCTATACCGTTTTTGCAAAAAAATAAAAATTGCAATTTTTTTTTGAAATTTTGCAAAATTTTGCATTTTTTTAAACAATGTGTATTTTTTAATTTTTTTTAAAATAGCATAAAATCCAAGTTTATTATGTTACCTTTGAATAAAAAAAAAATTTAGAGTGGGCCCGACATGTAGAAGGAAAGTTTTTCATATTTGAATGCCGCACGGTCTAGCCATCGAATAGCTACGTACTACACTGCTGTATGCGTTTATACCTAGTAGATGCGAGTAAACTAATACAAAATGATAATTTAAAATGTAAAATTATGTTAGGCCCGGATTTTTAGGTCATAAAAAAGTGATAAAAGGTTCCTAAATTAGGTGATATTTTTAATAAAATAGGTTATTATTTTAGGTACCTATATTTTAGGTACTTAATTAAAAAGTTAATATTGGTTGGCCTGTATTTTTAGGTTATAAAAAAGTAAAAAAAAATAGGTCACATAGTTATAAAATTAGGTTATTATTTTAGGTACTTAAATAAAAAAATAAAAGCTGATTTATTGAAATAAAATGGTTTCATTATAATGTCGATATCGTTGTAAAACCATACATAGGTCTTATGTTGTTTTAGTTACATTATAATTGCTCTGTTAATGTCCGGCAATAAAGGATTTAAATTAAAAATGAAATAGTTATTAAAATAATATTTATTATTAACATTAACTGAACAAAAATGTTTGGTTGGAAAAATAACAAATAAAATAAAAGATTCTTTAAAAAAGTAAATATATCATATCACAAATAATGTAAAATAGCAAAAAAAACATAATAGGAACTCTAAAATCAAAAAAAATAAATTTTATTAATTTATTTAACGATTATATGCATGACAGACAAAATATTTCTCCAAGTTTTCAGAAGTAAAGCTAGTGCGTTTATCAGTCAAAATATTTTTAAACCAAGAGAATGATCGTTCAACGTCACAGGACGGGTAAAAAAAGTTCATTTTAGGTATTAAAAATACAATTTAGATACAAAAAAGGAAAATAGGTGAAAAAAATATAAAAAAGGTATTTTAGGTCAAATAAAACTTACTTAAATGACTCCATTTTTTATAAAACGGGCAAATACAAAAAAATATCTTTAAAACCTAAAAAAACAACAAAAGGTGTTTTACCTAAAATCCGGGCCTTAGTAATTATGCACATTTAATTAACTACATTTTCATTTAATTTGTGATTTTTTTTGATTTTGAGTTTCCAAAACCTTTTTTTTTTCTATGGGAGCCATATTGAAATTCTACATGGTTGGATATTAAAAAAACCAAGAAATCCAACGATGTTTTAAATAAAATACATAAATTTATGGCGGCCGGTATAAAAACAAAAGATGGTAATCGGTACTCGAAATATAGTAACAAAGAAATTGGATTAAAATGTAGAATAATGTGTAAAACTGTAAAACTTACTTTATTTTAAAATTCCTAGGAATATAATTTGGTTTAGAAGGGTTTTTAGTTTTTTTTCAAATGGCTTATTTCCAATTTACAAATTTTAATTTTAATTAATTTAATTAGTGTTAATAGACTTTAAGCTTTAAGACAACATTTGTCTTATTTAATCGATCCTGTAGCTCTTAAAATAAAAAAATACCCATAGAATTATTCTAAACAAAAAATTACTCTTGTCAAAAGTAAGTAGCTAAACTGTTTTTGAGATATTTGGATTTTTAGAGTTGAATAAAACACATTTTTTTGTAATGCGTATTTTAAAAAATTTAATTCAAACAGGTTTTTAAATTAATTAATTTGTACACTCTGTATCTCGAAAACTAAGCCTTTGACGAACTATGTTTATATGAACTGCATTAATTTTAAAAGTTCTATCACTAAAGTTTTGCGACAAAAATTTAGTTCCGGTAACGATCTACAAGACAAAAGCAACGCAAAAAAACGAATGTGCGCCTAGTCCACACGGCTGACTGACAAATTAATTAAATTCGTGTTTAGTTTTTATTTAAAAGATAATCATATTGTTACTTAACAAAAATGTTGAATTCTTTAAGGAAACCTTAAGGTTTCCTTGAAGAATTCAACATTTTTAGTGCTAACATTTTTATACAGTGAGACCCATTTGTTTGCGACTCATGAGTGCACCCCTGTAAAATCTTTATTTATTGTGCGATTTTAACCGGATTTGTAGTGTAGATCTTAATAAACTGTATTTTTGGAACAAAAGACGCCATATTAGTACAAAATACAAGGCCTATTATGTCAGTTTTTAGGAGTATTTTTTTATGAATTTAAGAATTCCCAGCGATTTTTTTAAACAAAATATAACCACGGCACTGGATTTACCACCCCTCAAAAAGTAGAAAAATGCACAATAGTAACTACAAAAATTTATTCTGTCAAGTTATCCATGATTTCATTATATCGGTTTGGGGGAAACCTATTTTGGACATATAACGATTTTTGTTTAAAATTTATAAGTACATGTGGCGGTGAATATACGAGCAAAAATACCGATTCAAATAAAAATTAAAACATTGTTGGTTTATTCGATTTTACTTGCGTTTTTTATTTTTTTGTAATTATACTTAATTAAATTTATATAATTTTTTCCGAATTTGTAGTAAAATTATTTTGATATAGGATTTTGGTTAAGATATACAGGGTGGCCCATCAAAAACAGTCTAGCAAGGTTTACGACTTGTGAAATGTGAAAGTCTTCGGACCTGTATACTTTGTTTTCAGGGGGGCATATTTACACATTCATTTTATCACTGTAACATCAACACCTTAGCGGGGGCGGCATTTACCCTTATTTTTTAAAATGGGAAGGGGTATGTTGTGATACATCTTTTAAAAGGACATTAAATGGCACTTCGTTTTTTGAATTTGAGCTACGCGTCGCCGAGCAATGGAATTCAGAACATTTTACTGGAGCACTTATTTACAAATTTCGTAAAGCAAAAAATTCGTTGAAAAAATTGTTTTTAAACTTACAAATATTAGTCGACAAATCGACTTTATCTTTAGTAAAGTAGTTGATTTGGATAGTTCGTTATTTCTTCCTTTCGATTCGATAAAAAATGGTTTATTCTATTGCGAAAAGAGTGGAAGTTATTGAATTGTATTTTATAAACAATCAATGTGCAAGAGAAACAGCAACTTTGCTTAATGATAGACATGCAAATAGACACGTTCATCATGGTTACATCCTAAAATTAGCAGCAAAGTTCCGGCAAACTGGTTCAAGGCAAATAAACAACGTGATATTGAAAATCCATTGAGAAATGAGGCAGTTCTGGGTGATATTACTTTAGACCCTACATTAAGTACCAGAAAACTTTCTGAAGTAACGGAAGTTTCGCGGGCCACCGTACAGAGAATTCTAAAACATAATAATTTGCACCCATATAAAATTCAACTTCTTCAAGAATTGCATGTTAATAATGACCGCCGTTTACAATTTTGTAAAATAATTTCCGAAATAATTCTAAATACTCCCAACTACGAGGTGTGTTCAGAAAATAACGGGAATTGTTAAATTTCGCGGGTTTGGAGGGTCCGGTTGTCATAAAATTTTCTTTATTATGTTGGTATACATGCCCCCGAAGTATGATAAGAACTTTAGCTGTTTTCATTGTTTACTTTATCTGTGGCAGCCGCTAAGGTTAGGCGTGTTTTATCAGCTCGGCGATTTTTAAAAGAAATGGATCAAAGAATTTGTATCCAATTTTGCTTAAAAAATTAAATAAATTCTGTGAAATGTTAACAAAGGCCTATAGTGAGTCTGCTATAAAAAGTGAGTTTACAAGTGGTATAAGAGTTTCCAAGATGGCCGTGAAGACGTTGAAGATGACGAACGCCCCGAAAGCACAAGCACATTAACAACCGATAATAACATGGAAAAAGTGGAAGAAATGGTTATAAACCATCAGAGAAGTCGCTGATGATGTTGGTATATCGATTGGCTCATCCCATAAAATTTTTTCGAATGTTTTTGGTATGAAACGCTTGGCAGCAAAATTTATTCTAAAATTGTTAAATTTTGAACAAAATTTTTGGCCAAAAACAATGCTGTAATGATTCCCCAGCCTCCATATTCGCCTCTGTCTGACTTTTTCCTATTCCCAAAAATAAAGAGAACCTTAAAGGGCCGTCGTTTTGCAAGCATAGATGACATTAAAAGCGCATCGCTGAAAGAACTAAAGGCTATCCCAAAGATCGAGTTTTAGAAGTGTTTCGAGTATTGGAAGAAGAGCTGACACATGTGCATAATATCCAATGGGGACTATTTTGAAGGCGACAACATTAATGTAGACGAATAAATAAATATTTGTTTCAAAAAACCAAAATTCCCAATATTTTCTGAACACACCTCGTACCTTTTAATGTTTGCTTCTTAGACGAATGTTTATATTTTCTCAATGGTATTGTCAATCGTTATAATTATTGTTATTGGTCCGACACGAATCCAAGGATTTTCCTCAACATTCTCAAAAATTAAATGTTTGGTCTGGTATTTTTGGTGATCACTTAATTGGACCATTTTTCCTACCGGGAAATTTAAATAGAGCTACTTACGTAAACTTGTTTGAGAATGCCATAATCGAAATTATGGAAAACGTTGCCATGAAGAAAATCCGATTCCTCCCCCTAATGCCTCACCTGTACGGCAGTTTCTGGATGAAATGTTTCCTGGTAGATGGATTGGGAGAAGGTGTGTATAAAATGGCCCTCGAATACACCGGATTTATCTCCACTTCCCATTTAAAAAATAAGGGTAAATGCTGCTATATCACACATATCCCGCTAAGGGGTTGAAGTTACAGTGTGAGAAAATCTGCAAATACCCCCTACTAAACAATTCGTTTGTTATTACGATTCTAATTGTTTTAAAATAAATGTATTCAAAAAGCCATTTAAATAAACTAACATTTAAATCTGGCGGAAAGTAGAGTGCCGTAAGTGGGATCCCACTTACGTCGACGATATTCATAAAGAGGTGTAAATTTGGTGAATGTAAAAGTGTTTAAATTTGTGGGTTTGTATATTTTAATAACTAAATTATTGTAGTATAAATATTCCCGAACAATGTGGTATAATAAGTATACACAAAAGCCTTGTGTGAAGATAAATATTCGATCATTTTATTTGACGTAATCGATCTGTCTATTCCGCCAGGATGGCTGCCGTTTTAATAAACGCTGTGGCTCCCGTCCCGAGGCGGGACTTAAGTTCAGTCCCGAGTGACGTCATAATTTTAGGATGTGTTATGTTACGATAAAACTAAAACTAACCAACCAACCCAACACTTTTTAACAAAGGAACAACAGATTTATAAAATAAAAAAATAAAAAAAGTTCGACAACTTCTAGTAGTATCGACCCATGTACCTCTCGCATGCCAAGCGACCGCGCATCTGAGCCATCCAGCTTAACATTAATTTTATAACGCTGGTGGAATAAAAACGGATTTACATTTTGACGTCAATCAAAATTATGTCAAATTTTTTTATATGATATATTAATAATGTTTAGGGTTGCAAATAGTACTCATTGTACTATTTGCAACCACAAATAATATTCGCTTTATAACACCTCAAAATACTCGACATATATTTTCTAAATTATGAGTGGTATTCGAAATTCAAAAAATTTTAATTGAAAGGCAACGAAATTGCAAAATTGAAGAATATTCACCTCGTAGTACCAGTCTAATATTTGCAACAATTACTTTTGATTGGTCAAATATTGACTAATATAGGTATATATAAGTAGCTTCAATCTGATTTTAGGTTTTAATTCGAAGAATCACCAAAAGAAATAAAATTAAAAAAAAAAGAAGCAGAACGGCTAGAATTAACAAAACATTTTTTTTCATTAATGGTCCAATTTGGCATCAATGCATCGAAGCGAGGTCACGGACGGTCACGTGGTAGTAAGGGGGTGGAGCCTCAAAGTACTTCCGTAACGTAACGTAAGGCTAAATTTTGTTTTACCTTGTCCGCAAAGAAGTATTACTTACGTTCACTTTTGTAATGTTTTATGGTAGATTTTGCTTTATATTGAGGTGAATTCAGCTTCGTTAAAATTGCTGTAGCCGATGCGATAAAAGTCTCCCACTTCAAATTTAGGAAAACCGTTAAATTAAATCGCAATATAAAAATTACTTGTGACGCTTTTATTGGAACTGCGAGTGGAACGTAATATAATCACACCAAAATAACAAAGCAACCAAATTATAATCAAATCACCTAAATTCAGACAAACAATGGAGCGTCATTTACCAACGTGACGGATACGAGCCCACGAACAATAATTAGCTAATTCAATTAAATTACGTATTGTATTAAATAAACACCCGTAACAGTTATTTCGGGTGCAGCATTTTTTGGGAGTAGGTTGGTGGTGGATTTGCATAAAAAGTGGATTAAAATAATCGCGTCGCACATTGCCACGGATCGGAAAAAAGCCGGTCAAAAGTCTAAAAAGTAGGAAAACCTAAATTCCTAAATATGCATATTTAAAAAAAATTCGAGTAGGTATTTGAAAATTTATAAAACTGGACACATTTTGAATAAACTTTACAGGTCTAAGTTTTAAATGAACTCTTCTAATTTTTTTTCTGCGCATAAAACATAATTATGTAACTTAAATTTTGTAGGTAAAATATGTTTTCTACTCCCACCTTTAAAACGCCCATTATCTTACATGTTTCCATGACACTAAGTGACCTTTTAAAATTTAAATACACATTGACAAGTTGTGGCTTTAAGGCGTTTTAGTCACAGGGCTGAAGTTAGTTTTAAGTTAGTTGACAGTTGTCAAATGTCATACAATCGTTAAAATGAAGTGCCTTTCTGGTAAAATAATACTAAATGTGTAAATTATTTTATTATCTCAATACAAAAATACAAAAGTATTAAATAGTTTCTCAAAGTTTACATGAACATTGTACTGACGTTTTAATTTCGCCGGCAGTAAACTATAACTTAAATTCGGGCACGGACTCCACTATAAAGTGCTAATAAAACATTTTTTTACTTTCACTGTGAAAAACTGTCCATTTTTAAGGAATATATTTCGATTTATAACCTTTATAATCTGTGTTTATAAAATATAAAAATTTGACATTTGACGGTGACACATAGATGGCGCTTTATACAAATATTTGATTTAAATCATTTTTAGATAATAATAAGTATTTGTCGTAGAAAAAGTATAGTATGCAGTTTATAAACTTTAAAATTAACGGGTAAAAAAAAGATGAGATATTGCTTTATAAGCCTATTAATTTATTAAATCTCCTTTAACCACTTTTTCCGGATTATTCTTGCTCATCTCTATGGATCTCCAGCCATCCAAACTTTCTTCTCCTAATTTAAACTCTCTAAACTCGAGAAGATAAATAATATGCATGACATTTTCTTCATCCCAGTTACAGGCACTACAGAGAGGACTTTTTACAATGAATGGAGGTGTTTGTTGAGTTTGAAGTGACCAGTTTTAGTTTCGACAAGAAACCTATTAAGAACCTTGCACTGTTTAGTAATACATGCAGGGTGAGTCATTTAACTTCAAACTTTTGAAATATCTCAGTTAGTATACATTTTACGAAAATTTTTTTAAAATAAAAATTAAATGATTCGAGGGGGGAAATCAATCATTACTAAAATTGGTCCTCATACTCTACTCCTTATAGGGGGAACAGGGGGTAACCTTAAAATTTCAAATGGAACATCATTTTTTCGACATTCGACTAAAAATAGGTAGATTTTGCCTAAAACATTTTTTCATATTTGTGATAGATGGCGCTATAATGAAAAAAAAATCAATTTTGTTCGATTTTTCTTCTATGGTTTTATTTTTTAAATTTATTTATTTATTGACCTCTCACCTCTAGTCATTCTATAAAACACAGGCGTTGGCTACTTTATTTTATTAATAACTAAAAACGGCAAAGACTAATAAACTTAAAATTTCTCTATCCAGCCCTTTTTTTCTGTCCTTGACTTTTGACACACCCTGTATATCATATCTGAAATCCAAAATCATAGACCATCCTCTCCTAAAAAGAAATAGTCAACATTCTACTATTTGAATTAGCATTGTTTACTAAAAAAGTTTTATTCACTTTAAAATATTGTTTACTACTTAAATAGTTCAATAAAAGTAACTAATTTAAGATAAGTTACCATTAACTGTTTCTAAGAGTAAAAAGTAACTAATTTCTTTAATCGTTTTTAAATCTTGCGGCCAACTTTAAAATATTATTAACAATATTTTTAGACAAATATAACTGATTTTTAAAAAAGTCGCAGATGTGCCTTGGTTAAGCTTAATTTTCATGTATCCGTTTGTCCGTTATACGTCTGTACGTTTTTCAATAAAATCGTCCGATAAGAAATGTTCTAATTTTCATGCATCCGTTTTTTAATGACGTATAACGGATTGATTTGGCGACAAATAAAAATTAAGGGTCAGTATATTCACTTTACTAAATTTACCTAATGCTTAATTGTCATAGTTACAATTATGTCAACAATTGAAGGGGTTAGAATAGAAAGGGTATAAGTGCAATTTCTTTAATTTAGGAGATAAGTTCGTTTTGTGAAAGATAAGGTTCCGACGTATCGAAATGAAAAGGATTTAAGTAATTTTCATACTTCTAGGGACCTCTATTATCCAGTAGAAAAACATTACTAAACAAAATTCTTCACTTTTTTATGGTAACATAACTTTAACTTCAAATATCTCCAAAAAATGAAAATGTTACTTATACCCTTTTTATTCTAACCCCTTCAATTGTAACTTTAACAGTTAGCTGTCTAATAAATTTAAAGGTAGGTAAATATACCATATTAAAAGAATATACTAGCCTTAATTTACATTAAAATGTATAGTTTTAAAAAAGCAGGCCCTTTTAGTTCTGGTTTTAATATTTTATTGTTTATCTTTTCTGTTTTTCTGTTATTATTATTAAGTAAAAACATAAAAGTAGAACATTATTCAGTGGATCACCTGATGTCCTTACATCTCGCCTCTGTTGACTTAACAACCGAGCATATAAGCTCAGGGAGTAATTTGTTTTGATTGTGTTCCACTACACCAAGTTGCCCGACACTGATGAGACACAATAAAGGTCGAATTCGGTATTTCAAGTTGGTGGAACGCATTCAAAACAAAAAACTTTGGCGAGGTGTAGGTTCAATTTTTTCTTATGAATATTACCAGTGAAGTTTCTTAAAGAAACTAAGAAAATTGAATGTTTAACATTATTCACATAACGAACGTTATATTTCCGTTTTACAATCTTATTAAAAGAATATTAAAAGATTTGAAAATAAAGTAACGTTAGGCGTCAAAAACAGATGTGTAGTGACAGATTAGTTAAAATTATTTTAAATTTCCCTGTCAGACGTACGAAGTTAAAACTTGACGGGCGGAAAAAATGTCATAATTTTTGAATTATAATTGGACCAATAAGAGCGCTCCCGGATGAACGGACTAACGGAGAAACGGATACATGAAAATTAAGCTTTAGACATCCGCTTGACAAGACTGAATCAAAAGTTTTTTAAATTTACATCTACCAATTTGACTATTTCAATTAATAAAATATAACTAATTATTAGTGACTGATTTTTCGCTAGACAATTACACTGTTCAAAATTTCATGACCATTTTAACACCAAATTAACACCATATTTGGTCTATATCGATACAAACCAAAATGGTGTTAAATAGGGTTCGTTGGTCCGGTGTTAATTTAAATACTAAAATGGTGTTAATTCAAATACTAAAATGGTGTAAATTTAACTTTCATACAGTAGGTATTAAAATAAATTTTACCTGGTGTAAATTGAACTCCTTTTCAGTGTTAAATATTATGTGTTTGTGGTCAAATTAAATCATACTACACAGAAAAAAGGAAAAAAAAGGAAACAGGAAGTTCCTTGACGCATTACTAGTACATTACCAGTGGTATTATTCCAGAAAATGGAACCTTCAACTCGCTAGAGATAATGTTTTTAGTTCGTTCCACTAACTTAAAATACTTCAAGTATTGACAGCTGTTTCCACCTATTTAAGATGTAGTATCGAACAACTTGTAGTGTCACACCAAAGCAAAGGACAACATGAGCTTATATATTCTTCATGTAAGTCAACAGAGGCGAGATTTAAGAACATCACGTGATCCACAAAAAAATAAATACTTATGGGTCAACTAAATTAATATAGTTAAATGAACTATTTCTTTTTTTCTGTGTAGGTGCACTTCTCAAATATTTTTAGATAAACACCGTTTTGGTGTTTATTTTCAACCATAATTTATGGTGTTATATTAACACCACTTGGTGTTGGATTTTGACACCATTTTAGGATTACTTTTTACACCACAGATATTTTAAACAGTGTAGTAAAATAAGACTTAATTGGTAATTTTTTACTAATTTATTTTATGAAAGTCGGGAAATATGTTTTCCCCGTGTTTTTCCAAATATGTGCGTGGGCGAATTCGCCAGCAAGAAGAAAATCCATTAGAGAAAATTGCTTGAGAGTGCGTACAAAATTGATTGTTTATACATTTTCAATGTGGTGTTCTCCTCGATCTCGATGTGCTTTTTTTGGGGTGCATTAAATAAAGAAACATCATCTCCTTCGTATGATCGCCGCCACTGTTCGGGGGCGGAATAATAAATAACAAAGGGTTCGTTGTGTGCCGGAGCATAAAAATTCGATATTAATCATATTCCACCTACTTTTGTGTTTCCAATGATTTTCTTTTCAATTTTTTGTAAAGGTGACTCGCGTTTTTCAAAACGCTGACGATGCAAAGGGATATTTTATTAAATTTAAACCAAAGAACGAATAATAAATATTTCAATAAATGTTAAAAAATGGCGAATGTGCCGGGATAGTCAACAGCTTAGGTAAGTATGCTTGAGAATTAAAGCAAAAAAAATAAGGTTAAGTCTTTCTCTTGAAAGATCACAGGAAAGTTAAGAGCATTTCATTTTCAGGATTTCAGGAACAAAAGAATCTTAAAACGCGATAATGACTGATTACTTAATTCAGTAATTATTAAGCTCTTGTTGATTTAATCTCATCTAGAACGACTTAATTACGAAATTTATTTTATTTAATCGAGTTTTATATAAAATATATTATATTTAGCAAGTTCTTAAGTGTTATAATTGTTTCTGTCTTAAACTTTACGAAAATGTCTCTCAAAATTAACGTTTAGAAATTAATTTAGTTACACGCTATTTACATTATTACATTATTACAAGTTTGCGACACTGACTGACTAAACACACTAAAAATGCTAATATATTTATCGACAAAGCTTAACTAAGCAGGAAAAAAGACAAACTTGCATCGACCCGCTTATCTGAAACAAAGTTATTATTGTAAGCCTTTTCGGAAATTATTTTTGTCGGCTTGCAAAAGAATATTTTGAACCTAATTTTTTCTTATAACTTCAAGGAGAGAACTGTTTTGGGAATGATTACTAAAAAATATAGTAAATTGGGGACAGCTTTGATATATTAATTGTGAGCCCTTTTGTGTTTAGTAATGATTCCCAAACTTATAGGCATTTAAAGCATTCAGAGGCATTAGTTATTCATCATATTAAGGCACTATTAGAATTGCAATCATTAACGACGAAAGCCTCTTAAGACCTTTTAGACAAATTACTTACTTACTTACTTGCATTACAGGCATTTAGGGTTCACAAACTTTATGATTTTAACTAATGTGTTCAATGGGTAGGTACTGAAATTAAACAGATGCTAAAGTAGAATTTCTTAGTAATAGAGATGCAAGGTTAAATTTTAGTTTATCTTAAAAACATGTGTAAAGGGCGCAGTTTTAGGAACATTTTAGATTTAAACATAACGACTTTTGCACAAGATGGTCGTTCTCGTTTAATTTTTTTTTGTATTTGGTTGTGAATAATAAACATTGTTAAGCAAGGCTACATATCATTTTTACTTTAAATAAAAAGTACATTTAATTCTTTGAGCCAAATAAGTTTTTTATATTTTAAATTTAAATTATTTAGTCAGTCAATTATTATGTAAAATTTCCCCCTGAATTCAAATATACCGTCAAAAATTATGAAAGTAGAGCAGTTTTTGAGATAAAGTCAATTCCATATACATTTTAGGATTCAGGGGACAATTTTACATAGGAATTGACTGCTAAATGTCCGGGATACAAATTGCTGTTGACGAGAATTATTAGTGGCTGCTTTTAGGTAGTAAATGTGTCTTCTACGCCAGTGGTGATTTCGGAGTGCTAACGTACAAACTTCAAATTTCTAGAAACATACCTACTAGACAAAAACAAAGAATAAATAGAAATAATTAGACTTGCTTAAATTATATAATTTATTAAATTAACAGGATTAAACGATGACCAACAAAATTTATAAGATAAGATAGGAAATACTGAGTGAATTGCATAAAGCATAAATGCAAAGCCAAATAAAAATAATATTGGAGTTTCCATATCCATACTTTTAGTATTAAATGCCACATATTTATTATTATATTTCAGTTCAGTTTCAATATATCTTAATAGTTATTTATGTATTAAGGCAGTAAAGTCGCATTTTTTATCATGAATGTGGAAATTATTAATAACCACGTGAGTGATAAAAGATTACTTTAATGCCGAGGTGCATATTAAATTTTATCCGAAATCAAATTTAATAATACTAATTAACTAATATTAATAATATATGATTAAATAAATATATGATTAAATCAAATGTCATTTGATGATCAAATCAAATGTCATTTCAATGTAGGAAGTGTCTAAGTATACTGTTTGTTGCGACGGTTATTATATATTTGCCCGCCGCGGCGATTTTTAAATCATATATTATATCACGAGAACTATGAATTTAATCGGTTAAACTAGGATCAGTAGTTTTTTGTTTGGTTTTTCTTGGAAAATGTTGAATGCAAAATAATTTAATAAAATCACAAGACCGCGTAGCGGTCGAGGGGTTTTATTTTTAATTATTTTGCATGAAACTATTTTCCAAAAAGAAAAATCAAATAAAAAACTTACTGAGCATAGTTTGACAGATTAAATTTATAGGTTGAGTGATATACGTCTAGATTATTTCTCTAATTAAAGGAAACTATTTGACAATTCATAAAATCTGACGTATGTGTCAAAATTTATAAATATTTTTTTAAAGAAAATTCCATTAATTTAAGGTATGTAGGTAATAAGTAATAATTTATATATAATCGTAAACAAAAATCCAATATGAAGGCTAAAATTTAATCGCTGTTAAATAGTTCTAGTGATTTAACCGCTTATTTAAACGAAATTTATTCGAAAATTCAAGGCTTTTGATTGGTTCATAAGGGAAATAATCTAATTAATAAAATTAACTTATTATTTTTATCAAACAACGTTTTATGAAAGGGTCAAATCGACCTCCGCGACGGTGCTTTTTTTTAAATATTATTTAGTTGCTGCTGAGGAGCAGTAGACACATCTTAAATCGGCAGTAAAGTTCTACTTTACTGCCGATTTCTCTTACTTTACTGCCGATTGTTGACTACTTTACTGCCGATTTCGGATAATAGTATATATATTATGTATCAAGTTTTATAAACGCCATTTTAGTTACGAGTTTTATTAGGCACGAGCGATGCTTGCGAGTGTCTAGAGAAGTTTAAAAACGAGTTGCATACTATACTATACTTTATCTACGACGAACAGAAATACGAATTTAAGGCCAATTTTTCATTCATAAATATTTGATATCTGACGAATTTAACCTCACTGTTCCGCAATTTAAAGCTAACTTCAGCCCGTGACTAAAATGCCCAAAAGCCACTGTTGTTAACTTTCAGTGGCGGCTGGTGGGTATACCGATATCTCAATTATTAGATATGGGACCCACACCAAATTTATATGAGTTTGTAATGACATTAAATAAACATGATACAAACCAGTTCTGCGCAAGCATAATTTAAATTGAAGTTTGCGAAAAAAAGACAACTCTTTGCTCGGCTGTACCGGCCCCATTGCGCCCCCAATAAATATAATATAAATTTAATTGGTGCAATTTATTATTTACCATAGATTATCGACAAATTTCAAATTTCATTTAAAAATTTCAAATTAGTCCGATTTTATACCATTTTAAATTTTTATTATTTCCTTAAAAAAAAAATATTAAAAATTTAAAATGGTATTAAATCAGTATATTATATATAATATGTATTTTTTCAATAAAATTTATGTAGATACACTATAATAATAAATTGCACCAATCTTTTTTTCGCAATCTTCAATTTAAATTCTGCTTGCGCAGAACTTGTTTATTGTAATTTAAACTCATATAAATTTGGTGTGGGTCCCATATCTAATAATTGAGATATTGACAGCTCGTCAATGTGGGATTAGATAAAATTTATATTGTAATGTAATCTAAATAAAAGAAAATTGTAAACTTAATTCTGACACGTTATTTTATATTAATTACTAAAAAATAAAATATCAATCTTTAAAAATAATATTATAAAATATGTTCTAGTTATACAAATAAAGTAATCAGTGCTTAAGTTTTATGTAAGTTTTTACAAAGTTAATGCAATAAGTACTAAATTTAAAAATTCACTTTTCTCTGTATACTATAAAAGTAACTTATTAAAGGAATAATACATTTTCAAAATAAAATGCAGTGGCGAATCCATTTTTTATTTTTTGTCCTTAAACTAAAAAAGGTTTATTCACTTTAAAGTTCGGGCTTGCTTATTGCTAAACCCTCAATAAAATTTAAAAAACGGGCTCTCTGGATTTGTTGCGTTCTGTTCCCAGGCGCTTTTAATATTCAACTGAGCGGAGTCTATTAAATTTTCAGTGGCCTTTGTGTAGGCAAAGTTTCCATTTTGAATGGAAACTGTAATATCGCAATTACCAAGTCTAAGACTTTGGAATTGTGTGTAAAGTTTCATAAGATAAATAATAGAAAATTTGATAAATGCCTCGGGAAATTAAGGGCAAATTATGTATTCTTTTTGATGTAATATTTTGTTTAACTACTTCTACATTTTAAAGCCGTGTATTATAAAATGAACACTTATCACGGGATACAGTAATATTTTGGTTAAAATTGATCGTTTCACAAATGTCAGATTAGGACAGAGTGAGGTTAAAACCTATTGACAGATGGCAGATAACATGTCAAATACATTTTTTTATACGATACCAATACGAGAAAAAATGCAATATACGCAATGTTAACCAATATAAATGCAATAAACAGCAATATTCTGTCAATATAAAGACATCTCACGGATCAGATAGATCAATTTTGACAAGTTACCGTTTACATAGAAAATTTTTCAACTTTAAATTTTTTAAAGTTAAAATTGTAAACATGTGTAAAATTTAACCCTGCTAGGGCCGCAAACAACGTATTACACTGAAAAAAATAAGCTGTTGAAACAACAAAAAAAATATTAATTCAACTCTTTATGCACTTTAAATACAAGCAATGGTTTTTGCACGTTTACTTAACCATCTAAAAATGTCAAATTGTATTGTTTAATTGAACAACAAATAACAGTCAAATGAACAAAATAAGAATATTTGTTCTAATCTGCTAATTTGGTTAATTTAACATTCTTAGGGTGTTCTTGAAATGTCCAGGTAACCTTTTTAGCATATTCACTTAACACCAATAAAATGTTAAATTAACATTCTGAAAATGTAAAATTCTTTAAAGGTTGGTATCCAAAACAAAATTATGGAAATAATATATTATTATATATAAATAGAAAGAATTGAACCTTCACCTCGCCCAGAGTTTTTGTTTTGAGCGTGTTCCACCCATGATACATCTTTGTATCATGTGTTCCACCTACTTCAAATACCGACAGACCGTTTCGCCCTGTATTGAGGGTCTTAACAGTGTCGGGCAATATGGTGTAGTGAAAGTTCTACTGTGGAACACACCTTAAACAAACAGATATCTCATCTTATATACACCTAATCGTAAGCTAACTAAGGCGAGATGTAAGAAAACGTCATTGTCTAATGACGTGGCGTGAGTGTTCGAAGCGCCATTCTCGGCAATTTTATGAATGCAAATTTTACATTTTAAATTTTAAAGTAACATTTTAAATTTGTTAAATGAACAAATTTAAAGTTTTGGATTAAAGAGCAACTAAACGTTAATTTAATAGTTTTTTTAGGTAATCCTAAAAATTTCAGTATACTATAGTTGATTCAACAAATTCCAGCTATTAAATCAAAGTACGATAAACATTTTAATTCAAAATATTAGTTTATGTTAAATTATTATTTAAACTGTCAAATGAACAAATAAACTTTGACAAACTCTGACTTTTGCTTTAACACCAAAATATAGATTAACCCAATAGGTTTTTTGTTGAAACAACATTTTTTAAAATGACATTTAGGCAAATGTTAACTCAACTACATTATTTTTTTCGGTGTACCAGTAAAATCAGCAAAAGGTACAAAACATTTCCTAATTAAAGTGTTAATTTTCTACTTTATTAGTCGTAGCAAAAATACTGTAGCAACTACCATTTAAGACACTCGCACTCATTATAACATTACTTTTCGGCTCATATAATAATTCTCATGCTCATGCCATCAACCTCATCATTAAATGATCGTTGCATAATATCCAATTTTCTACTCCTATTGTATAATATTTACATTATTTAGGTTATTCTGTATATAATATATTATAACCGCCCCGCCTAATAAAGGGAATAATAAACTCATTATTCCCGTTGCTAGATATTAGTGATTGGCCGATTTTATTATTCAATGTAATTTAAACCAATCAGGTTTTAAATTGGGAGAAATTGAGGTTATAACTCTTTGAAAGATGTTAGATTTTTGAATATATATATAAGAGGCGAGGCGTATTGATCTATAAATTTGAAGAAAGTGAGGTTAAAACCGGCAATGGGGATTTTATTTTTATTTAATTAAAACACACACAATGCAATAATAGTACATTACCTAACTGGTTGGAGACGCCAGTCGAGGCAGCAGATCTGAGCGAGGAAGTTAATATGCTTTCTCCGCCGTGTTGTATACTCTATTTTTAAGAATTTAGTACTTACATTGAAATTCTCGAGTTTGTTACATTTAGTCACACGTTTGAAGTTTGACATATGTTATGTTATAGGTTATGTGTATGAATTTATTCCACAGTGACCTGTAATTTATAGTTATCTAATAATTATTATACACGACAAAACAATTAAAATTAACATAAAACAATAATTGTTGACCTACAGAAATAACTAGATAATTATTATCAAATTATTTCTGTAGGTCAACAATGCCTCAACAATAAAGACAAATGAAAAAAAAGTAACGGAAACTTTAAATAAATGTTTTGTTTTATTTCAAAATCAATAAATTCTGAAGATGTACATTTCAAAAAAGTAACTTGGATAAAGCCCAAGTAAAGAGAAAAAGGTAAAACTTTTTAAATCTTAACTTAATTCAAGCGGTTTATTCAGCGCTTACGGCCTGAAAACCGAATTTCAATTCGAATTAAACAGATTTCAGGATTTCCTGAAACCTCTGACTATCGACTTTCTCAGCCACTTTGATATATTTACGTAGGTACTGAATTTTTAACACATTTTGTTATCCTAGAAATTGAAATGTTTTCTATGCGGCATCTTGTTACAAAAAATATATACAGGGTGGTATAAAAGTTTTCGGAATATTGTGTCACATTTAATTTTTTGGTGAAAAATGAATTGCACATGTAACATACACTGAGAGAAAGAAATATTTGTTAATAACGAGGCACGTTAACTATTAACATATCGTTGAGTTGGATATGGCGAAAGAAATATTAATTTGGGTCTAAGAACTGGTTAAGTTGAATTAAAGAAGCTCATAACGTATTAGCAAATGTAGATATATTAACTGTTAATATATCGAAATTCCATTTTGTAAAAAACTACGGCAACGTCACATGCTTGCGCATATTGCATTTAAAATTATGTTGACAAATGTTTTTATTCGAATTTAGGTATATTAACTGTTAATATATCACAGTTCTAAGACAACTTTATCCTTTATTTGTCTGAAACACAATCACCGGACGATGTTTTAATAATTAGTATATAATTTGTTCACGATTAAGAAATTTTTTAATAGTTAACAAATATTTTAAAAAAATCGCAACTGTTTTGATTTCTTAATATTAAATATTTCGTTTTCTCAGTGTACGGTAGCCATTGTGTTCATATAACCACTCCCTAAAAATGAATTAGTCAAAAATGAAAAGCAGACACTAATGATTCTCGTCAACAGCATTTCGGATATTTAGCAGTCAATTCCTTTGTAAAATAATTATTGTCCGCTGAATCCGAAAATTTCGTCAAAAGTTATAAAAGTAGAACAGATTTTGAGATAAACAGCTCTACTTTTATAATTTTTGACGGTATTTTTGGATTCAGGGGACAATTTTACATAAGAATTGGCTCTTAATTGTCCGAGATACAAATTGCTGTTGAAAATAGTTATTAGTGGCTGCTTTTTTACTTTGAAAACTAGTCAAAAACTAATTCATTTTTAGAGAGCACATAGGTCATTTTGGTATAACATGTAGAATGTATACTTAAATTTTTCAGGATTGAAATATACGATTATTGTGTAAAACAATATCGGCATTTTAACTCTTTAAATATTGTGTAACTTATCACACAAGTTGACAAAATTTATTTATGTTTTGAAACTATGTTTGTGCTCGAGTTTGTGCCGTATTCACAGACTTGAAAACAAATATTCATTAATTGCAAAGTTTAAAATGGGCTGACACCCCAATACAAAGTGACCGCTTACAAAAAAATTGAACATTAATATATCCCTGTTAAAATTTAAAAATAGTTATTTATGTCATTAGGTTAAGAAGTAAGGCTTTTTGTGCTTAGCTCAAGGTTTGAGCGAAGTACGAAAAGGCACTTCTTGGCCGAATGGCATACAACATTTTATCTTCAAAGCACTTTATATAGGTCAATTTAATTCAACATCAAAGCGGCCTAACCTCACTTTTTTAGAATCTCATTTATTTATTAGCTAAAGATTACCTTAAATGTACAATAATTATTATTGCCTTTAAAAGCAGTAATAGTTTGACAATACCTATAGGTATTGCTATAGCAACATGATTTAAGTAGAAATGAATTTTTGCTATTACATTGAATTCAATTAATTGTTTAATAAATAGGTAGGTATCTAATTTCAATTTGTTTAGATTTTTATTTAAAAAATAGGTAGTTTAGAATGGTTAAGGTGTGTTTAACATTTAATTTCACTGAAAACTTAAAGCAAATTAAAACTTAAAGATAATTTAAATCGTAGAAAAAGAATCGTGCGTTTTCTTGGTTGACTAACCTCACTTTTTGTTTTATTATTCATATTTAATTTTACAATAATTTAATGAAAAATATTAAACATTAACAGAAAAACAAAGAAATTAGTGCTTATTATAAATAAATTAAACCAGTTTAGTACGTTAATTTCTTAGAAAAGGATTAATTTGTCAAAACAATACCCCTAGCGAGAAAAAATCGAACTAATTACTTGACTCATAAAATTTTTTATCGGCCTAGGCCATAACAAGGTATTTCTTTATCGAATGTTGACATCAATAAAGTTTAAATTATAGACCGCGTGGAGATAAAATAAATTTTGTCGGCAACCAGCATTGGTTGATTTAATATGGATTGACCCCTTTCACGACTTAAATTCACGCAAATTATCCGACACAACTCACAAGATTTATGTTATTTAAAAGCAATTCCTTAGTTTTACCTTTTTCTACGAAAAAAAAATATACAGTCCGGATCCGGATTTTATTTCAAAAAGGGAACACAAGATTAAATAAATATCTCTCCAGTGTAGAGCAATGCTGTTTATATCTAGTGAGTGCCTCACTCACTTTGTAAAAGGGCCTGAAGTAAACTTGGGAAAATTCCTACGCGAATGTTCTCTAACTTGAATGGAAACAGGGGCGTTACCTTTTTTATTTTATCTTAAAACCTACCGCATATTCCTTTCAAAGGCCAAAAAAATAATAACATTAATGATGATAACAATACAATATCCTACCTTTTTTAGACTCCCTTTAACATTTTTCGATGATATCCAGGTTGATATGTAAAAATTTCACTGATAGCACTTATTTGCACTCAATTGACACAATTTAAAACCTCACAGCATCCTGAAACAAAAGAACATAAATAAATAATAAGGTTCTGGAGAAAAACGACTTTTACTCAAACTTTTAAAGTCGTGCTTCCGAACTCAATATTGATATAAAATTGGTTTCAAGTTTCCAATTTTGTTTCGGATATCACGAAATTTATTTCCATTAAAAGTTTTGCAAAATAAAACAAAAAAGATGAAATTTATTGTGTCGTTTTTAAATCTATTGAAAAATATGTTTTAAATACAATTTTTAATTTTAAAAGTTCAGTCTAATTTATGTACCTATTTCCTCAACTTCAATTGATTGAACCTTTATTATCTTTAATGCCCGGACTTTTAGCTTATAAAAAAGTCAAATAAGCTAACTAAATTATAAAATTGGGTTATTTTAGGTGGGGATACAAAATTTAAATTGAGCAATAAAGGATTCAATTAAAAAAAGTTATTGGTAATACAAATAATTATTAATGATATAATATTTTTTACAATAGTAACTAAATGTTAAATGTTAAATGACACTTAAAATAAACTATTCTTTACAAATAAATAACATTCTTAAAAACAAAAAATCTAGAATAATAAAAAAAACATTATAGAGCCCCTAAATTACCTCCGGAATAATAAATATTTTGTTATAACATATAATATAATAGAAATCAATAAGTTAATTTGCATTAAAATTACCCGTTACGGATAAAAGCAGTTCAAATTAGGACCGGTTTATCAATGTCCGGTTAAAGTTGCAGTTGCATCTGGCAAATAATCTCCATGGATACCATTGTTCTCACAACGATCGATATGGAATTTAACTGTCAGATAGACTAACTGGAACTAAACCAGAGATTGATAAACCGGCCCTTAAGCAAAGTGCGTTGGATACGTGAAGGTTTACCTTAAGAATAAGTCCTAAAGTGTCGTAAGTTGAGCTTGGAGTCGGTATTTAGCAACTGCCCAGAGAATCATGGTTTGGGAAAGAAATTAGTCAACTTTTTCCCAACTAAGTTTGATGTAAGATTCTTTACATTTATTGGGGTTTATTTTCATTTAGTTTGAACAAAAATTGACATATTTTATATCAATCATTTCCCAACGCGATATATGAGGCGCCGTTTGGGCCAATATATAAATTTTCATCTTTGATTAAAAATATTCTTGATATATAAAAAATTTTAATTGTGTGAAATAAGTTTGCTTGTGATTGATTTATTTTAAAGCCTCCACAATATACCGTGTGCAGTGAGGGCGCCACTTCTATAGACGTAAACATTTTTATCTTTTGATTGAAAAAATTATTGATATATAAAATATTTTAATTTTGTGATATAATAAGTTGGCTTGTGATTGATTTATTTTCAAGCTTTCACAATATACCGTGTGCAGTGAGGGAGCCACTTTGATGTTTGTAAACATTTTTGAAATAATTGTCATTTAACATTGCCCGTTATTTATTTTATTAAATTTAACATTTATTGGTACTTTAAAATGTTAAAATAGCTTTAAAATATGATTTTGTTCAGAAAATATTTTATCCTTTAATTTTTGTATTACTATAATTGCAAGATATTATTACAAAGTAATAAAAAATCCTACACGGGAAATGATAAAGGTATACAAAGTGACAGTTGTGTTTACCTTTAGCGCAATTAAAACTTTTCCCGCGCTTACTAAACTCTATGCTATGCACTATGTTTTCCAATAAAGTGTTAAAAATAAAACAATGATTCTCTAGTACATGCAGACTTTCTTCCGCTAGCCTTGGATCAAAATTAAATTGTTGTCGGTGGCAGTAATCGTAATCTCGAACTAATTCTTCAAAATATTCAGGAAAGTCCAGACCAAGACTTTAGTAACAGAAGTGCCGGAAAAGTTTTGATTGCGGTAAAGTCAAACACAAGTGTCACTTTTTGTACCTTTAACATTTCCCGTGTAAGATTTTTTTTTACTTTTTAATTTTGCAATTATAGGAATAAAAAAACAAAATATTTTCTTAACATAATAATATTTTAAAGCTATTTTAATATTTTAAAGTATCAATGAATTTAATTTAATAAAATAAATAACGGGCAATGTTAAATAACTCACGAACATTTAAGTGGCGCCCTCATTGTACACGGTATATTGTTAAAGCTTTAAAATAAATCAATCAAAGGCCAACTTATATCACACTGTTAAAATCTTTTATATATCAAGAATATTTTCAATCAAAGATGAAAATGCTTATGACCATCGATGTGGCGCCCTCACTGCACACGGTATATTGTGGAGGCTTTAAAATAAATCAATCACAAGCGAACTTATATCACACAATTAAAATCTTCTATATATCAAGAATATTTTTAATCAAAGATGAAAATTTATATATAAACACCTAATTTTATATTGGCCCAAACGGCGCCTCATAGCGATAGCACAAAAACTACATAAAAATTAATACTTAAGAAGTGTTATTTTTGGCCAACTTTGTAAAAAAGTGCTTGTGTGAAAGTTTTTACAAACAAATAAAAGCATCTGTGCGCTAACTGAACGTGTGTTAAGTTTTAAACGGCTTTAAATTTTAAGTAAGTAATTAAGGTTATGTTTTCAAGTTTTTTAATAAATAATTCAATTATTATACAATTTTTGTTATTTTATCGTTAATTTTGAAGTAATATAAATTTACATTGGTAGTTCTATATTATGTACTTATTTTTTGTCCATTGTTACAGATTTTCATTTCGTTGCATGAAGTTGCAGTGAAGAAAATGAACTGCCTTTTTGTAGGTAAATGGTATTTATGTGTAGGTACAAGTCTTTAACTAAAAAAATAAATTTTCTACCTATATGTCACAGAGAAAAAAGAGGATTTATTGGGTTTGAAGATATATAGTGCCTGAAGGTAAAGCAAGGTAATTGAATTCTTGCATTGAATTTTAATATTGATTTTTTTTATTTTAAAACTTCTTCATAACATATAACTTTCCTTCTGGGACTGTAGAATTTCAGAGGTCCTTTAAAATGGCCTTGAACAACGCCAAGCAACCTGCTATGGCGCCATAAATCAAAGAAAAGCCTTATTTTACAAAACAAATAAAATACTTTTCTTAGGATTCTTCATAAAAAACAATATTTTTTTCGAATTTTTATTAGTTAAAATATTCTTTGATTTTAAATTTTGTTTGTTTTTTTAACAAATTAAAAAATACAAATTTTTGTAATTGTTTTCTGTGCATGTATTGGTAATTAATTAACCGTAACTGCGATTGTACAGGGTGATCCCCTATAATGTCGCCCCCTTTTACTTTTTTATTTTAAGTCTCCCAAAATATTTAAATGGTATGGTTATGTACATAGGTACTGAAAAATACTTTTTTAACAAGTCCGCAGGACGAGTGAAATGTGCTGCTTCGGATTCAATGAGTAAATATCATCGATAATTAATCATACCACGAGTTATATTTAGTGAGACAATATAATGAATTTTAGGATTTAACGAATTGTCAGTTTGACATTTGAAATTAAAATGTGCTTTAAAATATAAAAAGACTTAATTTCATTATCGTTTGGAGTTTTAGAGTTTATAATTTATTATTTTAATCATATAACAAAAACAGGATTTAAATTTCAACAAATGTCAAATCAAGAAAAGTGTCAAAATCCTTAGTAACGTGTAAACAAGGTGATAAAAAATATTGTCGCTGTGATAAAATGCGTAACTATGGATTACTGGATTTTATTGGTTCTAATATTAATGAATTGTATTGTCACCCATAATATAACAAGTGGTATGATTAGCATCGATGATATTTTTGAATTGAAACCGAGCTGCAGATTTCACGAGTCCGCAGGACGAGTGAAATGTGCTGCTTCGGTTTTAATGAGTAAATATCATCGATTATAATATAATATATAATAATAATAATAATATATAATATAATTATTAATCATACCACGAATTATATTTAGTGAGAAAATATAATGAATTTTAGGATTTAACGAATTGTTAGTTTGACATTTGAAATTAAAATGTGATTTAAAATATAAAAATACTTTAATGAACCTAATTTAAACTATGCTGGCATTTTATTGGTTCTAATTTTAATGAATATAATTTAAATATTTCAGAAACGGTTAAATTTAGGTATTTGGTATGTTTAGGGTTGTGGAATTGACCAGTCAATTGACCGGTCAATTGACCAAAATAAAATTAAATAAAATATCAAAATAAATATTACTGTGATTTATTTGTACTTAATAAATAGGTAATTAAAATACGTAAACAAATTTTTTTTTTATTATAAAAGTTATGTCCATCTTTAGAAACGTTTGTGCGGCTTTAAAAAGTTATGTTTCGCTATTAAAAAAGATATCTCCCGCTTTAAGGGCAAAAGCGCCGAGTCCGGCCTAGCAACCCCTCGACTCGGGGAACCACCAAATTGTAAATGATGTCGATATTTCACGATCGCAAAAATTTTGAGATTCACGGGTAATTGATGCCTAAATAAAATGCTGCAAAAATTAAATATATTTTGACCGGTCAAATAGGTAGCGGTCAATTGACCGCGGTCAATTGACCATCCCCATCTCTAGGTATGATATATGAATTTTACAAGGAATCGAAAAATAAATTCATATATAGGGTGATCCATTGAGTAAAAATAAACTTTTTTTTCCTGTATAGGTACTGATCAATTTTCTAATTTTTTTATACATAGAATAAAGTATTTTTTCTACTCCCACCTTTAAAACGCCCTTTATCGTACATGTTTCCATGACACTAAGTGACCTTTTAAATACACATTGACAAGTTGTGGCTCTACGGCGCTTTAGTCACGGGCTGAAGTTAGCAACAGGTTTTTAGTCACGGGCTGAAGTTAGTTTTAAGTTAGTTGACAGTTGTCAAATGTCATACAATCGTTAAAATAAAGTGCCTTTCTTGTAAAATAATACTGAATGTGAAAATTATTTTATTATCTCAATACAAAAATACAAAAATATTAAATAGTTTCTCAACGCCAATATTTGAAGAGTTTATATGAACATTGTACTGACCTTTTAATTTCGTCGGCAGTAAACTATAACTTAAATTCGGGCACGGACTCTACTGTAAAGTCCTCATAAAACATTTCCTTTACTTTCACTGTGAAAAACTCTCAATTTTCAATATACATTTCGATTTATAACCTTTATAATTGTGTTTATAAAATGTAAAAATGTGACATTTGACAGTTTCCCCTGTTGTTTCATGGATGGCGCTCAATACAAATTTTTGATTTAAATCATTTTAAGATAATAATAAGTATTTGTCGTAGAAAAAGTATAGTATGCACCTCGTTCATAAACTTTTCTATACACTCATTAATTTAAGAACTCGCTCGCAAGCTCGCTCGTGCCTAAATTAAATTCGTGTATAAAATGGCGTTTATCAAACTTGATACATAATATACTATTTCAGTACCTACATAACCACTTTTAATTTTTTTTACACTTAAATAAAATAGGTTAAAGGGGGCGACATTATAGGGGATCACCCTGTACCTGTGTTATGTTCGGCTCCAGTGATCTCGTTAATCTGCGTGGCGTTTTGGTGGTTGTAAGAGCTAGTTTCCATGCAGTTGGTAGTCTCTGTGTATAAATAAAGCGTTTTATTTACCCAATTTTCAAATACTCTCCAAAAGACTAATAGATTTTAATATAAACGGAAAAAAGCTTTTTAGTAATATTCTTTCAAATATAATATTTTTAATATAATATTTGTAAATACTCAGTTTGTTAAAATATTTACCATGATATTGATTATTTTTTCAAAAGGCTAATATTTGCTCAAATAAACATCAAAAATTTGCCATCGTTTTTCCATTCCCAAGCATTCCCAACGGTAACCTACCTAACTTAATCCAAACTGCCTTTGCATATTATTGGGCACAATTTAATCATTTATTGTTGGCCATCGCGATTACACAAATATTAAGTCCTATATTGGTGAATATATTGAGATGTCCCCCAAGTGAAAATGATATTTTTTATTTTTGGTTGTTTCACTGTTAGTCTAGAATGGGGTTTTTGGGAAGCCACCAGGTCTAGTAATAACATAACATAAGTGGTTCTGCACTAATGCAAGAATTTTAAGAAATCATACATTTTGAATATTAGAGCTTCACGGAAAATAGCTTCACAGAGGTTAGGATTTCGTATGTTTTTTTTAAACATCCCTTTGTATATTTGAAATAAGTTATTGTATACAATATATATCTTTTGACACCTTAATATTTTTTAAAAATACAATTGTACATACCTAAAATATTTAAAACTAAGATATTACACTTCACGGTGGATAGGTTTTAAAATAGCAAATTAATGAACTTAAACTTTTGAATTATAAAACAGCAACACTCTCATCTGCATATAAATTCTAACTGACCTTTAGGAATCACATGCATCTATAATGTCGTAAAATGATTAAAGCGCCATCCGTTGCATAAAATTTAAAGCAAAAACAGATTCATAGAATAGAAATAGAATCACCCACATAAATGGTTATAAAAATTATTTCTTTTAATTTTTAATAATATTTTATATTTGATTCGATTGCTTTGGATGTGTTTAATTTACTTAGTAAACTGATATTTTTAGTATATATGCTTTTACTACCTCAGATATTTGAAAACATATACGTTAACCTAGAAAGAGTAACGGAGGATAGGTTTTAGACTTTTAAAACATTGTAAAAAATAATTAATTGCGGTTAAAAATCTGAAATTTGAGCTGTAATATCTACTTAATTATGAAAGATCAAAACACAATAAAAGTGTAGGTCAAAATTATTTAGTTTTGTAGGTCAAACTTATTTAGTTTTATATCACGGGGTAACACCATCGGGGGATATTTCGTGAGATTCACCCATAATGTACATTTATTGGCAAAACTTTTCCAAAGATGAAAAGGCAATTCTTTGCCAAGTTTTAACCTGATATGGTTCTCTGGGTGGATCTCCAGCATACAGGTATGGGGGAGGACGTAAACGATCCACAACTCATGATCAGGACCGTTGAATTGTCCTGACTCCCAGAAGACACCAAAAATTTACAGCTTCAAGAATTAACAGTTTCTTTAGGGAAGATTGATTTCTTTTCAACTGTCAGGAGAAGGTTGCATGCATCTAACTTAAGAGGAAGAAGACGAGCTACACATCCACGGTTAACACCGGTTTAACGTGCATGCAGATATCGTTGGGCGACAGAACACCAAAATTACATTTTTTAAAATTGGAAGAATTTTCTTTTTTCTATCGAGTCAAGATTCCGTTTGTATACGTGTGATGGTCAAATATTGGTGTGGGGAAAAATGAAAGCGATACAACGAAAATTTCATGGCGCCAACCACTCCTTACACTCCTTCACATGTTTTGGTGGCCACACTGACCTACTTATCCTTATTAATGAAACCATGACTGCTCAAAGATATCGGGATATGGTTATAGAGCCAATAATTGTGCCATTTGCAGGTGCAATAGGCGAAAGATCCCTCCCTCATCGTGCACAGCTTGTAAACGATCGGATAGAAGATCATGGGATTACGAGAATGGAAGGGCCAGTATGTTCACCGGATATAAATTGCATTAAACACGTTTTGCTCGAAATGTCCAGGCAATTCAATCGGCGTTAACAACCTTCCCAAACATTGCAACACATGGTCAATGAGTTGCAAGCAATCTGGCAACACATACCTCGAGACTATTAGTAATTTGATTAGAGTCTTCCAAACAAGGTAACAGCATTAAGGCGAGCCAGAGGTGGTCCTACACTATATTAAACTTTTATACAGCTGGTTCAAATACCAGCAATACAAAGAATTTCGTTTTGTTACTTTTCCAATATTTGTATCTTTTACTTTAATTACAGCCCGTTCAGAGTAAAACCGAATATAGGGAAACGTATCGGGCGTGGCCTCGCCTCCCTCCAACGCGCGACACAGTAGCTAAGCGAATGTTAATGAGATTTTTTGCATTATTATCATTTAATTTTTAAGGTCGTCTTACCTGCTCGACCTTTCGTCATGTCGTTTATCACACAAGCTACTGTGACGCGCGTTGTCGGGAGGCGAGGCCACGCCCGATACAATTCCCTATATTCGGTTTTACTCTGTAATTGTACAATTATACAATTCTTTAAATATCATAAATGTTTTTTAATTTCTTTTCTTGTATTATAACGTTTATCGGTAAACTATTATTTAATGAACCTACTTGAAGTTTTTTTATTTTATATATTTACGCTGACAATTTTAAAATTCTTCCAATATCCACTTTTGTTGAGCAGTGTATATGTACAGTGTAACCCATTTGTTTGCGACTCACCCCTGTAAAATCTTTATTTATTGTGCGATTTTAACCGGATTTGTTTTAAAGTGTAGATCTTGATAAACTGAACTTTTGTATAAAATACAAGGCCTACTATGTCAGTTTTTAAGAGTAGGTATATTTTTAAAAATTCGTATTAGCGATTTTTTAAACAAAATCCAAGCACGGCACTGGGTTCACCACCTCTCAAAACGACCCTTTTTATTGAAAATAGTAATAGTACCATGTTACTGGTGGTGTTTTTTTCATGGATAACTTGACAGAATAAATTTTTGTAGTTATTATTGTGCATTTTTCTACCTAAAAGTTTTCAATAAAATTTAGTATAGGGTCGTTTTGAGGGGTGGTGAATCCAGTAAGGTGATGGGAAAGGGGTAAGGGAAGTTGTTTTTATACTTAATGCCTGAATAACAAAATTTACACATTTTCGTGAATTACAAAATAGGATTTACACCCGACAACACTGCTGGTTGTTGATAGTTGGTTTCTATGGTAACGATTTTCGCTTTTGACAGTTGCCAGGGCCGGATTAAGACAATTTGTCGCCCTAGGCCAATAATAATGGCGCCTATAATTACAGCCCATATTAGTACCTATGGTATTAACATAACACAATACATGTTAGCCGACAAAAAATTACAATAAAATAAATTTAAAAAAAATATTTGTTTATAGAACAACAAAACAATGAAGAACTAACTTAATTTTTACAATTTTTAAATAACCTAAAACAGAATTTTACCCTTCGACGTTAATACTGCAAAAGGTCACTTTGACGCCTTTCTGCACAAGGGAACCAACCCACAAAAATTTAAAAAAATCGAGATAATTAACCCATTTATCCCGATTTTTTTTATTTTACGACCTTTTGCATTATCAACGACGTTATTATTTCAGATTTTGCTTTTAAAATAAAAAAGGGTATTACACGTTTAATAATTATAATTATTTATTTTAATTGATTAATTTTAATATTCAACCTACTTAAAAAAAATTGAGCCTTCTGCCTGGGCGCCTATTGGCTTCGCGGCGCCCTAGGCCATGGCCTAGGTTGGCCTATAGGTTAATCCAGCACTGACAGTTGCAGTGACATAGAATGCGAGTTATTTAAATAACTCGCATTCTATGTCACTGCAACTGTCAGTGCTGGATTAACCTATAGGCCAACCTATAGAAATAATAGAAATAAAACATTATTAAAAAAGGTTTGGGATCCAAAAATAAAGCAGAATGCGGCAAAAGTCACGAAGAGCAGAAAACAAAGATAAGAAAACCATAAAAGGTAAAGGGATTGTCTAATTATTAAAAAAAAAATTATAATAAATAACAATACAAATGTGTCTCTTTCATATCGCCTAAACTCGTTCTTGCAATATTTTCTTGTAATATCCATGCGCGTGCTGGGGTGATTTTAGGGCCCTTGAAATAATTTCCTTACAGGGCCCTTCCACGACTCTAATTTTATGTCATTTAGGAAACTGTTGAAATGTTACGTCGCGTATACCGTATCTTCATGTATACATATAACGATCAAAAGTTTTGATTCAAAACTAAATTAAAGTCATTCAATTATGTGATGTGAGGACCATGTCGCGCAGGTTAGAATATATATTTCTTGCGGTAACTGAATAAAACATTGTTTGCTACTTTTGGCTATACACTTTACGTTCGAGGTATATCGTTTTTCTCCCACCAGTCGCTTAGGTTAATTGCAATTACGATATACTAGAAACGTTACTAGTTTAGTTTTGGTACCAAGAGGTTTAGGCAAACTTGTTACCATTTCGTTACTCAGGTTGCGTTGCTGGTTCGTTTCCATACCCGGTGTTTCGATTCTGCTTAGAGGTTTGCTAGTTTTGTTATCTTAAGTTTCGTTACTCTTCTGTAACTTCTTGGGTTTCGTTTCTGTTTATAGTCACACATCAAGATATTCGGGCAATGGAAAAGCGATACCAAGGGAGGTGGGATACGACAATAATGATTGACTATATTTGGAATCTACTTCGGGAAGAAAATGAATTATATAAAAGAAAAAGTCTTTTAAAATTCATTTTTGATCCAAGATTTAAAATCTATGTTAGGAAAATAGATTGTATACAGAAATTCAACTCAGAATAATTATTTTAACAAAACATATATGTATTTTGGGTTTGATTATAAAAACTTATTACTAAATTTTTTAAACTAAGTTATAATAGTTCTTTGGCACACAAATATTGATAATATAACAAAAAAATCCAATAAACAAAACAAAAATCAAATTTTGTTACATAGTGTTATGTTTTAATCTTGTTATGTTACTCGGAACTATAACGCCAGAAACAGAGTTTCATTTCTATAAGAGGTTTTGTTAATAACAGCTTAATTAAATTTATCGCGACTCAGGGTCATGGGGCCCCTTGTGGACAATTTATGAGGGCCCACCAGGAAACTCCCGGTCGCCCAGTGGGCCAGCACGCGCCTATTTATAATATCCAATTGTAAGGAGTTCTTGTATTATTTCGTGGAAGCTTGCAAAATTAAATTTAAACAATTTATAATTGTATTAATAGTAAAGGGGTCAAAAGGAGCATTAAAGTTGTATAAATTCTGTATGCGTTGCTAGGAAACAAAAGGGTATCTCATTAAAAATTATTTAACCCATAAATTATTAAATTTTTGGGTCCGAGCCAGCAGATTGCATTAACAATTTGATTTATTTACTAGGTGCGACGCGCATAATTTAACATAAATCTGGAAAAAAGTTTTACGCCAAAATACAAGGTTTTTAGAATTAGTTATTTTCTAAATTTATACAAAGTAAATATCAGCAGGGTGTTAGGCTTGGATTTCATTTTAACATTAACAATATTAATTTACACAAAAAGTTAATCATGAAAGGGACAGAAAAGGTTATTTTGAGTTTTAGGTTGAGGATTCACCAACTAGATTGTTAACTGCTTTACCATAAAAATAACCTAAAGAAATTATATTCTAACCTTTTTAAAATAAAATTTAGAAGTACCTAGTATTTTAAAAATTAAAATACGCCTACATACACTTTTCATATTTTTGTACAAACAATAAAATTTAAAACCCAACAAACGTCAAAAACAGTTGATTGTACAAAAGTAGGTAATAAACAGAGACCTGTTCAAAACAAATGCTGGTCCATGTGCGGGTTCAATTGTTTCATACAAAGGCAGCATGTTAAACGATTCGTTTATTTCCCGTCAAAATTATTTAAATTTTATTTTATTGCAAATTTGCTTGTTATACACATGGGTAAATTAATCTACTTTTATAATTACTTAATTACTATTTATGTGTCAAAACGTTATTACTTTATTTAAAAGATCTGATTAAAAATTGCAATTAAAAATATGGGGCACAAATTAAAAGCTTAAATCTCCATAAAACCGTATTAAAAGCGTACAAATCTGGACTAAATATGGAAAATTTTAATTAAAAGCTTGTCATTGCGATTTGGTGATTATAATTTTATGGATTTTTTATTTTATAGCTTTTTCTTTAACATGTTTTCTACGGAAAACGATTTATCGAAAACGAGTTTAAATTTAAAATTTAATCATTTATTTATTATTTATTTATTATCTAATTAGTTCATCTCATAAACGAATGGTAAACCACTAAAGATTTGTTTTAATTTCCCAATTTTTGTGGCTCCTGTGCCTATTCTACTAAATCTAGAAGGTTGATTTTATCAAGTACTTATAAGTATATATAAAATAGAAAACGAAACTATAATATATTATTTTAAGTTTCTAGAGTATCATTTTTTTTTATTAAAAAAATTATTGAAATTATGTTAAGAAAAAAATTAAAATCTGAAACTTTCAGGAAATGCCCAAGTAGCATTATAGTGACGAAAACTGATATCACCACTTCAAATAAGTGGCAATAACGTTTAAATAACTAAATCTACCACGATACAGTTAAAATATCTCCATTAGGGTGATTCATTTCCGCAAAGTTTTTTTTTTTTCGGTGCTCAAGCAAAATATTAATCTACCTATAGAAAAAAAATTTTTCACCAAGGTAGAGCTCTTAATATCAATTTTAAGTACTTGCAGTTTAAATTTAAAGTTTTCCCATTGAAAATGCATGTAAAAAAAATGTTTTTTTTTTCAAATTTCTAATGCTCGCCCGCTTTTTACAATATTGTGAATCGGTTTTATGGACCTTATAGGGAATTTCACGCTCTTCAAAATTGTCTTTGTGTTTTTTTGTGTAACTCGTAGTGGTTCGCCAGTAGGAGTCATCAAAGTTCAATTTTTTGAATGAACATTTTTTTTTGCAATTTTTTTTTAACAATTCGCAAAAAATAGTGAAAAAAAAAGAGCTGAAAAAAATAGTCTTTTAACAAATATTTGATGAATTTACGGCCATTTTTATATCTAAATATTAACCAATTATGCTATTTAAATTAAACTTTCTTATTTACTATACGTATATTGCAAATTTAATAAAAATCTCAATAGTCATAAATAAACAAGTTGATAAATATTAAATTATTTCGACTTTTATACAAAGCAAATTAAGATTTTATTTTATGACGTAACTAACGTGCCCTTAACACTGAAAGAAATTTGTTGCTAAAAGTAAATACAAATTTATACTAAAAATTTTATACTAGTGCTTTACACATTTATACTACTGTTTATTATGAATGTATGTTAAATTTTGTAATACATTTATTGTAAAGAAGATATGTTAGATCTAAATAAAAATAAACTTACCCTTACTATAAAATGTAAACTATAAGTGAATTACAGCAAAAAAATATTGCTAGAAACACATTTATATTGCTAGGGCAGCAATAGGCTGCTAACCAAACGAATATATTTGTTTTAGCAATGTATGTGGTAGTCCATATATGAAACATAAAATATATTTGCCCTAATTATTTTTTTATTTAACTTTAGTATATATTTCTTTCAGTGAACATGTACACATGTACAATTTATTATTATATTATTGTTGTGCCGCCAATTTTAAATTAAGCGGCACGGCAGTGATGACGTTTTTTATCTATTACGTCACTAGCGTGCCCGTAAAAAAATAAATTGCAGGCACTCTAACGTGCACCTAGTCACTTCGTACTTTGTTCTCGGACTAATCACTAAATACAACAAACAATACATTTTGGGGTTAAGTATAACATAAAGGCTCAAACCCATTTACAAAGACAATAGAGTCGCTAACGTCATACTAATTAACTAACATAAAATTGTAACAGTTGCTTTCCCAATCAAATAATTATCATTATTTTTTTACTTATGTTCGAATATGCCATCAAAATATTATTTAGTGCAATTATTCAAATAGCAATTTCTACTTATACAATATTGAAGCAAATGAAGTTGACAATAAAAACAATTTACTTTTTCGTTAATTTAAGAATTTTGTTAAAAAAATTGAATAACCTTCATTTATATTTATTGCTATATTACGGAAATGTTGAAAAATTGCAGAATCTAAGTTGCAATTGTATATTTGTTGTTTTTTTATAAATTAATGTTTTTTTTATATTTATTAAGTCAAAAATCATAATAACTCTGGAAAAGTTATTGTTGTAGAGAATTATATCGATAGTAAATAAGAAAGTTTAATTTAAATAGCATAATTGGTTAATATTTATCAATTACTTACGTTTTAAGATATAAAAATGGCCGTAAATTCATCAAATATTTGTTAAAAGACTATTTTTTACGAATTCAGCTCTTTTTTTTCACTAATTTTAGCGAATTGTTAAAAAAAATTGCAAAAAAAAGTTCATTTAAAAAATTGAACTTTGATGACTCCTACTGGCGAACCACTACGAGTTACACAAAAAAACACAAAGACAATTTTGAAGAGCGTGAAATTCCCTATAAGGTCCATAAAACCGATTCACAATATTGTAAAGAGCGGGCGAGCATTAGAAATTTGAAAAAAAAAACATTTTTTTACATGCATTTTAAATGGGAAAACTTTAAATTTAAACTGCAAGTACTTAAAATTGATATTAAGAGCTCTACCTTGGTGAATTTTTTTTTTCTATAGGTAGATTAATATTTTGCTTGAGCGCCGAGAAAAAAAAAGTTTTTTGCGGAAATGAATCACCCTTATCTCCATATTATATTAGCATAGTTGTAATCATGTGATTTGCACCAGCAGAATATACTTTATTGTTTTATAACTCTTTGGTGTATTAGTCTGGTATCTGAAATGTTATGACTACTTTTGACACCACCTTAAAGTTTTAATTAGAGTGGATTATGAATAGTAACTATAACAAAATCACATCACTTAAGTTTTACTTTGAAGTGGTAGTAGTAGTAAAGTGGGTATATCAGTTTTGGCAACGTTTTCGGAACTTTTCCCAAACCTTGAATGTGTCAAAACTTGATTATATAATTGCGGTGGTGATTGCCACGTTCTTGCTACATGCTAAAGTGATTTTCACGTTTCGTATAAAATTACCACTTTAAAGTTCCCTTTTTCAAAAGTAGACATGTTTACAAAAAATCGCCATTGTAGGGAAATAAATGTGTAGTTTTAAACAAATAATTCTGGTTATTACCGCACCAAATTTAACACGTTAATGGGTATGTCTCATTTAACTTTAAATTCCAGATATAACTTTTTAAGTATTTTTGATTGTTCAAAAAATTATATTTTTTTGGATTTTTAAATTCAGTAAACCTTTGCAAGTATATACCTACCAAAAGCAGTACAGTTTTTACCCATTTTATCTTTTTTTTAAGGTTTTAAGCAAAATATCAAGTCATCTACGCCACCAATTAAAAAAAATATTTAAATTTAAGTTTAAAATTAATTAAATAGTTTTTAGTATATATCATTATTTATTATCAAAATACAGTACGTACTTTTATTACTCGTCACCTTCGTTGCCGGTTTTATTAGACTACTGCGTTTTTTTATATATAAAAAAACGCAGTAGTCTAACAAAACCGGTAACGAAGGTGACAAGTAATAAAAGTACGTACCTGTTCCAACAGAATCACGTAGAATTTTCTGGAACAACGACAATAAATAAACCACCTACACGTTTCCAGTAGCAAAATAAGACTGATTCACTGCTCTAGTCAAGAACGTTTGACCAAAAATCATCCCCACCAATATTCCATTTCGTAAATAATAGTAAGTGGCGTAGATGACCCTTACCTTATGGGACACAATATCTAGAGTCTTAAAAACTAAACAAATTAAAAAAAAACTAAAATTTGATAAATTGGGTGAACTTGATGTTTACTCTATGAGTTTATAAGGTTAAACTTAAGAAACAGTGCAATTTACATTTAAAAAACTATTTTGCACATTTAGTTTCGGGTGAGGGACCGGTAGTGTAGGTGACATTATAAATGTTTCCAATTAAATAAAAATATATTTTATATATTTTTTACAATTTATTTTATATAAATGCGCTAAAGAGCATGATAGTTTTTAAGTGATGTCCTAAAAACTTGCAAAATATTATTGAGTATGAGTATGAGTATGGGAACGTATGGCAGGCCCCAGATATATTATCCTCCACGATCTCCCGGGGATATTTTACCCCCTTTTCGTTCTCCTGCGTATCCCGCCAAATCACAGCATTGCCTGTGTTTGTTGGATCCGAAGTTTTTACGCCGGCTGGTAGATCCACCCTAGGAGGTCGTGGAAGACAGTGTCAAAGGTTAAGGCCGCTCCCGGAATTTTTGTCAGCCGGGTCGGGCCATACGTCCAGTTTAGGAAGGGTTTTTGGAGGACATTGAACTGACCCAAAACTAAGTACAATCCGGAATCCTCCGCAACCTAGGCCTTAGTAGTAACCCCATTCAATTGGTATTCGTGAATGGGGGTGGGTATGTTAGTTCTTTGCTTACTCCGGCTACCAACCTTGTATACTCTTTATTTATTTTATAGCTAAATTAGTGTTTATACCGTTTTCATTTAATTTATATCTTTGCATTCTTACTTTTTTTTCCAAATTTAATTTAAAAATATATTTTCATATATATATTATTTATATATATATTTATATATATTTATATATAAATATTTATATACAAAATCGGTAAGCCGGCCCTGTAGTGTATGTAGTGGAATGCCACCCTGGTCTGCATTGGCTATTGGTCGTTCTTCTTTCTTCTGTGCTGTTCTTGTATTTTTGAGCCGGGGTGTTAGTGCGCTGCTGGAACCTGTCCTTGTTGGTGAACTATTTATTTTGTTTTTAAATTATGTTTATACCGTTTATTATTATTTAATTTGTGTTTTTGCGTTCTTACTTTTTTTCCAAATTTAATTTAAAACTAAATTAATACTAATTAGATTAAGCCGGCCCTGTGGTGTATCGAATTAAAATTTGAAATACGGCCCTAGTGTCAGGCGTTTAACGTATGCTTTAATAGATGGTTTATTTACTTTATTTACGTGGGCGGTTTGTTTATTTACATTCGATCTTCTAGCTTTGCTTTGTGGCTGAGCCGTAAGTTGCGTATATTATAAAATATATATAATACAATAATATAATATTGTGATGTTCTTATTTGATTTTTTTTACACACGTACGCTGTTTTCGGCAATGATTGTTGCCAGGTTTTTTTTACAGATTTGCGTATTAGGTCATGCAATAATACTTATCAGTCTGCTGGTGATGATGATGATGATCCCTTTCGCTCTTTGTTAGACTTGTTTTTTTTCTTTAACTAGGTGATTCCTTGACCTGACCCCTGTCACTTTATTATTTCGTGTCCGCACGAACCTCACTCCTATGTTCACCGTTGAGAGATTGCCTTTTGAGGAATTATTTAATGTTTCTATTAACCCCTCGGAGAACAGGTACCCTAATTTCACCTGTACAGGTATGTAGTAACCCAAAATAGTAGCACTGTTTCGCACCGTACTTTACTCGACTACACTGTATATAATAGTTATGTTTCTTTAAGAATTTTATTGTGGATCGGCACTGAGCGCTCAATTACACATCCACTCGCTTCGCCGGTATCGACAGTACTGAAAAAACTTGCAAAATATTATTATTTAAAAAAATATTTGGCCGGGACAGGTCATTTTTAAGTTAAATGAGACATACCCTAATACATATTTATTGGTTTCAGGTGACCAGTAATAATAATAAAAATATTTTAGGCCTCTAAATAAATAATTTTTATATCCGCTAAGTTTATAGGTTTTTTTATTCTTTTTTATTACCACATATTTCAACAGGGCGGTTTCAAGCTATGAAACCCATGTTTAACAGTAACATTTAATTCGTGTCTTTGGATTATTTTAATTCTAGTTATTATTTGCAAGTTGTACTCTTACAATATTATAATTCATTGTAAGTTTAATATCCAGTCAGAGGAAGCAAAGATAATAAGGTAAATAATATGCTGGAAAGAGACGGGGATAGAAAGTAAAGATTAGTAAAGTTACGATTAAGTTTTGGCCACTATACCTCCACGTTTTAGTAACGTAATCACAACGTGGTATTAACGTGTCTGTATACAATTCAAGAAAGTTGTTAGAACGTAACTGACACTAAAAAAGTGTTCCCCATTTTAGTCACTTCCACGTAATAGAACCGTTTCTACCACGTGGCAGAGATTTTGGCAATATACTTCACAGTTCCAAGTATAAGTGGCCAACACGTTTTAACCACTATAAATTCTACTTGGGTGTAGTCCCCACCAAGGTCCACCCTGGTGCCCACCTTCATCTTTTCAGTCCAGTTTGTCTTGTTTTGCTATTTGTAAAGATATAATAATTTTTTAATGCCAGTTAAGAAGCGTGTCAATTCATGTTTTGTAGAGAAATGTGAGAACTGTCAAAAATATTTAATAAATAATATTTGTGCGTATTTATTTTGTGAAATAGTGAAATAAGTGAAGTGGATAAACAGCTACCAATTACACGTATTGGCATTTCATTAATTTTAAATATTTGTACATATTATTATAAACAAATTTTTGGATCAGTTTTATAGTCGGTTTGGCATTAAGTGTTGTGATCCATTAGCAGTTCATAAAAAGATAATTATCTTAAGATTTTGAGATTATTATCTCAAAATCTTTACGGGAAATAACCTTATCTTTTTGCGAAGAAAATAACCACTTAAAACTTATACCAGGATTGGCAATTTCTACCCGTTGTATAATATAATAAGCAAAAATAATATTTTACAAAATACGAACTATTAAACGGAAGAAAGCGAGAAACAGTTTGAGACAGATTTTTCTGCGATAGAGTCACTTAATGAAATATGTAGAATTTTGGGAGAATCTCCAATCCCTGCCATACAAAAAATTCATGTTTCCAGAAGAAAAAGAAAAATAGATGAGAAAGTTAACGAGATTGCAAAAAAAATTTACCGAAAATTGGAAAATGTATTTGAAGTTAAGGAAACTGTAGAACGAACGATTCAAACGCCTGGTTATGAATCAGAGTACCTTGAACTGATTAAATTTAATGAAAAATACCAAATTTTGAGTTTGTTGCCGAAAAATTGGACTGTTTCTAAAATACAAAATAAATTTAACTGCAGTGAGTACCTTGTGATAATTGCTAAAAACTGCGAGAAAAGTATGGTGTACTACCTAAAGTTGATAAGAAAGAAAGTGGACGGAAATTTAAGGATATAATTATAAATCCTGTAAAACAATTTTATGAGGATGACGATATTAGTAGAGTAATGCCAGGTTAAAAAGATTGTTTAACTATACGTAATAAAGATGGCGAAAAATCTAAACAGCAAAAAAGATTGGTTCTATTTAATTTAAAGGCGATTTATGCCAGGTTTAAGCAGTGTTTTCCAGATATTAACATTGGTTTTTCAAATTTTGCCTTTTTGAGGCCAAAGAATTGTGTATTAGCAGGTGCTAGCGGATCCCAGTCAGTATGTGTATCGCATATTTGAAAGTTTGTTACACGTGGCGTACAGATTGCCGCTGAAAAAAGGAAGAATTAATAAGAAAAGAGATGAGGAGGTCCATTCCAAAACTCGGCTTATCCACTTTTTAATAAAAATGAGTTAGATATAAATTGACTGTCGTTCCAAAACTTGCCTTATCTTTTGGTTATATCATGCAAAACTCCGCTTATACGTAATTTTAAATTATTTTAAATTGTAGCTATACCTTTTAATCAAGGTATATAAATGTTTTACTTATACCTATATATATCGTTTAAAGTATTCTGTGGCCTAATATGCGTTACACTGTTCAAAATCAAGCCTTTTAAAATACCTAATCAGAATTAGTTATGGAAAAATAAGGTAATATGCTTAAACGAGTAAAGCAATTTACCTTCTCGTTTATTAGGCAGAAACGAATGGTGTATTCACTAACTTCTAGATAAATATTCATACTTTACTTAATAAACTTGTCAAATTTAAAAAGATAGGCAGATTACCTAAATATTTAGTCAAAATCTCAATTACTTTTAGGTACAACAATTTTGCTTTTAATTTAGGTAATTCTTCTAAATTATTATGGCAAATTATTGAACTAATTTAGGTAAATTCCTTTAAATATTAGTGACTTACTTGCAATCGGCTACGATCGCTAATACCGACGTTTTACGATAAATATTCGCGCCTATATTGTCCACCAGAATGCCAAAATCAACGAAAGCTTAAAGACCGCGTTGTGTGCTATTGAGTTAACAATTATTGTGCTATAACTTATAGCCTATAAGTGAACATTTTGTATACAATAATGCTATAGTTAAGTAATCCAAAGGAAATGGCCCCATTGACCCCAATTTATTTTTAAATAATCCCAACCTTGCAGAGTTCCGGTACTACATGTAGTACCGGAACCGTCGTTGTTAATTCGCCTAGGACATAAAGATGAAGGAGTCCTAACTTGGAAGAAAATTCCCATGCTAGAATTTTCACTAAAAATAATAATATATATAAATAAAAATCTACCTAAAAATTTGAGCAAATTGCCTTAGAAACAGGAAATTTATTCTTTTATTCTCAGGCAATATCCCTTAGGATCTAAGGTGTATCATCTTTGAAACCTAAGTAATGTTGCTTAATTAATTGTATCATTTTCTTTAAAAACATCAGTTAAAGAATTCACTAATTTAAAAGGGGAATATTCCTCTGAATTCATTTCAAGCAGTTTGCCTTAAAAAATCAATGGTCCTATATAGGGCCGGTTTTTCAATCGTTGGTTAAGTTTATCTTACGGTTAACTTTCTTAGATACTATTGTGTTAACAATAGTATCTAAGGAAATTAACCGTAAGATAAACTTAACCAACGATTGAAAAACCGGCCCTTAGTCTAATATTTTAGGTAAAAATTAGCTAAAATTTTGAACAGTGTAGTACTCACCTGTATGTTTTTTACATTTTGCTCAAAAACAACTAATTTGGATAAGCCGAGTTTCGGAATGCACCTCCTCAGATGATGTATCCATAATAAATTAAAGGAAGGCCGAGATCCAAAAGGATTTTCGTGTTAAAATGGGTTTATTGGTAGACATGCCTAGGACTAGATTTGGCAATACTAATGACGGTAACACAAGCCGCAGGTTTTTTGAAAATCCGGAACTGGTAGCTGAAATATCAGGCATAGATATAAAGTTAATCGTCAAAGTTTTCAAGGGTCTCTTGTGATCAAGATGTGCTAAACAGATTACTGATAACTTCCGATCCATTATTAACAGGCATTACCTCGGGAAAAAACTAAACCCTTTCTTAAGGAAACCATGGAAATGCTGCTTTCTGTTGAACTTCCAGCAAAAAGCGATACGGTACAGAATTATTAGTTTTTTTCCGAGGTAATGCCTGTTAATAATGGATCGGAAGTTAGCAGTAATACGTTTACAACATCTTGATTACAAGAGACCCTTGAAAACTTTGACGAAACAAACGAAAATGTCTGTTTCGTGCTGCAGCCTCCTCAGATAGTTAGCCAATTGGAAGTAATGCGTGCTTTATTACCGTTGGACTGTGCATTAATATTTTGTGCATAGTCGGCGTCATGGGACACCATGAATACAGCTGTACATATAACTGCTGTTTCCTTGGTAAATTTTGATATTGTTTCCAGAATTACTTTAAACCTAAAGATTGTCCGGCCTATATTTGTACGCCACTGACTTTGAAAGACCCCATCAAAAATCCAGCGGTGTTAGGTCTGGCGACATAGCAGGACACTTTATTGGCCCTCGTCTATCAATTGGCTAACTATCTGAGGAGGCTGCAGCACGAAACAGACATTTTCGTTTGTTTCGTCAAAGTTTTCAAGGGTCTCTTGTAATCAAGATGTGCTAAACGGATTACTGCTAACTTCCGATCCATTATTAACAGGCATTACCTCCGAAAAAAACATAGAAATGCTGCTTTATGTTGAACTTGAAGCAAAAAGCGATAATTCTGTACCGTATCGCTTTTTGCTGGAAATTCAACAGAAAGCAGCATTTCCATGGTGTCCTTAAGAAAAGGTTTAGTTTTTTTCCGAGGTAATGCCTGTTAATAATGGATCGGAAGTTAGCAGTAATCTGTTCAGCACATCTTGATTACAAGAGACTCTTGAAAACTTTGACGATTAACTTTATATCTATGCCTGTTATTTCAGCTACCAGTTCCGGATTTTCAAAAAACCTGCGGCTTGTGTTACCGTCATTAGTATTGCCAAATCTATATTTGAATATTGAACATAAGAAACCCTGAATTCAAAATACTCGAAAATTCGCTAATAATATAATAGTTTACGAATAATTCGAAAAAATATTCGAATTATTCGAAATTTTTCAAATTATTCGAAATTTTTCGAATTATTCGAAATTTTTCGAATTATTCGGGAACTTTCGAATTTTCGAATTATTCGATTCGAGTTCCGAATCGAATATTTATATTCAATTCGGAACGAATAACTCGTAATTTAGAATTATTCGCACACCCCTAATTTTTGATCATTTTTCCTTCTAAGACTCAGGTCGTAGAAATTCCTTAAAAACCGTGTGAACAACAGTATACTATTATAACACCCATCAACAGTGGTCATGCCAAACGAACTCTGGTAGGTCAGCAAAAGGAAAATGCACGTATTTTGTTTTAACCCTCACTTTTCTTATGTTTAGGTCAAGATCATTTTTGGTATTACAGTCAACTTCCTCCAAGTTCATTTGTCATCTGACATGTTGAACTGTTTGAGTAAGAGGGAGTTTAATTTAGAGAGAGTAATGAAATTGATGTTCCTTTTTAAAAGTACCTAATTCAAATGAGGTCAAGTGACATAGTTTTCTCAGGTGTTACAAAAAAAATAAAAAATGCTCGCACACATCTATTTATAATTTTATGGGGACAATTTATTTTTATATTTTCAACCCCACATCAACCCCCAAACGTGGGTGATTGTTACCCTTACAATTTTTAAATGGAAGAGGGATTGAGTGATACCTCTTTTAGAAGGCCTTTTAAATCCGTATACGGTATACCTATAGGTATACCTTTGTATACGTTTGTAGTTTTGAGTGCCAATTTTAAATTGATTGCATTACAATTTTTAACACAATAAAGTAATTAAATAAAGCTGAACAATTTTGTAAATTGTTTTAAAAACTGACAAAACTAACAGCAACAGCCAAAATTTTTTTTGTTAAAAATTGTTTTGTTTTGCACATTTTTCGATGATTTTTGTTTATTCTTGGTAAAAAAAAAGTTAATGTAACATTCTCATTTTTGTCCAAAAACATTTATTATTTTATGTTTGGGCACATTACACTTAAACTGCTCAACTTATCGAACATTAAGGGAGTGATATTTGTCTGCGATTCCATTTTGTTTAATTTGCAACCAGATTGATCGTTATGAACTCAATTTATTTATAGCCCAAATTGTAAAGCTACCTTCGAATAGAACAAAAAGAACAAAAAAATAAAAAATGTATATTTTAAAAACATCCATAAAAAATGTATTGCGATTTTTAAGTTCAGCGGGCCAAAATCCATAAGAAAAATATTTAGTGTCAACAATTTACTCTTAGTAAATTTTTTGTATTTAGTGTTGAATAGTGTTATTAAAACATTTGTATATATAACGTACAGTATAAAAGTTTTAAACTAAAATAAACCACTTACTATTTGCATATTATCCTAGTGATTGACAATTAGGCACCAATAACACTGTAGCAAGTAGAAAATATCACAGCTAAACGCTCGGACACGTAAACTTAATTTTTGGTCGTAGATTACAAATCCGTGCTTGGTTTAGCTGTATCAGGTCAAAATTCAAATATACTTATTTTTTGGAGCATTCCATTAGGAAACACCCTGTACAAATTTAAAAAAAAATCAATTGGGCTGCCCCAATAATAAAACAAATTCTTGCAAAATTTAAGTTTATTGATCAAAAGGAACACGTGTTTTTTAGATAGTTTTAGATAGTTTAGAGTGTTTTTTTGCCCTCTTTTTTTAATTGTGTTCAACCAAAAATTATGTTTACGTGTCCCAGCTTTCAGCTGTGATATTTCAAAATTAAAAATATGTGTAATTAATTAATTAATTATTGTTGATTTATTTATTTAATTTTCTAAGTGAATATTACAACGAAATATATGCATGCTTATATACAACTCCATATACAATATATACATGCATATACAAGAACAAAGAGTAAGTAACATGGAGTTGTATATGTAGGTATAAGAGAGAGGGAAGATATTGCAAGAGAAAAAACTGGCCATCCTTTTTGCATTTTATATAGCCATCTTTGTCTTTAAAAAAATTATTCCTAAAAATACAAACATAACCAATTTTGTTGACAATTCAAACCTTTGTACCTACTGGTTATGAAATCATAAACAGCGTAAGTTGGTATAATTTTTTTAAAGGACGTTTTAAATTTAAAATTCGCGCCTTTACCGCGTTTTTAAAGAGTACATCGATTTAAGGAATTATGATAGAAACCTGAAAACAGTTGTTAAAAATACACTTTAAAAGTTTATAACACATTTCGATTATATATATGGTACGTAAACCATTATTAATCACTAAAGCCCGGAGTTTTAGGCACTTTAGAAAAAGGCTCCTAAAATACACTTAAAAAGGCATAAGCGAGTTTATTCTAATATATTACTCTGAATTTTTATTGTTTTAACTAAATTAATGTCATATAAAATAAAACATTATAGAAAATTTGGTATTAAAAGATTTGACATTTGCTAAAAAATAATTTTAAGTATAAAATAAACTAGGACATACGTTTTCCAAAACATATCTGACCTAAATTTCTTTCAATATTTTCTTGTAATATTTATAAATATTTCAAGTGCCTTTATTTTGTAACATTTGTCAATATAAATCAAAACTGTCAGCAAAATAAAACAACAATTTTGTATTCTTTCTCCTAAAATTGCCTTGCTCTCTGCTGTTATTTTAATAAAGTAACGATCAAGTCAAGCTACACATGAGATCGATGATGGGGTTGCGACATTTTGGGCTTCATTTGTTTGTGTCAGGTATACCTTGATAATTTACGTCGAAAGCATTTTTATGTTCAATTGTTCGATGAAAAATGCCGGTTTCCGATTCTCGGATGTTTTGGAACCTGAAATTGCTTAAATAACATGGTGAATGTAAAAAAACAATTCTTTTATTAAGGACGTTAATTTATGGTGATTTTATTTAAATAAATCAAATAAAAGTCAATAAATAAACAACATTTGTTTTCGGAAAAATATAAAATCGATTTTCTGTTTTATTTATATCGATAAAACGCGTTTTATTGTTTCCTATTTTTAAACTAAGGTCACCTTGTGTGTATAAAATTTTAATTTAAACAGAATTTGGGTTAGTAAAATATACGGAGTGTTTTTTCTCTGTAAATTTGATAATGATTAATTGTCCAACGAACTTATATTAAACATATATTCATAACAAAACAAAAAAAATTGGGACGATACTTTTTAGTGAAACTTTTTAGTTCCCCATAAAATTACAAGAACACTTTACAAGTGAATATTACAGAAAAGTATTGCAAAAACGGAGTAAGTGAGAGGAAGATTTGGTTTTAAATTTAAAAATCGCACCTCCAGTAGGTATATATATATATCGTCACCTGAGAATTATAGTGTTCTATCTGCATTTTCCTTTTTTTATTCAGGTTAGTCTTGTTTTAAGTCTTAAAGATGATATTGGTCTATCTATATTAGGGTGTCCCAAAAAAAAAAAACAATATTTTTTTTCTTCTCGTCTCTTGTGAAAATATGTTGGTTTGTCATGTTTTAAGAGCCCTGTCAAAACATCAGCACCATTAAAAAATTTTTAGGGGTCGCTCAAGATTTTTAAAAATTACCAAAATCGTCAAAAATTGTTTTTTTTTTAATTTTAATTTTTTTTCTCGTTCCGATATTATGTTTTAATTTAAAAATAATAATGATTCTGAAAATTTCAAATCGATATTTTAATTTCTAAAGGTCGCTCAAGATTTTTTTAACTCAAAGTAGAGTATTTTGAATGTTTTCGAGCGACCTCTGAATATAAATATCAACGAGCTTTTAGCGACCTTTAGAAATCAAAATATTGATTTGAAATTTACAGAAATTTTATTATTTTCAACCTAAAAAATAATATCGAGACGAGAAAAAGAATTAAAATAAAACAAAAATTCAGTTTTTGACGATTTTGAAAATTTTTAAAAATCTTGAGCGACCCCTACAAAATTTTTAATCGAGCTGATATTTTGAAAGGGCTCTTACAGCATGATAAACTAACATATTTTTACAAGAGACAAGAACAAAATCTATATTCTTTTTTTTGGGACACCCTAATCTATATATAATTGGGGTAGAATTTGTAAAGTTTAAGGTTTAATCTGTACAATTTCTACCCCATTTATATATAGATAGAACAATATGCATCTTTAATACTTAAAACAAGACTAACCTGAATAAAAAAAAGAAAATGCAGATAGAACACTATAATTCTCAGGTGACGATATGTTTTACCGCGATTTTCGAAGGATTAAATTGATTAAAGGAATTATGAAAATAAACTAAAAACAGATGTTGAAAATACACTTAAAAGTTGCGTTATAACTAGGGTTTTAAAATTTCCGACAAAATTGAGACGGCGAAAAAAATTGGGAAACTTTCATTTTATTCAAAGGGTAGTGCATTATTCGTATACGAAAAAATGCACTATCCGTACACTGTACATATCGAGAAAAAACTGAATTTCTGACGCTGAATATAATCATAATATGATTATAATAATAATTATTATTCCTTTTATTTTAATTCAGTAAGAATATTCTACCGGGTCGCAAAAAAACATATTTGGTGCTGTAATAACATAATTTTGGTTTTATTTGACTATTCGATTTATAAAATTATAATTTTATAATTTAATATTTTCAATGGACTCCTTTTTGCAAAAAGACCCTATTTGAGGAGGTGCATTCCAAAACTCGGCTTATCCATATTAGTTGTTTTCGAGCAAAATGTCAAAAACCTTACACGTGAGTACTAAAGCATATCAGGCAAACACAATACTTTAAACGAAAAATAAGTAAAACATTTATATACCTTAATTAAAAAGGTATAGCTCCAGTTTAAATTAATTTAAAATTACATACGTATTTGCCGAGATCTGCATGATATAACCAATAGAAAAGGCAAGTTTTGGAACGATAGTCAATTTGTAAATGAATTTTAAATGGAATAAGGTTAGTTTTAGAATATTATGAACTTTTCAAGGAATAGGGAGATACATGTTAAATGTACATGTCTGCAGACACCACTAACTCATTTTTATTAAAAAGTGGATAAGGCGAGTTTTGGAATGGACGTCCTCATTTATCACTATAGTGATTATAATCAATGTAGGTACTTTATATTACAATCATATGATTATAACTTTTTTTGATGTTTTCACTCTTATAATATAGTATTATTACCTCTGTTTTCACTCGTATAATAAAAGGTAAAGGTAAAGGTTTGGTTTATTAGCAAAAACTGCTACAATGGTATAACAATAATAAATTACATCACATAACAATAATATAACAATAATAATTTAAACAATAACAAATTATATTACGTATCACAATTTGACTAGTAAGTTCTTTTTATGTATTCACAAACTTGTCTTCTAAACGCTTTTTCCTTGGTTATTTCTTTTATTCGCATTGGTAGAGAATTATACATTACTAAACCATTGTAAAATAGGGATTTATAAGTACTAGATTTTTTTGCAGTTTTAACATATATATCACAGTTTGATCTAGTACTATAAGAGTGTACATGTCTAACATATACAATTTTGTTTGTCATGTAATTAGGCAATAGTTTATGGACGATTTTAAAAACAAATATAATAATATTTAGTACAAGTCTTTGGTTCACACTCATAAAATTTAAACAATTTAGCATATCCTCAATTTTGGTATATCTATTAACTTGCAAAATACTCCTCATACCACGATTTTGCATTTTTTGAAGAGTTATTTTATCTATCTCATTTATATAATATAATAAAGTTGGACAATACTCAAAGTGAGGGGCAACTATTGATTTGTAAACAGTTATTCTTGTTAAAAATGACAAATTTTTACAAATTCTGTTGAAGTATTTCAGTCTTTTATTAAGTTTATCAATAATATATTCTGAATGCTTTGTAAATTTAAGCTCCGAATCAATAATTACACCCAGGTATTTACATTCTTCAACATATTCTAGATCATCTCCAAATAATTTTAGTTTCTTGTCACAATAATTGTTTCTTCCAAATATCATGGTTTTTGTTTTTTTTGTGTTTACGAATAAATAATTAGTTTTAAGCCAATTTTCCAATTTTTTTAGCACTCTTGACATTTTCTCATACACCATATCCATATTATCCCCATACGCACAGATAGTTGTATCATCCGCAAACAAATTTATTAATACATTTTCCTCACCACATGAAATAATATCATTTATATGTAATATAAACAGTAGTGGCCCTAATACTGACCCTTGCGGCACTCCATATTTTACTTGCCTCATGCTGGATATCTCATTTTCTCTCGTTGTCACTTGTTTTCTATTGCTCAGATAATCTTCAATCCACAACTTTGCAGCGCTGACCACACCATAGTTTTCAAGTTTTTTTATTAGCACTGTACGATCAATAGTTTCAAATGCTTTTTTAAAGTCAATAAATACACACATAACAGCTTTCCCTTGATCTAAATTTTCCTTCCACTGAGATACAACCAACTGAATTGAACTTTCACATGAATGTCTTTCTCTGAATCCTGATTGATTTTCGATAATTATATTGTTGTCATTTAAATGTTTCATAAGTTGTTTTTTTATAAATAACTCCATTATTTTTTCTGATAAAGGCAACATATTAATTGGACGATATTCTTCACACTTTACTGTATTTGTAACTTTTGGTACTGGGACTACTGTAGAAACTTTCCATTTTTCAGGTACTATATTATAAAGATTTGTTAATAATGTTTATTATTTTTTCTTTTATGAAGTCTCCTCCTGCTTTAATTACTGCCAAGTTTATATCGTCAGTAGAGCTACTTTTGTTTAAATATTTTATAACATTTTCAAAATCTTGTTTTGTCATATTTTCGAATTTACTTAATTTACTGACTGTATTAATTGGTTCAGCATTATATGTTAAAACGTCCGATTTCAGTTCATCTATTATATCCTCTATGCTCTGTATAAAATAATTATTTAATGTTTCTGCTATTTTCTTATTTCCTTCTATTTTTATATCATTTATTTTTATATATTTTATTTTTTGAGTTTTGTTTGTCTCCCCTATCACCTCTTTTATTGCTTTCCACATTTCTTTACTATCAGACTTGCTTTTTTCAATTAATTTTTCACAGGCTATTTTTTTTTTATTTCTGAGTAAATTTGTTGTATAATTTCTTAGTTCTTTGTATAAGTGCCACTTTTCTCTAGAATTTGTTAAGACTGCTTTATTATAGGCAACACGGAAAGAAATTTTGAATACGATTAATCCGCTAAGGTAGTATTACAATCAAATTTTTGATCAATATAGCGCCAATCCAAAATTAGACTAATATCAATAATTCATTCGATTAAATTACTTGCTATGCTTAAATGTATCAAACCGTGATAAATAGCAGCAAATTAGTTTTATAAATCACAACAAAATTTGGAATAATAATAGTAAAAATTAAATTAAATTGGTCTACGATATTCTGGAATTTAAATAATATTTTCTTTAATTTACCAATTTTTGGATTCAATTAAGCTCTGTTTAGGTCAGTTTAATCTATTTTTTAAGTGGTAGTTATCAAAAATTTGGCAAAATTAAGAATAATTAGGATAAAGTTTATCAGATCATTTGATTGATTTGTGCAAAATAGTTAGTAAAAAATATATTAAATTTATCAAATTTTTTAATATTTTAATCTAATAATTAAATAAAACTTGTTTGATGTGGTAATTATTTTATTCAATATTTGATTATTGACTGGAATATTGATTTTCGTAATAATCTGTGATAGTTGGGTAGGTAAAGTATACTAAATTTTGTGTCTATAAATATGGCGGCAAATATATCAAAGATGATGGCCGGAGATATCTCACGTGGTGCGCACAACAGTCCCTATTTCGTTTGCATTCCAAAGAAATCGACGTCCACTTGACAGTTATAATGCTCTGTAAAAATGAGGGTAGAAACATACCTATAAAAAATGGTTTATTTGTTACTTACCTTTAATATTCTCAATAATAACGATGGTTTAAACCAGTGGCGTATTTAGGATTTAGCTCCGGGGGGGGTCCAAAAAAACTAACTAAATATGTACTATGCTATGCTTTAATAATGAATGGATAGCGCGTGCGTGAAAAAAAGCGGCATCTTTTTCTTTATTATAATAAGAAAAGAGACGCAACTCTTTTTCACGCACGCGCTATCTATTCATGGTATAGTTCTATTTATGTTCGCGCCTCGATCATAACGACCACAGATAAAGACACGAGAAAGAGGTAGGAACGATATACCTACAGGGTTGCCAAACCACCTCTTTCTCTTTAATACGTAAGTAGTTGATTTTAATGATTTTATATTTAAATATAATTAATAAATAATAAAGTACGTTGACAGCCTTGAGGTTTTTATTTTTTTTTAAACTTTTTTTTGTAATAAAAATAATAAAATATGTGCGCCCGGGGGGGGTCCGGACCCGGCGGACCCCCCCCTAAATACGCCACTGGTTTAAACAAACTAAAACCGGACACATACTCACACGATCGTTTACAACTCACTACACGCGAAGAGCAACTGCAAACTAAGACGCGTTAAAAACAAAAAATTGGCATGTTTGCTAAATTTGCTCCTTATATTACGGATTTGGTCAAAATAATAGCTTGATTTTAGCGGACTTTTATTAATTCAATCAAATATTGGATAGTCGTATCAAAAATTGGATAGAATTAGTCTTATATTTGATTAATGTTAGTACATAATTTATAGGTCTTTTTCTAATATTCAGTAAATTTTTTAAATAATTTAATCCAGACAGGATTATTTTAATTTAGCATGTAGAGATATTAAGCAAATATTTTATTGATTTTATTCCAAATGTAGAGGGTGTTTTCGTATACGTATACACCCCTCTAAAATCTTTATTTGAAGATAATATAATATATTATATTATATTATATTAAAAAATCCAGCTTCAAGGGCTACAAAAGTAATTTTTTTGACAAAAATTACAAAACAAAAAAGCATCGGTAAAATAGATACCTATAACATTGTTTTTCTGAAGAAAAAACTATTTAAAAATATACATGGTGTTTCATTGAAAAAAAACAATGTCAATGCTATTTTATTAAATTTACCGATTTTTGTAAAAAAATTACCCTTTTAAACCATGCAAGCTGGATTTTAAATTTTTTTGATATTTCTTTAAATAAAGATTTTATAGGGGTGTCCCATTTATAAGAAAACATCCTATACTTACTTATACTAGTAAAGATAAAGTTAAATCCATTTAGTTTTATTTATATAATATTTGATAAAATTAATCCAAATTGGAATATAATAATAAAATCCAAGAGTTGATCTGAGTATCTTTCCTAAGAAAATTAAGCTTAACGTTACATAAAGCCAATCTTAATGTTTGATTGGTTTAAGAAAAACTTTTTCTGTGACCAATCTAAAATTTTACTGTTCCTAGAAAAAAATTTATTAAATGTAGCACTTAAACGATTATGTCTATCTAATGATGTTAATTTTAATATGATGATATTAATCATTTGCGAAATGTACAGATTTATCGTAAAACACTAAGATTTGTCAGTTTTTTTCTTGATTTATTCTATTTTAGATTAAACTAATTTATTTAGGATAATTTTTGACTTTTCTTAAATTAATAAATGGATTTGATTAATTTTATCATAACATTTCTTTCCGTGAATATCTCTTTCTTTTAGCATTTTTTTACATTCCTCATCAAACCATTTATCTTTCTTCATTTTAATTTCCACAATCTTTTTCGGAGCTACTTTATCTAAAACAATGTTTATATTTTCATATAAATTATCCAACATTTCACATATGTTTCCCTCTTTCCAGTTTATTAATCTTAAATATTCTTGTAAATTTACTTGTTGGATTTTACTATAATTTCTTAAATAGGCAGTAACAACTGTTGTTATTTCTTTTTTTGTCTTTTCTTTTTTTGTTATAATTATCATATCATGATCAGTTAACTACTAACCTCAACATTAATTTCTGTATTATTTGTAAATACTACATCAACAGTTGTTTTTGATTCTTCTGTAATTCGTGTAAAATCTCTAACTACTTGTTTCATTCCAAGACTTTTCATGATTTTAATCATCTTTTCTTTATAGAAACTTTTTATATTTAAGCTCATATCAATATTTATGTCTCCCATGAAGTATATATTATTTGATTCAAGATTATTTATAGTTTCAAATTTTTCTTCCACCTCCTCTAAGAAAATAGCTGGACTACTACTTGGTGACCTATAAACAATTACATATATATCTTTTTTTATTTTTATTATTACCATCCAGTAATATTTATCTTTGGACAATACATCTATTACTTCATATTTAATATTATTTTTTATATAACAAACCACTCCCCCTGTATATCTACTTTCCGAATTGCATCGAATGGTATCATACCCATTTATGTGTATCTCCTGATCATATATATCTTGGGTAACTCTTGTTTCTGTTAACGCAATTACTTCAATGTTATTTGATTCTACAAACAGTTTTAGTTCATCAATGTTTGCTATTAAACTTCTTATATTAACACACACTGTACATTCTTTTATTTTACATAATTGCTACTTATTAGTTGTGTTATAATGCAATTTTTTCTTTTCTTTTTCTTCTACTCGTTTAAAACATGGACAAGTTCTGTCCCAGGTCGCATGTTTTACATCTAAATTCATTTCATATTTTTCATTTGCTTTTATGCAATTTATGCACTTTATATCTCTACTTTTGCATTCATTTTCACAATCTCCAGCACATCTTGGGCATATTGATTTATCTTCTTTACAATATTTAGCAATATGTCCATAACTACAACATTTATAACATTTTATAATTGGTAAAAGTTGGAAAATTTTACACTTTGTTAAATGAATATTTATCAGGTCTTTTTCTATTAATATTTCATAAGTGTTTTCGTCAACTTCGGCAATTACACTATATTTATAGTTTCTCTCTTTAGTTATATGCGTAATATTAAACATAAAATCATCTTTATCATTGTTTAACTTATTTTGACTAATTATTTTTTCTCTCAATTCATTTTTTTCTCTATTTATTTCTTTTGGAATGTTAATAATCTTTATACATGGATTTTTTTGTTTAGGTACTGTCACATCATAACTTTCACCTAATTTGCTTTCAATTTGTTCTCTTACTAAATTTCTTCCTTCTTCATTTTCACATTCAATGATAACTCCTTTCCTGATACTTTTTGCTACACTAACATCTACGTCCAATTTCACTGGATCAATATTTTCCATTAAATCATTTTTTATCTCGTACTGTTTCTTGTTTTCTTCTTTTGATTTAACTATTAATACCTCTTTAAATGATCTTTTTACTTCCGTTTTACCTTTATTTTCACTTTTTAATGCAATATCATGTTCCAATAACTCTATTATTTTGTCTTTGCTTGCAATAATCTCTTCTTTATCTTTTATAATCTGTTTTAAAAGATCAATAAATTCATAATTTCTACATTTCACACAAGTAAACTTCAGTATTCTCTTTTGTAATGCCATACATCTTAGTTCCGAAGCAGCCAGATCGGAGCAATCCACACACACATAATTGGTACATGTTTCGCACTTTATGTAAGCTTGTTTTAAGTCCTTATTTGTAGGCTTTTCTAGCTTACATATTGCACACTCCATTATTTTGAAAATTTATAAGTTTTAGCAAAATAAAAGTTCAACATAACCTAACTTTACTAATATTGTGTCCTATCACTTATAACTCCTGTACTTTCACAAAGTAAATCACTTTTTTATTACTTCTCAACTACTACATCAAATTTCGACTAGTTACACATTATTTATATGAGTATTTCCATAAAAATGTTCAATTGTAACTTTAACCTCCTTTTGGTAGTAACAATATATAATATTAATACCTAATAAATAAAATTAAATTGGAAAATTTCTATACAAATTAAACTGTAGTTACCATTTTTTAAATATTACTCTAAATATTTTTATTTATTTTGCGTTCATAATGACTTCATTATAACACCGCTTTCGGTGCTGTAATGAGATACTTTATCCCACCCAAAACTTTCATTTTATAGGTTGGCTATACTATTAAAACAATATTTTGCATATTATTATTAAATTTATATGATTTTTCTAGTACTTACGAGACTTTTCTGGCAATAAATTTTGTTTAGCAAAAAAGAAAATACTTTTTTTCTTCTTTAACATTAACATCCGCTTATTGTAAATAAGTAAAGTAAGGACGGCATGGCGAATCGATTTTGACATTAACTGTCAAACCAAGGTATAAAATTAATTTTTTTTATAGAATTTTTGCAAAATAGATAAAATAGCATAGAGAACTCATGGTCATAAGAGCTTTTGTAGCACTCGTCCATTAAAAATTGTCCTCGTGCGACAAAATGACGTCTTATGACATTAGTTCTTTAATATACTATTAAAAAACTTTAAATCATATTATGAAAAATCTGGCTTTAAGAGATTTGACGTTTGAAAAAATAATTTTAAGTATAAAATAAACATATGTTTTTCATGGCATAGCTGACCTTAATTTCTTTCAATATTCACTAGTAATATATTTTGCGAAACGCACCGAAGTTTTGTTTTAAGTAAATAAAGTAAATACTGGAGTGCTCTTTTGATACAAACATCTTTTTATTTCGAGCTGTTGATATTAATTTTAAGAACAGGAAAAACGTCGTCAATGTTTTTTTCTGCTAAAAGCATGTTAATCTTGCTTTTTATTTTGATTATTAATTCAACTTATTGGTTCAAAGTTTGTTTTAAACAGAACTTTATTCTCTTAAAAAATCCTGCATCTGACTTTGACTATAGCCCGTGTGTAGAGATGGAACGTTAAAAACATCCTTTTTTTTCACATTTTAGTTTTTCACACTTTCTTTTTTATTTCAATTAAGCATAGTTTTGACCTTTTGGTCCCTCTTTTGAAAAGAAGGCAAATTTAATTTAGAAGTAAACAGCCATTCCACGCTACTCGGAAATTATTATGCTTAATAACTTATATATAAGCATTGCTTATAAGTTTAAGCCCAATTATTACTAGCATGATAAACATGTGTGCAATATTAACTATTGTAACAGTATTTAATTTAATTACGGTAGCTTTTACTAACAATTTTTGATTGTAACGGACGCTACAAAAATTCCCGAGTAGCGTGGAATGGCTGTAAAATATAATTGTATCTAGAACTTCTAAATGGTATAGATGCTTTTTTGTAGGAAATTTAGTTTTCTACGAAAAAGGTCATAAGTCGAATGTCTAAAATTATTGTCTTGAGATATACAAAATTTTGTTTTATCATTGACTAAAGAATGACTACTTTACTCAACGGTTTTATATTTAAATATTAAATAATAATTAAATAGGAACAGGCGTTTCAATAAGAAAAACAACCAAAAAAGATGCACTGATTCCTAATTGTTGCAATAAGAATCTCTTCACGTAATCCAGACTAAAGTGGGAAGTAGGAAGGCCAAAAACACCACAACATAGAATTAAGGTTGTTGGAGTACATGAAAATAAATATACTAATCCCGATAACAGTATTATAAATAAAATACGAGCACAAAACGATTTAAGCACTGATGCTAGTTTTAAAATTTTACAAAAATCAGAAGTTAACAAGAGTTGACAAGAAATTCAATTAAATATTAGAAATTGACAATAATACACACAACCTCTTTAAGGACAAACAAAGTATCAACATGGGTTGAAACAGATACTGGGTGTTCATTGATTATGGTATATTTAGATGTTTAATGCTACGGACACCAAATCAAAGATTGTAAGGAAACTAGTGGTAGTCTGAAATGTGGTGATAACCATAACTATAGCGAATGTAAAAGTAAAATTGTAAAATGTTTTAATTGTGCTCTCTCCAATTAAAAGTTTAGTATGAATCTCGAAACGGATCATCCAGTGTGGATATTAATAAATGCTTAACATACAAAAGAATTGAACATATGCAGAAGGCCAGGTTCAATCGATAGCAATTACGGAACACTAATATTGGCAACAACAGGAAAAAGCTTACTACCAAAATGTTCGGAAACTTTGTACACAGCTTACACGACTATATTAATATTTTTCTACTTCCTCCTTTAAAACGCTCATTACCGTACATGTTTTCATAACACTAAGTGACCTTTTAAATACACATTGAGAAGTTTTGGCTTTATGGCGCTTTAGTCACGGGCTGAAGTTAGTTTAAAGTTAGTTGACCGTTGTCATACAATCGTTAAAATAAAATGCCTTTCTTGTAAAATATTATTTAATGTAAAAATTATTTTAATTTCTTAATACAAAAGTATTAAACAGTTTCATGACGCCAATATGTAAAAAGATTATATAAACGTTTGTACTGACCTTTTGATTTTGCCGTAGTAGTCCAGTTAACTAGATTTAACTGAGCGTAAACAATTTTGCGTACAGTGCCCATAAACATTCTCTTCTCTTTAACTGTGAAAAACTGCTTCTATATCGATTGTTAGTCTATTCGCAAGCTAGCTTGTACCTAAATTAAATTTCGTGACTAAAATGGCGTTTACCAAACTTGATACATAATATACTCTTACAGAAACATATGGTTAAATATGAAATTCCGTCTGAACAGATTGGCTTATCCAATTAGAATTTGCTTATATGTGATCTTAATCTTACAACCAGTTCAGCTAAACGTGGAGGTGGTGTGATGATTGCTACCAGAAAGTAATTTCCAGCTTCAAGGCTATAGCCTTGAAGCTGGAAATGTCACTCATATTGACAATGTAGAGCATGTTTATGTGAGTGTTGTGGCGAAAAACTAGAAATTAATAATTTGTCTGTATATATATATATATATATATCCCTCCTAACGGTCGAATATTTTGTGGATAACAAGAAAGATATTAATAAATTGCTAATTTTTGGAGATTATAACTTTATAAATGGTCAAATGAAAATGATGATTGGAAAGTCATTGGTAATAATAATGAATGTGTTCAATCAGGCAATAACTCTTTTACGTATTGTAATTTGTACCAAATTACCAACATTCCCAATGTTTTTAATCAATACCTAAACCTCATCTTTTGTAATTCCGTTGATGTCGTAACCAACAAAACGTTTGATAAACTTCTGCCTTGTGACTCATACCATCCTGCCCTGTTATGTATTGTTGATTTGTCTACTACCTGTAATGGTCATGACCATGATTGTGTTTATTATCGTTTTAATAGTACTAATTTTAAATGTTAAATTACTATTTATCAAGTGTAAACTGGGATATCGTTTTTAATAGTAACAATGTCTTATTTATTTGAGTTGTATGTGCATAAGAAAAAATATGGCAATTTCAAGTTTTCTAAGTGGTATTCAAAAGAGTTTAAATTCAAAATTTAAAAAAAAATTGCTCATAAAACTACCAAAGCACCAAAGCTACCAAGTATTTATTATTTAGTAATCTAAGAACGCAAATCTACTCAAATCCTCAAATGATCTTCCTAATAGTTTAAAGTTTAATGGCATTAAATCTTATAATACAACCAGTACCGCTGATATGTTTGCTTCGTATACTTTTCATCAATGTAGGTATACTAACGTGACTATTGATCTCGTACCAGAGTTTAAATATGAGCGTAGTGTTCATTTGATCAACTATAACATTGATTTGAGTGATGTTTTTAAGGAACTAAATGATCTAAATTGCTGGAAAAGTACTGGTTCTGATAGAGTACCCTTGTTATAAAACATTGTATGCATTCACTTGTGAATCCATTGACTCGCATCTACAATATGTCATTTAAATCTTCCTCATACCCAACGACCTGAAAACTAAGCCATTTGATTCCTATTTTTAACAATTGTGATAAATGCTTAGTAACAAATTACAGAGCAATATCTAAAATTTCTACCATACCCAAAATATTTGAAAAAATATTACTATTTCCCTCGTCTTAATTTCCACCAATCACAAACGCACAATTTTGAATTACAAATGGTTTCTAGGTGGAAAAACTGTATGTACCCGCGGCAAAACTTGACAGCTGCTGTCACCAAAAATGCAATTTATATTTTAATTGTACCATAAACAATAAACATAAAGTAGTACTTAGTAGTATTTTTTGATTTAAAATTAATACCTACATATTTATTATGTATGCATGTATATACAAAAAAAAGTTTATATACAAAAGTGCTCTTTTAGTTCCACCCTTACTTCTTAAGAAGTCCCATAAGCCAACTGAATGGCTTGTGCGGGTTAGGGGTAGGAACGGACCGCGGGCTTAAAGTCCCCTCCGAAGGACTATTACACGATAGGACAACACAAATAAACAGCCATACCCCTGGTGGGATTCGAACCCACGACCTCCGGCTTGTAGTCAGCAGCACTAACCACTAGACCACCGTATAATAGGTAGTATGTTTTGTAAGCTATGTGTATGCAGAATAACTGTTACTCATGAAATAGTCTTACTATATACTATTCGGGCATCTAATTTTTTCTGTGAAAAAAATCGAAAAAACAATGCTAAGTACTATTTTTTAACAAAATGCATTCGTGCAGTTGCAAAAATCATCGTCTTCAACTCGGATTTTTGTTGCCACCAGCACTCATGTTTCTTGGTAAAATTTTACTTAGCAACGTGTTTTTTAGATTTTTTTAGGGAAAAATTAGATGCCCTTATGATATTACTTATGATAAAATCTCTCATATTATGTTCATTGGTATTATTCAACATGGATTCTGTAAGGGAAGGTCTACTACTTCAAATCTTTTGGAAATTAAGAAACTCATATTAGATGTTTTGGAGAAGCGCGAACAGGTTGACTCTATTAGTTTTCTTCAAAGCGTTTGAAAGGGTTAATCATAATATTCTGTTAAATAAATTAAAGGCGTTGGGTGTACGTAAGGTTACTTCTGGAGTATGCAAGGCGGCCACTTATCTCCCCTATTATTCAAATTGTATATTAATTATACTATTGAAAACATTAAATATAGTAATATTTTGCTGTTTGCTGATGACGTCAAGTTGTATAAAGTAGTAAAAAATTAAAGATCTTGGTGTTGATATTCAGCTTTCCTTTAAGGAACATATTAGTGTTAAAGTAAACAGGTGTTTTCGTATGTTGGGTTTTATTCAACGTCAGTTTAGGGATTTCAGTGAAATAAATTATTTTCTTACCGTTTTTAATTAATTTGTCCTATCGGTTTTGGAATATAATTGTATTGTAATAACCATATTTATAGTATTGAACGTGTTCAAAACAAATGTTTACGTCTTTGTGCATTTAAACTAGGTATAAAGGTTGAGGAAATTTATTATAATTTTGTTAGGACCAAGCTAAATTTGCAAACTTTATATGTAAGACGTATGGAAATTGACCTCATATACGTCTTAAATATGTTAAATAATTATATACACTGCCCGTCAAAATTAACGCATAATAAGAAAAAAACTCTAAAACGCCTTTACCAATCTTTATGAAATTTTGTATTAAAAATACTTCAACTTATATCTCAGTTTACGTGTTCAATGGTTTTTCGAAAAAATATCCTTAAAGCCCTTTTATTTTATAATAAAAATCGCTCGAACAAAAACTTTTATAGGAAAATTTGTTTTAGTAAATAAAAACTATATTGTGAAAGACCGTATTTTTGTTAGTATACCCTGAAAATTTTGTAAAAATTAAACGAACAGTAACGAAAATAGCGCTTCAAAGTCGTCAAAATTGACAATTTTTCAGCAATATAATCAAAATGGGGTCATTTTTACCGACTTTGAAGCGCTGTATCTTCGTTAATGTTCGTTTGATTTGTAACAAAAATGAGGTCTTTAACAGCATATTTTTTATTTAGTAAAAAAAAATTCCCTATTGGTTATTTTTTGAACGTTTTTTATTATTAAATAAAAGGGCTTTAAAAATATTTTCTCGAAAAACCCTCGAACAAGTAAACTGAGATATAAGTTGAAGTATTTTTATACAAAATTTCATAAAGATTGGTAAAGGCGTTTTAGAGTTTTTTACTTAATATGCGTTAATTTTGACGGGCAGTGTAGATTGTTAGTGCTATAAATTTTAATATTCCCGTGATACTAATAAAAATACACCTTTATTCAATATTATATATATGGATATTTTTTAACAATAGACAGAATTTGTAGAACTGCTTATAATTTTGATATTAATTATTTCGATGTGACACTAAACCACTTTAGGAAACATTTAAAACAAAAACTTGTCCCAACATGACTGTGATTTTTATTTGTTATATCTCTTTAGATAGTTGTACATTTTGTATTTATCATCTTTATAGTTATAATTGTCCATATGCATTTTTTGTAATTGTTTATCAATTTTTGCCGTTTTGTCACTTAATTTATTTGGGACCAAACACAATTTAAATTTGTAAATTATTTAAAGATTGAATTAAAATAACTACACATCTCTTAAATTATTAATTTAAGACTTTTTTCCTACATGTAGGAAAAAAGTCTTAAATTAATAATTTCTGCAGAAATAGTATATTGTGAGAAACAGAAGATTCCTCGAGCAGTGGAATCTCCTCTTTTTACCAAGATTTATACTCACTTTTTTCCAATTTTAACTTAAATCCGTTAAAATACTATTTTAACCACCGGTTATGTATATTATTGACATTATTTGTTTTTTTTTTCGTAAATAATGTAAATCAATATAACCACCCGGCCTAACAACGTGAATAATGAGTTCAATATTCACGGCATCAGTGATTGGCTGATTTCAATATTCACTATTATTTGAACCAATCGGGTTTTAAACTGGGAAAAAGTAAGGTTAACAGATGTCAGATTTGTTTATATATACGAGGGGCGACTATAACAATGTTTAAAATAGGGAAAAAGTGAGGTTATAATAAATTTTGTTATCAATTAAAATTACTTAATTGGAGTAGAAAAAGTATAGGATTACACTCGAAATAATGCGCATTCTTTACTCGGATGATTTACGTCTCTCGCCTGACGGCTCGAGATGCCAACCTCATCCTTTTATATAATAGCCTGCATTATCTCTCGTATAATAATATACTATAGTCACGGCCAAATCTATATGGGTGCACGTCATCAATGAGATATAATGACGTCAGCATTACCAACTTTGAATTGTAAAGTTACTGCCGTTAAATTTGCTTTTTTAAGGCGTAATTCTGATGTGTTATTAAATATAAATCATTCATTTGCGTATTGTTTACCAAGAACTGTAACAATTTCCTTGTTTTAAAACGTTTTTTCACGAAATTATCAAAATAAAACCATTCACTTAGTAATTTTTGTGTATGCCAGTTGGTAATAGCTTAAGGCTGGCGCGCACCGTTCAATATTATTGATGGGTCGCTGTCATTTTATATTTGACGTATTTTTGTAATTGTGACATTTCGTCCGGAAGCATCGTTTGTTGCAAATTATTATAAATAATATTATACATTATGATTATAAGATTCAATCCCTGGATTGTGCAAACAATGAAATAAGGCTTGTTGGCAACTAGCCGTTATTAGATTTCGAAGACATTGCGCCCTTAATAATAAATTTGGGGAAATAATCAGACTTCAATTCTGACCTGGTTTGCTCTGATGACAAGGACGACTGGTAATTTATTATTTTTGTGTTTCTGATAATTTAGTATTTTTTTGTTATGTAATATATATGTAATAAAAATGTAATAAACTCCGTTTGTTTTCTCTTTAAACACATTTAATAAAAATTTGCCATTAACAAACTCCTAATTAGTTAGTGCAGAAGATTATAACAAGGACGTTATAATTCCATCTTAATAACAGCCCCCACCGGTATAAACAGTCAACAATACACGAGCGTTAGATTGTGTCTGGGCACGTATGAATAGACCTTAAAGCTGACGTCATATGCCGTTGATGACGTGCACCCATACAGATTTGGCCGCGACTATATTACTTTTTTTCCAAAGTCAAACAAGCTAACAGCTGAAACTTGAAAAAGAACAACTTTGGTGATATGTTAAACCAATATTAGAAATATTTCCCAACACCAAAACAAAACACAAAGTGCTTAAAGTACTTTTTGCCAACTCCCCCTTTTTAGCCGATCAGTTACACTTCGCTTCTGAAGATGCCAACTTTCTTGGCGAAAAGTACTTTAAGCACTTTGTGTTTTTTTTGGTGTTTATAGGTCCCTCATGACGATTTCCTATTTAAATAACATGTAAAAAAATGTTAACTTTAAAACCAGTGGCGGCTCGTGACCATTCATTAAGGTGAGGCCCATGAACCGCTATATGGCGCCGCAGGCAATTTTTTCAAGGTCTCGCGTTTTTGGAGCACTTCAGAATCTAAATAATAAAAATATATTATTTAAAAATATGTTCTTTCTCGAGAAGAATTTTCAAAATTTAGCTAGAATAACACAAAAAGTGCGGGACGAGGTGGGATTTTTATTTATTCCTTCAGCAGGTTTCCACATTACCCAGGAGGTACTGCTCATTTTTACCTATCTTACAATAATTATTTTTAGATTAATAAAGGCACAACCGCACAACAACAAAATAATAATGAACAAGCACAGTAGGTATATGAAACTTAACGATTTAACACTGAACTATAAAAAAACATGAATATTTTTATTTATATTTTTTGTGATTTTTACTCTGGTATTTGTGTGTTAATATAATAGTATATTAAAATACAAATGATCTTTTATAATTATTTGAATATTTTTACATGAATTCACAACATAATAATGTATTTTACGCTTGCGTTTTTATCACAACTTTCCATTTTAACGCTAAGGCAAAGACTAAACAGAAATAAGAAACTATAAACACGCATAGATCTAATTAATAAGCTTTGTTTACTAAAACATTCCACGCCCCGCCCAGTCTTTTACAACGGCTGATAAGCGAGCCGCACAGATCTCGGGACTGACTCTGCTGTCTTCCATATACTGTGGTACAAGCCCCAGTGTTACCAACGCCAGATAATCCGCTCCAACCTATAAAAAAATCCGAAAATATCCAAAAAAATCCGATTTACATACGAGGTGTGAACAGAAAGTAAACATGCTTTATATGGATAGCAACGACCAGAAAAAAACTCGTTCGATAGGTTTATAAGTGTCTATTACAATTTTCAAAATGTCTTAGGGCGGAAAATAAAAATAAAACCTTAAACACTTTCTTTTTCCTGTGTTTCACAACAAAATTAAACATACGTATAGGTATATTTATAGATAAAACAAACGTAAACACTTGAAATTTAGCTTTTAATCAGAACACAACATAAATAACATTTTAAAAAATACTCAGCATTTAATAAAAAAATTAACAAAGGATATAAAAAATATACTTAAACATATATAAAGATATAAAAAAAGGTCAAGTTCCGTTTTATCCAAAAAAATCCGCAAATCGGATTTTAATCCGCCGATTGGCAACACTGACAAGCCCAACTTTGTGGGCCTCAATGTCTACAAAAATTCGCGTATTATCCCCGCCTTGCGGGGGTGCCGGTCGGGCAATGATTTAAGCGTTTAGAATTAAAGTTGGAAGGGGTGCGCGCTAAATTTAAAGGAAATATTTTAAACTTTGATGGTTATTCGATGTTTTGATACTTTTAATGACTGGAAATTAGTTTAAAAACGTTTTATATTTAAATAAGTAATGTATTCAACATTTCAAATTATATTATAATTTTAACATTTGAGGCCCGGCCTCAGTTGCTTTATACGACGAGCCGCAACTGTTTAAAACTCAATAAAGAACCAATTGACTAAAATGATCATTTTTAAACACTACAAAAATCGTATTTTATAATTTTTTGGTAAATCTAATCTTTCAAAATTTAATCATATATTATATCACAAGAACTATGAATTTAATCGGTTAAACTAGGCTCAGTAGTTTTTTGTTTGGTTTTTCTTGGAAAATGTTGAATGCAAAATAATTTAATAAAATCACGAGACCTCGTAGCGGTCGAGGGGTTTTATTTTTAATTATTTTGCATGAAACTATTTTCCAAAAAGAAAAATCAAATAAAAAACTTACTGAGCATAGTTTGACAGATTAAATTTATAGGTTGAGTGATATTCGTCTAGATTATTTCTCGAATTAAAGGAAACTATTTGACAATTCATAAAATCTGACGTATGTGTCAAAATTTATAAATATTTTTTTAAATAAAATTCCATTAATTTAAGGGAAGTAATAAGTAATAATTGATATTTCGTAAACTAGATAACTTTTTTTAAAAAATGTTTGTTAAAACTTGTAAATAACACCATAAAATCGTAAACAAAAATCCAATATGGGGGCTAAAATTTAATCGCTGTTAAATAGTTCTAGTGATTTAATCGCTTATTTAAACGAAATTTATTCGAAAATTCAAGGCTTTTCATTGGTTCATATTATAATGAGGGAAATAATCAAGCTTAAATAGAATTTATAGTAAATTTCAAGTTTTTCTTACTTTTTATGTAAAATGCATTAGCATTTTTGAAGATCATTTTATTTTCCATAAAAATATGGTATTTTATAATTTTTAAATTATATATATAGTACAATGATTTTACAAATTAATTTATTTTGAATAAATAGCAATTTATTGCAAACAATTAATTTGTATAACCAGTAATTTAACCAAAATTATTGAAATATTTATGGAAGAGCGTTTGATTTTCTAAAAAAATTGTTTTGTTTATTTCAGTTCATTGATCCGTTTACGAATTAATATTTCCAAAATAAAAAAATCCCATGTTATTTAAATAGAAAATCGCGATAAGCCACTTCTTAATAATCCTCTCCTGAGAATATTAAATTAAAAAAAAATTGTGTTTTTTACAAATTTTATTGGCCTTTAAGGTAAGTTGGGTTAAACCGGCTTATTTTGAACCAAATAGTATGCGCCCTACATTGTACAGCCTTATTTTGGGACACCTTGTATAAATCCTAAAATGTTTTTTAAGTATAAGTGGTATTTTTGTTTTGTTTTTATTTTTGACCTGATAATTGTTTTTATATATACGTATATATATTGTTTTTATATATACGTATACGTTAATAAAAATAATGCCTTTTATATTTATTTTGTTTGTTATGTGGGTCGTTCCCACGAAAAAATTAAATCCCTTTTTTAATATGACTGGATCTAAGTGCATCAATTTAAAAAGTTGTTTAATATCTATAAATATAAAAAATCTTTTTAACAAAACCCAAACAGCTTTAGCCCAGGGCCCGGTGTTCCAGTTCTTAAAATTTTGTTAAGAGCTCAAAATTGGACTAAATTATTATTAATATTAATCCAAATATTTGGATATTATTTAATAAAAGTTATTTATATTAATACTGTTTTTTCGTCTTAATTTATTTGGGTTCAAAAACAATTAAATTTAGGCTACTATTCAAAGTTATTTATTTTTTAAAATTACAAGTAACGAAATTCAAATTTAGAATATCCAGTTTTGGTATATATTATTGGGCCAACAAATTTTAACAATGCGTTGAGAATAAATATCAATAACAGGAAAAATCAATGTTTTAATACATTAAATACATGCTATCTGATAATAATAATATCTGATAAATAAGTAAATTGTTTATTAGAAAATTACATATGTAAAATACATTTTTTAAGTAAACCACTGTGTAAATTAGGTATACAAGGTGTTTGGAAGAAAATTCCTATATGCAGCGTTTTAAAGTTATATGTTGTAAAAACATATGTACGCCACTGACGGTGCCTAATGAAATTGCAATTTACTCGTTAACTAAGCCAAATTGAAAAAAAATTAAAGAGGTAATTTTTGTAGAGCAACTAATTTTCTCTAAATTAAAGTTTACAATTTAACTTTAACTTATGTAATTTTTAAAATAAAGTCACTTTAGTATGTTACCATATTGTATTTTTTAAACTAATTATGTTACCTTTATAATATCATCCGTTTTTCTTAAAAACCTTGTGATAACACCGTTAAAAACGCTTAATTACCAAAAATTACCGAAATATTGAAAAAATTACGCAAAATTTTACGTAATTCCCTGAACACACGGACTTTTTGTCGATTCAAACGAGGAAACGCGTGGATTTTGGTACGGCGCCGCGCTTCGACTGTTTCGTGGCGTGGCGATGCGTCGCGACGTCGAACTTTCGGCGTCGCTTCTGCAGAAACAAATGCGGACAAACTACTAGAAGGGGCGGTGCCTGGAGAAACAACACAAGTCGCCTAACTCCGAAGCAAATGACTGTGCACGATTTTTGTTGGTTTTGGTGGATTAGCAGTGTTTCTTTGGGTGCACCCTGATAATTAGTTTAATAGAAATAAAGGTTTTTTTCTAGTCCCAAAACGCCCATTATTTTACCTTTTAATTACACATTGACAAGTTGTGGCTTTATGGCGCTTTAGTTCCAGGCTGAAGTTAGTTTTAACTTAGTTGAAAGTTGTCAAATGTCATGCAATAGTTAAAGTAAAGTGCCTTTCTTGTAAAATAATACTAAATGTAAAAATTATTTTATTATCTCAATACAAAAATACAAAAGTATTAAATAGTTTCTAGACTCTTCTCTTTTACTGTAAAAAACTGATTCTATATCAAATGTTAGTCCATTTTGAAGGAATAAATTTGGATTTACACAGAAAATTTGAGATTTTAACGCTGGTAGATTTCCAAGTTCTAACGGGAATTCCAATAAATACAAATTCCCGTGTAAGAATTTTTTAATACTTTGTGATAATATTTTGCAATTATAGTAATAAATAGGGATGGGATTTTAGTTATTTTACCTTTTTTCAACCGATGTAACTATTTGAAAACCAATAATTCCAAAATGTGTTTTAAAAGATTTTCTTTTATATGAACCTAACTTGTTTTCACCTTTTTTACCTTTTTTGGAGGTTTTTGCTTTAAACTACCTTTTTTATACTTTTCTTACCTATTTTTTTAACTAGTTTTCACCTTTTTTTACATTTTTTGGAGGTTTTTGCTTTAAACTACCTTTTTATACTTTTGTTACATATTTTTTAATTTGTCAGTTTATTTTCACATATTTGTTATCTATTTTTACGTATTTTTACTTATTTTATTTTTTTGTGTTCTTTTTAAATTTTCCGCCAATATTTTATCCAGGGCGTGCAACTCAACGGTATAGAATTTTTTCTTATGGTCACAGCATAGAAATTATTCTATTATTCTAAATTATTTCTATGGGTCACAGACTGTAACAGTAACTTTCTTTACAGTATTTCTTTGCTTTGCTTATGTTCTGTCATAGAATTTCTGTGTAGTGAGTGTCACTCAGTGAAACACAGTTTATTGCATAGAAATAGTTTATTGTGGGTATGTTCTGTGTTTGGGTATGCGGGTAAACAAAATTATAAAAGAAACTTGAACTTTTAATGTTTTTTTTACCTAAAATGCTGTTTTTTTTAACCTAAAATGCTTTTTTTAGTACCTTTTTAGTTACCTATTTTTCAGTTTTTAGTACCTAAATATCCCATCCCTAGTAATAAAAACAAAAATCAAAGGGGAAAATATGTTCTTAAAATATTTTTTCTACTCGCACCTTTAAAAAGCACTTTATCGTACATGTTTCCATGACACTAAGTGACCTTTTAAATACACATTGACAAGTTGTGGCTTTACGGCGTTTTAGTCACGGGCTAAAGTTAGCAACATGTTTTTAATCATGGGCTGAAGGTAGTTTTAAGATAGTTGACAGTTGTCAAATGTCATACAATCGTTAAAATAAAGTGCCTTTCTTGTAGAATAATACTAAATGTGAAAATTATTTTATTATCTCAATACAAAAATACAAAAGTATTAAATAGTTTCTTAACGCCAATATTTGAAAAGTTTATATGAACATTGTACTGACCTTTTAATTTCGCCGGCAGTAAACTATAAAACTCGGGCACGGACTCCACTGTAAAGTGCTCATAAAACATTTTCTTTACTTTCACTGTAAAAAACTGTCCATTTTCAAGAAATACATTTCGATTTATAACCTTTATAATCTGTGTTTATAAAATAAAAAAATTTGACATTTGACGGTTACACACAGATTCCCATATTGTTTCATAGATGGCGCTCTATAAAAATATTTGATTTAAATCATTTTAAGATAATAATAAGTATTTGTCGTAGAAAAAGTATAGTATGCAACTCGTTTATAAACTTTTCTATACACTCATTAATTTAAGAACTCGCTCGCAAGCTCGCTCGTGCCTTAATTAAATTCGTGTATAAAATGGCGTTTATCAAACTTGATACATAATATGCTATTAAAGTATTAATAATTGTTAATTTTAATTAAAATAATAATGGTGAAAATTACGTCAAAAATATTTATTGGAATGGTTACTTTATTTTCGCTTAGATGTCACTTTATAATATAATTTAAATCATTTTTTAGACAATATTAAGTATTTTTCGTATAAAAAGTATAGTACCTATGCAACTCTTTTACAAACGGGACTAAAATGGTGTTTATGATACATAATATACTATTATTTTTTTTGTTTTGCTAATATTTATTAGGGTATTTTAATAAAATGTGCATTTAAGTTAAAAATAAAAGGACACTACTTTTTTAAAACAGTTAGGTATTTATTCATTAAAACTAGTCCTTTTAAGGTTGTCATGTTGGAATTTTGTAGTTAATTTATCGTTTTAAAAACTTCATGAAATTCGTGGAATTTGCTTTAATGAAATTTTAACCAAATATTGCAACAAATAGGAAAAATGCTCACTGTTTTTATTTTTTGTTTTGTCAAAGAAGGCAAGGTAATAAATAAAACGAAATGATGTTCGTATGAATTAATCATAAAACAAGGAAAAATGAACAAACATCAAATAAAACATTCGTGACACAATTGACTTTATCAGGGGCGTGCATTAGGGTGATTCATTTCCGCAAAAAACTTTTTTTTTCTCGGCGCTCAAGCAAAATATTAATCTACCTATAGAAAAAAAAATTTTCACCAAGGTAGAGCTCTTAATATCAATTTTAAGTACTTGCAGTTTCAATTTAAAGTTTTCCCATTTAAAATGCATGTAAAAAAAATGGTTTTTTTTTTCAAATTTCTAATGCTCGCCCGCTCTTTACAATATTGTGAATCGGTTTTATGGACCTTATAGGGAATTTCACGCTCTTCAAAATTGTCTTTGTGTTTTTTTGTGTAACTCGTAGTGGTTCGCCAGTAGGAGTCATCAAAGTTCAATTTTTTGAATAAACAGAGCTGAATCGTAAAAAATAGTCTTTTAACAAATATTTGATGAATTTACGGCCATTTTTATATCTTAAAACGTACCTAAGCAATTGATAAATATTAACCAATTATGCTATTTAAATTAAACTTTCTTATTTACTATCGATATAATTCTCTACAACAATAACTTTTCCAGAGTTATTATGATTTTTGACTTATAATAAAGATAAAAAAACATATTAATTTATAAAAAAACAACAAATATACAATTGCAACTTAGATTCTGCAATTTTTTAACATTTCCGTAATATAGCAATAAATATAAATGAAGGTTATTCAATTTTTTTTTACAAAATTCTTAAATTAACGAAAAAGTAAATTGTTTTCATTGTCAACTTCATTTGCTTCAATATTGTATAAGTAGAAATTGCTATTTGAATAATTGCACTAAATAATATATTGATGGCATATTCGAACATAAGTAAAAAAATAATGATAATTATTTGATTGGGAAAGCAACTGTTACAATGTTATGATTGCTCTAGTTAATTAGTATGACGTTAGCGACTCTATTGTCTTTGTAAACGGGTTTGATGCTTTATGTTATACTTAACCCCAAAATGTATTGTTTGTTGTATTTAGTGATTAGTCCCAGTGTTGCCAACTCTAAATGCAATAAAGTAGCCAGAAGTAAAGTTTAAAATGGCTAGATTAAGGCTAAATTTTAAAATGCTAAAAAACGTTTCAAAAGTAGTAAAAAATACCTTATTTTTAAAAGTGGAAAATTAAATAATTAAAACAAAAATTAAATATTTGTACATAAATAATGTCCTACATTAAATAACAAGACACTTTTAACACGACACTTCTAATTACAGAATTAAATTTCCATTTGAAAACCAAAACAAACTCGAACCTAATCTATGGAATACTTCTATGATAATAAGGTGTACGTTACACACACTTTATTATCTAAGAAGTAGTGTATCTATCTTGGATAATAACAAAATTTGTTTAATATTCAACACACAATTTGATATGATTTGCTTAATTTTACACAGGTCAAAAAATAAAGCCAGAACATGGCCAGATAATATTCAAAAAAGGCCAGGATTCCGGGGTCCCGGAATTTCTTAAAATTATAGCTAAAAGTCTAGTTAAATATGCTAGATTTAGCCATAAATGGCTGAAGTTGGCAACACTGATTAGTCCGAGAACAAAGTACGAAGTGACTAGGTGCACGTTAGAGTGCCTGCAATTTATTTTTTACGGGCACGCTAGTGACGTAATAGATAAAAAACGTCATCACTGCCGTGCCGCTTAATTTAAAATTGGCGGCACAACAATAATATAATAATAAATTGTACCTGTTTACATGTTAAGGGCACGTTAGTTACGTCATAAAATAAAATCTTAATTTGCTTTGTATAAAAGTCGAAATAATTTATTATTTATCAACTTGTTTATTTATGACTATTGAGATTTTTATTAAATTTGCAATATATTATCTAATAATGTAATCTGTTATTTGTTTTGATTAAAGTTTTGTTGTTTTTTTATGAATTGATGTGTTATGTTTATATTTAGTTTTAGTCAGATATCATAATAACTCTGAAAAAGTTATTGTTGTAGAGAATTATATCGATAGTAAATAAGAAAGTTTAATTTAAATAGCATAATTGGTTAATATTTATAAATTACTTACGTTTTAAGATATAAAAATGGCCGTAAATTCATCAAATATTTGTTAAAAGACTATTTTTTACGATTCAGCTCTTTTTTTTCACTATTTTTTTGCGAATTGTTAAAAAAAAATGCAAAAAAAAATGTTTATTCAAAAAATTGAACTTTGATGACTCCTACTGGCGAACCACTACGAGTTACACAAAAAAACACAAAGACAATTTTGAAGAGCGTGAAATTCCCTATAAGGTCCATAAAACCGATTTACAATATTGTAAAGAGCGGGCGAGCATTAGAAATTTGAAAAAAAAACATTTTTTTTACATGCATTTTAAATGGGAAAACTTTAAATTGAAACTGCAAGTACTTAAAATTGATATTAAGAGCTCTACCTTGGTGAAAATTTTTTTTTCTATAGGTAGATTAATATTTTGCTTGAGCACCGAAAAAAAAAATAACTTTGCGGAAATGAATCACCCTAGCGTGCATATTATGACATAATACATTGTATACTTACTATGTATTTCCGAACAAATCATTTCATAATTCACATTTTTCGTCACCAGTAAAATACCAGTTTTGCAGTGGAATAGCTACCGGGGGCGTTGCAGGTGGCCATCACCACTAACTCAGGGGGCCCCAAATTTTTTAAGTAGACTTTTTTAATATAACAAAGCTGTAAAAACCCGTTTAGATCAATAAAAAAAACGATAACTGTCAGATCTACCTAACCTTACTTTATACTTTTAATAATTGATAATATTGTACTTTTTACGTTTTGTTTAACAAATAATATTGTGTCTTGAAGATAATAGTTATTTATGTCATTAGGCTAAAAAGTGAATCTTTTTGTGCCGAGCTGCGCGAGCTAAAATTAAGCGAAGCACAATAATTGTGCTTTTTTAAATGTCTCGGCCAAAGGTATTTTATGTATCGTTTAACAAATAAAATTGTATACAATTTTATTTGTTAAACGATACATAAAACGTACAAAGTGAGGTTAGAAAGTTCTGCCGGGTATCAAATTTTGTAATGGGTCCAAACGGGTCTAGGAGGTAAAAAACTTTACTCGATTGGTTTAAATTGGTCTTATGAAAAAAAATAACGGTTTATACCATTTAATAAAATATTGTAAAATATTAAAAAAAGATTAGGTGAGCTGAGCTGAGAGTGAGGTGTGAGTAAAGATGTAAACAAAACGGTTTTTTTTCAGATGTGAAAAAAAACATGAAAAAAACTAGAAAAAAAACGTTTTTTTTGTTTTTTTTTCAAATCCGCTACAATAAAGCATATTCTGTCAATACTGCCCTACTATGGAGAAAGGCAGTAACTGCAAAAAAATGCAAGATGCGTTTTCTTGTGCTATGGTAAATCTATGGACATTTTGTAACCGAATTCAACACAGAAATGCAGTCAAATATCTCATAAGTTAAAAAAATCAATTAAATACCTACTGCTTTTTATAAAAATGTAGTTTATGCTAATTTTACACAAATTTCTTGTTACTGCCTTTCTCCATAGGGCAGAATAAATAACATCAATCTTAATAAATGGAGTAATTTTTCAAAATGAAATTTTGAGTAAAATGTATATTAATAATAAAGTGAAATGTAGAATATATTACATTTTTCATTATTGAAAATTTTTACCGAGACTAAAAAATCTGATTTCTTATTATTAGGTAGTTTCCACATAAGAAATCAATAGCAATGTAAAACGTCTACACTAATAGAAAAAATTAAAGGATCCAAATTTTTTGCGATTTTTCGGATAGCTGTATCTTCGTTAAAATTGGTCTTATTGGAGCCGTAAAAAAAGCAATTTGAAGCTTGAAGTTTCTAAATATTAGATTTTTAAATGAAAAACGTGCAACGCTCAATCCGAACGAATACCGTAGTAAAAAAATTCGAAATTTTTTTGGCTTTCTTTTTTGGTCCACGGAATGTTCTGACTTAACCACCAATGAATAAATGTTCTACAAAAATTTGCTATTGTTTTTTTGAAAAAAAAATTCCATACTCTACATGAATTTGAAAAATCATGAAAAAAAGTGCTTTTGGTAGCTTTTTGAAAAATCAAGCGCTGAATCAAAAATATTATAGGTAGTTACTTTTTTAGGACCAAATCAAAACAAGCGCGGCCCTTATTGGTCAATTCGGTGGTGGTGACGCTTGCAAAGCGCGAGACTGTATTTACATTAACTAAATGTCATTTAGTGGCTAATTTTAGTCCATGAACTGGACTGGAAACATAAAAAATTAGGCAAATGGGACTAATCTTGAAAAAAAACCTAAAATATGAAAAAAAAACCATTTGAAAAAAAAAACAACGAAAGAAAACCTGAAAAATACAAAAAAAAAACGGACCGTTTTTTTCAAGTCGCATCTCTATAGGTGTCCAAAACATTAAAGCTAAAAATATGTCACGAAAAATGAATACGAAAACATAAAACGCTTTTAAATGCCCGTAAGTATCAAAACAGCATGAAGTCGCAGAGTTTACGTTATTTATTTTGCAACTACCACAAAATCAAAGATGGGTTCTAAACGGTATCAGGAGCACATGAAGCCGTAGATATTACTTTAAAGCCTTAATGAAAATCCGTCCCTCCGTAAATTGTGGTTTATATCGACATTATGTTTTTATATAGTGGCTTAACTGTTTTCAAGTATCTTTATTAAAGTGATTTATTGAAAAAAGGATTTAAAGAGTAAAAAACGCAATTTAAGACAATGTTATTCGAAGATACCAAGCATGCTACACGAAGAGAACTGTTCTGGTAATAGTTATTTACGTGTCAAGCTTTGTAAATTAATCTTTACTGGCATTTATCTTCAAACAGGGAAATTGTTTGTCCATTAATTAATGTACTAATATTTGTCTAAAAATAAAAAAAATTTAATTAGTTTTCCATTTGGTTTTCTACAAGCCTGCTAAATTTACAGGTTTTTTATATAAACCCGTAAACAAATACAGGTCTGTTGGCATAATTTATCGTTCACAAAACCAACAAAATTAACCTATGAAATGTCATTTACTAAGGAGGTGAAAATAAAAATCATAAACTAATATATAATAATATAATATAATATAATATAATATAATATACCTAATATAATATAATATAATATAATATAATATAATATAATATAATATAATATAATATAATATAATATAATATAATATAATATAATATAATATATTATATATAAAGCTGTTTTTGTATAGTCAATTTCCATATTATATGGAAAATTGACCATATCTTAAAAACTGCTAACTTTTATAACTTTTGACGATATTTTTGGATTCAGCCGACTATTTTATAAAGGAATTGACTGCTAAATACCCGGTATACAAATTGTTGTTGACTAGAGTTATTAGTGGCTGCTTTTTCACTATGACAATAAGTAATTTTTGACTAATTTATTTTAAGAGAGAAATTATCTAAAAAAACAACAAAATTTAGCAAAATAAAATGTGTATTTATTTATCATAAAATAATATTTTTAGATACACATTGTATTAAGTTGACAAAAACATTTCTTCTAAAGTGGAATATTTTTAAAACAAAAAAAAACAAAAAAGTTGGAGTTAATTTGACAATAAAAAAGCTTAAATTATACTAATAGTATTAATAATCTTTATTAATGTTAATACCATAGGTTTTTCAACGTCAGAAAATACAATACCTATAATAAATAGCTCATAAACAAAAATTAAACAATTGGTAAAAAACAGTTTATATTCAATAAATGCCATATTTTTTACCTTCCTTGGGAGTTTATTGTAAAAATTAGTTCCAGTTTGACACTTGCTAAGTCTAAAAAATTGATTTGTTAACTGATTTTTATATCTAGTGTTATGGACCATAAATATTTTTTAAGTTTTTTGATTTTTAAGCGTTTTTTGGAAGGGAGTTACTTACATTTTAAATTTAATTTAAGGAATTTGCACACCCATGAAGCAATTCTGAGGTGAGATTTAGTTTTTGCTACCTCTAACACCTGATTTTTTCTAAAGGTGAGGCACATACAGTTTTTTTAAATAAGTAAGAGGGCCTAAAATATATTCACCTGGGCCCCGCAAGGATAATCTACGCTACTGGAGGTTTGCTATTATTTTCAATAATGGAAAGCACTAGTGCTGTTGCGTAAAATCTGACATTTAGGCCTTAAAGTTTGACATTTTTTAGCCTAAAAGTACCAAGAACGTTTTGACCATAGAAATATTAAAATAATGGACACGTAATGTCTATTGTTGTGTATGGTAAGCAAAGCCTGGGTTTTAAGTAAAGCATGCCATGTGGTTCGTACTCAGTGTCAACTTTACAGGTTGGTTTTGTGTTTTGCTTGAAAAGAAAAACGTCGGTTTTCAATATTAAAATACAATACTGGTTTGGTTGTAAATGTAATATAAGTTATAGAGACAAGAAAGAGAGTAGAATAGCCTTTGACATGTAAATATCTATATAATTAATGAAAAATCAAAATTCGCTTTTTGTCATCGATGTCAGAAATATTAATCAAAATTTATGGTTTAAAGAAATAAAATGAAGATATTTGGAAGTAAAGTTTTTTAGAATGGAAAGTTATAAATGCTAATTAAAAAAAGGATTAAATAATGGAATAGAAGAATGGAAGAATTAATTCAAATTAACATAGACTTAGCGGTACCAATTCTGAAGAACTGTTTTGCTAGCTATAGTGTAAAATAAATAAATAAATAAATAAATAAATAAATAAAAAAATAAATAAATAAAAAATCTATTTATTTTAACCAGCTTCTAAATAAACAAATATGCGATATTTTATTTTAAATAATATCATTTATAATTAAATTATGCATGTTCACAGTCATATTTAATATTTTAGTACTTTTCACACCAAAAACCAAATAAACTTCTTAGTGTTCATATTAATTTTGTATACATTTTTAAACCTTTTAGGCATTCCAACTAATTAAATTTTGAATGTTGTGATTGTTTTCCAAATTGTTTTACTCATTTTGAATTTTTTTGGTTTTAATTCATTTTTGTAATTTTTTATAAAATATACCCAAATATTTTCTATTGGGTTTAAATCGGGGCCCTTCGACGGATTTTGTTCAAACCAATTACCTATCATTAGGAGTAATTGCTATGATTCTATGCTCGGTACACAATATACCATTACTTGATTTGACAATATTATGATTGATGGGTGTGAAAAACGTGCTATCGAAGTTGGTTCAAATGTATAAAAAAAATTATTGATCTTCATAAAAAGCAATAAAAACATTTTTGCAAATAATATTTGGTTTTTGTTCTTTATAATTGAAATATAACCTCGTATATAAATAAAGTATCAAAGTTACAAAAATAAGAAAATAGCTTACATCTACCTCTAAAATGTCACAAATGAAAAACACCCTGTATAGATAAAACACATCCTTTTATGACATCAAACATCGACTTTTTTTGTGTCGTTTTAATAAAATGGAAAACTTTTACGTAAGATATAAGACAGGGGTGGAACTGATAAAATAATAATATTATTCCTGAAAATTACTTCTAAACTTTTAGACAGAAATCAATACAACAAAATTGTATCTGAAGGTCACCTTTTAGTTTGTTTGTTTTCTCTTTTACACTCTGTTCGTCCTTGATACGTTTTTTAATGCTTTTTTTATACATAGGTATATTTCTACTGGAACGTTGCAGTTTTACGCAGATATTAATAATTTAAATTATTAAACTTTGAATGAAAAATCAAACTTTGTTATAACCCTGCATTAATGGTTATAGCAATATTTTAGAAACATGTGCATAATTCCGATTTTAGAAACATGTGCATAATTTCAGCCTCCTTTGTGTTCCATTTATGCAAAAAAAGTGTCTCAATGTTTCTCATATTATGCATACAATGAGGAACATTGAGACACATTTTTTGCATAAATAGGGCCCAAAAGAGGCGGAAATTATGCACATGTTTCTAAAATCGAAACAATTTGGAAATAAAAAGTGTCAGGCACAAATTGCTCCTGGGAGGGGGGTATTTTTTATTTTCTTTATTTCAAAATTTGACTTGCCAAAAGCTTAGCAATAGCTTCGAATAAACACACAAAAAATCGCGTTTAATTTAAACAAAGTTCTCTGCCAGATGAATTTGTGAAGAATGCCCCCTTACAACTAGACGCCTATGCGAAACTACGTTACTGGTTGTCCGTATTTGATGGTCGTAAACATCGAACTCTTTACATCGAAAAACATGGAGACGCATCATCTAGAAAACTACTATAGAAGAACATATACAGGGTGGCCCAATGAAAACCGTCCAGCAAGGTTTTGTTTGTGAAAATAAAAAAATCTTCACACCCGTTTTTCAAGGAGTATGTTGTGATACATCTTTTGAAAGGGCATTCAATTTTCTTTAAAATGGCGCTTGGTTTTTTAAATTTGAGCTATAGCGTATATGCGTCGCCGAGCAATGGAATTTCGAACAATTTACAAATTTCGTAAAGCAAAAAATTCCTTGAAAAAATTGTTTTTAAAATAACAAATATCAGTCGACAAATCGACTTTATTTTTAGTAAAGTTGTAACGTATTTTTTACTAATAAATAATAATAAAATAACGCACACGCCGGCTAGTTGTCAGTTTGACTTCGTGAGCTAGATCGTGTGTTGGTGTTGGTTACTAAAAAATTTAAGTTTTATTAAAAGATGTTTATTTAAATGGGCGCCAAATATTTCAAATTAAACTATGTATTAAACAAGTAAACGAAATATTAATTTTTACTTGAAAAAAAAAATATATGTAATAGATGTTAAATAGAAAATTTTATAAATATTATTTAATTTCTGAAATAAAACAAAAAGATGATAAAATAAAAGAACCAGTTTTTACACACAGTTTTTTAATACGCGGACAACAAAACAAATAAAATCTACTTATAATTGTATAGCACAGTGAAAAGAAAACAACTGTTATAAATGCTGATATTTAGGTAAGCTTGTAAAACTATCTATAACAAAATTAAGTAAAATACTATACCCCTTTTTAGCATACACTGGAAGAAATAATAATAATGATTGATTTACACAATTAATAAAATTGGCAACAACAAAATAATGGAAAACTGCAGTTTACCTTTTACAATTATATAAAATCAGTAAGTAGTATTTCCTTATTTTAGATAGGCGATGTTCCTAAGGCCTGTTGTTTTCTAGGTTGCTTCGGTTTAGTCGCTGAACCTTCAGGATGGTTCACAAGTAGATGACGATGTACAACGGTAACACAAAGGACAATATATTCTTCACAATTTAACGGATTACTGTGTAACTTGAAAAACTTCTCCAATTTCCACAAAAGAAATGAATACAAGATATTTCAAGAATTATCCTTGTTCTACTTCTTCAAAATTTATGTTAAAGATGATATGATGATAAAGTGAAGTTAATTAACTTTTAAAAGTTGTACCCATAAAAGGTGTACTCAAATAAATGTGTACTCAAATAAAGGTGTAGGTACTCAAAAAAAAGGTGGCAATTGTTCTACAACAAAATGAAGCATTAGGAAAATTACCATGTGGCCACATTGACAAAGTGTCAAAAAAACTCAAGAAAAATGTAAGTAAATTATTAAATTAATAAATTAAATAAAAAAAATAATTAAAAGATTTACCTTAAAATAAAGATTTGCCTTGTTCTTTATAATAATAGAATTAAATAAGTTTTTATTTGGCTTGAAACACAACCGACTTCTTCAAAGTATCGAATAGAAAAAAACGTGGCTAGATATTAAAAAAAATTAGTAATTTTCATTTAGAACCAAATTTGTTTAGAGGATTTTAACTTTAACTATAGGCATTACCAATATTTTAATTAATGTAAATAAAAAAAATAATGTGTATTTAAATTTGAATATAATTTAGATTTTAATTTATTTTTAATTTTCAGCCAGCTTCAATTGTCGAAGAAAAATAATAAAGAAATATTCATGAAATTAAATTATGAAGAATAATTACATAAATCTTAAACAATGGTTATTTAATCAATGGAAATTAAACACAAAAAAAACATAAACAAACGCAAATTGCCAATGACAGCACTTACAAGAAAACTATCACCTATTCCTAGAATCTGCTAGGAAAACGGAAATAAACTTAAACATATAAATATAGGTAAGTTCTATTTTATAATACAACTAATACTTTGCAAGTACATTACTATTTGTTTTCAGGATTCATAGAAAATACATGAAGGTCATGTGGAGGTTATGGCTGGAAGTATTGGACAAAATTTAAATAACTAAAAGTGATATTATACAGTATGGAGCAGAATTGAAATAAATTATGAAACTAACTCATTTTATTGTTTACCTTTGCATTTAAACACAGTATAAGTATGCAGATGTTTATTACTAATATTTTCTGTAAGCCTAAATATGACTAAAATTCACAATTCCAATTAAAATTTTTGTAACGGCACTTTTGCCCGTTACACCACCTCTCTCCTACGGAAAAAAAATTGAAAGTCAATTTTTTTTAAGAACTGAAATACCTATTATTTACAATATTTTCTATATCAAAAAAAAACATTTTGTGTCGTAAAGCATATTTGTGGTATCTCTGTGTACCAAACATCTCTAGGGAGTCATAATTTGTTAAGGTCATAAGATGATAAAAGTATCTACGCGTACTAAACGGCATAAAGCGACAAAATCGGTAAGTCAATAATAAGCAAAACGAAATCACAAAAAAAATACTTGCAAGTTTACTAACACCTAATCTAAATTTATTTACAAAACCTAATTAACTAAATATTACAATTTAATATGAATTATTATGAACTAACCTACTGACACATTTGAATTAGAACCTAAATATACCTTTAGATCTTTCACATGCCAGCGGCCAGCATCAGAGCCATCCAAATTATCTAATTGATAAACAAGGTTACCCAACCTTTTCTTAACTGTACATAATATAAACTTTGGTGCAAGTTTTGCGGTAAATTTATTTGCAGCATCACTTAGCACTTTATTGCGCTTCCAAACCTTTTCTCCCACATTAAAACAGAGCTCCCTCTTGCGAAGGTTATAATGTTTTGAATTGGTTTGAAAGGCTTTATTTAAATTAACCTTGACATTTTCAAAAATCTCTGACAGCTTAGCACACTCAGTTGCATAGTTATTTCTGTCACCTATTGATAAATCGATTCCCTTGGTATTTTCTACGATACCATAGAATTCACCACTTAATGGTACATATCTACCAAAATTGAGAAAACTCGGCTTATACCCCGTGACTTCACTTTTACAATTATTTAAAGCATGCTGAATCTCATTAAGGTATTTGTCCCAATCTTTGTGTTGTTCTATATAACACCTAATCGCGGTACCTATGACTCTATTAACCCGTTCTACATAATTAACCTGAGCATGGTACCTTGCGGAATACCATATCTTTTGAACCTTATATTTATCAGCCAGCCTTTTAAATTCATTGCCTGCGAATTGAGTGCCATTATCCACGATAATGAATTGAGGAACACCCCTTAATTGCAATTAAGAAACACCGATTCCATAAACTTGACAACAGATTTGGCAGTAGCTGCTCTAAGTGGGTGTAACAATGAAAATTTAGTGAACCAATCTGTCACTACCAACAAATATGTGTACCCACTTGGAGATCTAGGTAAAGGACCTAAGAGATCAGCTGCAATAATTTGCCAGGGAAAATCAGCCTTTTTTTCTTTACCCATAAAGCCAGGACGAGCTTCCTGAGATACTTTTTGGGCACCACACACTATACACTGTCTGATATATTTTAAGATATCTTTACGCATTTTTGGCCAGTAGTAAAATTCTTGGACTTTAGAAAATGTTTTAAAAAACCCAAAATGAGAAGATGTAGGAGGATCATGGCATTGACGCATAATATTTACTCTTTGAGATTTCGGTACAAGCAGCTTCCATTCTGGTAGGTTAGATTTGAGAGACAATTTGGAGGGAATATGTTTATATAAGAAATTATCAACAACCTGCCATTGTGGAAACATATCCGGTTTATTTAGAACTTTTTCTCGAAGATCTAAATAAAACTTATCTAAATCGTTGAGAGAAACATCTAGAATATTTAAAAAAGGAGGAATTCTACTCAAAGCATCTGCAACGACCATATACTTACCCTTACGATGAATAACATCAAAGTCAAATTGTTGTAACTTTAACGACCAACGAGCCAATTTGCCAGTAGGATTTTGAAGATTTTTTAACCACTTAAGAGCTGAATGGTCAGTCACAAGGGTAAAATGCTTACCTTCGACGTACATCCTAAATTTTTCAAGAGAAAATAACATTGCGAGAAGCTCTCTCTGTGTGACTGATAAGTTACGCTCTTGCTTAGTAAGTGATCGACTTGCAAAAGAAATGACCGATTCCTTTCCTTCAATATTTTGCAACAAAACACTACCTAAACCAGTGTCGCTGGCATCGCATTGAATTGTAAATGGTTCGTTAAAGTTTGGACTTTGTAAAATAGGCGCTGACACAAGGGCTTGTTTAAGTATCATAAAAGCTTCTTCAGCTTCTTTGTTCCACATAATGTTTCCCTTTTTTCTAACTCTTCCAGAGAGCAACGAATTAAGAGGAGACACTAGAGAAGAAAAATGAGGTATAAAACGTCTATACCAGGAAGTAAGACCAATAAATCGTTTAATTTCAGTGGTGTTAGAAGGTTGTGGATAGTTCACCATGGAAGCAACTTTATCTGGATCTGTTCTAAGGCCATGAAGATCGACTATAAAACCTAGGTATTTTAAAGATGTCTTAAAAAATTCGCATTTATCTAGATTTACAGTAAGGTTTGCTTGATGTAAAATAGCTTTTACTTCCTTGAGCAGCTGTATATGTTCAGAAAAAGTTGATGAAGTTATAATAATATCATCTAAATATACGAAGATTTTTGGCTCATATTTTGGACCGAATATCGCATCCATTAATCTCTGCTGGGTTTGCGCGGAGTTTATGAGACCAAATGGAACACGGGTGAAATGAAATAGTCCTCTCCCAGGGATTGAAAACGCCGTCTTCTCTTTTGAATCGGAATGAAGAGGGATCTGCCAAAAGGCTTTACGAAGATCTATGGAAGAAATATAACGAGCTTCGCCCAGAAGACTTAGAATACGGTCAACGCGCGGGAGACAATACGCATCCGGTTTAGTAACAGAATTTAGGCGTCGACCGTCGAAACAGAATCTCATTTCACCAGACTTCTTTTTCACTAAGAGAACTGGGGAACTCCAAGAGCTAAATGAAGGTTCACATACCCCTAACTTTAACATGTCATCCACTTCTTTATTCAATAATTCTAACATGTACGGTGACATCGGGTACTGACGCATGCGAAAAGGTTTTGCATCACCAGTATTTATCTCCAACATCATTTTATTAGTAACCCCTAATTTTTCCTTCCCCGAAATGTCCTTAAATGAGTTTATAACCGAATCTGCCTCTCTTCTCTCTAACTCAGATAAATTATCCAAAGAATTTATAAAATTTATTTGACCCAAGTTATTAGAATTTGAAAGAGAAAAATTATAGTTATTTATTTTATTATGAATATGCCAAGTATTATTACTAAAATTAATTTCTACAGAAAACAACTTACAGAAATCACTTCCTAAAATTAAAGAATGTTCAACAGAGGGAACAACTAAAACACGAACTATTTTGCAAACATTACTTGAAACTATAGGTAAATAAACACATCCAGAAACTAACTGTTTATTACCATCTGCAGTGACAACAAACTTTTCTAAAGATTTATCTAATTTTAAATCAAATTTTTTAATTAAATCCAAGCCTTTATTTCCTATAACCGATTGCATTGCACCTGAATCTAAAAGTGCTGTAACTTTAATATTAAAAATATTTACTATGATATAAGGTCGGTTATCTAAACATTTATTTACTAACATAGGCGAAACCTGGGGAACATTGTAATGGATGTAAAAATATTTTACGGTTTTTAACCATTTATCCCAATCAGACTTATCAAAATAATTTAATTTTTTACCTAAACTAAAAATATCTGCTTTATTCTTATAAAAAAACTGAGGTGTAACCTTCAAATTTTTATTTACAAACTTATAATTATATTTGTAAGGGTACACCTCCTTTACTCGTTTTTTGAGCAAGAGCAAGTTTTTGTAGTTTGATCTAACATACCACACCTGTAACAAAATTTGTTTTTTCGTGGTGCTCTACAATTTTGATAAGTATGGTTAATTTGCTGACAATTATAACATTTAATCTCTTTTGATTTTTCAGAAAAATTATTTGATTTTTTAAAGAAGTTATTTTTATTTTGGTTATTTGATTTATTATGATTTAGATTTAGATTATCGGTAGAAGAACTAGAGCCTACATATGCTAAATTAGGTTCTAAAGAAAAATTAAGACTTGGTGCATGGTATTTACTTTTTTGTACATTAGCATTGTCAATCTTTTTACATAATGACAAAAGTTCAGTTATTGAGTTAATGGGAGTTAAAGCTAACTGTGATACGTACTGTGGTAACATATTTCTTCTAAAATATTTCAATTTGGTTACTTCAGGTGTATTTTGACCTAATCTACTAAACAAAGTATTCATAACTGCTATAAAAATATGAATAGGTTCATTTTTTCCTTGATATCTATCCCTAATACTATCCCATACCTGATCAACGTAGTCAGTGGGGAGAAAATAATTTTTTAGCTCTACGACAAGTTCGTCCCAATTCTTAATATTATGTTTAACGCTGCGCCACCAAAGTAAAGCATTAGATATAAATATATCGGTAGCACAATTGAAAACTTCTTCTTTGGTGACGTTACGTGATTCCATAAGTTCGTCTATACGCTCAAGAAAACCTTGTAAATTACTATCCTTTTCGCCAGAAAAAGTGACGTCCCATTTATAAACCGGATGTTTATCTTTTTTATAAATTTGAGGAGTTGTTAAGTTTGGACTAATTAATGTTGAATTAGCGATAGGAATAGGAACGTCAATTTTTTCTTCATTTTTAATTTTGGCGTATAATTTGGCTTCTAAAGATAGGCAACTGGCATAAGTTTCTGACTTGTAATTTTCGATAGTTTTGTCAACATCATTGGTAGTTGGAATTCTCAAAACTCGTTTTGTTATGTAATCAATATAGGTTAAGCCTCTTATAAAATTACTATCAGTCTCAGGACCTTCAAATTCTGAAATAATTTCTTTAATTTTATCAAAAGTTTCGTTAATAACCAGTTGTTCACTTTCGAAGTCAAATTTAGGATCAATTAATGTTAATAAAATACCTTTCTTACTTTCTTTATCGTATAACCTAGCTAAAATACCTCGTTTTTCATTAAACTCTTGTTTATTTGTTACCACATTACGTATGCGCAGTTCATATTCAAGTTGTTCTTTTAAAAGAAAATTTATTCTTAATTTATAGGGTGATTCCATATTTAAAAATGTAATAATTAATTAATAGATATTAAAATAATGATTTAATATATCGAAATACCACAAATATGTATTTGTAGCGAGAGAGAGAAATATATAAACAATTTACCTGAATTGGTAAAATAAGATAAGGGGCGTAATATACTTAAATTAACAAGATAATTGCTTTTCTATGTGTTTTGCAAAGGTAAACCAAACAAATCAGAGAGTTTCTATTATTATTATTATTATACTGAATTACCACCTCTAATTATATAAGGAAAATAAATGTATATAAAATTATAAGAATCCTTCAACATAAAATAATGCACTTACCCAGTACTGTCCTGTTGTCTCTTTTCCTTGTGTTTTATTTCAGATTCTCAGTACTAGTAACCAACTCTGCCCGGCCCCACGTTGGGCGCCAAATTGTGTAACGTATTTTTTACTAATAAATAATAATAAAATAACGCACACGCCGGCTAGTTGTCAGTTTGACTTCGTGAGCTAGATCGTGTGTTGGTGTTGGTTACTAAAAAATTTAAGTTTTATTAAAAGATGTTTATTTAAATGGGCGCCAAATATTTCAAATTAAACTATGTATTAAACAAGTAAACGAAATATTAATTTTTACTTGAAAAAAAAAATATATGTAATAGATGTTAAATAGAAAATTTTATAAATATTATTTAATTTCTGAAATAAAACAAAAAGATGATAAAATAAAAGAACCAGTTTTTACACACAGTTTTTTAATACGCGGACAACAAAACAAATAAAATCTACTTATAATTGTATAGCACAGTGAAAAGAAAACAACTGTTATAAATGCTGATATTTAGGTAAGCTTGTAAAACTATCTATAACAAAATTAAGTAAAATACTATACCCCTTTTTAGCATACACTGGAAGAAATAATAATAATGATTGATTTACACAATTAATAAAATTGGCAACAACAAAATAATGGAAAACTGCAGTTTACCTTTTACAATTATATAAAATCAGTAAGTAGTATTTCCTTATTTTAGATAGGCGATGTTCCTAAGGCCTGTTGTTTTCTAGGTTGCTTCGGTTTAGTCGCTGAACCTTCAGGATGGTTCACAAGTAGATGACGATGTACAACGGTAACACAAAGGACAATATATTCTTCACAATTTAACGGATTACTGTGTAACTTGAAAAACTTCTCCAATTTCCACAAAAGAAATGAATACAAGATATTTCAAGAATTATCCTTGTTCTACTTCTTCAAAATTTATGTTAAAGATGATATGATGATAAAGTGAAGTTAATTAACTTTTAAAAGTTGTACCCATAAAAGGTGTACTCAAATAAATGTGTACTCAAATAAAGGTGTAGGTACTCAAAAAAAAGGTGGCAATTGTTCTACAACAAAATGAAGCATTAGGAAAATTACCATGTGGCCACATTGACAAAGTGTCAAAAAAACTCAAGAAAAATGTAAGTAAATTATTAAATTAATAAATTAAATAAAAAAAATAATTAAAAGATTTACCTTAAAATAAAGATTTGCCTTGTTCTTTATAATAATAGAATTAAATAAGTTTTTATTTGGCTTGAAACACAACCGACTTCTTCAAAGTATCGAATAGAAAAAAACGTGGCTAGATATTAAAAAAAATTAGTAATTTTCATTTAGAACCAAATTTGTTTAGAGGATTTTAACTTTAACTATAGGCATTACCAATATTTTAATTAATGTAAATAAAAAAAATAATGTGTATTTAAATTTGAATATAATTTAGATTTTAATTTATTTTTAATTTTCAGCCAGCTTCAATTGTCGAAGAAAAATAATAAAGAAATATTCATGAAATTAAATTATGAAGAATAATTACATAAATCTTAAACAATGGTTATTTAATCAATGGAAATTAAACACAAAAAAAACATAAACAAACGCAAATTGCCAATGACAGCACTTACAAGAAAACTATCACCTATTCCTAGAATCTGCTAGGAAAACGGAAATAAACTTAAACATATAAATATAGGTAAGTTCTATTTTATAATACAACTAATACTTTGCAAGTACATTACTATTTGTTTTCAGGATTCATAGAAAATACATGAAGGTCATGTGGAGGTTATGGCTGGAAGTATTGGACAAAATTTAAATAACTAAAAGTGATATTATACAGTATGGAGCAGAATTGAAATAAATTATGAAACTAACTCATTTTATTGTTTACCTTTGCATTTAAACACAGTATAAGTATGCAGATGTTTATTACTAATATTTTCTGTAAGCCTAAATATGACTAAAATTCACAATTCCAATTAAAATTTTTGTAACGGCACTTTTGCCCGTTACAAAGTTGATGTGGATTGTGGATTGTTCGTTATTTCTGTGCTTTTATTTTTTCGATTAAAAAAAAATGGTTTATTCTATTGCTGACATTTGGGAAAACTGGTTCAGTGGCAAATTAAAAACGAAATATTGAAAATCCAGTGAGAAATGAGGTAGTAGTATCTGTTATGGATAGGGTTTCTGTCCCGAGAATTCTCGAGAAATTCTATAATAAAATTCCATAATAAAATCTCGAGAATCGAGATTCGGAAAAAAAAGATAAGGGCATACGACGCATTAGTTAGTTAGCTCAGCTAGTTCATAGAGTATAGATCTAGTTTATAAATGTTGTGAAAGTGTGAATTGTTGACATGTATTACACCTGTAATGTACATTTATGCGAAAGTTTCGCAGCGAAACGTACTCTTTTTAAAACTTGGAAATTAGGCATTTTAGGTTATGTAGGTACCTAGACAGCTGTCAAAGTATAATCAACAATAGAAATTATAAATACCATATTATTAATAATTATATACCAAATTATTAATAATTCAATACGTATATGTTTACCGGTTATGTTTAAGTGTTAAAAATCTTTATAGTATTACAATCCAGCCAAGAATACTACAAAGAGTTTCAAGTATTTAAACCGACTGGCAAGAGAACTAAAAACCTCGAAATATTATACAAGGCTTTGCTGACAATTAAGCATATTTCTACAGAGAGTAAGCGTGTATTTTCATGAGCAGGAATTTAAAAAAAAAAATAAGAAATAGGCTTTCGGACTCATCAATAAATGCCTTTGTTTTTCTTAAATTTTACTTTCATAATGAACCCAAAAAGGATTAGATTATTTATTCCTAAAAACGAACTGTTTTTTTTTAGTTTTATATTTTATATCATTTTTATGTTTGACGTATCTGTGCGTTTTATTTTTTGTTTAATAATTATTATTATTATAATTATTATTATTATTATTATTATTATTATTATTATTATAGTATATTAAAGAACTAATGTCATAAGACGTCATTTTGTCGCACGCGGACAAGTGGTAATTTTATACGAAACGTGGAAATCACTTAAGCAAGTAGCAAGAACGTGGCAATCACCACCACAATTATATATTCAAGTTTTGCCACATTCAAGGTTTGGGAGAAGTTCCGAAAACGTTGCCAAAACTGATTTACCCATGGGTGCACTTTACTACTACTACCACTTCAAAATAATACTTAAGTGATGTTATTTGGTTACAGGTAGTATCCATAATCCACTCTAAAGTTTAGACAACTTTAAGGTGGTTTCAAAAGTGGTCATAACATTTCAGATACCAGACTAATACACCAAAAAGTTATAAAATTATAAATTATATAGTATAAAGTATATATTCTGCTGGTGCAAATCACATGATTACAACTATGCTAATATAAAATGGAGATATTTTAACTGTATCGTGGTAGATTTTATCAGGTGTTATCAGTTTTCGTCACTATAATGCTACTTGGGACCTACACGGAAAAAAATAATCGGTAGAGGCTACCGATTGGCAATCGGTAGCAGCTACCGATTGCCAATCGGTAGACTCTACCGAAAAAATCGGTAGACTCTACCGATCAAATCGGTAGGTAGTCTCTACCAAAAAAAAATCGGTTCCCTCAACCGATTTTTATCGGTAGCAGCTACCGATTATTTTCGGTAGAGTCTACCGATTTTTTCGGCGCAGGCTACCGAAAAAATCGATTACCAATTTTTGAAAATGTTGCCGTTTTATAGGACCAAAATTGATTTTATTCACTAAATTTGCAGATATTATTGTTCTAGCTACTTTTAGCTGATCTTTAATGGCGATTGTGTGCAACAAATTTTTCGTACAACACGTAGCAGTTGCTATAGCTCGTATTTCACGATTCCTAGACTCACATCTCATGCTCCAATAGTGAATCAAAGGGCCTAACAGAAGCATAAGCTGTCCATAGTGCTCCATATTATGGGATTTTAGTGTTAACGGCCCAACGTATTTAATATACAAAGTAGTGTAGTTTTTAACACGTTCATCTAACATAACAGAATGATTTCGAAGGAGCTTAGGAGCTGTTATTATGTCTATTATCTGTCGCAATTTCAAATAAAATACAATAATTACAATGAATACCATCTCAAAATGTTTGACTGAAAAGAGTAATTTTTATTAATTTGAATAATGTTTAATATTATTTTTAAATGTTAATATTTTTAAGTATAAATATATTTTTTTAAATTTTTTAACAGTGCATCGATGTGGATTTTCTCGGTTACGGCTACCGAAAAAATCGGTAGACTCTACCGAAAAATAATCGGTAGGAACTACCGATAAAAATCGGTTGAGAGAACCGATTTTTTTTCGGTAGAGACTACCGATTTTTTCGGTAGAGTCTACCGATTTTTCGGTAGAGTCTAACGATTGGCAATCGGTAGCTGCTACCGATTGCCAATCGGTAGCCTCTACCGATTATTTTTTTCCGTGTAATGAAAGATCCTTGGATTCGTACGAATCCAAGGATCTTTCATTAGGTTCATACTCAACATCCTCAAAAATTGAACGTTTGGGCTGGTATTTTTGGTGATCACATAATTGGACCATTTTCCTTACCGGAAAATTTAAATGGAACTACTTACTTAGACTTGTTGGAGAATGCCGTCAACTCAGCGCTGATCGAAATTATGGAAAACGACCAACGTTACCATGAAGAAAATCCCATATTTCAGCAAGACGGGTCCCCTCCCTATTATGCATGACCTGTATTGCAGTTTCTGGATGAAACGTTTCCTGGTAGATGGATTGGAAGAAGGGGTGCTACCGAATGGCCCGCAAGATCACCGGATTTATCTCCCTTGGATCTGAAATCCAAAATTTATGCCACCCAGCCTGAATCCTTAGAAGATTTACGAAACTGCATTACTAATGCATGCATGCATGCCAACTAGCGACTACACATTAAAATATAAAATGCCAAATTAGCATTAAATTTACAATATCAATTATTAGTAGTGCTAATTTTTTGTGGCCAACTTAACTTTAAATTCTTGCTGAAATGGCATTTTCAACTTTAATAAAACTGTAAAATACATCTATTGATAAATTCTATTTAAATTTTGTTTTATTTACAAAATTTTAGGGTATTTTTTTAAAATTGTATATATATATGGGCATGTAACACCTGGAAATGGTTCAACCATTTTAAATTTTATTACAGAAGCTGGATTGTCAACTACCGAGCTTATTGCGGTTGGCTGCGATGGTATAGTCGTAAACACTGAATCTTACTGTGGTGTAATACATTTGTTAGAATTTAATCTTAATCGACCGTTGCAATGGTTAATATGTTAATTACATTCGACATTCAGTTCAATATCTGAATGGAAATACCACAGGGCCTCAATCATTTTCAGGTCGGCAAACTTATTAAATCTTGCTGTGTGCTAGAATTGAAGTTATGCTACTTCAGGTTAATTTAAAACAACTTAGCACTGATCAAAATTATTTATACAATTTATACTGGAAACCGTCCAGCTAATTAAGCGAATAAGGTTCCTGGCAAGATGTCCCATGCGAGATGGCTTACTATGACAAACGGTATACCGCTAAATATATTTAGCGGGCTTATATTGCAAAAGAAAAACCATCGTGCAGTCTAAAAATTCTGGCAAAGTATATTCTTACAGGAATATTTACAGGGCTTTTAATTAAAAACTAGCCACCCTTAAAAACTTTCGAGTTATAGTAAATATGATTCACCCTATACCTTGCGACACATCATTTTAAAAGAAAAGCAATTTCTGATCCATTGAAGTTAGAAAAATCACGAATACGCAAACTAGAGCCAAAAAAGGTGTGATATAAAACAAGGAGGTGCATAAAAAAATTATTATTATTATTATAACTGTTTTATTTGCTTCGTTTTAATTTACGTTTATCAAAGTTGTTACAAGTGTAACAAACGTACGTTTTAGTTCAAATATTTGTATTGATATATCAAACTATCTGAATATTAGAAAAATGGCGTTTTTAAAGAAAGGCATCCAGGCAAAAAAGTAGGCCATCTATAAGTCAGTAACCTGGTGAAATTTGAGGAAACTGGTTCAGTATGCAACTTAAAACAAACAAGATCAAGTGTACAGTTCCAGTACTACTGGATGAAGCTGCACAAATTCCTCTTGACAATGTTATAGACTCACGTATTACCCAGTCATTAGAAAATCAGATAGAAGAATAAGGAAACATGTTGCTTGATAAAGGACATTTGCACTTTAACAAGAGCTCCTCCTCACTATGCTTTATCAGTTAGAGAATGCTCGAACCAAAGGTTTCCCGAGAAATGGTAGAAGAGAATGGCCGGCAATATCTCCAGATTTAAAGACCCATGATTTTTTTCTTTGGGGTTATTTAAAAACACAAGTCTACAAAACTCCACCTGAGAACATTCAAGAACATAAACGAAAAATAATTTACGAATGTAGGCAGAAACTCCTGAAACGTTTCAAAAAGTTCGACAAGAGTTTGAGAACAGATTGTTTTATTGTTTAGCAAATAACGGAGCACACTTTGAACATTTAAAATATTTTTGTATGGAATTCCTTTTTTATTTATACCTCCTTTTTGGCTCTTACTTGCAAATCCGTGATCGGATTTTAATTTTTTAAACTTTAATAGATCAGAAACTAAATGTCCTTTAAAACGATGGTTTCAATTAAAACTATTTAAGAAGGGTAGCTGAAGGTAAGAGGGTGCAACACTGGTTTTTTAGTAGGTAGGTAATATTCGTTTTTTTGATATTTTTTTTTGATGTTTGTATAAAAATATATATATACCTTAATGAAATAGAAACAAATTGGCCCAATACTTAATAAAAATGTTTAATTTTGTACTTAAATACTTTGGTAAAAATATTTTTAAAATGCTCTTAATCCCGGTGCATTCGCCATTTTTGTAACTACATTTGTAGTATTAGTAATACTAAATTATTGTAAGTGCAGCAATATAATACTGCCATGGCAGGTAACGTGCCGAAAGTTATGCTTTCTTTCTCTAATTATGCCGAAATGATAATTTATGAGGAGTATGGGCGCAATGCTAGAGAGGCAGCACGAGTTTTTTCCTAGCGCTTTCCCGATCGTGTACTGGACTGTAAAATTGTTCTCCATTGTAACGAAATTGAAGGTGCTCCTTAACGTATTTGAACAGCGGAAAAAAAGAAACTGTTTTTAATGCCTTTGATGCAAATAGTAGGAAGAGCATTAGCGAAGTTGCACGCGAATATCCCGTTCACAGTTCAGCGTTCATTTTACGCGAGTGCAGGCCCTGCAGCCGGAAGAGTGGAATTCTGTAGTGGTTGCTAGAGATGTTGGCTCTGGAGTACAGAACTACACTCGACCGCAAAATTAACCGGACACTTTGTTTTTCGGGAAAATATATTTTATAAATAAGAAAATATAAACAAATTTTAATTATTTTTAATAAATCCCTTATTATTAAACATTTTTAACCAGAAAAAATTAAAAAAACATTTGTTAATTATTTATAAAAAAACATTTTTGAAAAATAAAACAAACTAATATCCTTTATTTAACAGAAAAAATACAAAAAATGCCCTAATAGCGAGTATTTCCACCTCTAGCTCGAATGACAACTCTTAGCCTTTCAGGCATGCTTTGAATTAAAGCAGCCACATCACCCTGAGGTATCTGCTCCCATTCAACCAATAGCGCTTCTTCCAATTGAACCAGTGTGTGAAACTCCCAGTAGTTTTGCCTAATTCTTCTCCCTAGGTTATCCCACACATGCTTAATGGGATTCAGGTCAGGACTTCTAGGTGGCCAGCCCAGAATCTGAATACCAACGTCGTGAAGGTACTGACGCGTTACCTGGGCTGTGTGCGGCCGAGCATTATCCTGCATAAGGAAGAATTGGTCTCCAATAAAGGGTGCATAAGGTACCACATGTTCTTCGAGACACTCCCTTATGTACCTGTCAGCGTTTATACTACCCCCTTGAAACGTTACAAGTGCCGTACGAGCCTCCAAAGAAATGCCTCCCCAAACCATTACACCTCCACCGCCAAACTGTACTCTGGGAGAGAAGCAGCCCTGAATATATCGCTCTCCGGGTCGTCTAAACACGTGTTGTCGACCATCAGGTGAGTATCTGGTAAAACGGGACTCATCCGTAAAGAGAACACGACTCCATTCAACCATACCCCAATCGACATGGGTTCGCGCAAATTCCAAGCGCTGCACAGTGAGCTGAATTGCCATTCTAGCTGGACATAATTATTTTATTGGCTTAATGTATTCTAAATACCCTGAAAATACACGAAAAATAACCAAAAAAAATAAATCTGCTTTAGGGCCCTTTTAACCAACTAGGTATTTTTTAATATCTATTTAAATTTATTTGATATAAAAAAATAACAAAATAGTATGAATTATTTTTTATTTTCAAGAAATCTACAATTTCATCCATAATTTCCTTTACAAAACAATTTAAATATTTATAAAAAAAATATTATGAATAATATTTTTTAAAAAAATATTATGAATAATATTTTTTCACCAAATTAAATAATTATGCATTTTTTAAATATTATTATTATTCAAATAATAATTATTAACATAATTTAAATATCTATAATTAAAATAAAATATATAATTTTATATTTTACCAAATGTAATAATTTAGAAACAACAAATATTGAAAAAAAAAATTTATTATAAATAAAAACTAAACAAAATATTAAATCATCACACAAATAAACTTGATTTAAAAAAATATTTAAACAAAATTGTTGAAAAAAATTAAACAAAATATAATTTTTCAAATATTTAAACTACTAATCGTCACTTGACTCATCATTACTGTCAGACGAATCCTCTATTAAATATTCTTCATCGTCACTTCTTTGTTGTTGTTGTTTTGGTATTGAAGGCGAAACAAGTAAATCCAACACTTCAACCGGAAATTTTTCGCTTTTCCTTTTAGGTATTTCTCTGAGTGAGTTGATTACAGGATCAGATGTTATTAAAAGCATGTGTAGCAAATCTATATTCGTGGAAACGCGTGACTGCTTCCTTGTATGGTGCTGTCTAAATCTACGGCAATCCTTATTCCGAGACTCTTGAGATTCTTCGGAGAGCTGCCCGATTGGAAGAATGCATGATTTAATTACCTCCGTGCTATGTACCAAAATTTTGTGCACAGTAACGGGCATATAGTACCACGAATATAGATTTAAATAATCACTTCTGGTTTCATGACAAAGTTTTTCAAATTTATCAACATTAATATCATACCCGGAAGATAACGTCCTTAATATAATACAAAACTTCTTTATTAAATTAACATCCAATCCTGTAATTTCCCCACTCAGTTTTGGATTCATAAAGAACCTACGCGCTGTGTTCCCATCATTTGTATTTCCATAACCAGGTTTTGGTTTGTCTACAATAAGCCCCATCTGATTTTTAAACTTTTTTTTAATCTCTGCCGACCGCTGTTGTAAACTAATTTTATCACTGTCATTTCTAGCTTGCCATTTTTTAATATTTAAGCGATAGCTTATGTGCAAAAAGCATTCAAAACAACGAATCCACGCATGTAAAGTAGACAAACCAAAACCGTAATGTTCTTTTTTAGCAACGTTTTCTAATTTGCCATTCATTATTTTGGGAGTTGCCCCACAGATATAGCATTTTTGTGGAGATTTTGTGTTGGTTAACGCATTGCAAACTTTTCCGTCTACCATGGTTTGTAGGAGATTGTGTTTAACAGAAATTTGAGATTCGCCAATACTACAATGTGTTGGAAGAAGTTCAGATACTTCTTTCAAAACCTTGTTACTTTCTGTTTCAGTAAATTCATTTGTTTCCTTTGAAAAAATAAACTTAATTGGTCGGCAATAGAGCGTGGATGATGGCCTTGGATTTTGCCATATAATATTTTGACCATCACTTAACCTTAAAGGAACAAATGCAAATACAAACAGAAACTCATCAGTAGCTTCGGCGTTCTCAAATTTCTGTTTAAAGGTACTGTGACCAGAGCTCCCATCACACCCCCATTTGCTAATTAATGTGAATGACAAATTAGAATTTAAACTTTTTAAAACATCACTCTGTGCTTGAATTAAACGTTCAGCTGTTTTATCAAGTATGGCTTGAAGTTTAATTTCGGCACGTGTTTCGGTCACAGAAATATTATCATCTGATGGGTAACACAACTTTTTGGAGTTACTTAAACTTTGGTAGGATGGAAAAACTTTGTGTCCCGCCTTCAAAGACCATTTTCGGGTCTGCTTATATGAGTGACTAGTGCATTTAGAGTCTACGTAATAAGCTAAGGCCTCATCAGAACTTAACTGCCTACCACCACAAATATCATTTTTAGATTCTTGTTCTTTCGATATTTGAGTACTTTTTTTAATTAAAGTGGCTATTTTTCTATTGCCCGCCAACCGATTTGCCACTTCGGCGGCTGTAGTTAATTCACTGGCACTTCGCGATTGCAACAAGTCTTTTATTCTCCTTTTTTAGTTTTATAGGAGGATTCTTCATAAATTTTTTTTGGCTGACCTGGCTGACAATTTCCAGATGTAGATGGTAAGGGATGTTCCATAGTTATTTTAAATTTTATATCTACATCCAACCAGGCTCTATTTTTATTTAAAAAACGGTCCATCTTATAATAAGCTGCAGTCCATTTCTTAGCTAGTTTTGATGTTATTATGGATATAATTTTTTTTAAAGATGTCTGCGACTTGGAAGTTATATCAATTATATTAAATTTTTGAAAAACATAATCTAATACACGAGATCTTCGTTGTTCTGCCGCATGTTTTTGCCATTCTTCAAAAAGTTCCATTTTTGATATTGAAAACACGCGATCTAAAATACGCAAATTAAGAAAAAAGCAGAACAAGGCGGAAGCAAACTATACATCGTTTTAAAGCTTAAAACTGTCGCTATATTATAATATCAAAAATAGCCTGGAGACATTTGGAGAAAAAAAGTTATACTTTAAAACAATTCAATAAAACAAAAGAAAACTTACCCTCCAAAATAAAGTCCATTACAATATTTTTTTCGTAAACAAATTTAACACTTAAATTCTCTACTTATTGAAAAATTAATGTTTTAAATAAAACAACAAATATTTATATTAATAACGCAATAAAACCTAAGTAAATTCCATTTAAGCAAAAAACATACTTACTTCTTTTTACTTTAACCGCTTATTACTTATTGCTCCGATGTCTTTGCTATAATTAATACCTTGATTTATGACTTTTAAGGGGTTGTTATTATCATAGGTTTATTATTAAATTAATTCAAAAAAAATATTTTTGTCCACCTAGCTGCTACTAGGCGATTCACTGTGCGCTGTCTACGATGGGCTGCGTCCAACAGTGGGCCAGTGGCAGGTCGATGGGGCACTAAGTTATGTTCCCTCAGTCTTCTTAGTACAGTATCTGATGAAATGGTTGTACCATGAACATCTTCCAATCTCCTAGACAAGGCTGTAGCAGAAAGTGTCCGGTCTCGCAGAACTTGAAGTCGAAGAAAACGGTCTTCAACTTCACTTGTTGATCGCGGTCTTCCTTGTCCAGGTAATCTTGAATAGGAACCTGTTTCCCTAAACCTTTGAATTGCATCAGAAACTGTACTTCGGGGAATATTTAGTGAGTTGGCAATATAACATATGCTGCGTCCATCATTGTAAAGTGCAACAGCTTGAGCGGCTTCTTCGGGAGTCATTACAGATTTTTTAAATAAAAATAACTTTTAAAACAAACTTAGAAAAACCGTAAAAGGCCAAAAACAAAAAAAAATAAGTAATGAATTAAAGAGCTCTTCCAAACAATTAAAATGTTAAAGATATAAAAAATGTATAAAACAATGTCATCGTCCTATTTTAAAGCCTAAAAAACTTTAGAATAAATTAATCTTATATTTTTTTATGTGTGTATAGTTGTTACATCAATATACAGGGCGTTTAAGAAATTTTATTAAGGAAAAATCAAGTGTCCGGTTAATTTTGCGGTCGAGTGTAGTTGTTTAATTTTTACTTTAAAACATTGGCATCCAGAAGTATAACATTCCTTATTGAGTTAGGTTAGTAAACACAGTCAGACAAAATATTTTTAAAAGTTTTAAGACCAAAAAGCTCTATCGTCTCCTAGAATTTTTAAAGCTCCTAGGTTTAACCTAGGATGCCGCTTTTTTAATCTCATTTGATTACACTATTAACTAGAAATGTTTTATTTTTAAATTTGGCATCTCCATTACTATCAATCAGCACGACCCCTTTTTCTCTGTGGTGCGAGTTCTGGGACACCCTGTATAAACATGGAATTTAATATAATTATATAATATTATGTCTCTTAAAGGCTCTATATAATTATATATATATATAATTTTATACAATTATATATAAGTATCCTGTAAGTAGGGATGGGAATATTACTAAAAATTTCTACTGTTAACTATCAGTAATTTCAAGTGAATTACTGATAGCTATCAGTAAATATCAATAACTTCTTCCACCACCTCTTCAAAGCGGGATATTCGAGAAGTTATTCAATTATGGTAAGGAAGCAGGAAAAGTTATTCAAATAATTATGGTAAGAGATTGTCTACTTGTACTTTGCTGGGAAAATTGCAAAGTAGTTTATTTTTTTCTTGGAGAACTTGTTTCTAACTGCATGTTTTATAAACAACACTGCTTAAAAAAAGCGACAAAATCACTCGTTTAGGGATAAAGCAATATACAAAGTTTCTAGATTCTGGCAGAATTTTTACTGTAGAAACCTTATTAATAAGTTATAATAGGTTATCTCTGGGTACATCTAGTTATTTTGCGTTTTTTCAGTATCTCCGAGTTTTTCTAACCTTAATTATAAAGGTTAGAAAAACTCGGAGATACTGAAAAAACGCAAAATAACTAGATGTACCCAGAGATAACCTATCTCTGATGCACAGATTATAAAGGTGCTCTGATGTACCTATATGGATAAATTTAGATAGATGGAGTCAAAGATAATGTGGTGTATTATCTTTGGATGAAGTTAGTTATTATCTAGCTCCATCCCCAGATAGCACAAGAGGTACCCAGGACGTCCATTTCGGGTCCCACATAGGTCCGAACGTCCTAGACCTATATCGGAAGTTTTGGGTACGTCCAGTCTCTTACTTATTTGGGAAAATTATAGCGGATATACTGGGTACGTCCCAAGGACGTACTATCGCTAACAAAAAAACTCATACAGCTTAAAAATCTAGTGTTCCTGATTTTCATCATTTCGTTGGAGTAATTATGGCTTTTAACATGATACGTCACATTTGAAAGGTCTAAAATTAAATACAAAGTTAGGTTGAAGTTTGAAAAAAAAAATAATATTTCGTCATCCCTCTGTTCTTATCAATTACTGCCCGCAAACGGCAAAGCATGGAAGTCGCCGTCTTGCTTTATCTCGTTCCAAATGGCTTCAATGGCTTGCCAGAGTTCTTATGCATTGTTTGGTTAAAAATGTTAAAAAAGTCATAATGGATGTGACAAAGCTCGATGTCAGCTTGACATTGACGGAAAAGTTTTATTCACACAGCCACAATATAGCTGTATGAGTTTTTTTGTACATATTATTAACTTTTTAAGACGTCATCATGGAGACGTCACATTTATGACATTTTAATGCGATTCTTTCTTCTCACCGCTGTAACTGCTTGTGTTTGATATAAGAAGGGGCGAAGTAGAATTTAGAACGTGCTTCATACCAAACCATATGGTTTTTCTATGTACCAAACGGTCTTGGACCTAGGTAAACGGCTACCCGATACTGACGAGCTCCAAAAGAGGGTAACAGGCCGTCTATCGGTGCCGGTGAAGAGCACGCTTTAAATTTAAACAAAAGTGAGACGAAGTAATCGCAATTCCTAAAATAAGCGAATACGAACAAATTATTAAAATGATTTTAATAAAATCCATTTAAAATAAGTCTTAATTAAGACGTCATATTGCTGTCTGGGCCTTTGGGAATACCACTCTTCAATTCTGTAAAGCTTGTCCATTAGTCCCCAATAAAGCATTTCAGGATGGCCAGAGGATGTCTTTCTTAGGACGTTCTGGGGACCGACGATTTGGTAACATCGGATGTCCCTGGAACGTCCTGGGGAAGGTTCAGGACCTGATTCGGACGTACTCGGAACTTACTAATGTCTGATACAAGATATACTCAGGACGTTTTTAGTACTTCTTTGTGCTATCTGGGTCTATGAGACAATTTAAAATACTGGATAGGTAAATCAGAAATTTAATTTTCCGAAGAAAAAATTACTATCGATAGTAACAACACCACCTTACTGATACTTATTGATATTTGTCCTTACTGATAACTATCAGTAATTACTGATAGTTTTCCCATCGCTACCTGTAAGGACCTATATATATAATTTTATAACATTTTATATAATTATAAAAAATGTTTTGGATTATAGGGCTTATAAAAGATATATAATTATATAAAATTTTATACAATTATATTAAATTGTATAGAATTATATAGGGCCTTACAAGAGACTTATATATAATTATATAAAATTCCATGTTTATATAATTCTATATAATTCCAATTTATTTTTTAAACTTTATATAGAATTATAGAATGGTATATAATTATATACAATTATATATACTTAATTATACATAATTCTATCTAATTATATGGAGCCATGTTTTATATATAAAATCTTTTTTCATGTGATAAGTAAAATATATTGTTGTTTAAAGTTTATTCACTGGTTTTGGTTACACAAGTGACCAATATTTTTAAAGACGCACACTGTTCCCACCAGAGATACATCTCTGGGTCCCACACGCCCAAAAAAAATATTCAAATTTCATCAAAATCGGTTCAGCAGTTTATAATAATAGTTGCATTCTTTTCGACTAAGATCTTAGCTCACATCAGTTAAAGTTAAGCTTTGACCTTTTCTACCGCAAGGAGAATGTAAAGGACAGAGTACATTTTAACTGAAGTGAGCTGAGATCTCAATTGAAAAGAACGCACCTAATATCTATTTGTAATAAAAACATTATAAAAAAACATGTTTTTTTTTTAAATCAAGTATTAAGAGTCCTAATTTAAGACAAAATAACCCAGCGAAAGTTTTTAAATCAAATTACCCACACATTTCCCATAATGCAATAAACTCATCAAATCGGCACCATTTTATAAGTAATGCCATGTGATCCTCGTGCTGTTCTTTTCTATTTCACCAAGCGCTGATATGTCCGCCTCTTTTCAATTCCTAAATAACTCGGAACTATAAATGCAGATGCAGAAATGTATCCTACGCCATTTTTGCTTCTTCTATATTTAAAGTTTAAAAGCATTAATAGCTACATTTTACATACGTTTTCAATAGGTACTCTTTAACATCTTAAAGACGTCTTAACGACGTTTAGCAACGATTTAATAATGCCGTTAAAAAGACATCTTAAAGACGCTGTATTTTGTAACATTAGATATATTAAAGACGTCTTAAAGATGACTTGCGTCGTAAACTGGACGTCTTAGGGATGTCCGAGTCCGACATCTTTAAGATGTCTCTGTGCTATCTGGGCTTTAGCATTTATAATAATACAATGTATGGATGGATTATTTGTACGGTTTATTTGATTTTTTACGTTTCGAAAAGTTAATTTTAACAAGCATTTTATATGGTATATAGGGTGTCCCGAAAATTGCGCACTTAGTTAGTTAGTCATTCTTAAAATAAGGGATATATGCCTGGAAAACAGAACAAATAATACAGCTAGGTATATATAGCTATAGCTACAAGAAAATGTCTTTTTTAAGATTAGCAATTGCTTAGGTATAAGAAAGAAAGTTGTATTAGGTAGAAATCTTAGTTGACAATGGAATCCAATCACGACAAAAAAATCCCCGCCATTTTTTTACAAGTCCATTTAAACAAATAAAATATGGGCTTGAATTACGATTTTATGATTAAATTAACTAAAAGTATTTACTCTTTACTGCGAATGCAGATTTTAAATAACACAATTACGTCACAGCTTTAAACTTTGTCTACGCTCGAAGACTTTCTCATGTAAGTTCACCACCTTAACGAGACTTCTGTTTAGTTAAAGGTACGCGCAAATAAAAAATTAAATAAAGAATGTTGTCTGGAGTAATTATTTTTATATTATTTACATCAAAATACTTTTTGCCAAGAAATTGTAGGGGTTTCGGGAAACAATTTTGAATGGAAAAATATTCACGATTCTTTTCGTTGTATTAAACTTTGTGGTGTTCGTTAACTGGTGCTGAATTTAAGGAAAATCCAGTAAAAGGTTATTCACTAGACTTATATGAGACTGTCTATCAAATGCAATAAGATGAATTATTAGTTCGTAGTAGTTAAAATTTCATAAATAAAGTATACCCACTAGTAATACTAGGTAAACCTAAAATTTTTTAAAATACTAGGTAGGTGGAGCTAGTATTTTCTAAAATCGAGACCAGTGACAGAATGTTATTCGCTTGTACCTGTTCCAAAATACCTGTTATTAGTATTTTGTATCATCTCTATTTAGATTGCAAAATTTATGGTTGACATGCATATCCAGTAAATAAACGGCGGTGTTCATTCACTGCAGACTGCATGGTACCATTTTAAGTTAAATGAACACTCCTTTTTTCATTTAAGATGGCTCCTCCAAGGAATTATATAAGATTTCGGTAATGTTTCGGGTGGTGCATGAACATAAACAAAGAAGTAATAAAAACATAACAAAAAGTACCTACTTTTACAACTCTATTTTAAGAAGCGTGTGAAATGTTGCGGATTAATCCAATTGGATCCATTAGATCCGAATGCAATTTCATTCAGGTAAAATTATTTTTTTCCTAATGAACTGCATTTAAATCGAACTGAGAAACCTACAAAAGGTGATTTAAAATAGGCAAGAAAATTTCTACAATAGTATTTTAAAGACAAGTGTTCTGATCCTAGTTCACCAAGTTCACTTAGTTCAACGTTCACCAAAAATGTGAACGAAGCAATGGATGACGATTAAATACTTATTACTCCATAATTATTTAATACAGTAAATGCCAATACAGTTTAATGATATGATTCTTAAGTTACGTTGACCAATGAGAAAAATTTAGATTATAAATTTACTTTTATGTACGCGTCGTAATTGGTTGTGTCAATAATTGATATATCCTTGCGTTGATTTGCATCTTCCAAATTCTTGTCTTATTACTCATCTTCCAAATGGTTATCTTCATTTCATGGTACTAAGACAAAATGGTACAAAGACAGTTGTCTTAGTACCAGGGGTGGACATATGACCGGTCAGTTCGGTGCGGTGCCCGGGCCCGATCATATAGGGGCCTCATACATTAAGAGAATTGAGGGGCTTGGAAGTAAAACAGTTCAAGTGCACTTTTTTAAATTAATGGTCTAAGTGCAGAATATCACACCTAAAGAATATTCTAACTTAGTGGTAAAATTATATAAGTACATTTTACATTCCCTGGCGCCATTTCTTATCGTCTTTAAAAACCTGTCAAAATATTTTAAAATATATCTTTGGTAAAACGATTTAAGTGCACCTTTTACTGCTAAACATAGGCTATTATCTATGCTGCTAAAGCCGTGACAAGTAGCTCGTTTCGACATATTGTGACCGGGGTCGGAACGACATCGGCCAGCGTTACGATTATGGCATCGGTCCAGACTGATGAGGATTCAACATAGTAACTATGTTCCTGACATCAATGAAGAAGTAGAAGAAGAAGGCCATTTAACTCCAGCAAAAACTAAAAAAAAGCCACCACTTATTTTATAAAAACATAGAGCACGATCGAGATCCATCAGAAAAAAAAGAAAAAAACTTGAATAGTATTGAGCCAAAAAAATCCAATTTAGGTCAACCCCAACCAAGACCAGCTAATTCAGATGAAGAAAACGTTGTATTAGATTCTGATTATGAATAATACTTTTTGTTGTAATACTTAAGTTTTAAGTTTTAATTATAATTACCCAAATTTTAAAAAATAAAGTTTTGTTCTAGTACAGTAATTGTATTTAAATCATTTTACCACTAAATTTTGTCTTACATGCATGACGATTCAAGTACATTTTTGTAAAAAAAATTAACAAAAAAGCAAAATTGAAAAATTCCTTTTTCTTTATAATCCTTTTTAGTCTTTAAACAAAACTAAAATATTCACACAGTTTTTTAAACTCTTTTCTAGAATTTTAAAATTCAAGTTAACTTTAAAGCAATTTATCTCAGAACTAACAAAAATGCACTTAAACCCTTATACTTCTAGGCCCCTCAATTGCTAAATATTAAAATAAATACAACATTGCACGCCTACTAAAATATTGACAACCAGGCAACATGGCTACCACTACAGGTACAGTACCTACATTGCGGCAACGGCGCGTTCTCTGCTCTGTATTGTAACGTTTTTACGGTTCGTAGTGTGTATTAAAACACGCACTGGTTTATTAACGAACTAAACGATTTATTTTATAACTTAATTACACTTAAAACACTAAGAAACCATAAAACTAACTAAACACTTATAATAATTATAATTATTTTTATTACTTAACTACTATAGTAGTTAAGTAATAATATTAATAATTATAATAATTATAATTATTTATATATCACTACTGTACAAGAGTCTATTTATTTGCACGTATATTTATTTTATTTCGTCGCGAGTACCAAAGCTTAAATGACTGCTCCATGCTGCGCTGTTCCTTATATATTCAGACACTTGTCACCCAAGCGCCTTCCCGAACATATCAGCGAGCTCCGGTGTGCTCTCGATCGCTCGAGCGGTGACTCACCGGCGATGACGCATCGGCTCTTTCCGAGATCCAGAGGGGTACTCGCTACAATATTTAGAGATATATTGCGTTTGTACCTTTGCGCATTCCATTGCGCCTTGCATTAAAAGAAGATATAATCGGCAGCCATTTTTACTCTCTGATCTGGGGAGTTTTAGATTGTTAAAATATTGGTTGTTGTCAAAAACTTATTTTTATTCTATGATCTGGGATCTAGATTGTTAAAATATTTTAGATTGTTGAGAATTATTGTAAACAGTAAATTACAAAATTAACAAGGTATTTTTTACTTACACATTACTACATATTTATATTTATGTAGTACATAAATATTAATTAAAATATTGTTCACATATTCTAAAGGCAAATATTCCAAGAAAAAAATTTTCATAATTCAAAAATGCAATGTATTTGTGATTTTTTTTATTATATGTTTCCTATATTTATTATAAGTTCGTATGTAGGCAAAGGTAGAGGGGCCACAAGTATGATTTGCACCGAAGCCCAATTCTGCTTAGATCCGCCACTGCTTATAAGCTTATAAGCACTATAGTACCATGTCTTCATTCAAATGATATCATTTTAGAATAAATATAACCATTTGGAAGATGAGGATCAAGACAAGAATTGGAAGATAAGAATTTTTGCAAAGACGATTTTGTTATTGTGCTGCACAAAAATAAATATTTTTCTGGGCAAGTACAGTTCATTGTTTTTTATCCTTTGTTAGGTTGGTGGCTTATGGCAGTTTGACTTAGTATTTTTATTATTTAAAAATGGTACTTCTGGTAAATAATTTAATTAAATACTTTGATACTGTCAAATTGACAATAATATTTATTATTGATAATTAAATTATCAATAATAAGTTATCATAATTTACTTGTCAATTATAAATAAAAAGATAATTATGCCAAAATAATAGCAAAGAATTCGAATGTAAAAGCCCTTTTGATGAAATTATGCCAAATGCCACAATGGAAGAAAAATGTACATCGCCTTATGGACATTTTTGGAGTAAAAAAGTAACGAATTTGGTTTTATAAATATTACATCACACATTATTTTTACATTATTTACCATTGGACAACATTTACGTTCACAAAAAATTTTAATTTCTTTTATATAAATTCTTTTCAAAGCAAAGATTATTATCCGCTAGGAATACTTTCTCTTCTGAGCCGTAAAGCAAACTATATTTAACTACTTTTTTATATGATTTTCCTCATCCAAGCACCACCAAAGCCAAATTAATTGCATTTTTAACTACGAATTTCGACAACTCAACCAAAGATAATATTATCTTTGAACTCAACTTGACAACTGCACAATGTAACCTACAATAATTTATACATAACCACAATTAGGTTTATAACTAGCTTAGTTTGTTTTAATCAATGCGACCAACTTGACAACTGTATTTACCAACCAAAACCCTAAATTTGCAACGTTGCCGCAGTCCAGATAAAAAATAAATAAACTTTAAGAGAAAAAAAAACAAAATTAAGAGTTTGAATAACAACGATAGAAAAAGCAAAAATGGTCTAAGGAAATGGCCAGCAAAAGCAGATAAAAATTGATAGGTACTCCAAAAATAAGGTATTGGAAAAAACTATAAGTATCTATGATAATAGATATTTGTAAATGGTGGCGTGGAAGTACCTACCATAGTGAAATTTTTCGTTAGAAACGTAGTACCTACATACTACCCAGTAAGCACAAATACGTCCTTAGGCTGTCCTCGGGACGTCAGCTTGGGACATTGCGGAAGTACTCAGGACGTCCCGCAATGTCCGTTTGACGTCCCTAGGAGGTCTACAGACGGCCAAATGATACACTTTCAGATGTCCGTAGGACGTCCTGATTAGGACTATATCGGGATATACTCAGACCAGCTTATTAAGGTAGGTACTGTGAGGGCTTTTTGAGACTTTTCTTTGGAAATCCGCATGTTGTCATGATAACTATACAGGGTGTTCGGAAACGGTTGGGTCAAATTTTAAGGGTTGGCAGTCATTCACAAATATTTTGATATAAGGAACATGTGTCTGGAAACGCCCATTTTCCGAACTACAGACTTTAAACTCATGAGCAAAATTCATATTTTTCGACTAACCTTGTATACGGCTTAAAAAAATTGATATCTGATGGTTGCATTTTAAGTTTTGGACTATGCGGAATTTTTTATCAAGAATAACTTTTTTTCATAAAACCAATACTTATAATAAAAAAGTTTTCCATATGGTTCCGACTTAATTGGACACACTGTATACAGGGTGTTTCAGAATAAGATGCTGAACCTTAAGGGTGTGAATCCTTAGTTGATTTTAAGAAAAAAAGTTCAAATAAACCTATGACCTAAAACTTTTATAACTTCCTAGATATTTTTATAAAATTTGGCACACGCCTTCTAAGCATTAACAGTAAGTTTTTGATGTAGAAGATTTTTAATTTTTTTTGGCGCCCGTACAGAATGTGGTCTAGATATTTTTGGAAAAATATTATGCACGCCACTGCTATTTTTCAAAATAAAAATTATTTTTTAAATCCCCATTAATTTTAGGGCAAATTTGATTTCTTGACTATTTTTCGTACGACTAACGGTTTTCGATGAAAAAAATAAAAAGCATTTAATGCGCATATTGAGAAAACAATGCCATGATTAAAATTTAATAAACATTAAAATTAAAGGTGACAGATATCTGTCACTTTGCATCATTAGACAGGTGACAGATGATGCAAATGCTATAAATTTTTTGCCTTTTGGAAAGACGGCATGAAGATATCTAATATATATATATATATATATATATGGTAAGTATACTATTGCCAATTTAATTCTATGACGTCCTAGGGACGTCCAAGGTACGTCAGAAATGGGATACCCAATTTACTATACCCAATTTAATTTCAGGACGTCCCATGGACGTCCTAGGTACGTAGAAATGAGATATCCTAAACTGGCCCGGACAGACCCAATCAGGATGTCCTTGGGAGGTCGTGTGCTATTTGGGTATGTTTTTTAACGAAAAATCTCAACAAATTTTGGCACATACGGTATGTAGCATACCCCCTTTGGTACTTCCACGCCTCAATTATAGAGCTTGAATTATTCTTTGAATAAAAAAGGTTTTTTATTCAAAGGAATTATTAACCTTCGAGTGGTCGCGCACGGTGTACGAGACCGGGTGCTATTATTTTCAGTCATAACTAAACCAATACAGAAGAGAACCGAATGTTATCCACTCTACCTTTCGAGCATGTCCTAAGCAATATCAGTATACAAGGGCATGCCAAATAGTGAACATCTTTTCGAGTTACTGCCAAACACGGTCCTCTGCACCGTGAGCGACTACTAACGTGGTACTTTGGATTTGAATTATTTGTGTTAAACTGGCATATACGGAAAAATATTTTTGTTTTTCTTTGTTTATAATACTACATTGAATAATTGTTTATTAGATTTAAAAAGTAATGGATTATGAAAATTAAATAGAGCGACTGCAAAGATTATTTGAAGAAGTAGAGACTGAAACTTGTGGCGACTCGCCCAAACCAAGAAGCGACAAGACACCCCTTTGCCCGCAAATGGACGAACCCGGGCCAAAGGTCGAGTGTCACAGCATCTGGCAAGATGTGGCTGAGCCGGGAAGAAGGGACGCTTCGGTCAGTCTTACCTACGCCGACTTACACGCCACTCGTCGCAATTTGTAGTCCTGATATTTTATACATTATTCGCTGTTAAGTTGTTGAGTTGTTAAGTTGTTACAAATAAATTCACATAATTAAGCTGGGATTTCTATCGTAACCATCCCACATTGGTGACCCCGACGTGATATAGTGATACAGTGTTTGTGAAGTTTGTTTCAACGCGCCCGTCTACACACGCACCGGAAATGTCTGCAGAGGAGCTCAGAACTCAACTCCAGGCCTTACAAGAGGAGAACACGCGATTAGCCCAACAAATGGCGCAGCAATCGCGGGAAAATCGCGCCGGTGACGCACCGGCTGATAACCCACTCGCCGGTGGGGTACGCCACACGCCATCCGTCAACCGGGTGGCCGTCAAATTGCCGCCATTTTGGGCGGACAGGCCAAAACTATGGTTTGCCCAGGCGGACTCCCAATTTACTATATCTGGGATTATCAACGAGGCGACAAAGTTCCACTACGTCGTGGCCCAGCTGGACACGCGCTATGCGGCCGAGGTGGAGGACATAATAGACGATCCGCCAGCTGAAAACAGGTATCAATTTTTACGTACTAAGCTCATCGAACGTCTATCGGCCTCCGAGGAGCAACGAGTACGCCAGCTCGTTAGCGAAGAGGAGCTCGGTGACCGCAAGCCCTCGCAGTTTCTGCGTCACCTTCGCTCTCTTGCCGGTACGAGCGCGCTCCAGGACAACCTGCTTCGCCAGCTGTGGCTCCGGCGTTTACCTTCCAACGTTCAGGCTATTCTAACAGCGCAGGCAGACTTCGCGCTTGACAAGCTCGCCGAGCTGGCAGATAAAATTGTGGAAGTCGCACCACCTCCCCCACCCTTCGCCGTTAACGCGGCCTCCGCTGCCAACGCTGCTCCAAGCGACGCCAACCAAAATGACGCTACGGTGCTAAACGCCATCTTGGCGCTGACCAGGCAAGTGGCCGAGCTCGCAACTACGGGCAACAACGCGCACGCCCCCGCAGCCGCGTGCGTACGCCATCCAGGGGACAATCAGCAGCACGCTCGGACGCAACGCGCTGGTGCTGGTACCATTCGAAGTTCCGTGAGCAGGCCAAGAGATGCACACCGCCATGTGGATATTCGGAAAACCCCAAAGGCAGTCAGTAACAGCGGCAACAGACTGCCCAGCACCCGGAAGCCGCCTTTTCGTCACCGACAGCGTTACGAAGCACCGTTTCCTGGTGGACACCGGTTCGGACCTGTCATGTTTCCCCCGCCACATGCTCCGCGAGCGGCGGGCGGCCACCGACTACGACCTCAGCGCGGCCAATAATACGACGATTAAAACTTACGGTTTCCTACCCCTTTCACTGAACCTCGGACTCCGGCGCAGCTTTCTTTGGAGATTCATCGTGGCCGACGTAAGTACACCCATAATTGGTTCTGATTTTTTAGCCTACTATCACCTGCTACCCGACTGCCGATCCAAGCGCCTACTGGACGTCACCACAGGCCTCCACGCAACCGGACAACTCGCACTCGCTCAACAGGACAGCATCAAGGCCGTCGCAAGGACGTCCCCGCTGTCTTCCATCCTTGCTGAGTTTCCCAGTATTACACGCCCCGCCGGCCTGCCCAGAGAGGTTAAACACAAAACCACGCTCCACATCCGCACCGCGCCAGGACCACCGGTAGCCTTCCGGCCTCGACGACTGGCACCGCAAAAGCTGCGCATCGCTAAGGAGGAGTTTGCCGACATGGTTAGACTCGGCACCGCCCGCCCGTCAGAGAGCCCCTGGTCGTCACCCCTGCACCTGGCGCCCAAAGGAGAGAACGGATGGCGCCCATGCGGTGACTACCGCGCATTGAATGCCCGGACCATCCCGGACCGCTACCCTGTGCGCCACATCCACGACTTCGCACACGACCTAGCAGGATGCAAAGTTTTCTCAACAATAGATCTAGTCAAACCCTACCAGCAAATTCCAGTCAATCCCGACGACATCAGCAAGACAGCGATTACGACTCCGTTTGGCCTTTTTGAATTTCCATTTATGACATTCGGCCTACGCAACGCTGGCCAAACTTTCCAACGATTTATTGACGAAGTAATACACGGACTGGACTTCTGCTTTGCATACGTAGACGACATCTTGGTGTTCTCCAGGTCCACCGAAGAGCACGAACACCACCTACGCACTTTGTTCCAGCGACTATCGGATTACGGGGTAATTATAAATTCAATAAAGTGTGTTTTAGGCGTCCCGGAGGTAAAGTTCCTTGGCTACATCATCACAGCGGACGGAACGCGCCCACCCCAAGAGCGCGTGGCAGCCCTTCAGGAGTACCCTCTACCCAAGTCCATCCAGGGCCTACGCCGGTTCCTGGGAATGATCAACTTCTACAGAAGGTTCCTGCCCCATACAGCCGAACTTCAAGCGCCCCTACACGCTCTCCTTAGCGTCCCCAAAACCAAAGGTTCACAGCCAGTACCATGGACCCCACAGCTGGAGGACGCATTTCAGGCCTGCAAGAACAGCCTAGCGAGCGCCACCCTACTCGTGCACCCCCGGCAGGATGCACCCCTAGGACTATTCACCGACGCATCCAGCCTGTCAATTGGTTCCTGCTTACAACAGCTGATAAACAACAACTGGGAGCCGCTCGCGTATTTTTCGAAGAAGATGTCGCCGAAGCAATGCGGTTGGCCGGCCTACCACCGGGAACTCCTCGCCATATACGAATCGGTGCAGCACTTTCGCCACTTCCTTGAAGCGGGCCCCTGCACCATATTCACGGACCATAAACCAATCACTTATGCGTTCCTGCAACGGCGGGAGAAGCTGCCCCCAGTACAGCTCAACCAACTTTCCTTCATCTCCGAGTTCACCACAGACATCCAACACATCAGCGGCTCGCAAAACGTCGTCGCCGACACCCTCTCCCGCGTGGAAATGGTCTCCACCCCAATCGACTACCAAGCCCTCGCTGCCGCTCAGGAATGCGACGAAGAAATAAGGACAATCCAACAAGATTCATCCCTCCGCATCAAAAAAATGCCCATCCCAGGTCTATCAGTATCCATTTACTGCGACACGTCAACAGGCACACCGCGGCCATTCATCACAGCCCCGTTCCGACGCCGCGTATTCGAGCAACTGCATAACCTCAGCCACCCAGGAGTAAAGGCAACCGCCAAACTTGTCGGAGCACGTTTCGTCTGGCCTTCAATGCGGAAGGACTGCCGAGCTTGGGCTCGAGCATGCATCCCGTGCCAACGCTCGAAGATCACCCGCCACGTCGCGGCGCCCCTGGGAACCTTTAAAACACCCTCAAAGCGATTTTCACACGTACATGCCGACATCATCGGACCACTTCCAATAGCTCGATCTTACAGGTACTGTTTGACAGTTATTGACCGTTACACACGATGGCCTGAGGTATATCCCCTGACATGCATCACCGCAGAATCCGTCACGCATGCGTTTCTGTCATGCTGGACATCCCGCTTTGGACGCCCCGACAAGCTCACGACAGACAGAGGCACACAATTCACCTCCCACCTCTTCAGAACCATGGCAAAGCGACACGGCATCGAGCTGCACTACACAACCAGCTGGCACCCAGCCTCCAACGGGCTAGTCGAACGCCTGCACCGCCAGCTCAAGGCCGCCATCATGGCACACTCAGAAGAGGATTGGATCGAAGCACTTCCCCTAGTGCTGCTCGGAATACGCTCCGCTTTTAAAGATGACATTCAAGCCACCGCAGCCGAGCTGGTATATGGAGAGCCGCTTCGCCTTCCTGGTGATCTGCTCTCCGCACCAAAAGACCCAAGCAATGCGGAAGATCCCACTAGTCTACTTGCCCGACTACGCAGGCACGCAAACCAAATTCGTCCCACTCCAGCTTCCCGTCATGCACAACCTGGCACATTCGTTTTTCAGGACCTGGCAACATGCAGTCACGCATTTCTCCGGAAGGACTCCGTACGAAAAGCCTTGCAGCCGCCATACACCGGCCCCTACGAAGTGCTAGCGAGAGACAAGAAAACCATCACGCTCAAAATCCGAGGAGAAGCAGCAAAAGTCTCCATCGACCGCGTCAAACCCGCCCACATTTTGGTTGACCAAACCGCACCAAGGCCAACAACGTCCCCTACTACGGAGGAAAAACCTACTTTAGCACATGCCCCGGAATCCACAGCGCCACCGGAGCGCGTCACTCGCTCAGGACGCAGGGTCCGGTTCCCGAAGTTCCTCCATGAGTAATTTCACTCCGCAGGGGGGTGGTGTGGCGACTCGCCCAAACCAAGAAGCGACAAGACACCCCTTTGCCCGCAAATGGACGAACCCGGGCCAAAGGTCGAGTGTCACAGCATCTGGCAAGATGTGGCTGAGCCGGGAAGAAGGGACGCTTCGGTCAGTCTTACCTACGCCGACTTACACGCCACTCGTCGCAATTTGTAGTCCTGATATTTTATACATTATTCGCTGTTAAGTTGTTGAGTTGTTAAGTTGTTACAAATAAATTCACATAATTAAGCTGGGATTTCTATCGTAACCATCCCACAAACTGAATATGAAGACGAGTTTTTTTATTTTAATTTTTAAACTGTTCTCAGTTACCAATAAAGTACCTTAAAACACAAATATATATTTATTTACTTATAATAAATTTAAAATTATACTAACGGATACAAACACTTTTCCCAAAGAGCCATTTTAATACGAAAAAAAAGATCCCGGTCCAGTACACCGGCGCGACTACTTATGTACGAATAACATGCGCGACCACTGCAGGGTTAATAATCTTTTTTTAACATTGGTACCTCTACTATAGTTGAATTTTTAAGTCATGAGCCCTACGGCAACAATGTCAAGCAACTGAATCAAATCGAGGGCAAAATCAGTGGCGTATCGTGGAGTTTTATTTGGGGTTCGAAATGTTGTATACGTATGCAGTCCATTATACACGTTTGTGCTTTGGGTTGCGAATCAAAATATGAGAATCGTATTTTGCCTGGCTTAAACCATATTATGATTCGTTTTAACTTAAATCATTCATTTGAACGTGCAAATTTATTAAAACAGTAACTCTTATGTAATTATATTATTAAATAAACCGTTGTAATTTATATATATTAAATTATTGTAATTTTAAATTATATAGTTTGCGTTACCCATTCTGCGTGGAGAAAATTAAGTGTACCTATTCTACTACTAAAAAATTCCCTATACTTTGCAAATTTTCAAAATATGTATGTTAATTAATTTGGAAATATTAATATTTGTATAATGCACAATGGTTAAGATATTATTTTATATAATAATTTAGTTGTGGCACACACCAATAAGCTCAAATGGAGACAAAAATGGGACGTCTAATTTTTGTTTAATAGTAAAATGCAATATACTCTGAAAAAAATTGGTTTATTTAATAGTTTAATGATAAATGCTCTTAACTGCATTAAAAGGATCTATTTTCATCTATTAATATGTTAATATTTATATATAAGATATCTTAATCGCTATCATCTTCCGATTCATCGTCGTTGACGTTACCAATGTGGATTATCATTTCAAGACCATGATCATCGTCCAAGATTCTTTCTTTATTGTACCATTCCTCTATAATTTTTTCAGTGTGTGCTATTTTTGACTTTCTGGAGTAACTTTTTTTAATGCCCGTTCCCACATAGTAAGCACTTTATCATTGCCATATGGCAATGTAGCCATCTTCACCAATATGTTTATTATAATAATCCTTTGCATCGGCCCATACCATTTCAATTGCGTTAAATTAACAATGGTACGGAGGCAATCTTAAAGCTTCATGTCCATTTTCTTGTAGCAATTCATCAACCTTATATCGTATTGGTTTTTTATGATTCTTGGCTAAATTTAAAAGTTCTACTTTGAACATATCATTATTTAATGGTATATTATTTTCTTCCAACCATTCCTTAATTTTGTTTTTAGTTCATGAAACCGTTGGTTGTTTTTCCATTAAGACGCTATGGTAAGACGCGTTGTCTATTATAATTAGAGAAGGTTCCTGTAAATTTGGGATGAATTGTTCTTGCAACCATTTCAAAAAAATTTCTGAGTTCATATCACCATGATAATCCGCCAGTTTGGACCTCGTGGAGTAAACCAATGCGGCATCGCGAATAAAACTTTTTTTATTACCAGCATGCAACACAATGAAACGTTTTCCATCATAACCTTCTGGTTTGCGTACACTTTTTGTGGATGAGTCTTGCCAGGATCTTGTATGGCTTCCTTTAGCAAATATCCAAGTTTCATCTAAATTTAAATACGCAAATTATGGAAAATATTAAAAAATTCAAGTACACCAATGTTGACAGGCTGTCAAAGTTTTGTAGACATTTGTGCATTTAGCTATCTTTGTCGATCCCATTATTATAAAAATATAAACATAAAGAACGTATGTTGTGGTATTATTAGACATACGTTTATCTATTGCTATATGCTACGTCCCAGTGGTCCTGCGGCGTGGAAATACAATACGAATGTCTGAGCTATATCCTTACATATGTCACGTGAGGGTCATGATTAAAAAACCAAACTATACAAACCGATTCGGTTGATTGGCAACCTTGCCTTCAAAGTTACAAATGTCACTTTTTTAGGTTATGTCTATAAGTTATGCGTATTTTTAAGTGATTTTTACTTATTTTCAAGTGTTTACTTTACATTCAACTACTTAAAATGGCTGTGTTACCTCCCGATCCGATTTTTTGCTTTAAAGGCGACATGGGACACATACATTCACTGTGTTTCCCAAAAAATAACCAAAATGAAACAACTAAACTTTTGGCTGCTACTGAGGAAGGTTTTGTATATTTTTGGAATTTAGAGGTAAATAAGAACAACCGTTTTTTGTTATACACTATCATTTTATTATTTATCTCTAAATAATGTTTATATGAAAAGGTAGCTTTATAACTGGATTTTTTTATAGACCAACAGGTTACATTACAAGCAAAAAATGGGTCATTCCATACAATCAATCCATTCCATAAACAACAATGTTATTATACAGGAAAAAAGCGGCTTAATTCAGATGTTTAGTGTAGAGGAAGCTGCTTATACTGCCCAAAAAAGTTACCAGTGCGAAGGTAAGTGACAAATTTCTATTAAAATAGGCATGTTGTAAGCTACCATATATTGTTTTTAAGGTGGTTTTTGCAAAAGTATACTTTTAAATGATAGCTGCCTTATAGTACCTCAGGAGAAAAGCACAGTGGATGTCGTAGATTTAAGTACAATGGAAAAACTTTATAGGCTGTGTCTGGGTGAGGATGTCAAAGTTGGCGCGCTGATGTGTTTGGAAACATACAAAAAAGAAGGAACTGATTATTTATTGGGAGGATATGAAACAGGTAAATAAATTCTTTATTTATTTTTTATAATTTTATGACTTTCATTTTAACTTTTTACAGTTTTTTTACTTTTTACATTTTATTAATTTGTGTTTTTAAATTGACTTTATTAAACAAATAAAACTGCTTTAAATTATAAATATTTCTCAAACATTGTTTTTATATTTTAAAAATACCATAAAGCAAATTTTAACCTTATATGTATATAACCTTTAACATTTTTCTCCAAAACCACTTGCATTTAGAAAAATGATTTATAATATAATAACTATATAATTTGTTGACAACTTTAAAGGCATAGTTGCATTATCCCAGTCAAGCTTTTCTTAAAAACAAGGGTTAACAAAAAACATGTTTTTATTTGAAACAAAAAACAAAACATGTTTTTTGCTCAAATCTTTTTTTTTAAGTTTAAAAGAGTTTTTAAGGATGATTTTTATGGTTAGTTAAAAACATGTAACAATGAAGTTTATTTATTGAATAAACCAAAACAACAAAATCTGATATTTTTGTAAAAATGCATAAACCTTTTATTCTTTCTTCAAGCACTTTGTTTTAAACTGTTTAAAACAATGTAAATACATTGTACATTGTATTTTAAACATTTTGGTTTAAACACAATTTTAATACAAACCTTTACAAATGTAATTTTTTGTTTAGATATTTAAATAATAATAGTTTGGCAAATATTCACTATACCAGGGGGGTCCCAGGGGGGCAAACGAGGCGTGGGGCGAATTTTTCCTATTGTTTAATTTTCACACAAAAGATCCTTCTGTAAAATATACTTATTTCGCGTTTGTGATCGTTATTTTCACATAATCACGTAAAATCTCCTTTTTATGTTTAAAATAACTATATCAGTTAATACTTAACTTTTTTTTTTAAGTTTGATTGGCTTTTAGGCTTTTTCAGCCTATTTAGCCAGCACATTATATGTAATTTTTGTCTTAATAAACAATCACAACACCCAGGGCTGTGACCGGGAATCGAACCCGGTACCGTTAGACGCAGATTGCACAGCTTTGTAGCCTAACCCACTGCGCCATCCTCGGACCCTAATACTTAACTTAACTTATTACCTAAAATCTTTGCTCCAAGCCTACAATAAAACGTAAAACTTAACGTAAAGTGAATACGATGTTGACATACCTCAAAACATCGTATTTACAACGTTGCCAAGTGTATGATACACTTAGCAAAGTTGTAAATTCGATGTTTTGAGATATGTCAACATCGCATCCACTGTGTGTGCGATTTTATCATCCCGTCGTATCAAATTAAAAAAAAACATTTTCATATAGAAAAAAGACAAGCTTCCCTTAACAACTCAGTTTTTTAAGAATCTTGTGCAAAAATAAAAAAGATTTAAATTTAATGCAATCTCAAAACATTGTGATTGCAAATGTTTTACTAATTTGCAAACATAAATATAATGTGAAATAAATGCAATCTCCCAGTCGAAAATAATGGCTTGGCTCCAACTTGGGCCAGTATTGGCGAGCCCCCGTTGGCCCAAGCCAAAATTGGTTCTCATGGTGGGCCTGCATTGGGCTAGCATTAGAAATATAAGTGCAATTATTGCAAATAATTTTATTTATACAAACGTTTTTATTCATTGATAAAACAAACAATGTTGTATATTGCCCTATAAAATATAAAAATCGAATTCGCATTGAAACTCTTCGTACTCGTCGTCGAACGTTTGCTCTGTTCTCCTTATTTAATAAAATGTATTCTTTTCAGCAATTTTCTTCCCTTAAAATTGGGTAAAGAATGATAAATTTTCATTTTTAAAATAATCATAGTGTATGGGTATTTGTATTGTATTGTATTAGTAAAGGTGTTTATTGGTCCCAGACAGGCGGAGAAAGCACATATTATAGCCGAGGCAGTAGTTTGTGTGCGAGGCAATTAATAAAATTTAAATCTTTTTTTTTAAGCATTTAATTAAACTATTTCTTAATATTCTGTCAATTCATTTTTTGGATAGGTTCAACTGACATTATGAAATTTTAGCTTTATTTTTGTACGGATATAATAATAATTTTACTTATGAGCTGGTATATACAAAGTTTATATATACAAAAGTGCTCTTTTAGTTCCACCCTTACTTCCTAAGAAATCCCAGAAGCCAACTGAATGGCTTGAGCGGGTTAGGGGTAGGAACGGACCGCGGGCTTAAAGTCCCCTCCGAAGGACTATTACAAAAATAAACAGCCATACTCCTGGTGGGATTTGAACACACGAACTCTGGCTTGTAGTCAGCAAGCACTAACCACTAGTCCACCGTCGGCGATAAGTCTGGTGTAAAGTAACTGATATATTTGAAGCAGAATTTTGGAAAAAAAGTCTTCTAATAATAAAGATTTATCCCTTAAGAATTTCAGAAAGAAGATGAATCCTAAATGCTATTTGATTGTCTAAAGCGGACAAAACTCAGTTTATTTGGAAATAACAGAAAACGCCTGCTGTTTTATATTAAAAACAAGACATTTCAGAGAGTTAAACTTTATTAAGTATAAAAAAACGAAGTCCCATTAATGTCATTTTAATTAAAATTCACTTTGCTTTACTGATTTCATTAATTTTATTTGAATATGTCAAGGCAGTAGTTCACTTCACACCTAATTTACATGCTTACTTCTCAATTTCAGAATTAAGCCCCCAGTACTTTTCCAGTGATTTTATTGTACTGTGTGACACTGGCGTAGAAAAGGAAAAACGCGTTTTGATAGTCTAACTTTCGCAGAAGATTTACATGGGACTAGACGCGTTTAGGATGTACAGGGTACCGTTTGAGGATGCGCTTTAGTCTCAATAACAGAAAGCCATTTTTGCTTCTCAAATATACAATATTCGCAGGATAACCCACGGTGCTCCTGAGGCGATTTAAATAAAATTTTGATGACACTCCAAAATACAAGTTTTATATTGTTTTTTAATGTATTTAGAATTTATCTCAACAGTTTTGAAAATCAGTTTACGTGATCAATTTTTTTTAAATGGGTTTAAATAAAAAAGTCATGTTTCCGGGGATAAACAAATATTTAATGCAATAAATACAAAAAACAAGGAAAATTTTAAATTACAAATTAATTATAGGTATTTATAAAAGTAATTCCTGTTAAAATAATAAAACTTTCGAACGTAACAGTAGTTTTAGACTTTTAGCGCTACTGTAATATAGCTATAATTATAAACATATATAAAGTTTAAACATAACACTATAAAATTTAATATAAAAACGATATGGAAAATATGTCATATGCTTATAAATGTAAACTATTATAGCTACATACAGCTCGATGTAATTTTTGCCAATAATTCAAATAATTAAAATCATGGTGAACTGATTCTGTACCTTGTTCTGCGAAAAATCCTAATCCCACTTGATGCTTGGAACAAAATTGCACAACATGATAGAAAATTGTATGCAATTTTGGCGTCACAGTTATCTTTAAATGTTCGTAACTTTTTTTAAATTCTTTAACATGTTCCTTTAAATTTGGATGTAAAGTCAGTGAAAAACAACTGTTAACTACTACTCCGAACTTTCTAAATGTATCAACATAATCCATGCCTTTATAAAACTGACGAACTTGGCATATCTCTTGTAGTTTGTCGACATTCTTGAGCAATAATTTACATGAGTTTCCCTCGAAAGAAAATTTACCACCATTAGTATACTTTTTTTCAACATTACATTGTTGAGCTCATTTTTTAGCAATATCAGGATTACATTCATGTAAATGAGTATAAAGTTTGTTAACGCAACCTAGTAAAAGGTGCAGCTCTGGGGGGGCATAACATCTAGAATCAATATATCATCGCCAGAACAATACAAGGGAGGGTGAATGCAATTTTTAAAGTATTTAGCATTCTTTTTGACTTTTCCCTTATCGTACCAGTTGTTATAATTTTGAAGACAGCTTTCGGTCTTTCTTAAATTACCACACGAAGCTAAATTATCTTTGCAAACATCACACCAAATACACGGATAATAACTTGCATTACTTGACAAACCAGTAATTATGTTTGAAAGTTTCAAATCAGTTGTTATTGTTGCGGGATATTTATTTAAACATTCATTTATTTTCAACTTTGACCAAATATTTGCAACATTATTGTAATTTTCTTGAATATTGGGAGCAAGAGCAATAATAAATATCTTTTTCACTCCGGTGTACTTCCACTTGTTAATAATGTCTCATTTTTTGATTGAACAGATACAGTAAATTTCAAAGACTCCCCGCCACCGTCAATACCGAAATTCAAGTGAAAATTAAAAATATCTCGTATGTCCATGACATGTTGAATGAATAACATAAAATTAATACACATAACAGCAGAGCTTGGATTTTTAGAAACTACTCCTTTTTTGTAGCTTCGAAGTCAAAAAAATAAACAGCAAAAAATTCGTCTAATTTGTGGGAAGTTTTTACCATTTTTTCACGACAGTGAGGTTCAATAACACTTTTAAGAGTGGTCTTTTCTCTAATAAATTTGGAAAATTTACGTACATGTCGATCAGAAACATTCAAATCGCTTTGTAGTTCACAAAAATCATCAAAAGAAATCTGACGTACTTGATTTTTTTCTTTTGGATTAACTGTAACATTTATTGAGTTACCATGCTGCTGCGAGAGGGATAATTCAATGTTTGTATTTCCAGCTTGCGCTTTTGGATTTAATTTCTTCTTTATAATTATTTGTTTTTTTTAATAATCGAGAAGTCAGATGTTCAGTTTCTTTTTCATTGTTCAAATTTTGTTGAACATTATTGATCAATGTGGTTGAGTTGCATTTGTGACTAATGCCTCTACCTATCAATGTTAAACACTTCGAGCATATCCTTTTGGAATCTTTTGATTTTTTTCTTATTAGCATTCTCCTTGTTTTGCTCTTATTTCATCACATAAAGTACACTCACATTCATACCCAGAATTTGATGCACGAGTTTTCATGTTATCGCGATACTTCGAATAATCTGGCATTTTAAAAGCGCTCCGTAAATCTGGATTTGCACTAGCTCTTTTAATTCTCAATCGGCATGCATTGCAAACTGCAGCTGGTAATCTTGAATCTCCTATATCGAAATCGGGAAACAATGTTTTTATTCCACTTCCTATGCTGCCTGTACTTTTAAAATACTGATTTTTGGGTTTTTTCTTACAAATCAAACATATGCTAAGGCGATTTTGTTCGTGAGTTCTGGAAAATGTATGCAATAAATCCATGATATAATTATATATATTATTATAATATTCTATAATATTCAAATGATAACGAAAAACTAGACTCAACTTTGCAAGAAATCAAGCAACGCTAAATATTGACAAGTACTTGTCAATATTAACCCATAGTTATTATTCTTACTTATAACCATGACGACATAAAAATAAGGTTTGTGAGATTTGATAAAAATATATAAGTAATTTGAATTTAATTTGAATTAGTGACGCAAATTTCCTTGTTTTTTTGTATTTATTGCATTAAATATTTGTCTATCCCCGAAAACAGGACTTTTTCATTCAAACCCATTTAAAAAAAAATAGATTACGTAAACTGATTTTAAAAACTGTTGGTATATATTCTAAATACATTAAAGGACAACATAAAACTTGAATTTTGAAGTGTCATCAACATTTTATTTAAATCGCCTCGGGAGCACCGTGAACCTACTTATAAAATGCCCAATTTACTTGGTTAAAAAAAACTAAGAAATTTGCATAGGCATAGTTGCCATATTTCAGACAAGCTTTTTTTCAAACTGCTGCAACTAAAAACCTTATTAAGATTTTTTATTAAATTAAACACAATTTGAAATTAATGCAATGTTTCATATCTCAAAAACATTATATTTGCAATATTGCCAAGTGTATGCGATGTGGCCATATCAACTGTTTTTTTGTAACAAACTTTTTCATTTTTTTCAGGTGACGTAATTCTTTGGGATTTATCGACAACTAAAAAAATCTCACAGGTAAAATTAAAAGACCACATAACCTCACTTACGTTCGACGCCCAAAATTCGCGTGGCATATGTGGAAACGCTTCGAACATACTGGAAATTTTCAACATCGACAGGGATTTTAAAATGGCGCCCAAGTGTGAGGTTACGTTAACTAACGACGGGTGCAACGTTGTCAGGTTGCGTCCCGATAAGAAGGTTTTCGTTGTGGCGGGGTGGGATGGTAAAATTAGGGTAAACTCGTGGAAAACCATGCGGGCATTGGTGGTTTTGAACGAACATAAAGGTGGGGTGACTGACGTACAGTTTAGCCCTGATATTGTCAATTATTGGCATAATAATATTTTTGCTGCCAGTGGGTCAGATGGAAGGATTTCATTATGGAATTTATATAATTAAAAATTGCAAGGGGCAAATGTTACTTTAAACCAAAGCCCTTTATGACCCCCTAAAGTCAAAAACGTCAAAAATACAAATGGATCATTTTATTCACCATTAAAAAAATTTATTGATAAAAAATTATTATTATTTTTAAAGTGAGATTATTATTAAAAATAAATATTTTCTATTGTTTATATATTAACGACTGAAATTGTACAAAAATTGTGATTTTCAATTCATTTATTATTCTTTAAATCTAGTGATGCAACAATTACGATTTATCTGCGCTTAACGAATAACCGTAGTATTTTTTTTACTTTTATAATTACTTTTCAGCGTTTCTTTTGTTTTTTGATAATATTCCAAGATTTTAAACAAAAAACAAAGAATTATTCTAGACCACTTTTAAAAACTCAGAGGAGCAATAACAATAATTGTTTCATCACTTTTCAAAATCTTAAAAAGGTATATATTTTTTCTAAATATTGTTAAATTTGTTTGTTTAATAAATAATTTACCAAAAAAACATGTTTTGACACGTTTCCGGACGAAACCCGTCTGTTTGTTACCAAATTTGTAATAGATTTTAAATAAACTTTATGATAAGCTAATTTTGCACACCCTTTTGGTACTACCTGGTCAACATTTAACCGGAGTCACATTGCAATGTTACTAAAAAGAAACGTTACTCGTTACTGTTCCAAGTTAACTAATACTATTGTAATATAACAAAATTACCTATAAGCAATGTGACAAAAACGTAACATTGTGATACTATTGTAATATAATTACCAATAGGCAATGTAACACAAACGTAGCATTGCGACACTGTTGTAACATAACTAAATAATCAGTCAGCAATGTAACAACAACGTAACATCGTGATACTATTGTAATACAACAAAATTACCATAGTGTAACATAATTACCGTTTGATATATATATTTAACATAACAATATTGCATTCGAGCAACGTTATCGTTATGTAACAAATATTTCGTTTTGTAACATTATAATGATATGTTTCTGCAATATAAAGTCAATATTGCAGACATAAGTAGCAATTACATTTATTTGTATTATACAGCTGCCAGGGCCGTACCGAGGCACACTTTTTGGGGGGGGGGGGTGGAGACGATAAAAAAACCAACTTATTTTTTTATCGATACTTTAGTAGTAATAGTAAAAATTTTCAGTAGTTTTATCATGTATGTAAAGTGCTGTAAAGTGTAGATAAAGAATGTCTTTACCTACCATTAGCATGCTCTTTCGAAGTCGATGGGATTGATTCTCGTTCTCTATTTTTTTGATTTGCTGCCAATGTAAGTGGATTATCCGGAACAGCAACAATTTTAATTTTAACCAAATTTACACCGTGAATATTTTTCTCATGCATTTTTTTATAGTCCTTGTTAAACACAGATCCACATAATGAGCATTTTACTAGAACTCGGCCCGGTTTAGCTTTGTTTTCCATATTAAAAAAAAAAACTAATTCCTATTTATTGACACTAGTTTTACTAAGCTTAGATAAGCTTCAACTAAATAATAATCTAGACAAATAAGACGCCGAAAATTGCGGTGCGTAAAAAGAGTCAAACGCCGCCAAAACCAAAGACAAAGCCGCGAGGCGGTGCCGACTGTACATGCCGCTTGTGTGAAATATAATGTCCTTTAATAAAAATAAGGTTGACCAATACAATTTTCTTGACGGTAACGATTATAGGAGGTTACAATAGATTAAAAATTATAATTTTGTAATATGTAGGTAAAGTTTAAAAATTATATTTCATTTTATTTATTGTGATGGGTTGGTTGGTAGGGTAGGTATACCCAACCAACCGACCCAAATACTATAGATTTTGCCAACCGTGTTTGGATTTGGAACCAACTGCCAAGACTTTGGGGGGGGCGACTCCCCCCCCTACACCCCCCTTAGGCCCGGCCCTGACAGCTGCAAGCTCTCAGAAAACTTAAATCGTTTTTTTGATTTAAATCGTTTTAATGACTTAAGTCATTTGGTAATAAGTCATTTCTCTAAACCTGACTTAAGACTTAAAATTTAAGTAATTTTCAAAATGATTTGTGACTTAAATATTTTTTCAAAATAGAAAAAACTTAAGTCATTAATAAAAGGCTTAAATCAGTACATACGATTTAAGTCAGGTAGAAACGATTTAAGTCAAAAAAAGAATTAAGTCTTTTTAAAAGTCGGTAAATTATTTAAGTAATTTAAAAAGATTTAAGTCTTTTTAAAAAAGATTTAAGTCTTTTTAGAAAATATTTAAGTCAGATTTTTCATATATTTTTTGTAAATTTTTAACAGCGGCATTTTCTTTTGAACTGCCAGGGGTTCACGCGGCAGCAGATCAAAAACTCCTTTAATTTCCTACCTACAATTGCTACCGCTAGTAAATAAAAAAACCGCCGCGGTAAAGTTAGCTTTTCGAAACCGTTTGACGGCTACATTAAAAAGTGTCCTGTCTAAAATGAATGAAAAAAAAAAGTGGGAATTTATAATTTTGTTATTTTGTTTGCTAACATTCGTCGTATTATGCGTGCAGTTAGGTCTAATTTGTGATTATTAGTGCAAAGTGGAAACAAACGATTAACAGGTAAGGACGAATAAATATTATAAAGAAGTGTTTATATCATACAGGGTGTTTCGGTTTGTTTAAGTAAATAATTACGACAGAAAAACGTGATTGTGCGTGAATAAAATGATTCAAACGTGATTGTGCGTGAACGTGAGTAGTCTTAAATTATTACAGTCGTGAGTGGTCGTAAATCGTGAACAATCGTGAATCGGGAGTAGTCGGGAGCGGTAGTGAGCAGTCGTAAATCTTGAGCGGTCGCGAATGGAGAGTTTGGAACCTCCCATCATTACTCCCTTAAGGGAGGAATATTTTTTTTCTAGATGGATGTTGAACCAGCTACAAAAGTTAACAAAACAACAAGTTATCAGATTTTGAACTACAGCGATTTTAAGAAAAATGCTTCAACTTTTATCTATTTTAACAGAGTTTCTTAAGAGAGTTTTTTAACAGAGTTCTTAACAGAGTTTTTTAACAGAATCTATTATCGTTTAAAAGTTACCCATTTATGTATATAAAAAAGTACCCCCCTGTATGTCTACTCTACTAAAAAATGTGTTTTAAGTTTTTATTTTGTTTGTAAGTGAAAATAAATCGTTTTAAATTCTTAACTCGGTGGTTTATTATCATCTGTATTCACAATAGATTAATAATATCAGTATCATTAATACCATAAAATTATTATTAACATTTAAAAATCGTTGTATTGACTTAAGGGTAATTATTTTGATTTAAATGACAATTTTTGATTCAAGTCATTTTATTGACTTAACTCTTAGATCACGATTTAAATAAAAAATATAGACTTAAGTCATAAAAACGACTTACTAAAGGAATTAAGTCATAAGATGACTTAAATCACTTTATATTGATTTAAGAATTTGCGAAAATGACTTGACTTGAAAGAAAATGATTTAATTCAAAGACTTAATACTTAAATCATTTGAACTTTTACTTGGAATTGACTTAAGATTTAAATCATTTTGATTTTAGAATTGACTTAAGACTTAAGATTTAAGTCTTTTTAAAACTGACTTGTTGCAGCTCTGTTTGTATAATAACTGTAATGTTAATCAGACGATATATTTGTAACCCAACTTAATTACACCGACGTTACCAAATTGTCACGTAACCATGCAGTCAGCCTTTTTACATTGGGAAAGTTTGGTTACAGTAATGTAAAGTGATTGACAAGTTTGTTATATATTATAAATATGTTTATAATACTGACAGTAAAAGTAACACAATTGATAAGTTTGTTACGTAACATAATTATATTTATGTTACGTACAAAACTTATACTTATACACATCAATTACATCTCGCTCGTGTTACTAACCTTGGCTAGGGTATAAAGTTAAAATAGCGCACCCTGACCATTTGTCATTGGTCCCCAAACAGTCTGCCTGATAAGGAGAAAGTCATGATGACTAGGACTTTTTGATGTGGAGCATAGTCACTCGAGCAGTGTAAGATTAACATAACGTTGCAACGTAAAAATGTTACATAGCCCTAAAGGCCATGTTATGTAATATAACTTATGTTGCGACAATGTAACATTGTAATATAACAGTGTTACTTTATTTTCGTTATCACTAATGTGTTGCATTTACATCACGACATGTTGCATATTTTAAAATAACATATGCACATTACCATAATTTAAATCTTACAAATATTACATGTTATAAATATTACATATGTAACGATAATAAAAAAATTTAATATAAAAAATTATATAAGCTTAATATAAATGTAATGTTGTATTAATATAACAATAATATATTATTGTTGTATGACAGTTTTAAGTAGGTAATAATGTTATGTAAATTTAAAAACAAACCTTATGTTTCACTTTTATAGAAGCAATATAACTTGATGGAAAGTTACATAACAAAATTTTATTTTAATGCATTTATGTAACGACAGCGTAACGTTGTTATGTAACAATCTTACAGTAAGATTCTTACTTTAAAAGCGGAAAATAGAATTAAATTCGAAACCATCAGGTTATGTAACTTCAATGTAACACATAATATTGTTGACTGTGTAGTGACAATACCTACAATCTATTCTAATCTTATTTTACGAAAATACCAAACAAAACAATTTTAGAGATGGCGGTTTACCTTTTTCTTTACAACCCTTGATATGGATATCAAAAGAAAGAGTTTGAGGGGTAAAAAACGATAAGGTGAGTAAAGTCATACTAAATCCAATATGACGAGCGGCCCGAGATGACGGATTACCTTTTTTTTACATCCCTCTTAATACAAATATCAAATAGTTTGACGAGTATAGAAACGATAAGGTAAGTGACGTGACGTCACTGACGTCATACTAAATCCAATATGGCGAATAACATATTTCTTCACAACCTCCTTGATATGGCCCATATTATGTATGAATATCAAATGAAAGGGTTTCTCCAGCATAATACGATTCTATTTTTAATATGGCGGATGTAAATAACAGACTAACTATAGTTATAAAATAAAGACAAAAAAGTATTAAAAAAACTAAACTAAAAAACAAGTTTTAACGCAAGAAAAAGTATAAAACAATGTGAATTCCTTAAAATTTGTTCCATTAATAAACTTGTAACTTGTTAATGTTCAATGACTATGCCAAAAACGTGTGTCGAAATTACTTAAAAGTAGGTACATGCTTCTCAAAAAACGAAACCACGTGTTTGGTATGTGGTCATTCCATCGTTTCGAGTGTTACATTTTTTCAACCAAAGCATAAATTTTTATGTATTTTGAAATAATATTTTAGCAGTTAAAGTGCATTATTCTCTACGTTTTTAGTTCTATCTAAATTGTAAAATTAGTACAGTTTGACATATAGGAAAACGATTTTATATGTCGAAAAGTTTGTGTTTCGGGTGTTTCACGATTCTGACTATAATATATTATGTCCTGACGATTGTTACATTTATTTAAATTTCCGAAAGTATAATATTTACTCCGAAAGTATAATATTTACTAACCATCTATCACAAAATCACTGTTAATTAAAAATAACGTTTTACTATTTTTTTATCAAATTTTACTTTGTTTCTGGTGTTACCATGGTTCTGTTTCAGGTATTACAAGTACAATATTTTAACACTTTATATGGAAAACATCAGTGTTTTATTAGTCTCTAAGTACTACAAAATAAGCAAGTAACAAATAAACATAAATATAATGAACTCTCCTTTAACATAACTTAAGCAGCTTTGGGATGATTGATAAATCGGCAAAACAAGTAAATTATTGCCAAAAATCGGTAGAAATATAATTATTGACGAAAATCGTAGTATTTGGTATTTTGGTAGGTCCGATGCCATTTCGGTAGAAATACCGAAATTTCCCTCTTTAAATTAGGTGTGACTGCTTTTCGGATGGGCCATCGAAAGAGCCTTAAAAAAATACTTATTGCATTCTTCAAGCAATACACACACATACCTATTATCGACATATGAAAAAAGTAACACCCGAAACGTTTCGGATGAATAGTTTTTAATTAATCAAGAAAAAAAAACATCAAAAACATCAAATTATAAGACTATAGTCTTATGCTCAGATATTAGTTGATATTTTAAATCATTACCACCATAACCTTACTTTTACTAAATATTATTACACCAGTGGCGGCTCGTCAGGGTAGGCCTCTGAGGGCGCGCCTCACTCATAAAATGAAGGAACGAACGACTTTTTGTATTTAGCATTTTGCCTAATACAAGTGTATTTTTACAACTGTTATACCCAATAAAAAGTAAAAAAAAAACAATCAATTACACTAAGCGTAAATAAAAATCCAGGCGCAAAGCGACGCTCTTGACGCAAGTTTACGAGGTGAAACCCACATCGTTGAGGGTCGGCAGGACAGAGGCAAAATATTCACAGCCTCGGAAGCTCCTATTCGCGTTTTTCTATTGCTTTGAGACGAAATAATATTAGCTTTATCACATGACCGTAGATGATTCCGTGTAATTCACACTGTGGGAATTTTAGTTTGCTTCCCATCGTGTTTAGTGTAGGTGTTCTTGTTTTGATTCAGATTAAATTATTTTAAACTTTTGGCTGATCTTTTATAGTTTTTGTCTCAATTAGTGTAATTTCTTATTTTATTATTGTGTTGCACACAGATAAGGTAGATTTAGAAGTTTTAATTAAGGTTAGGTTTAAAAAATATCGTTAAAATTTAATATTGCTGAAATTTTCAGACGACTGCATTTCTTTTTACAGTTTCGTTTCTTTTAAAAAAAGGCGTTTCAATTATTAAGAGAACATGATTCATTTAAAAAAAATTGTAAAATTTAACTAAATAAAACTAATAACTAATAAGTAATATTCAAGAACTTTTCAAATATAAATTTTCATTGGATGAAATTTCCAGTGTAGAAAATTTCCTCTGGAGAAAATTTCCATTGGAAAACATTCTCATTGAATAAAATTTCCAGTAGATAAAATTCGCATTTCATTGGAGAAAATTCTCATTCAGTAAAATTTCCATTGGATAAGATTATCATTCAATAAAATGTCCTTTGGATAAAATTCCAATGAGAATTTTAACCAATGCGAATTTTATTCAATGGAAAAACTTTGAAAGAATAAGCAGGAAGTCGTGTTACAATTTTTATATTACAAACAAGTTTAAATTACCTTATTTTTATGCTAAAATCGTTGTATAAATGCAATTAATATTTATAAAGGAAAATAAAACGCTATTTAATTAAATATGTTTTTATTAGCAACTAATAATATAAAGTACAGATGTCTATTTTTTTAATATACAAGTTAAAATTAAATGCATCCTATCATATTTATACACAATTATATTGTAATAACCAATTTAATTTTATCTAAAAGTTTCCTAATTAATAATAGTACACTTCACAACTAAAAAACAATTACACTACACATTTGGAACAAACCTTTCATAAAAAAGGTTTGCTCCAAAGTGCACTATAATACTTTTTCTGCAATAAAGTGTATACATAGGGATCTTTTTTTCACCAACAGTAATTCAAATAACAGAACAAAAAAAGCGGTCCTTTTATAATAATAAAAAATAATGCCCTGTTTTAAAAATATTTTATATTTTCTTTCAAAGGAACTGTAGAATGTCTTAATAATATTTACAAATGACTTGAATGTTATGAAATAGTTAGTTTTTATACAGAGAGATATATAAAATTATATTTTAATGGCATAGCAATGCCATTAGTGCTTCTTATTGTACAGGGTGATTCTATAACACACAGTAAATTTTTTCTAAATAAATAATAATAAATAGATTAAAATATATAATTTTTTAAAAACAACCACCACTATTTTAATACATCACCCTGTATTTTGCTAATTTTATATTTCTTTACACAATTTTTAACATTTAATATAGATATATTTTTGTTTCGGACAAACTAACATGTTTTTTCTTTTGCCTTTCTTTTAAAAAAACCAGTGCTCGTTTTTTATTATGTGTGTACTTTCCAATCGTTCTTTGTTATCAAGTCAAAAATCACAGTCACTTTTCGATTTTGTTTTTTTATCTATCTTCTCCCATTAACAATTTTACGTTACTTTTGTATGCCACTGTTTTTTTCAACTTGTACATAATTAATATTTATTAATTTTTGTTATTTTGACTAGATATACTTAATTACATGAAAATTAGTGTTTTTGTTGCATTTTTTCGGGCACTCCTTCTAACGCGAAAAAAACAGTGGCATTGCAGGTTTTTTTAAATTTTTTAGTAAAATCCAGTTGATTTATTTATTTATTTAGGTAATATAACAAAGTATTCAGCAATATTTTACACTTTTGGTGAAATTTTGTTGAACACTTGGTATTTTACATTTTTAATGCGAGTAGGGGTTAATATCGGTGTTTTTAAGGTTAGGGGCGTCAAATTCACCGGTACTAAACCATTTTTTGTTTTTCTCAGCTTCAGGTATCTTATTGGATATTTTTATATTATAACAAGTACATTTTAAGGTATATTTGTTTACTTATGCGTCTTTTTACCAACAATTTAACAATCAATTAAACAATATAACAGGACAATCAATCTCACATTTTTTAGTACTTTTTACTTAGTAAAAAGTAAAACTTAACTTTATTAACACCCCCTGATTTATATCTATCTCTCTCTCTATTGTATTCATTCTACGTTTTGCAGAATATGGTCAATAAAAATAGAAAAACCACTCACTTTTCGCTCCTTTAAGTCAATTACTCGAAGCTGCGATCTGCTGTGCGTGCGCCGCTTGACTGGCACTTTGCTTGCACTTCTCTGTGGCGTCGTAGCCAATCGCGGCGCTCGCTTGGCTGACAAGCCCCGCCCCTACGGCGTTCCCGTTGGCGGAATGCGTCACGTGATGGTTCACCGCCAACGTGGTGCACGTGTTGCCTTGCTGACAGTTGCCGGTTTCGTGCGGCTGTCGCTGCTCACCGGCGGTCGAGGTTTGATGCTGCTGCGCAGAGCGTTGGTACAGTTTGGAGTAGCACAGGGTGCATACGCGTACCGGGTTGTACAATTGCTCGGCGGGGAGGGGGGTGCTGTGCACCGAGCAATCGGCGCAGAATATTCGGCCGCATTTGCTAAAAAAAAAATTTAATATTAGGTTACATTGATCAATTTTTTTTCCGTAAAAATTGGTTTTTAGAAAAAGTTATGAAGGCCTACGAAGTAAAACAAAAATATTTTTTTTTCAACGCTTTACAATGCTAATTTTCTAATTTTCTGCTACCAAAAATTAAAAAAAAATAGATGTAGACATTATTTTGTCCAAACCATTAAAAAATAAAATTTCCAATTATTGCACGCTTCAACACGATTTTCCACCTATAATTTTGTTTAACAGATTTTAAAAAAACTTACCCGTGTCTCACAGTTTAACGAAATCACGTCATTTAAATTTTGTATACAGCCATTTTTATTATTTTAACCTATACAAATTTGTAATTCTCTATTTTGTTATATTTTTTTTCTTTAAATATTGTTTTTACATAATAAAAAAATTATACTTAATTTAAAAATGTAAAAATATATGGGGTGCTCTATTTGAAATAACAAAGTTGATGTCACTTACAGTCAAAAACCTTACTCGTGAGTACTAACGCATATCAGGCCAACAGAATAATTTAAACGAAATATATAGGCATAAGTAAAACATTTATATACCTTGATTAAAAAGATATGGCTCCAATTTAAAATAATTTAAAATTACATACGTATATGCCGAGTTCTGCATGATATAACCAATAGATAAGGCAAGTTTTTGAACGATAGTCATATGTAAATTAATTTAAAATGGAATAAGGTGAGTTTTAGAATATTATAAACTTTCCAGGGTATAAGGGGATACATGTTAAATGTATAGACACCACTAACTCATTTTTATTAAAAAGTGGATAAGCCGAGTTTTGGAATGGACCTTATGCATAATTATGTGGCGAATACCGTAAATAACATTTTATTGAACTTTAAATGACGTGATCTGAAAAAACGCCGAGACATGGCTATCATTTTTTAAGTCTATTTTCAAAATCTATAGAAATTTTTCATGGGAGGAAAAACAAATGAAATTTTGTCGTACTGTGTTATCATTGGACTTACCGACAATGGTGTTTCCTTCTGCCCATCCAGAACTCGATTTTGCACGCGGTGCAACTCGTGACTGCGTGGTCGGGCACCCAGAGCGTCTGCGCATGACTCTCTAGCAACGAACTGTCTTCCACGGCCTCCCAAGACATGTCCGACCTTAGGGACTCCACCGCGGAAACCTGGCCTTCCCCCACGCTCCCCAATGATTCCGAAACCGAACCCTAAAATACAGGAAAAAGAAAACAGTTTTACACAGTTTTCCTATCTTTTCACAAAAAAAAAAACAGAAATAAGAAGGAAAATTGTTGTATTTGTACCTTTTTTTATTTCTTAAAATATTTTTTCTTTCATTTATAAATACTAAAATAGTTAAAATTAGTAAGAAATCCAAAAGAAAACTTAGTAATTATTACAAAATATACAATGTGTCCCCAGATAGGTAAACCACTCTTGGAAAACGTAATTCTCGATTTAAATGTTCATTTTTGAGGTTTTTAACATAATTTCAGTTTTTAGAAATTTAGGATGTCTTACAAATTTTCAAAAAAATCTATTTTTCTCTAGAGGAAAGTGCCTGTAATGTGCCAATGAGCCTTTAATGTGCCCATATACCAAATTTGAAAATCCTTGGCCAACTATGATTTTTCATTTATTTTGTCAAGATAGTAGCTTTTTGGTAAGAGATAAGTCAAAAAATTATTTAGAAAAGTTGCATGAAATAAAAATCTAGGGTCGTATCCCAAATTTCAATATCCTCAGCCAACTTTGATCTTCCACATTTTCTTTTGCTTATTTCCTAAATTGTATGGGTAACTTTTAGACAAGTTGCGTGATTACAAGTCTATTAAAATGGCATTCAAAATTTGGAAAAAAAATCTGCGGTTCTTCAATAATTGAAAACTGAAAACAAAAAATCGTTATATCTTCGTTATTCCTGGGAATTTTGAAACACGCAAGTTTTTTTTAATAATAATAATAATAATAATTTATTTATTGCCCAACAGTTTTCACAATAAAGGACATTCAAATAACAAAATTTCAGTAGATCCAAAAACAATTAGTAATATACATAAAATAAATAATAAAATAAATATACTTAAATATATAAAGTGGTGTTTAAAAAAAAGTAGACAACGGATAAAAAAAACCGCAAATATATAATAAAAAAGAAAATTATTGATAAATATAATAATTAAATGGTTAAAAACATTGTAGTATACTCCTCAGACTAGAAAAATTAATATCACAAAGACTTCCTACTTTATTAAAAGTTAGGGACATTTTATATATCGGCGACCTTACTAACATGTTGGTACGTGCCCTTGGACACTTAAATACTAATGTTTGCCTATTATTAGGTCTTGGTACATAAAAATTTAACTGTCCCAGTAGGTCACTGCAGTCTATAACATTATGAATTAATTTAAATAAAAAGGTTATGCAGATTTTATCCCTTCTTACACTTAAAGAATTAAAATTAAAGGTATCAAGCAGTACCAAATGATCAAAACCCTGAGGGGGATATACTCCAAACGTTTTGTAACTTAAAAATTTTAGAAATTTACGTTGCACTGATTCAATTGATTGAATGTGGCACAGGTAAATTGGCGACCAAACAATCGAGGCGTACTCCAACTTGCTGCGGACCAATGCATGAAACAACAGCTTAAGGCTCTCAGGTTTAGAAAAGGTTTTGCAATTTCGGATTATAAATCCTAATGTTTTATATGCTGATTTTGTAGTGATAGCGATATGTTGTATGTTTACTTGTAAACATACATATTTATCTACATTTTCATCAATTTCGTGATTTTTTTCGCCCACTAGATTTTGAGTTACCACCACCATCTCTTGTTTTTCCTATGACCCCCATATTGGAATTTTAGATGGTTAGATAGAAAAAAAAACAAGGAATCCAATAATAACTCAAAACATTCATAGTAGCGAAGAAATTGGACAAAAATGTAGATTAATGTGTATGTTTACATGTAAAACTTACTTTGTTTCCAAATACCCAGAAATAACGAAATAATAATATTTTTAAATATTTTGAGAACCTCTGGCTTTTTTTCCAATTTGTAAGTTTTATGTTAATAGGCTTGATATTTTACAATTTTACAGCTCTTCAAATTAAAAAATACCCATAGGTACATAGAAGGATACTTGGTGCACCCTGTATTGAATATAATATATACATAATAATTATTAAATCAAAGAACATTAAAACCTTTTTTAAAACCAAAAATTACGTTGAAAATTAGTCTTCAACCAAGCCAAAAATGAAATTTTAAATCGATAATTTTTTACCTTTTTTATCCAGGGACACACTGCATACATCGCCGCTGAAATTCTTTAGTAAAACGATTTAAAGAAAAATTCTAGAATATTTGAAACATTTAAAATAGGCGTATTTCAAATGTTTAAAATAGTCTATAGACATAGATGTAACTTTTTTTTAAATCGCTCCCTGAAAATTAGTTAAAAACCAGATAGGCATTTTCAACGGCGATATAAAACAAAAAAAAATAAAACTTAATTTTTTTTACGTTATCAAGACAACAGGGAGTGACTGACCCGTCGGTTGCACAGGGGCGTCGTGTTTTGAGGGGAGCCTAACATGATTTCCACTTCATCGGATTTCGAACTTTGCGATTCGTTTGAACTACTTGAAGTATTTAATTCTGTCACTGACTAGGAGAAATAGCCAAGTTTTACTAAATTAAAAAGTTATCGAAAAAAACTGCAGCAAAAAAATTAATAAAGTATTTTCAATTTTGAGGTAGTAGTGAATATTGTCTATTCGCTATGGACAAAGGGTCAAATGGCAAATTTACATGGTTAATAAAGTTAATTTAAGTTATAATATGTGCTATGATGTTAAAATTGTTTATCTACTCCTATTGCATAATATTGTTTTTTGCGTATATAATGATACACATTATAAATTTCCTGCATAACAACAGGAAGAATGAACTCATTATTCACGTTGGGCATCAGAGATTGGCCCATTTCCATATTCACTGTGATTTGAATCAATCGGGTTTTAAATATTTAATAATGGTAAAAAGTGGTTAACCCTTTGACAGATGTCAGATTTTATTTTTTAAAATCATTTCATTATCTCCCGTATAATAATATACTATTATCTACTTCTATTGAATAATTTATTTTACGTTCACTTTTAAAAATTATTTATACCACTAATCTGGACATTTTGCTAATAGTTTTAAAGTTTCTCTTTTTCTTTTTTAGAAGACTAAATTTCCTAAAAAAAATGTTTTTTTTTTTACTTTTTTCTCTAAAGTTACAATTTTATATGGGGCGGCCAAGTTTTATTCAATAAAAAAAAATTATTTTCGGCGCTCAAGCGCTGCTAGTCTCGAGGCAGTAAGATCCGCCCCTTTGCCCGAGGCGAATATAACATAAAAGAGAAAAAATTTAATAAAACATGCTATTTTTACTCACATTGTCATCCTGTCTTTCCAAATCCAAACCATTTGTGCATTTATGACAAACGGCCCTTATCCTTTGTTGTCTGTATGTATGAAGTTCTTTTTGTAGTAAATCTTCCTTTCTCTAAAAAAAAAATTATCAAAAAATTAATTTTTAAACCTCAAGCCTCACCTTTTGATCCTCAATTATTTGATCAAGCCGCTCCTGTATGGGCGAGCGCAGGGGTACCAACCCGTCCACACTGGGGGCAAACTGATATGATGTAATCGAAGTTTTATGATAGGGCGGTGTTTGGTTGGCACCGCTGTTAACGTGATCCCAACCGTTTCTGCTCGAAGTTCTAGAAAAAAATTTTGGCGTCGAATGTAAAGAATGATCCTCGTGACTAAAAAAAATAATCATTACATAAGAAAATGCTTTTTGTTGTTGTAATAACATACTTTTTGTGTCCAATTGGTTTGTTATTCTGCAAACAAACGTGGCATGTTTCCGTATCAAGACATTCATTTGGGCTTTGAATCTTTTCAAAGCCGTTAATGTCCTTTGGGGATGTTCTGGAATAAAATAATTTATAGGGATTTGTTCCTTGACAAATTAACAATATTTTTGATTATAAATATTTTTTTTTATAAGTTCGAAGTTCGCCTTTCAAGAGTGGGATTTGGGTAAAGTGGGCCCGCGATTTTTCATGTAATCATAAAAATTTAAAAGAGTCATACGGATAATAAGTAGCATGCAACAATAATCCAACCAAATTTAAAAAAAAATACATTTATACATTTATGTATAGAAAATGAATTACATGTACATAAGTAATATAGCAATAGGTACCAACTTGCAAAAACCAACATTTATTTTGTCAATTTATTAATTGATTTTATAGTATTTTTTTTTAATACAAAAGGCACTATATACAATGTATATTATACATACATACATATATATTGTAACACAAAAACGTAAAAAAATAGGATTTAAACATTGCTAGTTCTTAATAGTTGGGTTCTATGGTTAAGCTTTTCGCTTTTGACAGTGACAGTTCTATATGTTATGTTTTGTGTATGCAGTGTTGTTTAAAATTATCAAGTGAATAGTAGCCTGCATTATCTCTCGTATAATAATAATGCAAAATATCTAAATTTGTTAACGTAATAAGATGTTTCAAGTGCTATCAATTTGGTCATTTTGCTGAAGACTGCAAGAACAAACAAACATGCTCTAAATGTGCAGGAGAACATAAAGCTGAAAATTGCGAAAATAATTTTGAAAAGTGCATTAATTGTATAAATACTATGGAGAAATATAAAATCAAATTGGACAGTAACCACAATGTTTTTAGCAAACAATGTCCCTGTTATTTAAAATTGGAAGAAAAAGAAAACAATAAAACCAAATTTTTATAGCAAATACAAAATTTTAATTATGGTAGATATATTGTATATTTGAATTGCCAGGGTTTTTTAAATAATAAACATTTAATACTACAACTAATAATGGAATGGAGACCAAAAATAATTTGTTTAGTGGAAACTCATGTGGATAATTATGTTGAAAATGTTGAATTGGAGATAAAAGGTTACAAATATGTGAAAAATCCAACTCATAATAGAAGAACTGGAGGTATTTTAATTTACATACACGAAAAAATTAAATTTAAGACTTGCATAAATATAAATAATGACTATTTATGGATAATAGGTGTTAAACTCAAAATATTAAACCAGGTATATCAAATAATTGTACTCTACCATCCACCTCAAAAATATGATAATATGTTAATGGAATTTTTAAGTAACTACATAGAAAATGATATGGAAGTTGAAAATATAATTATGTTAGGAGACTTTAATATAGATTATTTAAAAATGGATTTATTTTATGCCAAAAAAATTAGAGATATTTTTTATATAAACGGTTTAAGTCAAATTGTACAAACCCCTACACGGATAACACCAAATAGTAAGACCCTTATTGACTATATTGTGACAAACTGTAAAGAGCTTTTATATGAAGTACATTTGACTCCAAGAATAGGTGATCACTGCATATTAAGTATAAGTTTTAAGGAACTGCAGGGTATAAATGAAAATATCACTGAATCTAAACGAAATATGAAAACATATGATTGTAAGAAACTTCAAGAAGAAATGTATCTAACAGATTGGCATAATAACACTACTAATGTTAACACACTTGCCTCCAGATTTATATCTTCAATTACTAATATTGTAAATAAAATGTGTCCAGTTATTACTACAATAAAGAAAAGAAAATATTATTATAACAAATGGATAAATAATTCAATTTTAGAACATATGAAACAAAGAGATTTACAGTACAAAAAAGCAGTATTTACAAATATCCAAGATGATTGGAATCAGTACAAAGTAGTTCGCAATAATCTAGTCAAAGAAATAAAAGAAGCCAAAGAAAAATTCTACATTAAAATTATAGATGAAAATAGATTTGATTCCAGAAAAATGTGGGCAAATTTAAAATCTTTATTGCCAAACAATAAAAACGAAACCTTATCTGAAGTTAAGTTTCAGAATAAAATAATCTGTGATAAAATGGAAATGGTTGAAAAACTAAATTATTTTTTTCTTGAAAGTATAGAACATATAGTTAACAATATACCTAAAATGCAGAGCTCCAATGAAGTTATAGAAAAACTTGATTTTATTGCACCATTTTCTAGTTTTGAAAAAGTAACAATGACAACATTAAAGAAAATTCTTAAAGGACTAAAAAATACTTCAGATGTTAATGATGGCATAACTACAAAAATATTAAAAGATGTTTGTTCAGTAGGAGCAAACCGACTTCTAGATATTATTAACACATCACTGCAAGAAGGAGAATTTCCCGAATATTGGAAAACATCGTGTATAATACCAGTCCCAAAGGTTGCAGGTACAAATCTTCCAGAAGAGCTAAGACCCATAAACATGGTACCTCCATATGAAAAAGTATTAGAATTATGTGTTAAAGACCAACTTACCAAATATTGTGATGAAAATAATGTTATTGTACAACATCAGTCAGGATTTAGAAAAAAACACTCTTGTGAAGCTGTAATAATAAATAACTGTGATAACTGGTTGAAAATCTTGGACAGAGGTAGAATAATTTTGTGTGTTTTTTTAGACTTTAAACGTGCCTTTGAAACAATTGATCGTGATATATTAATACAAAAGTTGCATAAAATTGGTATCTGTGATAAAACTTTAAGATGGTTTCAATCATACTTAAATAAAAGGACGCAAGTGGTAAAGATTGGTAATGTTTTGTCTAGTAAACTTCAAAGTAAATATGGTGTCCCACAAGGAACAGTTTTAGGGCCTTTATTATTTATATTATATATAAATGATATTGTAAAATGTGTAAAAAAATCTGACATTTCATTGTTTGCAGATGACACAATGTTATATATATCTGGTGATAATGTGAACGATTTAATCGATGTAATGAATGTTGAACTTAATAATATTTTTGTTTGGCTTTGTAGCAACAATATGTGCTTAAATGTTGATAAATCAAAATATGTTATTATGGGTTGTAGTCATAAATTAGGTAATTTAAATCTAAATGTAAATAAAAAACTTTACATTAATGGATCTGAACTCCAAAGAGTAGATAGCTTTAAATATTTGGGTGTAATGTTAGACAAAAACTTAAATTTTAAAAACCACATAGATTATATTATGAATAAAATAGCTAAGAAAATATATTTTTTAAGTAGAGTAGGTAAGAGTTTATCAATGTATGTAAAATTATTAATATATAAATCCATAATAGCCCCCCATTTTAATTTCTGTTCAAGTATTATGTTTGAAATAAATCAAAATGAAAATCAAAAGCTACAGAAGTTACAAAATAAGGCAATGCGTATAATTCTAAAATGTAATCGTTACACACCCATTAATGTTATGTTAGATACTTTAAGTTTATTGAATGTCAAACAATGTATTGTGTTTAATTCTATGTTATTTATTTATAAACTAAAAATTGGAGCTTTACCAGATTATTTAAACAATAGACTGGTCAGGGTAGAGAGTATTCATGAGCATCAAACAAGAAATGCTCAAAACTTTTATATAGAAAAATATAATCGAGTCCAGACTACTAAAAATATTTTTGTTAATGGGCTAAACATGTTCAATAATCTGCCAAATAATGTTAAAAACTGTGATAAAATAAATAGGTTTAAGTCTTTATTGCTGAGTTACATACACAGTCATATTTATTAATTGTTTATATTTTTATATGTTTTGTAAAATAGCTTATGCTAAATAAAGATTATTATTATTATTATTATTAAAAACGAAATTATGGTAGTCACCAAATAAATCAAACCATAGATAATCATGCGTTCGTATTCCAGTGTTGCCGGATCTTCTAGATGAGAATGACAGATTGATAATTTTATTTGGACAGTCAACATTATCGTTTATTATTGCAAAACTGTGCGGTAAAAGTTAACAAAAATCTATATGGCACTTACATACATACAGGACGCAAAAATCATTAATTTTTTATTATCAATTTATAAGATAAATTGTATAGGTTGTATAGGAGATAAATTGTATAGGTTGTATAGGATATGTATTTAATAAACCCATATATTATGACATGACAATAAGAAATGGCATATAAATTTTAGTAAACATTCACAACACAGTTTAGCAATACTAAACGATAACATCTTGAAACTTGAATATTTTTTTTTACTTGTAAATCAGACGGTCATTGTTTCTAAAACTTTGTAAATTTCTTTTAAGAAGACTACTACAACCTGAATGTTTACAACATTTACTCATAGCGACTAATATTGTGCCCAAACCTACTTAAATTAAAGTTTTTCTTGGTGCAGTATAGAGGGTGTCCGAAAAGCGGTTTTTGGGGCCAATAAAAGGAAAAAATTTCATATGATCATAGTTTGGCAAATGGCCCCTAAGGGTCCTACAACCTTCCAAAGGGTAGTAGAAAACTTGCAAACTGCAAAAAATTTGGAGTAAAAATTATTATTCTAGGCCTGCCCCTGTTTAATTCACTTATAAATAAAAAAGTTTAGTTATTTTGTTAAATTTAGCATAAAAAGTTAAGAAAGCATACAAAATTTCATTATTTTATGTCACACCGTTGCGGAAATAATAATAAAAACCATCCTCAGGGGCGCCCCTTTAAGAGGCTGTAGCTCCCTTAGGGGCCATTTGCCGACCTATGTTTATAAAAAGATTTTTTCCTATTTTTATCTTTAGAAACAACCTGTTTTGCACACTATTTTCGGAAATCAAACATTTAAAACCGTTTTGTGTTAGTTAAAAAATACAATTTATATTTTTATTAAAAATTGTATTTTTTAGTTCGTATTCATCAAGAAAAAAATTAATTAAAGATAAATTACTGGGTTAAAATTACATTTGTTAAATAACAAGTGACAAACATACTACTTTAATATTTTTCAGTTCAGCTAACACATAACCAACAATTTTCAGAATTTGTACATGTTAATAATTTTCTATATAAATATCGTCGAATAATAATTTGTAAAAAAAAATAATAAAAGATGAAATTTTTTCAAAACTTTTGGTGGTCTATTGTTGCATTGAGGCCATTTCAGGCGCACGAAACGCACGAATTACAAAACTGTTTTTATAAAAAAAATTGTAGATAATTTATTAGATAATATTTTGGCATCAAAATTGTCAAAAATATTTTTCTTTTATTAGGCTATACAGTAAATAAAAAAAACTCAATAAATATTTTATAAAAGTGGAGATAATTTTCAAATCAGACGGGTAAGAGAGTGGATGTGTGACTTCGAGCGCTCTTAGTTCCTATCCACAATAAAATTCTTAAAGAAGCATAAAAATTATATACAGTGTAGTCGAGTAAAGTTTGGTGCGAAACAGTGCTACTAGTTTGGTTTACTACATACCTGTACAGGTGAAATCAGGGTACCTGTTCTCCAAAGGCTTAATAGAAACATTAAATAATTCCTCAAAAGGCAATCTCTCAACGGAGAACGCAGGGGTGAGGTCCGGGCGGACAGGGAAGTAATAAAGTGACAGGGGACAGGTCAAGAAATCACCTATTTAAAGAAAAAACGAGTCTAACCAAGAGTGAAAGGGATCATCACCTGCAGATTCTGATAAATATCATTGCATGACCTAATACGCAAATCTGTAACAAAAACCTGGCAATAATTAATCATTATCTATAACAGCATAGGAGTGTAAAAAACCAAATAAAGTAAGAACGTCACAATATATTATTGTACTATATATATTATATAATATAGGCGTAAACTTACAGGCCAAATTTCTACCACAACAAGAAAACAAAGGTGAATGATAAATGGTATAACACATTAATTTTAACATAGATTAAATTTGAAGAATATGGGGAAATTAAAAACAACACCCCAGGGGGTAAACAACTGAACGCAGCAGATTCCGAATTCCGGCAGACCCGGACAGAGACCCAGATAAAATACAAGACCAGCAATGTACTAAGCAATGTACTAATAACCCAAGCCTCATTCATGAACCCCAATTGAATGGGGTCATTACTAATACCCTGGTTGAGGGTGAGTTCGGATTGTACTTAGTTTTGGATCAGTTTAAGGCCCCCAAAAACCAACTTTTGCCCCTCCTAGTCCTACACTCCACTAGCCTAAATCGGGCGTATGGTCGGCCCGGCGACAAAATTCTGGGGATCGCCTTAACCATCGACACTGTCATCCACGACCTCCTATGGTAGATCTACCAGCCGGCGTAAAAATCCAAAAATCCAACAAACACAGGTAACGCTGTGCAGTAGCGGGATACGTATAGAACCGAAAGGGAAAATAACCCTGGAAGATCAGTGTAAGGCGTGGCCGATGGGGCCTGCCATACGTTCTTATACTCATGCTCATAGTGATAATTTTAAAAATTGAAAGGTGTGGACGGTACAAAAAAAAAGATTTATCTTGTCCCGTCCATCAATTATTAAAATTATCTCTACTATTATAAAATATTTCTTGAATTTTTTTTATTTAATGTATAACCTAATAAAAGAGGAATATTTTTGACAATTTTGATGCCAAAATATTATACAGGGTCTTCCGAAATTAGTGCACCATACTTTAACAGCAGATTCTACGTGCAAAAATAAGAAAAAAGTCCCTATAAATATAGGTCGAGAAATGCCTCCTAAGGAAGCTACAGCCCCCGAAAAGGGAGCCCCTGAAGATGGTTTTTATCTAATATAAATAAAAAAGTAGAAACACCCTGTCACTTACTACCCTAGTAGCAATTTTGTCAAAGACTTGGGTCAGAATGGGTCAAGATACTTTGTACAGATTTTTTATCAAGAATCGGACAAGAATTGTTCCAGATTCTTGGCTAAGATTATTGGACAAGACTTGGGCCAGAATGGGTCAAGATACTTTGTACAGATTTTTTATCAAGAATGGGACAAGAATTGTTCCAGATTCTTGGCCAAGATTATTGGGCAAGACTTGGGCCAGACTGTGGCCAGAATTTTGACAAGAATTTGACCAGAAATCTATAGAGTAGAGGTTCTCATTCTACAGTAGCATCAGAGCCGTACCGAGGCACACTTTTTGGGGGGGGGGGCGGAGACGATAAAAAACCAACTTATTTTTTTATACAGTATGTCCATGGATAGAGGGCCCAAGAGGACAAATGGACTAAAATTTTCATTTTTCGACCAAAAGTCATTCCTTATAAAAAGTTCTGCTTGTTTAAAAAAGTCCATTGCCATACTAATTTGAAAATATTATACAGGGGGGTCAAAAAACAAGAAAACATGAAATACTCTCAGGAGTAAACTACCTTTATTTTTCGTTTTGGAGCAAAATGACAAATAAAAAAAAGATTTCAAATTGTATCTAAAGACCATTTGTAAAATTTTAACTTGGTATTCGGAAAAATCAAATTTGGAATATTATTCCAAATTTTATTTTTCTTAGTTTTAAAATTTAATTTCATATTGACAAAAATGACACAATCAACAATAATCAAGTAACGCCAAATTGACAATTTGCATTCTATCATTGTTCATTTTGTAAATTTACACAAAATGTCCGGGTTAAGAACCCTATACATAGGTAAAGGATAGATACGTGAAATGAGGTACAAAAGTATAAATTAGAAATTAAATTTTAAAACTTTATAAGAAAAAGAAAATTTGGAATACTGAGTTGAAATTTTACAATTAGTCTTTGGATAGGATATCCTAATAATATTATTTGTTATTTTGCTCCAAAACGAAAAATAAAGGTAGTTTATTCCTGAGAGTATTTCATGTTTTCTTGTTTTTCGACCCCTAGTATAAAATTTTCAAAAAGTAATAGACTTTTAAAAACAAGCAGAACTTTTTATGAAGAATGACTTTTGGTCCATTTGTCCTCTTGGGCCCTCTAGTATAAAAAGTATACGCTAAAAAATGGAACCTACTAGGTAGGTAAATAAAAAAAAATCAAAATAAAATCCAAATTTAAGCTACTACGTTAAACCTAAAAAATACAATTTTATTTACGGTAACAATTATAGGAGGTTACAATAGGTTAAAAATTATAATATTGTAAATTACAATTTCTAATATGTATGGTTTAAAAATTATATTTTATTTATTGTGATGAGTAGGTTGGTAGGGTAGGTAAACCCTACCAACCTACCCAAATAGATTTTGCCAACCGTGTTTGGATTTGGAACCAACTGCCTAGACTTTGGGGGGGCGACTCCCCCCCTACACCCCCTTAGGTCCGGCCCTGAGTAGCATCATTCACAATACTCTATTAAATGAAATAGTCAAAATTCTACTATTTGAATTAGTACCAGCATTTTTTACTAATAAAGTAGTCGTTTTCACTTTAAAATGGTTATATTTTACTACTTAAATAGTTAAAGTTTGACTAATTTAAGATAAGTCACCATCTTTGACTGTTTCGAATAGTTAAAAGTAATTTCTTTCATCGTTTGTTTAATATTATGAACAATATTTATAGACAAATAAAATTATTTTTTATAAAAGTGACTGATAGTGATTGGTTATGACATCCGCTTGACAAGCTTGACAAGCGACAGATCGGAGTTCAAACCCCGGCTGGGTCACAACTTTTTTAAATTTAAATCTACTAATTTGACTATTTCATTCAGTAGAATTTGACTAATTATTAGTGACTGTTTTTTCGCTTTAACATTTAGTCATATATGACTTATAATTATTTATTTTAGACTAATTCATTTTAAGAGAGTAAACTAGTCGAGAAGTGAGTTTTCTGTAGGAAATGAATCGAGTTTTTCCGTTTGTCTGAAAATACGAACAAGAGCTTATTGGATTCGTCTTCTAGCAAAGAAAAAAATTGTTATTTCTAAAAATTAAAAAAAAAAGTGTGTGTCAGCTCTGACACGTAACTAGAGTTTACTCTTTATGAACATGAACGATTATAAAATACATATTTTTTGTACTTGTGGACGACGTCCACTGGACGTACATTAAACGTCCGTCGACATATATGTGATATCAGACGTCCTACGGATTTCCATTTAAGGTTTTTTTTTCAAAACTTAGGTACTATTTTCCACCAAATACTGTACAATACATTCTACAGTATTTGGTTCCACGCAAGTCCCACTTTGACATTTGAATACAAAAAACTGAGGTTAGGCATCTGTCAGTTTAACGCTTATTTCGTCTTATTATAATATAATAATACAATAAATGTGCATAAAGGTCCTAATTTAGAACACACAAAATACATATATAATGGACGTCCATGGGATGTAGTGTGCTGTATGGGAATCCTAGACGTTAAACGTGTTTTTGTCGTTCTTTAACGTCTGATGACCCGACGATGATTTATGGTTATTTTATGCAGATATACCGCCATATTTACTACTGTTCTAACTTTAATTGCCATTAAATAGAAAAATATCGAATAAAAAGTTAGGGCTATTTTTGTAACTTTGCCCCCCCAAATGTAACGCCTATGATTCAATTTTAACAGTTTTGATCTAAGATCTAGATTCAGCATGTCAAAATTATCAAAGTACCAAAAATTTATATCTTCCTATTCAAACCTCTAGGAATAGTTTAAAAAAATGATCCTCTTAGGCTCCTATTCAGGGGGCCGTAGCTCCGTTAGGGGGCATTTTTTGATACATGTTTATTAAACAAACAAGTGTTATTTTTCTATAAAGAATGCACTTTTTAAGTTTGGCCCCCTAATTTCGGGACACCCTGTATAGGCAAGAATTTTCTAGTAGGCTTTAGGACAAAAGTGACGTTTGGGTTATTTATAATAGTTATATTTTTTATAATTTTATAAAAAAAATTTGAAATATTAACTCTGAAAAAAATTGGGGATGTTTTTGTAAATTTGCCCCCCAAATGTTACGCCTATGATGAAATTTTAAAAGTTTTGATCTTTGATCTAGATTCAGCATGTCAAAATTACCAAAGTACCAAAAATTCATTTCTTCATGAACGTTTTAATGAAAATATGAGATAATAATAATGAGAGTAATTTATTTATAAATGCATTTTTCTCGAAAATGGTGGATCTGAACGATCTAAATAAAGAGTACCTATTTTTCGTAAAAACTATAAATTTTAATAATTTCATAAACAAAAATTAAAACATTAACCTAGAAAAAAGTTAGGGCTATTTTTGTAACTTTGCCCCCCCAAATGTAACGCCTATGATTCAATTTTAACAGTTTTGATCTAAGATCTAGATTCAGCATGTCAAAATTACCAAAGTACCAAAAATTTATATCTTCCTGTTCAAACCTCTAGGAATAGTTTTAAAAAAATGATCCTCTTAGGCTCCTATTCAGGGGGCCGTAGCTCCGTTAGGGGGCATTTTTTGATACATGTTTAATAAACAAACAAGTGTTATTTTTCTATAAAGAATGCACTTTTTAAGTTTGGCCCCCCAATTTCGGGACATCCTGTATAGGCAAGAATTTTGACGTTTACGTCAAAATTCTTGGCCAAGAATCTGGTCGAATTCTGGTCACAGACTTGTCGCAAGTCTGGCACCAGTCTGGATAAAGAATTTTGATCAAGAGTCTTGGTCAAGAATTGTCCAATTCTTTACAAAGTGCTTTTCCAAGTATCTTGACAAAGAATCTTGTCCAATTCCATTGCTACTAGGGTACATGAAACTGTCACCTGTCTTGAATTATTCTATTTTTTCCTAAACATGGCAGCCGTATTCCAACGACCACGCGAGTCCATTTCTATGGTTGTGATTTAATTGTGAATTTTTATGCCATGTAAAATAATTTTCAAATCGATTTTATGCGAAAACAGTGTATGTTATCGAAGTTCAACAAGATGAACTTTTTTATGTGCAAAACTCTAAAATTTCGTAATCTGACACCAAATTCTGGTACAAGATACGTACAAAAAAGTTAAGGTGGTTTTAACCCTACTTCCTATCAATCTGACCCAAACCTCGTAAAAAATTTTAAATTGTTATTGTTACGTCTTATTGGTCATAAAAAGTTTAATTAATTCCCCAAATTTCACTTTTATATCTTTAACGGTTTTGGAGATATTAAATAAAAACCATCTTCAGGGGCTTTCCTTTTGGGGGCTGAAGCTCCTTTAAGAGGCATTTCTTGACCTATGTTTATAGGGACTTTTTTTCTTATTTTTGCACGTACAATTTGCTGTTAAAGTATGGTGCACTAATTTCAGGACACCCTGTATAATAAATTACCTACAATTTTATTTATAAAAACAGTTTTGTGACTTGTCCCGTCCGCATGCCTGAAATGACCCAATTGGTACCTCCTTAATATGCGTATTTTTTTTATTTTCATGTTTACATGAAAAATCGGTCTCTTTATCTTGAGTTTTATTTTAACCATCCTAAAGCTTTAAAACCAAAAATTTCATCAGCAGACACGATTTTAGTAACATCTTTAAACGTAACAACGAAAAATCACTAGGTTAACTTTGACGAGCCCTATCTCCCACACCAAAAATTGCACAAAAAACTATTAACACCAACATTATTAAAAATTTAATTATTTACAACCAAAAACAATACTTAAGATACAGGGTATTATGAAATTAGTGTAATATATTAAAATACTGAATACCTTTTGACATAAAGTGTAACAGAAAAACATTTAAAAAGATATTTTTCCAAAGATATGGAAAAAATATGTATTAGAAGTTCACAGTTCACAAACTTTAAATATTTAATTTGTGTAAATAAATCCAAAAGCACTTCCCTTAGTTAAGATATTTACAATTTGAGCACATAACCTAAAATTTGAAAGAAATGCAATAGATTCTGTTATAAAAGTTGTTTGAATTTACCTTCATAACAAAAATGACATACTCAACAATTAATAAAAACGCTAAATTAACAATTTGCACTGTTGATTTTGTAATTAAGCTAAATTTAAACAAAATCTGGCAACATAATAAATTAAATTAGGCAACCAGATTAGTCTAAAGTTCCTAGTCGATAAGTGGCGTACTTTTTGGTAGGATAAAGGTTTATAAATTATTTTTAGTCTTTAGAATTTAGAAAAAAAAGTTTCAGATGCTTCTTTAAGGAACTACCCATTTTAATACAATACATTAATTACATAACACCCTGTATTTTAAAAACTCCTCGAGATATCTAGCAAAAAGTAAAGGGTACTCACCCAGGCAAAACGATCTCAGACACTAAAGTCTCCGTACTCGTCTCAACGGAATTCTCGAAGCTCTCCACACCTTTCGGCAACGTTGCCACGCCTCCCACGCAATCTCTGAGCAGTTTGGCATCGCGCACCGTCGCACACTCTTCGCTGCGCGACAAGCTGTCGTCGGTCATCGAGTTTTCGCCAGAGTTACTGGCGGTCGCGCAGTAGCCGTTCGTTTGCGGCGGCGTTGCCACGTCGTCGTCAGTCTTCTCTTCGCTTATCACAATTTGCGACGTCTCGGCCGCGTACACCGGTGCCAAGTCCACGGTTTCCGTGGACTGAAACAGCGGCTGCTTCGAATCCTGAATTAAATTCGACAACGTTGATTTTGAATAACAAATTTAAAAATACATGAAAATACGTTCAACCCAAAAGCGCGAACACTCGATATTTTTTTCATTTTATGTTTCTAGGAGGTCAACCGATCATTTTAAGCCCAAAATTATAATAGGTCATAGGTCATCCCTTGAGGAAATTTGATTTAAAATAAAATACCCTTTATATATTAGGGTGATTCCAAAAAATCGAATTTAGGCACCTTAGAAAGTGCTCACCAAATTTGATCTCTTAATATTAATAGGAAGATCCTCATCAGTTTTCCATTCTTTCTTTTTTTTATCACCTTGTTTACACGTTGCTAAGGATTTTAACACTTTTCTTGATTTGACATTTGTTGACATTTAAATACTATGTTTGTTAAATGATTAAAAAAATGAATTATAAACTCAAAAAGATCGATGGATTGGTGTAAACCATAATAAAATTAAGGTAAGTTTGAATAAATAAGGTTTATTAAAGTCTTTTTATATTTTAAAGCACATTTTAATTTTAAATGTCAAACTGACAATTCGTTAAATCCTACAAATTTAATTTATGTTAATGAGTGTATAGAAAAGTATATAAACGACAAATACTTATTAATATCTTAAAATGATTTAAATCAAAAATTTGTATAGAGCGCCATCTACGAAACAACAGGGGAAACTGTCAAAATGTTTTTACATTTTATAAACACAATTATAAAGGTTATAAATCGAAATGTATCTTGAAAATTGACAGTTTTTCACAGTGAAAGTAAAGGAAATGTTTTATGAGGACTTTACAGTAGAGTCCGTGCCCGAATTTAAGTTATAGTTTACTGCCGGCGAAATTAAAAGGTCAGTACAATGTTCATAACAACTTTTCAAATATTGGCGTTGAGAAACTATTTAATATTTTTGTATTGAGATAATAAAATAATTTTCACATTTAGTATTATTTTACAAGAAAGGCACTTTATTTTAACGATTGTATGACATTTGACAACTGTCAACTAACTTAAAACTAACTTCAGCCCGTGACTAAAGCGCCGTAAAGCCACAACTTGTCAATGTGTATTTAAAAGGTCACTTAGTGTCATGGAAACATGTACTAGGGCGTTTTAAAGGTGGGAGTAGAAGGTGGGAGTAGAAAATAGTATATTATGTAACAAGTTTTATAAACGCCATTTTAGTTACGAGTTTTATTAGGCACGAGTGAAGCTTGCGAGCGAGTGTTTAATAAAAACGAGTGTCTAGAGAAGTTTATAAAACGAGTTGCATACTATACTTTATCTACGACGAACAGAAATAAGAATTTAAAGACAATTTTATTTCATAAAATTTGACATTTAACAAATTTAACCTCACTTTTTCGCAATGTATAATAAAGCTAACTTCAGCCCGTGACTAAAATGCCCAAAAGCCACTGTTGTTAACTTCAGCCCGTGACTAAAATGCCATAAAGTCACAACTCGTCAATGTAGGAGTAGATAAAATTAATTATATTTTCTCACTAAATATAACTCGTGGAATGATTAATTATCGATGATATTTACTTATTGAAACCGAAGCAGCACATTTCACTCGTCCTGCGGAGTCGTGAAATCTGCAGCTCGGTTTCAATTCGAAAATATCATCGATGATAATCATACCACTTGTTATATTATGGGTGATAATAATTTATTTGAAATATGTTTTTTTTACTTTTTTAAACTTTGGTAAGACTAAAAATAGTTTGCATATTAGTTAGTTAGTTAGTTATGTTAGTTTGTATTAGTTTTGGTTCAGTTTGTATTAGTTTTAGGTTAAACTTACTCTTAGTTAATCTTAGTCTTCAATATATATGTTAGGCTTAGATAAGTATCTGTTCAGTTAAATTTAAGTTTAGTTTATGTTATGTTTTTAATAGGGTCAGATTAGCTAATAATATTAGTTTTACTTATACTAAGACAAGTTTTAGTAAAATTTAAATATATTTAAGTGTACCTACTTTATAAAGTTAAAATTAGTTTATTAAAAACAAGTTTTTAAACCTAATTAATAATAAATAAATATCAACTCTTATATTTTAACTTAAAATGAATTTTGTAAAATACAGCCCTGATAAATAATTTGTGCAATAGAAAAAAATAATTTATTGGGGAATATTCTAAATGGGGTTGTTTATATGTAAATAAATATTTTTTACCAAAATAAAATAAACTAAAATTTAAAGTTTTTAAAGGCAAAACAAAAAAAGAATCAAAGATATGTAAAAAAAAATCAAATCAAATTTCCTAGAAGGGATGACCCCTCAATCTATTTTAATTTTTGGCTAAAAATAATCGGTTGACCTCCTAGAAATATAAAACGAAACAAAATTTCTACTGTTCGCACTTTTGGGTTAAACGTATTTTTAACGTACCGTGTGCGGCAACACTGTATTTTTTGGTATTTACCTGTACATCATCTCCGGGCGGGCAAATACTCTTCTCTTCGACGATATTGTTGGTCGTTAAAAGTTGCGTCGAATCCGAAAAATTCGCCTGTTGCTGCAAATTTTGGCCCAATCCGTCGATTTGGTCATCGGTTAGGCCCTGATCTTGCGACGTTGCCGCGCCGTTTTGCGTTTTGTATAGGCAATCCGGCGTGCACTCCTCCCCGTTGTCGCTCGAAGTGTCTAAATAATCTTCCAAGGGGAGAATGTGGGTGCCGTTGCTGACGGGGTCGTGTATCGGGGTTTTTTCCTGAGTTATGGGGGATAATTTTCTAAAATAAATTGTGTTAGGTTAACGATTATTAAATCTGTCAATTTTTTTGTTATTTACATTTTTTTCTAGGAGTTATAGTAAAATTGAGTTTAAGTTGGAATGTTGTTTTTCTATAAGCATAACCGTGCGGAAAGTTGGCGCAATTTTTGTGCAATTTTAAATACTTTTGGGTTTGATTTTTAATTTTGATTCGTAAACAAGTTAGTTAAAACGAAAAATACAAAAGTTACAGTGTTTTTAAGTTTGTCTTTGAAATTTCGGGAAACTATGATTTAAAACGACAGTACTTTAACTTTAACTTTAACCTAAAACCCTAGGAAAAAAACTTTAAATTTTTATACCACTGTAAAAATTGCCATTTTTTGTTTTCAAATAACAGAGGTGCAAAGTTTTCAGTTTTTCTTTGACAAACTTAAAAAATATTCCCCGGATCGGGTTGCCAATAGAAAAAACTTAAACAAGCAGGAGTTTTTATGAAGAATGACTTTTTTCGTAAAACGCATAATAAAAAAGTTTTTCTTACTGGCAATCTTATCCTGTAAATGGGTCATTCCACCAAATAATTATTTTTTTGTAGTGTGACCCCTCGGATTTTTTAAAATTGTTGTGGAGTTATTCTTTACATTAAAATAATGACTCACTGAGTAAATTTTATTTTGATGTACTTAAATTATGTTTTATAAAGTGAAAAATGCGATTTTTCTGTCCTTGATTGGATTTTTGTATCTAAAAGCTGAGAATTTTTTACAAAAAATGTCATTTTACAATGGGGTTATTTTTTGTTTAAATACAATAAAACAATACAAAAACAGACACAGTCCATTGTTATTTACGTTTGCTTATATTTAAAATTCATATTTTGAGGCAGTAATCGTTAATTTAGCCAGATAATGTATATGACATTAAAATACATATTTTTATGACAAATCATAAGGTTAAAGCAGCACAAGTCTATAATATATATGAAGATATATATCTTGACAAGTTTTTATGATATGATTGCTTTAAATAAAAAATAATTTCTTAGGTCCAAAACCGTGTAATTAACGAGTAAATTATCAATAATAAATATTACTGTCAGAGTATTTAATTGAGGTCTTCCGCAGAAGTACCGTTTTATGAATACTAAAAATACTAAATCAAACTGGCATAAGCTACCAACTTAATAAAAAACACGAGTCCAAATAAAACAAAATAAACTGTAGGATTGTTGTTTGTGTGCATGTAGTTGGCGCAACTTTTGGTCGATTTTGTATTCTTAAATAAACAATCTTTACCAAGACTTTAAGAAAATTTGGTAATACAAAAAATTAAATGTTGCAATGGTTTGTAAATTTCGCGAAACTATACACGCTCATTACCTGGAATAATTTTACACCCTCATCTTTAAATGCTAAGATATCTATAACCATAACTCCCAAAAAAAAAATAAATTCAAAACTCACGAATCACAGTTGATACTGGGGTCGCTGTTTCTTCTGTAGAGAATCGTGTGTTCCCCGGGATTTAAAAGATCGCCGTACGATCTGGTTTTAGTCATTTGGTGGGGAAACATACCGGGGGGGCCGGGGCACGCCCCTGACCCCCCTTCCTGGCCCCCCGCGTTCGCCTCCATGGAGCCCAGATAGACTTCGGACCACAGGAGGAGATCTCGGACGTTGCAAAGTGGCCACAGTATCTAATAAAAATGAAGTTTTAAATGAGAATATTGTTTTTTTGTGTTTTTATTTTACCTTTTTGCCACAAATGTTGCCTAGCGGGGCGTACAAGTGGTTTCTGAAGCATGGGGACGTTAAAAATTCCCATACAGAAAATGTTTTGCCGTATACAATTTTTGACCTTTCTTGCTGTGTGTTGCAAAGAAATGTACCAAAAAGGTTTGAGTAGGTATGTTGAGCTAACTTTACCTAAAATTTACATAAAAACAACTGCAAAAAAGACACGCATAACACAACTTACCAAATAGGTTTGCGAAAATTCAAAAGCGCAAGGAAATTGGTTTAAAAGTTGATGTACACAATCTAGCCATTGTAGAAAAACTGGACAACGTTCGTTTTGGTCCTCACTGCCTGTGGAATGTCCACATCTATCGGCAAATTTGTGACCAAACGCCAGCCATTCTCTTTCAATTAACGTTCTAAAACCCTGTAGAAATACAACATTAAATAACACTGTCAACAGCCATTTTGCTGCTTTTAAAAAAAAAAACATTTTAGTATTAATTGGATCGGTGAGAATAAGAACATTATATTTTATAAAATAGTTAAAAATATTCCCACAAAAATGCATTTAAACTGATTTTTTGAAATATTTCGTCAAAATTTTGACTTTTTGACTTCTACTGTTCTTAATCTCAACGATTCAATTAGGTATATATATAATTTTTAAGGAGACATATATGAGCCCTGTCTCAGTGAAGTTGGCCCAACCACTCAAAATATAAAATTTGTAATTTTATGCGATGAAAAGCCAACAATTTTTTATCATATGTAATTCTTGGTCAATCTTCATGTTGTAAAATATGTGTATGTATATTATTTAGTTTTAAGTTGGATGTTTGGTTACAATCTCGGTTACAATACAAAAAAATCGACAAAAATGCATTAACTTGGATGGCCAGATTTTTTAATGCAAGTCGGCTGTGCTAAAAGTAAAGATAATATTTGACATTTAAATAATTGTAAGCAAGTCGCTAGTGACATTCCAGTATATATTTATGCTTTCGGTGTGGTTGACAAATAATAATGTCCCGAGGAAAAGCTGTTTCTGAAGAAATAAAAAAAGTGATAATTCACTTGCATTTAAAAAGAAAATCCGCTGCACAAATCGCTGAAACTGTTAATTTGTCACGATATACAGTGCGAAATATTATTAAACTGCACAAAACTACAGGATCTGTGGCGCAGAAACCAAAAAATGGAAGTCGTCCTCACTATTCTGATAAAAATTTAAGGGCTTTAAGAATAATTATCGTTCAAAATCGTAGGGCTAATTACGGTGAATTAAAAGTTTTGTGGAATCAGGCAACGAGTAAATGTTTTTCAAGAGCAACCTGTCATAGAGCTGCTCAAAAACTTGGGTTTAAAACTTACAAGGTTTGCTTATAATGTATACGATTTTTATTTATTTTTAATTTTACTATCTGTAGGCAAAGGAAAAACCTTTATTGACAAAAAAACAGAAGAAAAATAGACATCTTTGGGCAAAAGAGCACAGGAATTGGTGTCAAAATCAATGGGATTCAATTATATGGAGTGACGAAGCTAGATTTGAAGTTTGCGTTGGTGATAATCGAAGCCAAGTCATTAGAACTAAAGCAGAAGTCTTTCACAATCACTGTCTTGAGAAAAAAGTAAAGTTTCCGGCCTCTGTGATGATTTGGGGATCTATGTCAGCTAAAGGGATCGGTAAATTACACTTTGTAGAGGGAATTATGAATGCTGATAAATATATTTACGTCCTAAAAAATAACTTAAAACCGCAAATTGAAGAAATGCGTTTAACTGATATTGAATGCATCTTCCAACAAGATGGTGCAGCGTGTCATACGGCTAAAAAAGTGAAAGCTTGGATGATAAAAAATAATATTTCACTTTTAAAATGGACATCTAGTAGTCCAGATCTTTCGCATATAGAAACTTTGTGGCATATTATGAAAAAGAAGCTCAGAGAACAGCCCGCAAGAACCGTCTTAGAGTTGCGTGCTCGCCTGCAAGAAATTTGGAATAATTTTACGCCAGATGATTGTCAAAAATTGGTTGACACCATGCCGAGACGTATACAGGCAGTAATAAGCCATAAAGGAGATGTTACGCAGTGGTAGTTTCCAATTAAAATGTATTTATTTAAAATATTTTTTTTTCTTAATTTTTGGTTTACGGACAATATAAGAGAATTTAAAATATTTTTTTATTAGGTACTTAAAAATACAATTTAACGGTAGAAAATTTAATAAACGTTATTTATTTAATTAAAAAAATGTGTTAATTTTAATTAATTACCGTATAATATTCTAAATATCTTCAAAAAACTATTTTTGTTAGTTGGGCCAACTTCACTGAGACAGGGCTCGTAAACCAAAATAGTGTGCCAAAAAAAGACGATATTGTTTTTTTTTCGTTCACATGAAAAATGTTTGTACGAATTTTCAAAAAAAAAACAAAAAAAAACATTTTAGTATTAATTGAATCGGTGAGAATAAAAACATTATTTTTTATAAAATAGTTAAAAATATTCCCACAAAAATGCATTTAAACTGATTTTTTGAAATATTTTGTCAAAATTTTGACTTTTGGACTTCTACTGTTCTTAATCTCAACGATTAAATTAGGTATATATATATAATTTTTAAGAAGACATATAAACCAAAATGGTGTGCCAAAAAAAGACGATTTTGTTTTTTTTCGTTCACATGAAAATTTCATAGGAAAACGTCGAAATTAAAATTCTGTCCAAATCCCAACCCTTAATTTCAATTTAAAAAGGTGGATCATCGAGTTTTAAAATTTCCTATATTAATACCAGAGGAAAATGTTCTTTTTTCGTGTTTTCCCCTGCATTGAATGTAGCCATTTTTTTTTTCATATAAAGAGCATTCAATTTTACACAAAAAAGTCAACTTTCTATAGTTTATATTTTACTTACTGAAGGATAACTATTAATGTTAAACTATAATTAAAAAGTTATAGACCCACCAAATGTCATTTTTAGTATTTTTTTATAGTAGTAGGAAAACTATTGATGATAGGTCAAGAAGTTAAAAAGCAGTTTTATAGTGCTATGCTCCACACACAAAAGTCTTGAAGAGCTACAAGGTCAAAAAAGTCCAAAGATAATATTATCTTTAATTAAGTCCATTAAAATGGCATTTAAAAATTGTAAAAATTCATCGGCGCACAAATAATTTAAATAAAACTAAAAACGTGTCAAAGTCAAAAATCGTTATAACTTTTTCATTTTTATCCAATTGGTGATTTTTAGTAATTTCAAACAATAGACAATTTGCAGTAATTTTCCAGAAGCTTGGCTTTAATATTTGATGGTTTTGTAAATTTTCGTTATTCGTTCGTGAATTTTGTAAATGGCGACTATTGAATTTAAATTATAATGTTAGACGTAAGTTTAAAAAGCCGTACTAGGTTAGGTGGCCACTGGAGGGCGCCACTACTCGGATGGTAAAAACGGGAGCTGCCATCCCGACGGAGAGGAAGAAGAAGAGAGCGTTGTTTTGGAGTAGATAAGCTTGGTGTCATTTTTAATTTTAAAATAAATTAAAACAGTTTACCGGTCATATTATTTAAAATACCTGACAACAATAACATTAAAACTAAAAATTAATTTTCTCACTTCCTATACCCATAAAAAATTGTTCCAGTCGGTATTTTAATGAAAATGTCCTCTAAATTAAGATCTTTATAGACAAAAAATACATATATTGTATTATTTTCAGAAAATAAGACGAAATTAGCGTTAAACTGACATTACCAAATATTTGTATTGAAATTTCCAAGGTGGGACTTTTGAGTGTGAAGTACAGTACTATAAAATTGCTTTTTGACCTATAATCAAGTTGACCTATTTTAGGTAACCTAGTACAATTAAAAAATCATAAAAATTAGACTTTTTAACTATTATTGATGCAATAAATTTGTGTACTATAGAGTTGCTATTTAATTTTTCGGCCTATCATCATCAATAGTTTAGTTTAAAAATTAAAAAAAACGGGTAATTTTTAGAAATTTTCTTTAAGCACGTTCTTTAGTAAGTAAAATATAAACGATAGAAACTTGACTCCAAGAATTTTTTTGTAGAAAATGTAATGCTATTTAAGGATCACCAGTCATTTATGTGAAAAAAGTGGTAACATACCGTGTGACCCATTTGTTTGTGACTCACCCCTGTAAAATCTTTATTCATTGTGCGATTTTAACCGGATTTGTTTTAAAGTGTATTTTTGAAGCAAAAAACGCCATATTTTTAAAAAATACAAGGCCTACTATGTCAGTTTTTTAGAGTAAATTTTTAAGATTTCATATTAGCGATTTTTAAAAAAAATCCAAGCACGGCACTGGATTCACCACCCCTCAAAACGACCATATACTGAATTTTATTGATAAATTTTAAGAAAAAGACTACAAAAATTTATTTTGTCAAGTTATCCATGAAAAAAACATTGATATAAAATTAAACTAATAGTAACATGGTACTATTACCATAATTTTTTTTCATGAATAACTTGACAAAATAAATTTTTGTAGTTATTATTGTGTATTTTTCTACTTAAAATTTTTCAATAAAATTTAGTAAAGGGTCGTTTTAAGGGGTGGTGAATCCAGTGCCGTGCTTAGATTTTGTTTAAAAAAATCGCTAATATAAATTCTTAAAAATTTACTCTTAAAAACTGACGTAGTAGGCCATGTATTTTGTACTAATATGGCGTCTTTTGCTCCAAAAATACAGTTTATCAAGATCTTTAAAACAAATCCGGTTAAAATCGCACAATAAATTAAGATTTTACAGGGGTGAGTCGCAAACAAATTGGTCACACTGTAGAATGCAGGAAAAAAAATCCTGTTCTATGAGAAACTTAAAAACTTGATGATGCCCTTAAAATTTAAATTATACAGGGTGTCCAGAAAAGGTAGGGGGTATTTGTAAATTCAATAAAAATAAAATTACAAGTCAGAAAATAATATTTTTCTTTTTGAATTTTTAGACAAAGTTTTGGAAAATTAAGTCCCAAAGATTTTGTTGTCCAAATGTTGACCCTCGCGCTGCTGGCATTCCTCTAACCGAAAACGGAAATTAACTATCACGCGTCTACTCATATCTCTGAAAACAACGGCCATTTCGTTGCGGATGCTGTGCTTCAATTGCAGGAGAGTTTGTGGTCTATTTTTATAAACTTTCTCTTTAAGGTATCCCCATAAAAATAATCAAGTGATGAAGGAATCATTGGGCCTTACATTTTTGAAAACCGACGAGGGCTAGCACTTACGGTAAACAGGTTAACCGTTCACTGCAGTGAACGGTATTGCGACATGTTAGAGAAACTTTTTGATTCCACAACTGCAGAAGTTTGAAGGTTTTAATGTGAAAACATGGTTTTAATAAGATGGGGCCCCTTGCCACCCCTTAAATCAGTCACTTGAGGTTTTCAATCAAATTTTCCCGAAAAAAGTGATCTCTCGACGTGGCACCATTAACTGGCTTCCGAGAAGCGCCGATCTTACACCATTTGATTATTTTTGTATGAGGAAACCTTAAAGATAAAGTTTATAAAAACAGACCACGAATTTTCCTGTAATTGAATCACAAGATCCGCACCGAAATGGCCGCTGTTTACAGAGATATGTGTAGACCTGCAATAGTGAATTTCCGTTTTCGGTTAGAGGAATGCCAGCAGCGCGAGGGTCAACATTTGGACAACAAAATCTCTGCCACTTAATTTTCCAAAACTTTGTCTAAAAATTAAAAAAAAATATATTTTTTTCTGACTTGTAGTTTTATTTTTATTGAACTTACAAATACCCCCTACCCTTTCTTGACAGAATTTTTTTAGAAGTTTTCTATGAAATTTTTAGGTGAGAGCTAAAAAACGCCTTTTTTTGGCACACCCTTATTTATTATACATATTTATAATACACATAGAAAATTAATTGATGCACCCTGTATTGTTGCGAAATTTTAAGTCGCAGTAGGTTTGGAGTTATTAATGATTTTGTAAATAAGTAGGAAACATTTTAATATATTTTTAATCACTTAAATTACCTTGAATTCTTATAAATTTGAAAAATGTATTTAATTTATGATTGATCGATTTTTTTGAATGCGAAAAAAATTATATAAACTTTTTGTGGATTTTTTTTCTTTAATTTAAAAAAAATCTCTACACAGTTTTTGAAGGATCCGGCCCATTTATGGTAAGGATCTAATTAATGTCCCAAATCCGCTTTTGTCCTTCTATGGTATATATATTTACTCGTTCTATTCCTAATTAGAATGTTTCAATATTGAAAAAAATTTTTTCGCAAAATCGCATTTTTTGATCAGCATGTGTTGGCGGTGCAGCAACATTTTATTTTATTTTATATGCCCGTGTAGGTAATATACGACAAAAAATCACTTACGTCTACTGTCCGATAGTAAGGGTCCAATAACAGTTCTGCTAGCGCTACAATTTGCGGAGTTCTGTCCCAACCGTCAGAACAGTGGACCAATACGGGACGAGCGTCCCTTTCGACGGCTGTTACCAAGGTAACGGCCGCTTTCATCAAACCTGACATGTGCAATAACCAACGCGTACCTTCGAGTTGACTGAACCAACTGTAAATAAAATTGAAATAAAAAAAAGTGTAAAAATTACCTGAAACATGTTGTAAAATTAATATTTACCCAAAAACGACTTTTTGGGTTTTAAAACTTGATCAAAACATGTTTAGATAAATTACTATGAAAAATAATTATATTTTTATAGTCGATATCGAAACGCATTTATCAAACTATAAATTCCATTTTATGAATAGAATGGAAATTAAAATTTAGTGAAAATACTTCAAGTAAATCTTCAAAACACTTACTTGGGTTGTTCAGCCGAAGATGTGCAAAGTTGCCTCAAAGCGTGGAAGCTTTTTCTGATGGAATGTATGTTGGCCAAATTCATGAATTGAATTTCGCAATTTGGATAATATTCGGGACATTCGCAACCCCCTCCCCTCGCCCTATTGGCCACGGCTGTGGTGTAAGATCTCGCGTCCATAATCAAAACCTATTGAAAAAGAAAAGAAAAAAAAAATTATTAATCCCAATGATTCTTTTTGAATGTATACATTTTAAGTAGCATTATAGTGACGAAAACTGATATCGCCACTTCAAATGAGTGGCAATAACGTTTAAATAACTAAATCTACCACGATACAGTTAAAATATCTCCATATTATATTAGTATAGTTGTAATCATGTGATTTGCACCAGCAGAATATACTTCATAGTTTTATAACTTTTTGGTGTATTAGTCTGGTATCTGGAACGTTATGACCACTTTTGCCACCACCTTAAAGTTGTCTAAACTTTAGAGTGGATTATGAATAGTAACTGTAACCAAATCACATCACTTAAGTATTACTTTGAAGTGGCAGTAGTAGTAAAGTTTTGGCAACGTTTTCGGAACTTTTCCCAAACCTTGAATGTGGCAAAACTTGATTATATAACTGCGGTGGTGATTGCCACGTTCCTGCTACATGCTTAAGTGATTTCCACGTTTCGTATAGAATTACCACTTTAAAGTTCCCTTCTTCAAAAGCAGACATGTTTACAAATAATCGCCATTGTAGGGAAATAAATGTGTAGTTTTAAACAAATAATTCTGGTTATTACCGCAGCAAATTTAACACGTTAATACATATTTATTGGTTTCAGGTGACCAGAATTATAAAAATATTATTTTAGGCCTCTAAATAAATAATTTTCATATCCAATAAGTTTATAGATTTTTTTGTTCTTTTTTATTACAACATATTTCAACAGGGCGTGCTTATATTTCAAGTTATGAAACCCATGTTTAACACTGTTAAATTAAATTAACAGTAAAATTTAATTCGTGTTAATTTTATGTCTTTGGATTATTTTAAATCTAGTTATTATTTGCAATTTGCAATCTTACAATATTATAATTCATTGTTAGTTTAATATCCAGTCAGAGAAAGCAAAGTTAATAAGATAAATAATATGCTGGAAAGAGACGGGGATAGAAAGTAAAGATTAGTAAAGTTACGATTAAGTTTTGGCCACTATACCTCCACGTTATAGTAACGTAATCATAACGTGGTATTAACGTGTCTGTATACAATTCAAGAACGTTGTTGAAACGTAACTGACACTAAAAAAGTGTTGCCCATTTAAGTCACTTCCACGTAATAGAACTGTTTCTACCACGTGGCAGACATTTTGGCAATATACTTTACAGTTCCAAGTATAAGTGGCCAACACGTTATTACCACTATAAATGCTACTTAGGTATAATTTACGTCTCAAAACTGCACGTTTTGAAAACGAATAACTGTGAACAACTATTTACGAAAATGCAAAAATAAGTTAAATTAAATTGAAAAAATGCCAACTTACTTTTTTCTTTTGCGACGTCACGCTGTTGCCGATTTGCAAGGTATCGGAATCGCTGTGAAGCGATTCGGGGGAATGCGTCCTATCACTTCCGGCGTGAACTTCGAAACTGCAAGCATCGGAGATGGCTTTGATCAAGTCCTCGTCCTCGCCGGATCTCCAACCCAACCAGCCCACTTCCGGTTGACTGCATCTCGCGATTACTGCGCCATTCCTCGTATGACTAAAATTTAAAAGTTTTCATTATAGTACGAAAATTTTCAGGAAACTTCGGTTACGGAAAAAATCCCGGAAATTTTCTATAAATTACTTAAACTCACAGGAACTTTGAAAATGTTCATTTGAAATTAATAACTTCTATTAGTTTATTAATCTTACATAACCATAGTTAATTTTTGTCTTTGCTGTTATTTTGACTTCCCTAAAAGTGTTGTTATTCTTAAACAAGTCAACATTTTGATGACAACCTAATTTAATAGGTGTATTTATTTACGTCGTTAGGCCAATAAGTGAGTCGATTTGAGCTTTGCTTACACGGAATAATGAAATCGGCCAACCACTGTCGCAATTTTCTGTTTACTGTTGATTTTTATGTGCCTATGCCATAATCAATCACTTCACTGTTGACGACTATAAAGTTTAATTTATAGACCACTTGAGAAGATAAGTAAGGCGCATTGCAAATAAAAACAAATGCTATACAATTTTATCAACATAAAACATTTACCGAAAATTATAAAACCATTAATTCATTCATCTAAAAGTTTGTAGATATTGGGTTTTCTGGGCTACAAGGTTGATATGTGAAATTTTTTAATAGGTTAAAATATTTAGTAGATAATAATAAAGGAGAAAAACCCATAAAATTATGATTAAAAAAAAATCACATTGAATTATTCCCCTATAGATTTTACAATCTTCCGTAGTACAATTTTAAATAATTAATTGAAACTCCTTCAAATTTGAAAATTTTTGCTTCCGCGGTGAAGCTGTTATGACGTCACACATTTTTAAGTTTTAATAGCAAATATCGAAAATAAAAATTGCGGGTTTGTAGTAGTTTTCTTGAAATTTAAGTTTTAAAATGCAATTTTCGACAACATGTTTCCTAAAAACTACATGGACTTAGCAACAACTCTCTGAAATATGAATTAATTGAATTTTCCAAAAATATTCCCCCCTAATTTTACAGATACTGTTTCTGGGGATGCAAAATAAAGAATTTGATTTAAATTAATATTTCTCATTAAGGGGCCTTCTATAAATCTCGTGACGCTGGAAGGGGGGAGAATCGGAAAAAAATATTTAGAGATGTAAGTTCAATAGTTTGTCACATGACCCTTCAGGGGGATCTTCGTCAAATTCTGTAACGAGCGACGGGGTCAATTTTGACCATTTTTACGAGATTTATGGACGGCCCCTTATAATATTGATTCAAAAGTTTAGTTTAGTTTTAAAATTTTGTAATTTTATATTTAAAAAGAAACATAAATAGGTACCATAATTTATGTTAGGGCCGGTTTATCAATGTCCGGTTAAAGTTGCAGGATACCAGTTCTCACGATCGATATGGAATTTAACTGTCAGATAGACTAACTGGAACTAAACCAGAGATTGATAAACCGGCCCTTAATGATATAATTTTAAATCTCATGTTGACGGTTTAAGTAAAGTTTAAGTAAAGTTAAATTTAACACTATAAACATTAGGGTAATTCACTTCTCTTTTTTATGAATTTTGAAGTTCTGATTTTAAAAATTGATTGCAGGGCACCTCAAAATAGGCTTCCTTATTGCAGTTTTCCATTTTCAAGTATATCCCGTATGGTTAGGATACATGGCTCTTAACATGTTCACTGCTATCTAAAATTAGGCGCAAGGTCCAGGAGCTGATCGTTTATTTTGAAAATTTTAAAATTCAGTTTGGCAATAAGCTGTTATTACTAACTCGACCAAATAGATTTTTTAATTCCTCAAACACTTACGACTACGTATGTTTTTACACTTGAAAAGACAATGGACCCATGACGGATAGATCCGTCACGCGCACCCGGCAAACGTAGCCTATGACGGATATACGTCATGAGCAGTGAACGTGTTAATATGACAATGATTTTTTAAAAACTTTTCCCTTGAATCAGCCTAATAAACATACAGGGTGAGTCATTTAACTTGAAACTTTGACATATCTCAGTTAGTATGCATTTTACGAAAAAATGTTTAATATAAAAATTAAATGGTTCGAGGGGGAAATCAATCAGTACTAAAATTGGTCCTCATACTCTCCTTCTTATAGGGGGAACAGGGGGTAACTTTAAAATTTCCAATGGAACACCCTATTTTTTTATTGCAGATTCGGATCATTCGACTATAAATATGTAGATTTTGTCTAAAACATTTTTTCATATTTG